>CM029674.1:14698828-15298828 GCA_017311315.1 Dendrocalamus latiflorus | reverse complement strand
TTCTTTCTAGAACACAAAACATCAGTTAGGTCATAGTATTTCTTGTTTGGTGTATAATTCCTTGAAAACTTATTGTCACAACATTACTTATTACACCACACCAGATTATTTAGGTGGGATATGGAGAACAAGGCACTAATAATTTATGTTAAATTCTATACTTGCAGACTGCAGACAAGCTAAAGTCAAATTGTATAATAGTACAGTATGGTAGAAAGTTTTTTATTAAACAAAGGCAGATGTAGAAAGTTTTTTATAAAAAGGCAGATTCTACATCACCTTAATTAATTTTTTACTCACAAAAAATCAGTCTATTAACTTAGATAATATATTAGCTAGGTGACTAACTAGTTTGGCAATGGAAGAAATTAAACATGATATAGAAAATCACTGTAAAATTGATTTCGTGTTGTAGATATCACTTACTTCATTAGAACTGTTTGCAGCAGCAGCATAATCATGTTCTACAACGTTCCCACTACCAGGATTAGCTGCATGATAAATATACATAAAATAAATATCAGCGGCATAAATTTGATGCTCCATTTCCACTTAAGCACTGTATAAATTCCAATCAATATTGCTCAAGAAAAAACAAAAGCTACAGTGTCCAACTTTAATTTGAAAAAGTTTAACAATTTGCCACTTATTTCTTGCATTCAGATTATTATTATTATTATTATTAGTATTATTATTATTATTATTATTATTATTTGCCACTTATTTCTTGCATTTGGGCAAATATTGCATTGTGTGCAATACTCGACACAGTTTGGATTGATCCCAAATGAGACCTATGTGGTTCATGCATGGCAATATGGTTGGGATGGATGGTCCCATATTGAAACAAACAAAAATTTGCAAAATTCAAATTGGATTTGAATTCCCGTTTTTCCCTTGCCCATCCCCTCCATAGCCCTAATCCGCACTAATCTAGAAGCAAACCAACCCTTAATCTTTGCCGTTGTTGCCGTAAACGGAGGGATTTGGCGCGGTACTGTTCACTGCCCGAAAATCCACCGTCGCTGCCGATATTTCGCCGCCGCTGCCCGTTTCTTCGCCGTCAAGCTCTCCCGCAGCTTCGAGCCCCTGCCAGCCCCTGCCCGCGTGTCAGAGCGTCCTACCACCTTGCTTTCCCCGCCCTGACACCGCTCTGGTACGGCCGTAAGGCGTGGCAACGCCGCCACCGTTCGCTCGGGCCGCCTCTGCCGAATTCGCGCCCCTTCCTCTCACAGCCGACCTGTCACTTCTCTATAGCCCTTGACCATCATCTCGTAGTGCCCAAGACATGCCAGCACACTTTGCAAAGCCAGAAGCTCCCGAAACCGCCATTGCCACCGTCGATATTTTCCCCTCCCTGGTGAACCGCCATGCCCGGCCTATTTAAAGCACTCCCGACCCTCTCAATGGAAACATCCCACCTCCCTGAAGCTCACCAATCACCCCGAAGTCCCTCTTCCCCCTCCCACTGTCAGTAATGGCCGAAATCCCCAAACCCATGCCCTAGCGCAATGTCCCACCTCCGGCCATCTACTTTCCAATTGCTTTCGCCTGTGGCACCTCCATATCCCTAGAAACCATCCCCGACCCTTGCCCTAGCTCCTCAACCCATCTCCTCTTCCGGCACCGTGAGCCACCCCACCTCCGAAAACAGCCACCGTGGCCGGCCCAACCCAAGCCTCCCGAGCTTCGGCCAAACCCCCTACGACCTTCCCTATCTCCCAAGGATGCCCAATTGCCAGCCCAATTGCCCTAGGAGACCCTCTTCTCACCGCAAGTTCAAAAATGGCCGCGGAAAGGGGAAGTCCACCGCCGGCGATTGCCGCCTCCACTGGGCCCACAACCACCGAAAATGGAACCTCCTCACTCCCAGGAACCCGTCCACACCCTTGGTCGCCGTCGCAGTTCACTCTGCCGCCGCCGCCAACCGCCACCCTCCCCCTCTGTTCCCAGCGCGCGCGGGAGCTCGGTGGAGAAGAAGAACAGTGCGTGTGCACTGTTCCCCCGACCCGCCGTCTCGGCTCGGTTAAACCGAGCCCCGTCGCTCGCGCCGCTCGCCGCACCGGACGCGCCCGCCCGTCGCGCCCGACGCACCTGACCGAGCCGCTCCGCTCCGTCCCAGCCGCACCCGCTCACCCCGCGTGCCCGTTGCATCGGATTCGAGTCCGGTCAGCGTGGTTCGGCCGAACCAACTATCCCGAGCCCGAGGAACAGTGTTGAGCCCGAACCCAAAAATGCATATTTATACTCCCCGGATTCGTTTTGAGCCCGCCAACCCAAATCCAAGGCCCATTTCCCCATATAGCCCTCCTATTAGCCTAAAATCCCAATTTAATGGAGTTTTCCGATTTTCTTTTCTTCTTTTATTTTCTTTATTCCTAGCTCAATCCTTCGGGCATGGAATTAACTTTATTTTATTTGTTTTGCGTTAGTTTACGAAGTCGAGATTTCGCAAGAACAGGAGGGAAAAGCTCAAGTCCAGACCCGGCCCACTGAAGAATACGAAATAATCGAAATTGAAAATCCGCAAGGCAAGTCACACATATTTTTGAACATGTTGATCCTACATTCCTTAAAGATATTTATTTACTTGTACTTTCATTATGTTATTTGCGCACTGTTATTTTATGTACAATCAATGCTTAGAATGACATGATATTAGTTATGTCCTACCACCCGAAAAGCCCAGTTTAACTTGATGGCCACATTCACCTTGACAAGACCTAGTAACATAAAATATAAGATTATTAATAACATGGTAGTTTAGGACCACATCGAATCTTTATACTGTTAAGGTTTGGTATTGGTCTAGAGTTTTGAAAAGTTGAAAATAGGATAAATGAGGATCGCAGAAGTGGATCCGAAGATCTTATCCTAGGGTGGAGGCTGGTTGTGGATTGGTGGCAGTACAGGGTGTACTGAATTTGGGTTTGTGTGTGGATGATGCCTCAGTTAAAAATGTAAGGACTAGACCCTTATGCTGAGTAACGGACATAGTATCCGCCCAACCACAAGCGTTGACTTGGTCAACCTGACTTAGTCAAACCTGGCTTAGTAACTGCTCAACTTCAACTGAACCTCTGCAACTGGAAAGGGGGAGACAGAGGGTGAGTCCGTATGGGAGGTGGTTAACCATACAACTGTAGGACTGCGATGAGTCGGACGAGATCCGTGGGGTCATCCGAGCTTATCGAGATTAAACACCTACTGGGCGGAGTCTATATAGAGAATTGAGCAGTGAACATCCTTGTTGCCTTAACTCTCTGGCCGGAGTTAAGGGATCTTGTGGGTAAAGCAGGGCAGCTTTGCAAAGTCATGACAAATGGTATTCGAATACGCCGTGCTTCCGGTAAACGAAGCTGTGTTTAGTGGGTGAATCCAGTATCAAGGCATAAGTAGTTTTGGAATGGTTTGGCAAATATTGAGTAGTGATAATCAAGCTTGAAACCCCCCCTTTACTTTGATGAACTACATTTTAAAGGTTTTCAAATGGTTCCAACTAAAACTGCATCCACATAAAATAATAGACTTGATCCCCCCCCTTACTTGATATACTATGCATGAAATTATTATTAAGCTCCGTGTGACTTGTTGAGTACAAGTGGTAGTACTCATGCTTGCTAAAAACATAAACAGAACCAACTAATTTTGAGGATGCGAGAAGATGAAGGGACGATTCCGTACGAGGTTGATAAAACGTGGAATTAGGGTCGTTCTCCGCTCAGGCGTGCCTGTGGCATCTTTTGCTGTAATGTAAGTAAAGGCCGTTGGCCTACTGTAATACTTGGCTTTTAGCCTTTATATTGTAATAAAGTTCGCTTTTGCGCTTAAGCTTGTGTTGGCAATGTTATACGCTCAATGGATGTACTCGCAGTTGAACAGTCCTGGGCAGCTGCGAGGGTTTCATAATACTCCCAGAAATGGGGGTGTTACAGAGTGGTATCAGAGCCCGCTTGCTTGACCGTAGGATGACCCTAAGTATAGGTTTGGTTACGCTAAGAATACGATTTCACAAAACCATAGTTTCAAAATATAAAAGAATTTTGAAAACCATAAGTGTTATTGCTGTCTCACCTTCCCTATTTCTATCTTACCCTTCTTAGACAAAAAGTAAAAGTTTTCCTTTTGGGTTTTGTCAAAAGCTTAAAATGCAAGTAGACGGTTAAGACTAATTTCGTGCTGACCAAATGAAACAAATGCTAACCCTAGCTTAAGAAACATTAAAACTGATGCTAAAAAAAAGAGTAGTGTAAAAACCCTAACCAAAAAGCTTTTCCTTCTGAAAAGTTATAAGGTCACTGCTCGAGTAGTTAGCAAATGATAACCGTTTGATATCTTTGATGCAAAGGGTAGAACCATTTAAATAGACGAAGATTTCTGTTTGTATTAATAGCCGAATTGCACTATTAGCCTGTAGGCTGCTAAATAAGCAATTCGTGCAAAACTAAATTTCTGATTTTAAGTAAAGAGTATGTTAAAAAAAACTCTAATCCCGTCTCATTTCGTCCTTAATTCTTACCTACTCTGTTCTGATCTCTCCTTACCTATCAGGCAAATCTTAGAAGAAATTAAATGCAAATTTCTGATTGCAACAAATAGGTTGAATTATAGCCATGGAGTTTAAAGAAAGGAGTAGATAACCCATAAGGAATTAAAATATGAGACGATGATAATCGAAGATATTGGTGGAATTATGTTAATATCGGAATAATCTGAATGGATAAAGTGATAGAATTTGTTAGATTGGAAAAAATTGTGATAATAATAATTATTGGATTTTAGGCCTAATCAATGATAATATTCTGGGTGGATATTGATAATAGTGATTATTGGATTATAAATCGGATTAATAATATTATCCTTGGTAGATTTTTCAAAATGATGAATTAAATGAGAAGGAGATAGCAAGAAGCTTAGTTGATTATTAAATGACCCGACTAAGATTATGAGTTGATAATGAAAAATAATTGGATTTTAGGGAAATATGAATACAAATGATATCGGTGGATTTAAAATATGTATACTGGATTATAACAGGTTTAATGTTGGATTTATAGTCATGGTTGAGGTTGGAATTTTTGTAGAATTTGGATAACCATGATGTGATTAATGAAGTTAGGAGAATGCAATAGGAATTATGTTTTCGGTGGATCAAATGAATCATTATATTTGTTTGGGGTTATCGACAAAAAAAAATGAGGTCACAACTAGGATATAGTGTTAGCCCTAGTGTGAAGTAGAAAAAAAGGGCACTGGATTTTAAGCCCATGTACAAGAGTAGTATGAGAATGAATTTAGCTTACGAATGTTGAAGGCTAACCGATGTGGGATTATCCTCGTAAGTAAGCAAGAAGATTTTCAAGAGGTGTCCTACAAAAGCAATCAGAAACATCATTTAATCTCACTTCATTTTCTTTCCTAACTCTTTCTTGCTCTTCCCTCGTTTTCGTCTCACTTCCTCTTCTAAGCCCAAAAATGGTACAGGACTGATCCCTAAGTTTCAACTACTGTCAAATGAATTAGCGCCGAGCAAACTAAAGAATTGATGGTGTAACAGATGGACAACGGAAATCAGAAGAGACTATCCATCTTGTCAAAAGCCCTATCCACCATGACAGAAGCCTTATCTGATATAAAAGAAGCTGTGTCTATCATGGAGAAGACCGGATTGAAGGCAGACAAGGACAAGTCAAAATACTAGAACAACAAGCAAGAATATTGGAACAGCTCATTATAAAAGCGTCACCAGAAGAACTAGTATCAATGTCAAGTGCGACTGCATTCAAACTTACAACTTTCCTGAAGACTCGACCACCGGAATTTTCCTCAACAACGAAGCCTCTTAAGTGCCGACAATTGGTTACAAGATGTCGAGAGGAGATTGAAAACTATCCAATGTACGGATACGGAAAAAGTTCTTTTCGCCATTTATCAACTATCGGAGCTGGCCATCAACTGGTGGAATGCTATCCAATGGACATATCAGAATAAAAATGAAAAGCTTATGTTTCTTCTAAAGTTGCCATGGAAAAATATCGAGATTTTCTTAATCTTCAACAAGAAGACAAATCTGTTATGGAATATTTGCAGCAATTATATCATTTATCACAGTATGCTCCAGAAGAAATCGATACCGAAGAAAAAAGAATGGACTGCTTTTTAGAAGGCTTGCAACCTAAGATAAGGTGTTATCTCGTGACCATGGAATTTTCAAACTTACAAGCTCTAGTTGATCAGGCTCTCTTGATAGAAGAAGAAATGTCAGAATACGTGAAGATCATCAAACAAAGCGATCTTGTGACTATGACACTCAAGACTTGTTTTCACAGCAACCAAAAAGGACATATTCACTCCCAATGCCCATGGAAATCCTTACCTAAGGAAGTGGCGTGGATACAAGCTAAAGGACAGGCATCAACATCATATCAACTGCCAACAGAGGAAGAAGGACGCCGCTCCAAAAAGGCTCGAGTGGAAAAGGAGACAAATGCACCATAAAGAAGTGGCTAAGAGAAGGCGACAAAAGAGGTAGTCAGAAAGTTAGGCAACACCGTTGGTTACAAACGAAACGTAAAATGAGTGTTATCTCATACTTTTGTATAAGCAAGTATGTTTGTGTAAGCAAGTAGCCTCTTAAGGTATTGGATGTACCCGTGAGTATCCGTGAACTATCTGTACAGTGGTATAAGGAATAAAGAAGTTGCATTGCAATTCACTGTGAACCTACGTTCCAACTTTGTGTAAGAGAAGTATGGCAATATTTAAAAGACTACGTAAAGGATGGAAGAACCGACTCAGTTTGGATAGGAAATCAGAATAATACAATGGGAGTATGGACACTAGAACAAATAAATCAGACCCGTCTCAAGAGATACTAAGGGGAAATTATAAGGAATGTGGGTATATAAAGTACCTATAAAGGTTGCGGTAAATAAACTAGGAAAGTTTATGTGAAGATACAAGACATGAATGATTTAGTATATACAAGGATGATATACAGGTAAAAAAAGAAGAAGAAGAAGAAAAAGAAAAGGAAGTATGTATAAGCTCGAGCATAAAAAGAAAAGTTCTTAGAGGATAAAAATTATAGCCTCATTCCTATTGAAGACTAGATTGATTACAGCTCCAGTTCTAAAATTCCCTAATAGGGATTTTCAACCCTGCGGTCACACCTCAGAAACAGGGACTAAGATGTGTGTTGATACAAGATGGAAGGATTATAACTTTTGCATTGAGATGTCGACACCTGAAGAGAAGTACGCTACTTATGGCCTAGAATTAGTAGCCATAGCACATGCACTGGTCAGCTGAGATTAAATTCCCAACAATGAAGATGGTTATAAATAATCAAGGGTTGTGAGTTGGATGGTCAATGAAAGCGAATGTTCTGGTATGATTACTAAGTGTTATCTCTACTATGACAAGTAAATTCAACAGAATCCACCAGGGAATAAACAAGAAACTTTGGGATCTCACGGTCACTCCTAATATTGTATGAAGAGGAAATTCAGAGTTTCAATCATAAAAGAAACTCAACACTTTATAGCTCTCTATACGGTTTGACAGAATGAGATGAATCCAGGTATGTAGAAAGAATTTTGATGAGATAATATGAAGAGGGAAATCTCAGAGTATAACACTTATAACATTTGCTAGAAAATGAAAGACAGGTCACCACAGTCATAACTAGTCTTTGAATGGAGAAGAAGAATCAACGGATATTGGAATAAATCTATGTTACAGACTCCCGAAGACATAAAGAGGTATATGAGATTACGAGTAATCATGGGTCAATTGATTGGTACCAACACTACAAGGCAAGCAAACCTACCACAGAGATAAATTCAACAGAACTCCACCTGAACATGGTCATGCTATTGCATAAGTTTCCAGATGAGATTACCTTAAACCAAGAAGCACAAGTCATATACGTACTTTGAGAATATCTTCATAAAGTTTTAAGAGCCCAAATAACCAGAAGTGGACAAAGTGCGGACGGGAGCCCAATTAACAGTCACTACTGGAAGCTTGCCCTGAGTAAAACAAGATCTATGGAAAGGAATTGGAACTGTAACAAGTTTTGTTTTCCACCCATTCTTTAACCTGGGTGAATCTCGGGGTCGAGATTCTTTTAAGGAGGGAAGGTTGAAACAAACAAAAATTTGCAAAATTCAAATTGGATTTGAATTCCCGTTTTTCCCTTGCCCATCCCCTCCATAGCCCTAATCCGCACTAATCTAGAAGCAAACCAACCCTTAATCTTTGCCGTTGTTGCCGTAAACGGAGGGATTTGGCGCGGTACTGTTCACTGCCCGAAAATCCACCGTCGCTGCCGATATTTCGCCGCCGCTGCCCGTTTCTTCGCCGTCAAGCTCTCCCGCAGCTTCGAGCCCCTGCCAGCCCCTGCCCGCGTGTCAGAGCGTCCTACCACCTTACTTTCCCCGCCCTGACACCGCTCTGGTACGGCCGTAAGGCGTGGCAACGCCGCCACCGTTCGCTCGGGCCGCCTCTGCCGAATTCGCGCCCCTTCCTCTCACAGCCGACCTGTCACTTCTCTATAGCCCTTGACCATCATCTCGTAGTGCCCAAGACATGCCAGCACACTTTGCAAAGCCAGAAGCTCCCGAAACCGCCATTGCCACCGTCGATATTTTCCCCTCCCTGGTGAACCGCCATGCCCGGCCTATTTAAAGCACTCCCGACCCTCTCAATGGAAACATCCCACCTCCCTGAAGCTCACCAATCACCCCGAAGTCCCTCTTCCCCCTCCCACTGTCAGTAATGGCCGAAATCCCCAAACCCATGCCCTAGCGCAATGTCCCACCTCCGGCCATCTACTTTCCAATTGCTTTCGCCTGTGGCACCTCCATATCCCTAGAAACCATCCCCGACCCTTGCCCTAGCTCCTCAACCCATCTCCTCTTCCGGCACCGTGAGCCACCCCACCTCCGAAAACAGCCACCGTGGCCGGCCCAACCCAAGCCTCCCGAGCTTCGGCCAAACCCCCTACGACCTTCCCTATCTCCCAAGGATGCCCAATTGCCAGCCCAATTGCCCTAGGAGACCCTCTTCTCACCGCAAGTTCAAAAATGGCCGCGGAAAGGGGAAGTCCACCGCCGGCGATTGCCGCCTCCACTGGGCCCACAACCACCGAAAATGGAACCTCCTCACTCCCAGGAACCCGTCCACACCCTTGGTCGCCGTCGCAGTTCACTCTGCCGCCGCCGCCAACCGCCACCCTCCCCCTCTGTTCCCAGCGCGCGCGGGAGCTCGGTGGAGAAGAAGAACAGTGCGTGTGCACTGTTCCCCCGACCCGCCGTCTCGGCTCGGTTAAACCGAGCCCCGTCGCTCGCGCCGCTCGCCGCACCGGACGCGCCCGCCCGTCGCGCCCGACGCACCTGACCGAGCCGCTCCGCTCCGTCCCAGCCGCACCCGCTCACCCCGCGTGCCCGTTGCATCGGATTCGAGTCCGGTCAGCGTGGTTCGGCCGAACCAACTATCCCGAGCCCGAGGAACAGTGCCGAGCCCGAGGAACAGTGTTGAGCCCGAACCCAAAAATGCATATTTATACTCCCCGGATTCGTTTTGAGCCCGCCAACCCAAATCCAAGGCCCATTTCCCCATATAGCCCTCCTATTAGCCTAAAATCCCAATTTAATGGAGTTTTCCGATTTTCTTTTCTTCTTTTATTTTCTTTATTCCTAGCTCAATCCTTCGGGCATGGAATTAACTTTATTTTATTTGTTTTGCGTTAGTTTACGAAGTCGAGATTTCGCAAGAACAGGAGGGAAAAGCTCAAGTCCAGACCCGGCCCACTGAAGAATACGAAATAATCGAAATTGAAAATCCGCAAGGCAAGTCACACATATTTTTGAACATGTTGATCCTACATTCCTTAAAGATATTTATTTACTTGTACTTTCATTATGTTATTTGCGCACTGTTATTTTATGTACAATCAATGCTTAGAATGACATGATATTAGTTATGTCCTACCACCCGAAAAGCCCAGTTTAACTTGATGGCCACATTCACCTTGACAAGACCTAGTAACATAAAATATAAGATTATTAATAACATGGTAGTTTAGGACCACATCGAATCTTTATACTGTTAAGGTTTGGTATTGGTCTAGAGTTTTGGAAAGTTGAAAATAGGATAAATGAGGATCGCAGAAGTGGATCCGAAGATCTTATCCTAGGGTGGAGGCTGGTTGTGGATTGGTGGCAGTACAGGGTGTACTGAATTTGGGTTTGTGTGTGGATGATGCCTCAGTTAAAAATGTAAGGACTAGACCCTTATGCTGAGTAACGGACATAGTATCCGCCCAACCACAAGCGTTGACTTGGTCAACCTGACTTAGTCAAACCTGGCTTAGTAACTGCTCAACTTCAACTGAACCTCTGCAACTGGAAAGGGGGAGACAGAGGGTGAGTCCGTATGGGAGGTGGTTAACCATACAACTGTAGGACTGCGATGAGTCGGACGAGATCCGTGGGGTCATCCGAGCTTATCGAGATTAAACACCTACTGGGCGGAGTCTATATAGAGAATTGAGCAGTGAACATCCTTGTTGCCTTAACTCTCTGGCCGGAGTTAAGGGATCTTGTGGGTAAAGCAGGGCAGCTTTGCAAAGTCATGACAAATGGTATTCGAATACGCCGTGCTTCCGGTAAACGAAGCTGTGTTTAGTGGGTGAATCCAGTATCAAGGCATAAGTAGTTTTGGAATGGTTTGGCAAATATTGAGTAGTGATAATCAAGCTTGAAACCCCCCCTTTACTTTGATGAACTACATTTTAAAGGTTTTCAAATGGTTCCAACTAAAACTGCATCCACATAAAATAATAGACTTGATCCCCCCCCTTACTTGATATACTATGCATGAAATTATTATTAAGCTCCGTGTGACTTGTTGAGTACAAGTGGTAGTACTCATGCTTGCTAAAAACATAAACAGAACCAACTAATTTTGAGGATGCGAGAAGATGAAGGGACGATTCCGTACGAGGTTGATAAAACGTGGAATTAGGGTCGTTCTCCGCTCAGGCGTGCCTGTGGCATCTTTTGCTGTAATGTAAGTAAAGGCCGTTGGCCTACTGTAATACTTGGCTTTTAGCCTTTATATTGTAATAAAGTTCGCTTTTGCGCTTAAGCTTGTGTTGGCAATGTTATACGCTCAATGGATGTACTCGCAGTTGAACAGTCCTGGGCAGCTGCGAGGGTTTTATAATACTCCCAGAAATGGGGGTGTTACACATATTGCCTATCTAGGGCGAGTGAATACAACATATAATCATTAGCATCCAAATGCATTACGACCAGTTAATCCTTTTACATGAAAAGAGGCACGTGGAAGCTTGGTTTTAAGCAAATTTTGGGCATAGGGTGTCACATGTTTACTCTCATGCTAGATATTGTTATACTGAGGCTATGCTTTAGTATTTAGTACACATTTGCTAATAATGCTCTCATCATTAAAAATGTAGCTGTTTAACACATGATCTACCACATGCATAGAGCAACTGGTTTGTCAGAATAGAGAAAATTGTTTTGTGAGGAATAATTTCAGAATAGATTATCAGCGTCTTGGTGGAAGACATTGATCTCACTTACTGGTTTCAAGATTCTCCGGAAATCTGCGGAAGAGGCATGGTTTTTTGTTATTTTCTGGTTGGTTCGAGCTCTCCTCTAGTTCACGTTTTGGCCCAGTGCTAGTGATCTTAACTGGCAATTTGTTATTTCTCTCGGAAAGAAGCATGCCCTTGTCCTCACCCAAAGGTATAACCTGCATAGAGAGGATGCACAATGTATAGTCAGTGTATGTTATGCCGCCATTTGGTGTAGGTTTTATGCTACCATTTATGCAAGTATGAGTGTTATACTACTACGATTACCTGTGGGACACTTTGTGCTATTGTCTCCATAAGATAAGCTGTAGCGGCATCTATGTGCCCTTTATAAACCAGGCATAAGCTCACTTTTTGCTGTAGGTCCAACAATAAAAAGATCATTTCAATTGGTATGATTGTGTCATTGGAAGTTGGGACATCTGCATTAATTGAGAGTGGTACATGCATGGACGAACGAAATATGCAGATTGCATGCATGATTTTATTGGGCGGGAATGAAGAATTTGCTATATGTACCGGTTCGATGTCTGTCTTCAGGGTGACCTCAAGCATCGACATACTGATTTTGCCTCGTTCTGTGAATTTGAGTGTTTGTCCCGTTAGGTATTCTGTTGTCAGTTCTTTCTTCTTGGATTTGAGCTCCCATGTTCCATCATAAGCAGTCTTGCGGTTCACTTTATGCTTCTTCCCAGCTACTTTGCTACCGCCACAAAGTTGTGGCAGAAATGTGAAAAATACCGTGTGACTAATATCGTTCCGATAAGGTGCTGCACGGTGCATCACTAACTCACGCTTCCATGGTTCATTCAGAAGCCCAGCTGTGGATTAAAGGAAAATCACTAAGATGAGCCAGATTGAGAAGGAAATTTCCTTTTTTAATGATAATTCCTTTTTTTTAATGAGAAAACCCATAAATCTGCAAAGAAAGTGTATGCACACTGCGCACACAACAGAAGAGTTAGGGGAGGGGAGATCTAGAGAGAGAGAGAGAGAGAGAGAGGAAGAAGAAGAAGGACCAAAATAGAATCTAGGATACAAAAGGGAAAAGATTACATGGAACCAAAATAGGAGTTAAAAAACAAAGAAAAATATACCAAATTAAGAACCAAAAGAGAGGGGGAAATTGAGGAATAAACATACTGCTCTTCTGCTCTTCGGCTTCACCTTCGAAGAGGCGAATCCAGTTTAATTTAGCATCCTGACAATTTCGTCCGACAACATGTCCGAGGGCTGCGATTGCCAGGTTTGGTTTACTCTTCTCGCCTTCTTGCCTCGCGTGGTGCAAGAAATGGCGACGTAACGTCTCTCTCTCCTCAATAAGCATCTCTCCCATGGGATTCGGCATGCTCGTGCTCGCCCTCTCACCCCCTCTCCCCAGAGCTACCTTGTTTCCCAGAATGTAAGTGTGCCTCACTTCTCTCTCACTCTGATCTCCTGCGCATCTGGAGTTGGATACTGGGCAAGGCTGGCTATAAACTCCCATCTCCCAAGAAGGAAGGGGAAGGTTTTGGCTGACTAGAGTAGATGAACAACGTAATCTTTGGCACACGTATAGGATCCTTTCCGACAATGATATATACATTCCACACGATCCCCCAAGAAGGACGAAGGGGAAGGTTTTGCCATGTACTTCGCAGTGCCGACGACTACTATCCGACAAAGCTGTAGATTCCGCTGCCCACGACCATCCGCTGATAAAGTTGTGGGCTTTGCAGTAGTCCGCATTGTTGTCCGCTAATGGGGGTTTAAAATGCATAACAACTTGTAATTGTTAGGAAACCTGGGTCTGGGCTTCAAGCCTTGCCCATGGTGGGTACCTCACCACTAGATTATAAATAAAGAGTACTATTGACTATTTTGTATACGCATGAAAAGAAGTAATAAAGAAAGACCCTTGGCAGCCGCCCACGCGCTCCTCGCCCCAGGCCACACGCCCGAAGCTGTCGTTGCCTTTGGGCCTAAGGCCATCGACTGCCGCCTTGAGCTTCCGGTTGACGCCACCGAGCTACAGCCCGCCTAAAGGCACTGTACACCCGGGCGCCCCGCGCTCGGCCGCCTCTCAAGCGGCTTAGCGCAAGGCGCCGCCTTGCGCCAAGCCGCTTGAGTCACCGGCCCCGAAGCGCCACCGAGCTCCGCCGGCCTTGCTGCTCCACCGGCCCCGAAGCACCGCCCGAGCTCCGACGGCTCCTCTGCTCCGCCGGCCCCGAAGGGCCACCCGAGCTCCGCTGGCCCCGACGCGCCACCAAGCTCCGCCGGCTCCGCTGCCTGAGCCAGCCGCTCGGGTTGCTGCCGCCACTAAAGGAACAAGGGTAGGGGAAACCAAACTATTAGTAGAACAATGGAAAAATATTGGAGAGCAAAGAAAACAAGCATGGAATCTTACGATAATCTTCTGAGGCTGTACGGGCATGGGAGCATCGCGTTGGTGTCATTGTTTTCCATTCAGAACAAGAAGCTTGCAGATGTGAGAACTGGAGTACTCGAAGCAAACCATGCATGCATGCATGCATGAATCATGATAGCTGATAGCTAGCTTGAAGAAGCACTCCGGAGGCAGAGAGCCCCTCCGGCTCTTTGTGCGTCTCCAAAGTCAATCCAAACACGTATCCATGCGGTGAAGAAAACTGCTGCCATCTCGGACGCTTCTGCACAGCTGTGCCCCGGAAAGACCACGAAAGGAACGCACAGCTCCCGTGAAGACGTCTAGACAGCAGGCACCGGCCGGTGTCCGTTGGAAGTTAATGTGTACGAGTGCAAGAGAATCTCGGCCGGCTGGGGATCTATACACACACACAACAACAGACAACCACTAGACCCTCTGGATCGACTTGCTTATATATTCGCGAAAAACAACTTGCATATCTCTTCCAATTCCGCTACTATACGTTAATAATGGCATTATATATTCTGATATTAAAGTACTTTATTTATGTGTTGATTACCTTCTAATGCATATTAATAAAATACTTTATATTACAACCTGTGTGGCGCCCTATGGAGGAAGTGTGCTTAGCCGACAGTGGCACAACGCATACCATCTTAAGAGACACAAAGTACTTTTAGTCGATTAGTAAGAATGCTGGTAGCCTTACAACAATCGTCGGTAGCGATGCTTGTATAATAGGTTCAGGAAAAGCCACAATTATACTCTCAATGGGCACAATTTTGGTCATTCAAGAAGCCTTATTGTACCCAGAATTTATTAGAACTCTCCTAAGTTTCAAGAATATTCGCACTAATGGTTTCCATGTTGAGACTAAATAAGAGTACAGTAAGGAATATCTGCTCATTACGAAGCACGAAGCAAATGGAAAAAAGGTATTAGAAAAATTTCTTCATTAGAAACTGGGCTATACTACACCAACATCAAGCCACGTGCAGCCTATACTGCCCTGAAAACAGCATTTAGTAGTTCTAAACTTTTCTATCTCTGGCATGATAGATTAGGCCATGCTAGTCTTAGGATGATGACAAATATAATTTGAGAGACCATGTGTAGGTGTCCTCATGTTTGTGATGAGTTATTGACACTTGGTTTGTGATTGAGTTTGTTTTGAGCATTTCCTGCAAAGTCGTAGCCTTAAAAATATTCGGAATCGCTTTCTGTGCAAAATCGTAGCTTCTGGCCGTTGTCGTAGGCTCGTTTGACCACTTTGGTCGTGGTCGGAAGCCTGCCGGGCAGGTTACGACCACGTTGTCGTCAATCGGGAGCCAGGCGAGTCATTTACGACCACACAGTCGAAGGTCGGAAGTCTCCCAACTCCTTTACGACCACGTTGGCCGTGGTCGTAGGCCAATATGACCATGTTGGTCGTGGTCGAAACAGGTTACGACCACGTTACCACGAGAGGTAGTCGGAGGTCGAGACTTCGACCACTGTGGTCGGTAGTCAGCAGATCTCGACTTCGACCACGTGGGAAGTCGAAGCGACTGCGACCACATTGTGAAGCGGTCGTATGCGGTCGGCTGCGGGCGTAGGACAGTTGGTCGTGGTCGGATGTGCTCTCAAGCGCCCGGGTGTGGTCGAAAAGGGTCTCGACCACTGTAAAACTCGTTGTACGTGGTCGGAAGGTGTTTCGATCATGCGCTAAAACGGTCGGAAGTCCTCGGGAGGGTTGAACGTGGTCGTAGACATCTAATAACCGGTCGTATGACCTCCAGGATCGGTCGTTTCACCTGAGAATCGGTCGTATCAACTCCTGGGCTAGTCGTCTTGACCTGGAGAGCGGTCGTAGGTCATGTGCATGAATGTTTGAGTGTTTTCGACAGGTCGTAATGGGTGTACGACTTTGTGAAGCATGTTTTGAGTTCCTTGTTATATGATTGTATACAATATTTTGTGCGGTACTATGAATGTATGCTTGTCTGTGATGGTCTGCAGGACTTGGAGACTAGTTGTGGAGAGGCATGGATGGCCAAGACTAGGCACGAGTGGTGCTGAGGTCAAGAGTGGTCGGGAGATGCCGAAGACGACAAGGTCTGCCTGGTGGTTGCAAGACTTCAGCGACAAGGGAGGAGGAAGCTTCCGGGAAGGCAGCGGGATGGCATTTTGGAGAAATGCAAAAAGCTGCAAAGGGAAGCTGTGTCTCTGCAAAAGCACTGGAGTGGTTGGCGCTAACGGGAAAAGCAGTGGAGCCGTCGGGTGTAACGGATAAAGCACTGGAGCTCGTTCTCGCTAGTGGGTAAAGAAAATGGTAAAACCCGGTGTTAGTTGGGGTTTACAGGTTTCCCCCGGGTAGTAGAAGGCTATAAATAGAGAGGGTAGAGCTCGGGTGCTCAGTGAGATTCTGATTCCCGAGTGGTTGTGTTCTTCCTTATTTGTGAGTGTGTGGTTCTCGGGATGGAGCAAGTGTGCTCATGTATCTCTCAGTTGGAGTGGCTGTAGAAACCTCCATTATCAATCATTCATCTCTCTTCCTCTATGTTGAGTTTTTGTTCTGAGAATTGTTTGATTGTTTTTGTTTGTGCTGTCACTGCTTTATCCTTTCCCTATATGTCTGAGATGATGGTTTCCATTTGTGCTCTGGCCTTCTTGATCTAAGCAAGTTCTTTGCTCAAGTTCCCTTGTTTTCTTCTGCTCTGAACTGGGATCCATACTCAAGACCATTTGGTCAAGTTCTTCTCGAGAGCAGAAATTTCGATCGGGTCCTTGTGCAAATGATCGTGCGCGCTCTCTCTGTCTTCGGTCGTTACTGTGTTCTTTCTTTTGTCGATCGATATTTCACTATGAAGTCTCGACTGCTCTGAAACTGCTTCAATCACAGCAGGGAGTCGTTCGACTACACAGTAAGGTATCGACTGCTCTGGGTTTTGACCGACTCCTTCACTCTTGATTAGTCTCAGTTGATTTCCTCTCGGTTTCCAGCGAGCATCCATCTTCTGTCTTCATAGCTTCTGTAGCTATTGGAGAAGAAGTTGGTGAGAATTCTTGGGGGAGTTTTTGAAGGCATCATTCACCCCCCCTCTCTGTTGCCATTTCGGTCCAACAATTGGTATCAGAGCCGGTTAGCTCTAATTCATAGATCTTAACCGGTCTCAAGAGTCGTGGCGACGGACAAATACTCGACAAAGCCGCCCATTTTTGATGGCATCGATTACCCCTTCTGGAAGAGCCGAATGGAGACATACATCCAGGCCCAGGGGTACGCCATCTGGCGCAAGGTCAATGTCCAGTTTGTTGTTCCTGCTGATGAGAACATCAATGCCGGGAACATGGCTGATGTTGAGGCAAATGCTAAGGCAAGGAACATCATTATTTAGGGCCTGAGTCGTAGTGAGTTTGACCGCATCTCTCATCTTTCGTCCGCCTTCGATATCTGGGAGACCCTCGATGCATACCATGATGGCACCACCCAGATTAAGACAGTCCGACAGGACCAGTTCAAGCGAGAATACAACAAATTCGAGATGCTTACTGGTGAGTCCTTGGATGAGTGTTTTGCGCGTTTCCACAAGATTCTGAGCAACCTCCGAGCCATCGGTCTCACATACTCTGACTCGGATAATGCTCGACAGATGCTCACTGCACTCGATCTGCGTGTTTGGGAGATGAAAGTGACCACCATCAAAGACACGACAGACCTCTCGACCTTGACTCTTGACGCGTTGTACTCGCGCCTCAAGACTCACGAGATTGACGTTGTCTCTTGTAGGTCGAAATCACAGTCGATGGCCTTGGTCACCGATCCCGTTTCGTCTTCTGGTCCCTCTTCAGATTTGCTTTGCAGATTCTCCCTTGCTGCTCTCTGTGACGTAACTGATGATCAGTTAGAGCAGCTCGAGGATGAGCAACTGGCCCTTCTAGCTCGGAAGTTTTCCCATGCTTACAAGAGGAGGAGGGATAGAAAGAGAGGAGGACTTGTCATTTGCTTTGAGTGTGGTGGCCCCAACCACATTCGGGCAAATTGCCCCAAGCTGGAGAAGGGCAAAGCTGACTTCGGCGGTTCGAGCAAGAACGACTACACCGACAAAAACCGCAACAAGAAGCCCCCAGCTCAAACGCCGGGAAAGAAGAAGTTCCGCAACTTTGGCAAAGCCAAGAAGCTCTTCCACCGCGTCCTCACCGCCTTCGACGACCTCGACCTCAGCGAGGTGGAGGGATGGAGCGATGACGACGGGACGGGTGACCAAGAGCCCAAGGATGGCGGCGATGACTTCTCCGGCATGTGCTTCATGGCCCTTGAGGGCGAGATCAGCGACAGCGAGCTGTACTCCGACTCGGATGAGGTACTCCCTTCTTATGACCAGCTTAATGATGCTTTTCTTAAGCTAGGTGGATTTCATGCTAGAGCTAGGTCTAGGTGTACCGAGTTAGAGAAGGAAGTAGATAGACTGTTACGGGAGATTACTTCACTTAGATCTGCTCCCTCCCGTGACGATTGTGATACATGCACTGCTTTGCTTGGAGACATGGAGAAACTAAGGACCTCTTATGATAGTTTGTCTTCTGAGCTTGATGTGCTTAAGATGGAGAATGTTAGTCTGCTTGCTGAGTTAGAATTGAGTAGGATGGCTGTTACTCTACTTACTACTGATGAGACTACTTCTCCCACCTCATGTGATGTTAAGGACATTGCTGCTAGAGGACCTTATGCCATGCTCCTTGATTTGCCCGAGTCCTGTGAAAATTGCAATAACTTGAAGATGAACTTAAAACGGGCAGATCATAAAATTGCTGAACTACAAGCTTCTTTACTTGAGCCGATTGATTCATGCTTGAACTGTCCTAAGTTAACTGCTGAACTTGAAACTGTCTCCAAACAGTTTCAAGATATGATTGATCATGATAGGAAATTGGCTCAGTATGCTTCTAAGGACTCTGTTAGCTCACTATGCATTAATTGTAACAAACTAAAATCTGACTTGATTGCATTGGATGAGAAATGTGTGAAGCTAACTAAAGACCTTCTAGAGAAGCCACCTTGTGCTTGTAATGTGATTGTGGAGAAGGGGGAGAAGCCCAAGGGTAAGGTTAAGACGCTTAGCGACGTGAACCAACTGGCTAACAGTAGGACTGTCCCTTCAGAGTCGGCTGTGCGTGCATAAGCCATTCTTCCCTCTACTATTGGTTTTTCCTCTGCTCCCTTACCTTCTGCTGTCTCTTCTTCCCCCTGCTCTTCTTGCACCTCCCTCTTTCGGGAGTATCAGTATCTTATGAACACCCTCGAGAGATTTGTAGGTGGCAAGAAGAAGTTTAATCTTATTCTAGACCAATCCAAGATCTGCAAGTTCAATCAGGGTCTAGGATATTATTTCTATGAGGACATTAGGAAGCATCCACCTGCTATTCTCAGATCCATAGTAGGAGGTGCGATCGAGGTTGAGCCCAGGTCTGATGAGGTCAAATTCAAATTAGCGGGCTTTGTCCAAGGGATTTCTGACAGTAAGGTGAGTCCACCTGCAGCTTCGGCCTCTCAGAAGGTGAAGCCATCTCTTGCTACTTCTGCCTCTCAGAAGGCGAAGTATCATTGCACCTTCTGTCAGAAGGATGCACATACGATCGATCGATGCTTCAGGCGCGCCAAGATCGCGCAGAGAGACCATGTTACAGCTCTTAGGCGTATTCAGGGTCAGCCCCAGACCTTGAGTGCACCTAAGACCAACACGAGGTCCAGGTTTGCTTCTGATGGGTTTGGGCAGCATCGAGGACTTGGTTTTTCCGAGTTTTCTGGTTTTCGTCCTCATGCTCCCTTTGGTCATGACTTCCGCCGTCCTGAGGGTAGATCTCATTTCCCCCGTCAAGACAGCTACCCGCGGCGTGTTCAGCCTGTTGCCGGTGCTCCGACTCGCTTGCCTGTAGCAGCCGGACCCAGCAACAGCTCTAGGTCTACTCGTAGACCATCTGCTTTTCTGAGTGACAGAGAGCGTAGGGTAAATAGATGTCAGTCGTGCTTGACTACTTCATCTGCTCGACGTGTTGTTCAGTATTGGGTGCCAAAATCACTCTTGATTTACCCCAGTACTGAGACTTTACTCTCTATTTGACTCAGGCTCGCCGGGCTGGGAAGGGAGAGGTTTGGCTTGTAGACTCCGGGTGTTCACGACACATGACCGGAGACTCTCGTTGGTTCTCTTCCCTAGCCCGTGCTCCAGGTGATGAGACGATCACCTTCAGATATGCTTCATCTGGGCGCGTCATCGCCAAAGGTACAGTGCGTGTTAATGATTCGTTTCTTTTGAGAGATGTGGCCTTGGTTAGTAAGCTGCGTTATAATCTGCTTTCGGTTTCTCAGCTTACCGATGACGGTTATGAGGTGAGCTTCAAGAAAAACGCTTGTAAAATTCTTGACTCTTCGGGTAGTCTGGGTTGCGGGATTTCTCGTTATGGGAGGATCTTTCGTGCTGATTTTTCTGAGTCCTCTGGTGATCCTCTCCGGTGTTTGGTTGCTTCGGAGTCCCGCGATCTGACTTTCTGGCATAGGAGACTTGGTCATATCGGATTTGACCATTTGACCCGAGTTAGCGGCCACGATCTCATTCGTGGTCTGCCGAAACTCAAGATGGTTAAAGATCTTGTTTGCGCTCCATGCCGGCACGGCAAGATGGTTGCCGCTTCTCATCCTCCGGTCACAATCACTATGACCGATGCACCGGGACAGCTGCTCCATATGGACACTGTTGGACCAGCTCGAGTGCAGTCAGCAGGAGGGAAGTGGTACGTCCTTGTCGTGGTCGATGACTATTCGATGTTCTCTTGGGTGTTTTTCTTAGCCTCGAAGGATGAGACGTTTTCACATTTTCGAGGTCTTTTCAGTAGGCTTTCTGTTGAGCTTCCGGGTACCTTACGAGCGATTCGTAGTGACAATGGCACGGAGTTCAAAAATTCCTACTTCGAGAGTTTCTGTGGTGAGACAGGTGTAGAGCATCAGTTCTCCTCTCCGCACGTCCCACAGCAAAATGGCGTTGTAGAGAGAAAGAACCGTACCTTGGTTGAGATGGCCAGGACGATGCTTGATGAGTACTCTACACCGAGGAAGTTTTGGGTTGAAGCCATTGCGACCGCGTGCCATGTTTCGAATCGAGTTTTTCTTCGGGCACACTTGCACCGCACTTCTTATGAGTTGAGATTCGGGCGAAAGCCCAGCGTCTCTCATTTTCGTGTGTTTGGTTGCAAGTGCTTTATTCTGAAGTCCGGGAACCTAGATAAGTTCGAGTCACGTTCTTGTGATGGGATCTTTCTAGGTTACTCGCCTTCTTCACGGGTTTATAGGGTCTGGAACTGCGAGTCTAGCAAATTGGTAGAGACCTGTGAGGTGACTTTTGACGAGGCCAGTCCGGGGACTAGGCCTGATATCTCAGGTTCTTTAGAGCAGTCCGAGACCATCTTCGTGGATGACGAGGACGATGGAGATGAGGGTTGTCTACCCGATCCAGTCCCTTATCCACCCCTTGAGGTGCCGTCTTCCAACGCACCTCCAGGTGACCAGCCCATGCCTTCTGCTTCCTCTGGAGCTAGTGGCTCTGTTCCTACCTCGTCAGCTCACGATGTAGAGGCCACTTCTTCATCTCATCCTGGACCTCCCCGACATATCCAGAAAAGGCATCCTTCTGAGCAGATGATTGGAGACCTGTTCGAGCGTGTTACCCGATAAAAATCTGGCTTATCTCAATTCTGTCTCCATTCTGCTTTCATTGCCTCCTTTGAGCCCAAGGATGTTTCTCATGCTCTTTCCGATGAGTCTTGGGTCAATGCCATGCATGAGGAGCTAGAAAATTTCGAGAGGAACAAGGTCTGGTCGCTTGTCGAGCCCCCGCGAGGTCATAATATTATTGGGACTAAGTGGGTGTTCAAGAACAACCAGAGCGAGGATGTAGTGGTTATTCGGAACAAAGCTAGACTGGTAGCTTAGGGGTTCTCCCAGGTTGAGGGTCTAGATTTCGAGGAGACCTTTGCCCCTGTAGCTAGACTTGAAGCCATTAGAATCCTGCTTGCCTTTGCAGCTTCTAAGAGTTTCAAGCTTTACTAGATGGACGTCAAGAGTGCCTTTCTCAATGGCTTTATTGAGGAAGAGGTCTACGTCCAACAGCCTCCTGGTTTCGAAAACCCCAAATACCCAAACCATGTCTTCAAGCTTTCCAAAGCTTTGTATGAACTTAAGCAGACCCCTAGAGCTTGGTATGAGAGACTTAAGTCCTACTTGTTGAGTCATGGTTTCGAGATGGGTAAAGTAGACAAAACCTTGTTCATTTGCCGGCATGGCACTGATCTCTTGCTTGTCCAGATCTAAGTCGATGACATCATCTTTGGCGGCTCTTCCCATACTCTGGTTTCACAGTTCTCGGATGTCATGAGCACCGAGTTTGAGATGAGTATGATGGGCGAGTTGACCTTCTTCCTTGGCTTCCAAATCAAGCAGACTCGGGAGGGTACATTTCTTCATCAAGGAAAGTACACTCGTGACCTCCTGAGACGCTTCGACATGAGTGATGGTAAGCCTGTGTCGACTCCCATGGCTTCTACAGCCTATCTTGACCCAGATGAGGATGGCGAGCCAGTTGATCAGAAAGAGTACAGAAGTATGATCGGTTCCCTTCTTTACCTCACTGCCTCGAGACCAGACATACATTTTTCTGTGTGTCTGTGCGCTCGTTTCCAGGCTTCTCCTCGCGTTTCTCACCGCCAGGCGGTGAAGCGCATCTTTCGGTACCTACGAGCTACCATTGACTATGGTATCTGGTACTCTTCCTCATCCTGTCTTTCCTTGAGAGCCTTCTCGGACGCAGACTTCGCTGGCTGTAGGATAGATAGGAAGAGCACTTCTGGCACTTGCCAATTCATTGGCACTTCTCTCGTCTCTTGGTCTTCTAGGAAGCAGTCCGGTGTTGCACAGTCCACCGCAGAGGCCGAGTATGTTGCTGCAGCCAGCTGCTGCAGTCAGGTACTCTGGATGGCTTCGACCCTGCGGGACTTTGGGTTAGTTATCGACAGTGTTCCACTCTTTTGTGATAACACTTCTGCGATTAACATTGCTAAGAACCCAGTGCAACACTCTCGGACCAAGCACATCGATATCCGTTATCACTTCCTTAGAGACCATGTAGAAAAGGGCGATATAGTGCTCTAGTTTGTGGAGAGTGACCACCAGTTGGCTGACATCTTCACCAAGCCTTTGGATAGTTCGAGGTTTTCAGCTCTGCGGGGAGAGCTTGGGGTGGTTTGTCCTTATGAACTGTAGTGAGGGGGAGTTTGGTGCTTTACTATTTTACCCTATATATTATGCTCTTACTCCTTGCTGTTGCATTGCATTTTGGGTGCTTTGGGGTTAGTCCTTCTAGCATAGGTTAGAGTGCTTCTCGTATCTTGTTGCTTAGACTTCTTACTCTTATCTTGTGCTTCCAGGATGCTTCTTATTAGCTGTTTCTTATCTCACTAGATTGAGCTCACTCACTTCTGGTAGGTTTTAGCGAGGGTTGGGCCACTCTCGGGTAGACAGGGTACGTGTTTGCTCTCTAGTGTGTGTGTTTTACGGTCAAGCTAATAGTCCTGGAGTCACATGGGGTAGATGAGAGTCAGTCTGAGCCATAGTATCTTCTATATCTTATCTATGCTTTAAGGACTGCCTGTTTTGGTCTTATTTGCCAGCTTCTCGATTTTATTGCTTTGGTTCAGGGAGAGTTTATTTGGGAGCTTCTAGAGCTTAATTTTGACTTAACTCAACTTGAACTAAAAGTTGCATCTCATGTTGAGGGGGAGCTGGATTTTCCTGCATTTTAGCATTTAGCATTATAATGTAACTACTTTGAGCCTTGATTATTATCCTGTTATGACATGTTTACAATGCTGTACACCTTGCCATTATTTGGACTTTATATGCTAGATTGATCATGACTTCATATGTGTAGACTAGCTTTTACCATGATAAGTTAATCAAAATTGTCCAACTTGAAGTAAAACTTGTCATGCTAGCATTTGAGTTTAGTATTTCTGGAGCTATCCCTTTATGATTCATGCCATGTCAAATAAGCTTAGCTGAGCGTTGAATCTTTGTTGAGCCTTAGATTGAGCTATTTTAGTCTCTTGATGTAGCATAAGGTAGTACAACATGTTTACAAAGCAAAAAAAGATCTCTTTTGTGCGAAAAAACTGATTTCACCAATTCTTTCTCATGAGACGGCTTGCCATTGCACTAGGCATGAACTCAGGGGGAGTTTTGGATGACCTAAACTATCTTCTTAAACTTATTGCTTGGAGTAGTCGCATAAGGCTTGAGATCTAGCACATAAACAAAAATTGGGTTGGAAACGACCATATGCTTTCAAAAGAAAATGTTTAATGTGCCCAAATTTGCTTAATCTTCAAAAAGAACCAAGTACTTGCGCCAATGTTTCATTCTTGAGCATAGCACTCTAGTTGGTCTCAATATTAGCTTTTTGGTTCCGCTTAGCTTAATTGACATAGCCCGTATCATCCTTGGATATCTCTAGTTAGATTTTATTTCTTGATGACTTGACATTCTCATTTAATGCACTATATTTTGTCATCTATGTGTTCTAGCTAGCTTATACATGTCATGTCATGATCTAGATAGCTTCTTATAGAGTTATGGCTTGGTGTAACTCCTTCTGGTCATTATGGATAATTCTCATGGCTCAAAATGCTTAGAAATAATCAAACTTCAGCCATATACATCCGTTGACATGTCATATTCTTTCCTTTGCATTCTTGATGTGTTATTGCCAAAAGGGGCAGAATAGTGGTAGAAAAAGCCATTTTTGAAGCTTTGAGGAAAAGTTGTTCTTTCGTTTGC
Source organism: Dendrocalamus latiflorus (assembly GCA_017311315.1). NCBI lineage: Eukaryota > Viridiplantae > Streptophyta > Magnoliopsida > Poales > Poaceae > Dendrocalamus > Dendrocalamus latiflorus. Next base: position 15,273,949 of record CM029674.1, on the reverse strand, counting down.
TCCTTGTGTCAACATGGTCATTAGCTTCATATTCCTTCTTTGGACCATGTTGGATTTTTCAAACTCAAACTCAACTTCTCGCTTTTTCTAGGTTTGTCAATATACTCATCAAGGGGGAGATTGAGAGATCATGTGGAGGTGTCCTCATATTTGTGATGAGTTATTGACACTTGGTTTGTGATTGAGTTTGTTTTGAGTGTTTCCTGCTAAGTCGTAGCCTTAAAAATGTTCGGAATCGCTTTTTGTGCAAAGTCGTAGCTTCTGGCCGTTGTCGTAGGCTCGCTTGACCACTTTGGTCGTGGTCGGAAGCCTGCCGGGCAGGTTACGACCACGTTGTCGTCAATCGGGAGCCAGACGAGTCATTTACGACCACACAGTCAAAGGTCGGAAGTCTCCCATCTCCTTTACGACCACGTTGGCCGTGGTCGTAGGCCAATATGACCATGTTGATCATGGTCGAAACAGGTTACGACCACGTTACCACGAGAGGTAGTCGGAGGTCGAGACTTCGACCACTGTGGTCGGTAGTCGGCAGATCACGACTTCGACCACGTGGGAAGTCGAAGCGACTGCGACCACATTGTGAAGCGGTCGGCTGCGGGCGTAGGACAGTTGGCCGTGGTCGGATGTGCTCTCAAGCGCCCGGGTGTGGTCGAAAAGGGTCTCGACCACTGTAAAACTCGTTGTACGTGGTCGGAAGGTGTTTCAATCATGCGCTAAAATGGTCGGAAGTCCCCGGGAGGGTTGAACGTGGTCGTAGACATCTAGTAACCGGTCGTATGACCTCCAGGATCGGTCGTTTCACCTGAGAATCGGTTGTATCAACTCCTGGGCTAGTCGTCTTGACCTGGAGAGCGGTCGTAGGTCATGTGCATGAATGTTTAAGTGTTTTTGACCGGTCGTAATGGGTGTACGACTTTGTGAAGCATGTTTTGAGTTCCTTGTTATATGATTGTATACAATATTTTGTGCGGTACTATGAATGTATGCTTGTCTGGAGACTAGTTGTGGAGAGGCATGGATGGCCAAGACTAGGCACGAGTGGTGCTGAGGTCAAGAGTGGTCGGGAGATGCCCAAGAGGACGAGGTCTGCCTGGTGGTTGCAAGACTTGAGTGACAAGGGAGGAGGAAGCTTCCGGGAAGGCAGCGGGATGGCATTTTGGAGAAATGCAGAAAGCTGCAAAGGGAAGCTGTGTCTCTGCAAAAGCACTGGAGTGGTTGGAGAAGAAGTTGGTGAGAATTCTTGGGGGAGTTTTTGAAGGCATCATTCACCCCCCCTCTGTTGCCATTTCGGTCCAACATAATTAATAATTTACATGGGCATAATATTAATGTAAAGAATTTCCCGAATCATGAAGATTTTATGTGCCCCGCATGTGCCACCGGGAAATTAATTACTAGACCTTTTATTCTAAAAGTGAGGGATGAAGTCCCTGCATTCCTGGAACACATCCAAGGAGACATTTGCGGTCCCATGCAACCACTATCAAGGCCATTTAAATATTTCATGGTGCTCATTGATGCTTCCTCGAAATGGTCACACATATGTTTATTGTCTACGAGAAACCATGCTTTCACAAAGCTGATTTCGCAGATAATTCGCGTTAGAAATATTTTTCCTGATCATCACATAAAGTCCATCAGGATGGACAATGCCAGAAAATTTACTTCAAAGGCATTTGATGATTATTGCATGGTAATGGAAATTACAGTAGAGCATTATATACCACATGTCCACACCCAGAATGGACTAGCAGAGGCATTAATTAAGAGAGTTAATTTATTGCTCGACCACTTTTGCAGAATTGTAATTTATCAGCTACATGTTGGGGACACGCAGTCCTACATGCAGCAACTTTCATCAACTTTAGACCATTAGCCTACAACATACATTCACCTATGCAACTAGTGCAAGGGTCAGCACCTAAAATTTCTCATCTCCGGAGGTTTGGATGCAAGGTTTACGTACCTATACTCCCTCCACAGCGTACTGCAATGGGTCCTCTCTGAAAGACTGGGATATACGTTGGTTATGAGATAACATCCATAATCAGGTATTTAGAACCAATGACAAGAGATTTGTATACTGCTCGTTTCGCTGATTGCATATTTGATGAGGATAATTTTCCAACATTAGGGGGAGGAAATTAATCCCTTGATGAAAAATATCAAGAAATTACGTGGCAAGCCATGGAAATCCATGCACATGACCCGCGCACTAGTGAAACAAATAGAGAAGTCCAGAAGATCATTGATTTTCAAGCATTAGCAAATCAACTTATTAGTAATTTGAAGAGCGTAACCAAGTCGCATGTGCCTGCACACAATGCACCGGAGAGAGTTGAAATACCAAAGAAAATTGAAGGTATCCCTAATCCCATCCAGAGGCCTCAGAATAAAAGGACGAGAACTCCGGCCCCTCGTATCCTAAGTAACCGGGGACGCCTGGTGAAGAAGGATAAGGACTTGACACAGCCAATCACTGAAGTTCCCCAGAACCAGAAGGGGAGCCAGTTGAGACCTGGCACCAGTATAACACCTTCAAAAAAGGGTATATCGGATCTAAACATTCCCATGGAAGGAGAAATCGGCATAGATGTGTGTGCACACATCAGAGCTGAAAAACTAAAGGGACTTGCCACCACAACTGGAAGAAGCGATGAGCAAGTAGAAGCACAAGAAAAAGCAACTCATGATAAAATAACTATAAACTATGTGCACACGGGAGTCCATGAATAGGACAACAGCCAATGTCGATATCTACTTTGCAAAGAAAATTGCCACAATCATCGATCATGATCCAGAGCCTGCATCGCTCGCTGAATGTAAGAAAAGATAAGATTAGGAAGATTGGAAGAAGGCAATAGAAACAGAATTATTATCTCTGAACAAAAGAGAGGTGTTTGGGCCCGTAATCCGCACACCTCCCCATGTACACCCTGTAGGGCACAAGTGGGTATTTATTCGAAAGAGAAATGAAAGAAATGAAGTTGTAAGATATAAAACAAGACTTATTGCACAAGGTTTCACTCAACATCTAGGAGTTGATTATGAAGAAACCTACTCCACAGTCATGAGTGGAATCACATTTACATATTTAATCTCAATGGCAGTAAACCTGAACTTAGAAATGAAATTGATAGATGTGGTAACTGCATACCTGTATGGAAACTTGGATTCAGAAATTTATATGAAGGTACCTGAATGTATCCATGTCCCGAACCAAGATAGAGCAAATAGAAATCTATACAGTGTGAAACTCAGAAAATCACTGTATGGACTCAAGCAATCAGACAGGGTGTGGTATAATCGCTTAAGCGACTTTCTATGCAAGAAAGGCTACACGAACAATGAAGATTGTCCCTGTGTATTTATACGACGATCCCAGAATAGAATTGTATAATATCAGTATACGTAGATGATCTGAATACCATTGGGACCATGGAAGACATAAAAGAAGTAAGTTCTTACCTGGAGTTAGAATTTGAAATGAAAGATTTGGGTAAAACCAAATACTGCTTAGGCCTGCAGCTTGAGCATGTCCTTAAAGGAATATTAGTACATCAGTCAGCCTACGCCCAGAAGGTGTTAGAAATGTTCGACTTTGAGAAGGCATACCCATCAAAAGTACCGATGATCGGGAGATCTTTACAGCAAGAAAAAGATCCGTACCAACTTAGAGAAGAGGGGGAGGAAGTCCTGGGACCGGAATTACCATAATTAAGTGCGGTAGGAGCACTCATGTATTTAGCGAACTGCACTAGAGCGGACATTGCATTTGCCGTAAACCTATTAGCAAGGCATAGTGCAGAACCTACCAAATGGCATTGGCAGGGAATAAAAGACATCTTCCGATCCTCCAAGGAAGCAAGGACCTTGGATTATTCTACAGAAAGAATCAAGATTTGAATATGATTGGCTATGCAGATGTTGGGTTCCGGTCGGACCCACATACCGTAAGGTCACAAACAGGCTATGTATTCCTGTGTGGTGGAACTACAATTTCATAGAAATCGTCTATGCAAATTAAGTCTTATAACGACTTCGACGAACCACTCAGAAATCATAGCGTTGTACGAAGCCACATGAGAATGTGCTTGGGTCCAACGAATGATTCACCACATCCAGCAGTCATGTGGTATGAATATTATGCAAGCTCCCACAATTGTCTATGAAGATAATGCAACTTGTGTTGCATAAGTGCAGACGGGTTACGTGAAAAGTCATCTCACAAAGCATATCAACCCCAAATTCTTCTATGCTCATAAATTGCAAAAGATGGTTGAAATTAAGGTACTGCATACTAAGTCATGGAAATCTTACAGATTTGTTCACTAAGTCACTCCAAGTATCTAGTTTAGAAATATGTGTACGAGGAATTGGAATGATGAGACTTAGAGAAGTGCAGAATTTAGGGGGAGATTTTTCTCAAGCTCGTTATATAAAACTTGATCATGGAGATCGAGTTCACAAAGAATAAATCCTGGAAATTGAATGAAATTGGATGGATTGTACTCTTTTTCCCTTGACGAGTTTTCCTGAAGTTTCTCAGCCAAGGTTTTTAATGAAGCAATTCGTGCTACGTAGCATAACATATATCATGTACTCTTTCTCCAAATTTTTCCCACTGGATTTTTATGGAGTTTTGATGAGGCATGAATATGTCGGATGAGTGCCCAAGGGGGGAGTGTTAGAAAACCTGGGCCAGGGCTTGAAGCCTTGGCCCATGGTAGGCACCTCACCATTAGGCTGTAAATGGGGGGTACTATTGGCTATTTTGTATACGCATGAAAAGAAGCAATAAAGAAAGATCAGGAGTTCTCTCTATCTCTGAGTTTCAATCTGCTATTTCTGGCTTCTATGATTGATCTGTTTTGTATAGCAGAGGAATCGATCGGACTAGTCACTGACGGTTCCTCAACAGTAATAATGGCCTGCGCTCCTTCCAACAAGTCTACGTCGATGAGTCTTGGCCCGATAGGTCGGCAAGACGGCCTGCCTCCCGACACAAGCCGATTACACTAATGGCCCAAGAACAAGATTAGCCTGCTAATGGGCCAAGTAACAACAAAATTTGTTCCAATCGGACCGGGCAACAGGTGGGTGTGTATAGGTATCACCCGGATGTTTTTTTCTCAACAATCATCCAAATTCTAATCCAACGGTCTCTTTTTTTTGGAGGGGGAAGAATTTTTTTTTGGAAGGGGGTGGATTTTTTTTGGAGGGGGTGGGGAGAATTTGTGGCCCTTGGATCTCTAATCCAACGGTTACAAATCTGAATAATAGTTAGAAAGAAAACATCCGGATGATGTTTATCAATGTCCCTGGAAAAATTACATCTTCCTCTCTCAAAAACAATGGAAAAATGACATCCTCTAAAAAAAACAATGGAAAATCGACTTGGTAAACGTGGTTACGTGGAGTTGATTAGGCTACATCCCCGGGGCCTCATATGGGCCGAGCAGGCGGCCGCCCTACCTAAGCGGTGCGCCACGAAAGAAAAAAAGTCCATGTGACCTTTTTTTCTTCAAAAATTCAAAAGTATGTATTTTGAAATTGAATATTTATTCCGCAATCCTTTTAAACCATGACGTTCCTTGCGACGAATCCTATAAAATAAGACCCATATTATATATATTTGTGCTAGTAGAATTCACAAACAATATTGGAGCAAACCAAACTATCAGTAGAACAATGGAAAAATATTGGAGAGCAAAGAAAACAAGCATGGAATCTTACGATAATCTTCTGAGGCTGTACGGGCATGGGAGCATCGCGTTGGTGTCATTGTTTTCCATTCAGAACAAGAAGCTTGCAGATGTGAGAACTGGAGTACTCGAAGCAAACCATGCATGCATGCATGATAGCTGATAGCTAGCTTGAAGAAGCACTCCGGAGGCAGAGAGCCCCTCCGGCTCTTTGTGCGTCTCCAAAGTCAATCCAAACACGTATCCATGCGGTGAAGAAAACTGCTGCCATCTCGGACGCTTCTGCGCAGCTGTGCCCCGGAAAGACCACGAAAGGAACGCACAGCTCCCGTGAAGACGTCTAGACAGCAGGCACCGGCCGGTGTCTGTTGGAAGTTAATGTGTACGAGTGCAAGAGAATCTCGGCCGGCTGGGGATTCTATACACACACACAACAACAGACAACCACTAGACCCTCTGGATCGACTTGCTTATATATTCACGAAAAACAACTTGCATATCTCTGCCAATTCCGCTACTATACGTCTATAAATTACGTGGTAAAAGGGACTAACCAAGGATGGTAAGCGCCCCCGCCCCCAACCCACACACACAAAATTGAAATGAAATGTGGAGTGTGGGCACATAACTAATGTAAATGCCATTTCTTTACTATTCCCTCTGTTCCTAAACATATATCCATTTCGTTCTTTTTTTACTTACTTCCTAGAATCTGTGCTGCCAAACTTTTCAAAATTTGACCATCAATAGATCACTCAAAACTATCTAGATTGGTTGTATTGTACTTTTTAAAGTTATATCATTAGATTTGTTGTTAAAAATACTTTAATAATATCATATTTTTATCAGTATATTATAGTGTAAAGTTAAAAAATAGCGGTCAAAATCGCATATCAGAAACCGTAAAAAATCAAATACATCAAGTAAAAAAGAACGATGGAGTATCCTTCTATGATCTCTCCCAACCACCCAGTCGCATATAATAAAAACATATTACTCTCATTTAGGGCTGTAAAAAAAGCTCGAGGCTCGCGAGCTACTCAAGCTTGGCTCGCTCTAGACTCGATTCGAACTTGGCTCGAGCTCCAAACGAGCCGAATTCGAGCTTCATCCTAAGCTCGCGAGCTTTAACGAGCCGAGCTCGAATAGCTCGCGAGCTTAGGATTTTTTTACCCCTCCCTAATTCCCCCCACGGCCCTACCCCTCCCTCCCGCCTCTACTCTCAAATTCACCCCCCAGGCCCCGCCGCCGCCACGCGCCCACGCCTCTCCCCCACCCGCGGGCCCCCGCCTGCCCCCACCCGCGGCCCCGCCCCCGCCGCCCCTCGTCGCCCCCGCCGCCGGCCGCCCTCCCCACCACCGTCCCCCTCGTCGCCTCCCTCCTCTCCCCTGACGTCGCCCCTCCTCGCCCCCCCCGCCCCCCGCCGCCGACCCCCTCTCCCGTCCCCCGTCCCCTTCCTCTCCCCCGCCGCCGCCTCCCCGTCCCCCTCCTCGCCCCGCTGCCACTGCCTCCCCGTCCCCATCCCTCCTCTCCCCCGCCGCTGCCCTTCCTCCCCCGACCACTTCCTCTCCCCCGCCTCCCCCCCGGCGCCGCCCCTCCTCCCCCCGCCGGCGCCCCTCCTCTCCCCCCATTCCCCTCCTCGCCTCTCGCCCCACCGCCGCCCCCTCTCCCGCCCCCCGTCCCCTTCCTCTCCCCCGCCGCCGCCCGTCCCCCTCCTCGCCCCCCGCCGGCCGCCGCCTCTCCTCGCCCCCCACCGCCGCCCCTCGTCCCCCCGGCGCCCCTCCTCTCCCCTGGCACCGCCCCTCCTCTCCCCCACCGCTGACGCCTCTCCTCCCCCGGCGCCCCTCCTCCCCCGCCGACGCCGCCCCTCCTCGACCGGGATCCGGCCATGCAGGTACGCACCGAGCCTACATGAGCTGAGCTCGAGCCCAGTTTAAAGTTCGATGTTGATGTTAGGCTTGCTTGAGCTCGGCTCGAGTTTCTACCGAGCTCGAGCTTGCTAGGTCAAGTTCGGCTCGTTTACAGCCCTACTCTCATTCAAAGTTCATTAGATTTTTTATTGCTTTTCGGATGGTGTGTGTTACTCTAATCATAATAAAAGAAAGAAAGTAAATTGCAGTTTGCACACCATCTAATTTGACCATGTTGTACAAAGCGCCAGGGTTCGGATTTTAATGCACATGTTGCCGGTAATATGACATTACGTTGCACTTTGACTTCGATCGGGTCTGTCCCACGATCCTGACTACATTCATCACATATATTGTTGCATGCAATCAACAATATTCCAGCTGTAGGCTCGGTACATTCATCGGCTTGAACAACTAGCTAGTTCATGAGCAATCAAATAATTTCATGGATTACAACTAGTTCCTTCCTGTTAAAGTGTGATCTGAATTTGGTCCCGTATCCAAGCTGAACACATTCATCCAGCCATATCAGACATGGCAACGGCCAGCGTAATTGACTCAAATTCGGTTTCCTTCTCCGTTAGAGACTTTTATTCTCTAGCCTATATATGTATCTTTATAGTCGCACGGTTTAGATATGCTGAATAGCCCCTTCCTTATAATCTCTCCTTATATAGTGATTTTCACATTTGTACTTCCATAGTTTTCCCGTAAGGATTTTCTATGTTAAATCCATGTCTTCCATTAAGTGGTATCAGAGCAGAGCTGGTTCCGCTAATATCATCACTGGTGTCATGCGACGCCATGCTATAGCGTCGTACTGCGTTATCTTTGTCGACAATTTTGTCTCAGTCGATCGTCATTTTCCATCAAGAAATTGTATCGTCAACTCTGTATATTTTTTGTTGGAGATGGAATTCATTGTAATTTGTTTGAATTCAGAATGCAGTAGTTGATCTATCCATATAGTAATTTTCATGTGTGCGGAGAGAGCTGGCTAAATGAGCTTTCAGGAACCAAATTAGCGCATACGATGGCAAAATAAGGGTCTATATAACGTTGGGTCTCCTCTACAGGGGAATCATTCGGACCGCACCCAATAATTATATAACGTCGAAGTCTCAAATCGGACAAAGATGTAAGGGTATACCAAGGCTTTAGTAAAATGGGGCTTAGAATATAAGGAAAGTTTTTTTTGTTTCAACAAATTAGAAAACTATAAAACAAATTTTAGGTGCCGCCTGCGCGTCACGGTTGCTTCCGGAACTCCATTTGTCAAGAGTCCCTAAATAAAATTAAGAAGAAGACGACGATGTGATGATAATGACTAATAATAATGAAGATGGTGACGATGACGACGTGAACAGGAACAGGCCCGGAGACCACTCAACACGACCGCTACCTCAGAGTACTCGTAACCCACAAGTACTCGAAAACCACCCGCACCGCTATAGACCGACTATCGAGTACCGACTACTGAGTATCGATCAGAAATCATAGCTGCAACACGTACTCGAAACCTATGAGTACAGACGACACTCCAACATACGTCCGCTTACTACGATCGTGAAACCACTTCTATCGAGTACCGAGTCCTCCGACTACGAGTACCTCAATCCTCAAGTACCCACTTGGTACTGCAGCAACGACCATTCATCAACAACCACCACACGCCGACCAGTCAACCACTGGCCAACACGAGTACTCGACGTACTCGAAGATCACAAGAGTGAAGCACTCGTATCGACTATGAAATCTACGAGTACCGACCGTGAAGCCTACAGCAACCGATCGCTAAGCCTCTGACTACCGAAGACAGAGCAGTAGACTGTGAAGTCTACGAGTATCGACAAGATTGCCAAATCTACGACTATGAAAGCAGTCCACAAAACCTATGACCAACGACCACAAAGCCCTTGACTATCGACCAGTAAAACCTTCGACTATCGAGTATGACTAGTAAAATCTACGACTATGGAGCACTATAGTTACGACCATGAAAGAGTATTGTAGCTATGATTACCTGCCATGGTCATAAGATTAAAGTCGTACTGCCGTGGTCGAAAGGTCAAAGTCGTACTGTCGTGGTCAAAGCCAAACGTGGTTGAAAGCTGCTGTGGTCATAAGCCAGACGTGGTCAAAAGCTGCCGTGGTCGAAGCCAGACGTGGTCAAAAGCTGCCGTGGGCGTAAACCAGACGTGGTCGAAAGCTGTTGTGGTCAAAAGCTAGACGTGGTCAAAAACTGCTGTGGTCGTAAGCTAGCCGTAGTCGTAGTCGTGTTCATGCTATGGTCAAAGTCTGAAGTCTGTGGTCGTTTGGCCATGCCGTGGTCATAGTCTAAAGTCTGTGGGCTGAATCACTCGAGACTGAGCAAAACCACTCAAAGACAAGGTCTTTGACGGCAAATGATCAAGTTTTTCACAAACGCAAAATCTAAAACAAACCAAATGCTAATTATTCATCATCTTTTTATTTACGACCATCCACATGGTCTAACAACTATTGTATGCTACTAACCTTAAGATTAGTTTCACTATATGCCATTGCCGTTAGTTGACTATTAAGGGATACCGTTATCTTTTGAAAAAAAAAGACAAAAACACCCCTACGAAAAGACTAAAGACTAAATTTATTTAAAATATCAAACAACCTCTAAAAATTATGAAAATTCACAGGGATATTTTCCAACATGTCGGTGATCTAGAAAAATATTTCAAGGCATTGTTCAAAGAAAATTATCAGATTTTTAATTTAAATGCTTATAAAGACTACTATTTACAAACAGAGACTAAATGAGGTCTGAAAATTTTGGAAAAAGTTCTCACATGCTCATAAGATGTCACATAGCTCACAAAAAATATTTTCCAATTTTAATGAATTTGTCCCAGTTTAAAAATAGCTCACACAGTCTAATTTTGTATTTGAATTTCAAAAATAGAATAAATAGAAGATTTAGTTCACGAAATTTTATATTTGAGTTGAACACTGTCCTAGTGATCAACCCAAAAATTTTAGTATTTTTGGCTAAGCCAATTTGCCCTATATTTAATTTTTTATCGTAGGGACATATTTGAACTGAAGGCAAAATCACTACTACAAAAGAGGCTATACTGGACGAGTACATCACAGACGGTTCATACGGAACCGTCTGTGATTAAACTATCACAGATGGTTCATACTACCAACCGTCTGCAATGTTTTCACAGACGGTTATTAACATGAACCGTCTGTGATAATCGAGACATCACAGACGGTTCGTATTGATAACCGTCTGTGATAATCGAGACAACACAGATGGTTCGTATTGATAACCGTCTGTGAACTTTCACAGACGGTTCTTAATACAAACCGTCTATGATAATCGAGACATTCACAGACGGTTCTTAATACGAACCGTCTGTGATAATCGAGACATCATAGACGATTCGTATTGATAACCATCTGTGATAATCGAGACAACACAGACGGTTTGCACTGATAATCGTCTGTGAACTTTCACAGACGGTTCTTAATACGAACCATCTATGATAATCGAGACATCATAGACGGTTTGTATTAAGAACCGTCTGTGATAATCACATGTCACCGATAATTTGCGTATACCCAGAATTTCGATCTCACCCGTCCATTCTCTCCACATCGAATGGCAGGCACCAGTTCCTCCCACTGCTCAGCCCTTATTAATAACTCCCCATCTACCTTTCCACCGGTACTAATCACGCGTGAGTTCATCCACTAGTTAGCTTCCTGCATCCATCTCCCCTCCGCTGTGAGCTAGCACCTCCGTCGCGGCACGGCGGGAGGCTGGACAACACACTCTTGCCGTAAGTGTCGTAAGTGTGTCTTGTTCAGCCTCACCGTCGTGCCATGAAGGGTTCGTTAGCTTGTTATCCTGTAATAGATCTGAATGTGTTGTTGTGCTCGCCTCTGTATTTGCTTGTTCCTCCACAACGCCGACTACTGCCGTGAGCTAGCGCCTCCGTTGTGGCATGGCGGCATTCTGGGCAACACACTCTTACTGTAAGTGTCGTAAGTGTGTCTTGTTCAGAGTGACAGTCGTGCCACGAAGGGTTCGTTAGCTGTAATAGATCTAAATGTGTTGTGCTTGCGTCTGTATTTGCTTGTTTTCAAAGGGCATGGGTAACATTATTTAATTTCTTGAGAGTAGACAAAAAATAGAAAAAATTTAAGTTATTGAGTGAACTATTACAGACGGTTTCTGTTATAAACTGTCTGTGAAGGACTATCATAGACGGTTCTATATACGAACCGTCTGTGATACGCACCAATCACAGACGGTTGGTATTACGAACCGTCTGTTATATTATGGACATCACAGATGTAACAGCCCAGGTTTTTATAAAAAAAATAATAGTAAAAAATAATTTAAATTAAAAATAAGTGTTTTTGTTGCCTAAATTTTATTTTTGATTTGCCCTGATTTTTCGGCTTTCAAAAAAATGTTGTATTTGAAAAGTAATTTTGGTAAAAACATAAAATTAGTATTAAATAAAACAATATTTTAATTTTCAGTAAAAATCCTATTTCAAATTAATTATTTGGAAGTATTTGGTGTTTATCTGGATTTCCTGTATTTTTTTGGTTTTTAAAAATCAATTTCAAAGCTAAAAAGTATTTTTATAAAAATTAAAAGACCAAATTTAAGTTGAAAATATTTTTCCTAAGTCTAAATCATCTCCAGGAATTTCTGTGAATTTTTCTAGAATTTTTAGACTTTATTTTCTAAGTGTCTTTGAAAGCTCCCTGTCTTCTCGGGTGACAAGTGTCACGCACAGATCCAATCTTTCACACCCGATTAAATATCGGTTCTCCATCTTCACTTAACCCACTCCATCTGCATCTGACGGCCTGGATTTAATCTTCGCCGCCAGATTTGATCCCACGTCATAATCTTTCTTTTTCAGTACAAAAATAATTCATAAAATCTCTTTTTCTTTTTACTTTAGTTTCAAACTTTCAGAAGCTCGTTCTTCTTCATCCTAACTCCGATTGAGCTCGTTCAAATTTCTAAATGTTTCAAAAATTCTAATTTATCTATTGAAGTCCTATTTTTTGAATTTTAGAGTCTTTTTAAAGCAAATAAAAATATTTTAAATGGTTAAAATATACTTCAAAGAAATCTAAAAGTATTTTATTTGATATTTTCGGGTTCCAAGGATTTTGGTGAATTGTTTCTGAATTTTTTTTCGATTTTATTTTATTATTTTCGAAAAAAAAATTATTTTTTTCTTTTGATTTTCTCTCTCCTGTCAGTGTTCATCTTCAATCTTCGTATCGTTACAGACCCGAGCCGCACGCACAACGCCATGGCCGTTTCTTTAACCTTCCATAACTTATGATTTTCTCAACCATTTCTTGCGCAACAAAATGCATTTGAATTCTCTCATCAATAGCTTTCGATTCCCGGTCTTAGCCCCCAATTTCATGCACCTATTTCGCGGGAATATGCCATGCCATCGAAAGACATTCCCTCGCGGATCTCTCCATTCGGTCCAACTCTACACCTATAAAAGGAAGCACCGGGTGCCTCTTCTCATCCTCACCCAGCCTCAGAAATCTCAAATCCTCTCTTCCTTCCTCCTCGCCGCAATCGGCATTTTTCTCTCGCCAACAAAATGGCGTTCTTCGGCCGTTTGTGCCACCTACAGTGGAGTTCCGCCATATTTGGCCACACCATTAGCTTTGCTTTTGCGCGTTCTACATGGTGCTTCCCTCGCCTTCGTCGGAGCTTCGCCGGAGCATCGCCGGAGCACCATGCCCAAACCATGCCGCCGCTTCTCTCCTCGCTGCAGGTCGACCGTGCATCTTCCACCACAACCAAGGTGAGCACTGCGTTCCCCATGTTCTCCTCTTCGTTTCGCCATAAACCTCACCTGCTAACTCCTCTCCGTTTGCCCGGAACGCCGATGTCAACCCGACGGTCGCTATAGGTCTTCCCTACCGTGTTCCGCCACCATCCGTTGTCCTTTGGCCATGCCATAATTTTTCTTAGACTTGCCTCGCCGCGTTCTACGCCGTGCTTCCTTCCGTTTCCCCGAAAAGCCTCCACAAATTTTCACCTCCGACACCACACCATGGACGCCAATGGCATCACGTGTCCCCATCTATCCGGTGATGTTTTTCCCCAATCCGTCCGCGTCATATCATGCCAAACTATCCCAGGTAGCTACATTTCAAATGGTTTTGGATTCGATTCACCGAGCACCAAGATATTTAGTTTTTCCTATTTCTCCACTATCGTCGTTCAAACGTCGATTGTATCGTGTCTGATGGACTTTCAGCTTAGCCAATAATTTTCCTATCTCCACCATGCCGTGTTCTACCCTATGCTCACCTTACATCTCCATGTTCCATACCCAGTAGTATCTCTCTCCAACCTGCCATTGTCGCTCCCGACGCCGTCACTGCCGTTTTCCCTCACCGCCGGTGATTGCCGCTGTTCCTCTCCGCCGTAGCCGTGTCACCACCTTCGCCTCGTCACCAGGATTCCATTTTGCCCATTCGCCAGCCACCTCACAGCCAACCGGCACCATACTATTCAAAAGATAATTCTCAGATTGGGTTATCATTTCATGTGATGTCCAAACTTCTAGACATTCGTTCTCTCTTATACGAACTCCGGATCCATCGATTCTTTCTCCTAAATTCATATAAAATCATTATCTCTCCTTCAATATATTTTATAATTTTTGGATTTATTTGGATTTTATTTGAATTTGGTGGGTTATTTTCACGTGTAGACTGCGACGATTCGAGATAATTCTTCGACGAAGATTTGCACCCATCTGAAGAGCAAGGAAAATCACACACCTTGATCATGTTGATCCCAGTTTGCAAATAAAATTATCTTGTTTTAAATTATACTGCATGCATATTTTTAGTCACTGTATTTCAATGCAGTTTTAAGTTTAGCTAATACCTGTTTGTTATTACATCCTTTGACATTGAATTCCCCTGATATCTTGTCACGCTAGAATCAAACTCTAGTTAGTATACTAGTATTGGCTAGAGAGTTTTATATCAAATGCTTAGACCTGCTTAGACATAATCTTGTTTTGGGGTACCTTTTCACATAAAATGACAAGCTTTTCGAATGTATTCTTGACTTCAGTGAGTCAAGAAGGTTTATGAAATATTTTGAAAACAAAATATAAAAACCTGGTTTAGACTTAGGCAATTGGTTAGGTGGTGGGTGCAGGCATGCCCTGTTGTTCGGAGACACAGGGTTGATTATCGTGCACATGGGTATGTGGTTGGGCCTAAGTCAGTTAAGGACCGGTCTGTGAGCTACTATTGCAAAGCCCTATCATACTACCACAAGGCTGGTATGGGACAGCCCTGGCTGAATAATTTGCGGGTCCCAACCTGGGTCATGTCGTAGGATGAAAGTGAGCCTGGCGTAGGCCATGAGAAGTCTCACTCGGCTCAAGAGGGGGTCCCGGTCTGGTGGATTCCTTACTGGGGTGAAACCTTAGTGTTGGCTTGGCCAGATTGAAGGCTTTGCATTGTAAAGGCCTTGTCATGATCTCATCGCCGCACACCTAAGGAAGTGTGTAACTCGCGTGGCAGCACAGGATAATCATGTCTTGTGGGTAAAGCTGTACAACCTCTGCAGAGTGTATAATCTATCCTGGATAGCCGTGCCCACGGTCATGAGCATACTGAGTAAATGTTTTTCATATATTAGACTTTGTTTTTTAAACATGTTTTCGAAAACCTTGTGGATGGATGGAATCCACAAGAGATGAAAACCTTGCAGATGGATGGAATCCGTGAGAGATTGAAACCTGGTGGATGGATGGAATCTATCAGAGTTGCGCAGTGAAAGCGTGTGGATGGATGGAATCCATACGTGAACTTTTGGAAAAGATGGTCCGGGTGGGATGCCCGTGGATAGGTTGGTGTTTGGTCGGAGCCTGCACTGACGGTATTACTTCCAAAATACAAGTATTGCTTTTACATATTGTATTAAATTTAGCAATTTCAATCTATTTACTGTATTTTATTAAATGTTGTTTTATGCAAACTAACCCTATAAGCCTTCCATTGAAACCTTTATCATTATGATGCATTTTCTCTGTGTGACTTGCGGAGTACAAGTTTGAACTCACCTTGCTATCTTCATACAGAGGAAGACGACTTCAACTACGGTGAAGACCTGGATGAGTAGGCCGCGTCTTACTGTCGTTTGCTTGTGGGTAGGCTCAGTGGGTTTCTTCCGCTTCAGTGTTTTTTTTCCGCTGCTTATTATTTAAAATTTGGCTTATGTGCCGTTGATGTAAACTTTGGCAAACATGTCCATATTAAATTAAATAAAGTTTGTCATATTGCTTGATATTTATCTTTGTTATCCGTTGTGTGCACTAGCTGATCCTGGACTAGTGCGATTTACACAGAGGATACTGGAGTTGCCGCTCCGGGTTCCGACAACAGACGGTTCGTGTTAATGACCGTCTGTGATAATGTAGGACTATCACAGACGGTTCTATATACAAACCGTCTGTGATACGCACCAATCACAGACGGTTGGTATTACGAATCGTCTTGATATTGTGGACATCACAGACAGTTCGTATTAATAACCGTCTGTAATAATTCACAGACGGTTATTAACATGAACCGTCTGTGATATATTGGTTTCACAGACCGTTTGTGGTTGGAACCGTCTGTGATAATCTGCCTTATATCGAGCGTGTGTGGTTAAACAATTCGCGCAAAATTGTGTACATGCGTCACTGTAGGTTCCTTCCAAAGTATCACCCATACCGCAAGATGAAGAAACAATTTGACGGAAAAAAAGAGGATGACTCAGTACCGAGACCTTTTAGCGGGAAAGAGGTGTATGATATGGAAGGATATAAATGTTGTGCTTGGAAAGGGACGTAAATTGAGGAAGAACATGTGGAAAAAGAGGTCAATATTTTGGAACTTGCCTTATTGGGAGCACTTAGAAGTTCGCAATTGTATCGATGTCATACACGTAGAGAAGAATATATGTGACAGTTTGATTGGTCTCTTACTGAATAATCCTGATAAAACAAAGGATGGTGTTAACGCAAGGCGTGACTTGGTCGCCATGAACATCAGGACAGAGTTAGCACCGATAGAGACCGATAAAGGCCAGACATACCTTCCCCCAGCTTGCTACACTCTGTTTAAGTCTGAGAGAACTGAACTGTGCCAGTCGTTACATGGTGTGAAAGTTCCATCTGGTCACTCCACTAGCATGAAGAAACTTGTTTGCATAGAACACTTGAAATTAATTGACATGAAGTCTCATGACTGTCATGTGCTAATGACACAAATGCTACCTGTTGCAATTAGAAGTATTTTGCCAAACAAGATTCGAGTGACAATCATAAGGCTATGTTATTTTTTAACGCAATTGCTCAGAATGTCATTGATCCCGATGGACTAGATGCTCTGCAACCCAAGATGGTGACAACTTTATGTCATCTAGAGATGTATTTTCCTCCATCATTTTTTGATATCATGGTCCATCTCATTGTCCACCTTGTAAAAGAGATAAAAATATGCGGCCTCGTGTTTCTACGTCATATGTACCCTTTCGAGAGGTACATGGGAATTCTCAAGTCCTATGTGCGCAATCGATCTCGACCGGAGGGTAGCATCATCGAAGGTTATACAATAGAAGAGGTCATTGAATTCTGCATCGGCTACATGGCTTAGATCGAACCGATAGGTGTACCTCTATCTCGTCACGAGGGGAGGCTAGAGGGTATCAGGACTATCGGAAGGAAAGCAATAGCTTCGGATCAAAATACGTATGCTCAAGCCCATTTCATAGTTTTACAACACATGACTGAAGTGACCCCATATATTGAAGAGCACAAGGACATGCTACATCAAGAGAATGCAGGCCAGTCAGAAGTTTGGATCGCGAGACAACACAACCGTCAGTTCAACGAATGGTTGAAGGCGCAATTGACTAGGAGGTCGTCAAGTGAAACACTACCATGGTTGGCAAAAGAGCTAAAATTTACAATTGTGACATGGCAAAGATACGACATTAATGGCTACACATTTTATACAACAGATTAGGATAGAAAGAGCACAGTGCAGAACTCAGGTGTCCGCATAGATACCTATGATGCGCACGTCAGTACCGCTGGCCCAAGCTCGTACTACGAGCTTGTAGAGGATATTTGGGAGCTTGGCTACGTAATTTTCAAGATTCCTCTATTTCGGTGTCGTTGGGTCCAACTCCCACGGGGTGTAAAGGTCGACAAGTACGGCGTCACTACCGTGGATCTCGAATATGTAGGATACAAAGACGAACTATTCGTACTCGCGAGGCAAGTTTTTCAAGTATTTTATGTAACCGACCCGGCAATAAGAAGCGCCATGTAGTTCTTTAGGGAAAAAGAAGGATTGTCGGAGTTGAGAATGTTGTGGATGAGAAAGAGTACAATCGATTTGATGATTTGCCTACATTCGGAGACGGCATTAGGCTTGAGGAAGAACAAGGCGATGAATTTCGGATGAACCGAGTGGTATACAGTAGTTAGATCCTTTAACGATGGTAGTTTGTCGAATCGACCACTCCTTAGTGGTATAGAATCTATTCTCTTTTTTTTATACGCTGTACGTTGTGGAGAAAATTTGTAGAAATTAATTTTGTTAGTTGTAATATTTAAATAAATCAAGATGAAACACGATAAAGTCTAAAAGAATTAGAAGATAATGCAAATAAGAGAGCATTTAGGATACTCAATTTTCTTCTGAAGATTGTAAACAACAGAGGTAATGTGGCTGTATAAGAGAAGAGAGAAATACCATTAATTGTAGTTAGTAGAGATTACTATTTTAATATATAAATTCATGCGCCCGTCTCTGGCCCGTCTTCTTTTGCCCTCTCATCGTCACATTTCCTACAATCAGGTAAGCCATTCATTTTTTTCAAGTCATGTCCATTCTGATCTTTCCCTTCCAATTATAGCGGTCAAACTTTTGAAATATCTTTTTAAATATTTAAATTAGATACATAAAAATTATTTGTATATATTTGTTTCGAAAAGTACTTTTGTAATATTATAACTTTATTGAGTATTATAAATATATTGCAATAGAAATTAGTAGTTAAAGTTACGTTTGGAATCGTGTCAATGTCTAAAAATAATATATTTTTGTGACTAGAAAGAGTACAAGATGAAGAATTTAATGTCATGCTGCTAAAAGGAGTTAAGAGGTGTATTAGAAAGAAAAACACACAAAAATGCATGGGAAATAGTGTGCGCCTTACATATTTCAACAGCAGCAAAAGAAAAGGGAAAAAAAAGAAACACGCCCTACACAGTTGAACGGATGGGGGCCAACTTTCAGACAGTCAATGCAGTAATTGTGATGCTTTGTTCTCGACATGCAGGCAATTTGTTGATCAGGCCAGGCCAGTAGACAGCGTGCACACAGCCACACGCGGGTGCGCCCCACTTCCACACACCTGAAATCTCTGAGGCCCGAACCTGGACAGAACAAGGCAATTCGGCTTCAACTTTTAGTTTTCGGTTTATTTTTCACTATTTATAAATTTTATCTTTTTCTGAACTTTTAGCTTTTTGTTGAGCTTTTTTACCGATTCTTTTTTCCCATATTTATTTGTATTATACGTAATGGGCTAACATATTTTTTACATTTTTTAATTTTTTTTAATTTAATTATGCTAAATAAACCTCTGTCAAAGCCAACTACATTGCTTCTCAGCCATAAGCCACACAAAATAAGCCAAAATAATTAGGCACGAAGCCTCTCTCCACTCTCGTTAAAACAAAGGTGGAATATTGGACGATACGGCCGACGATATCCTGCAAATATTGCAGAAGATAAAATATATACAAGCCGGATTTATATATATTCATGTGGACAGGAAATCAAAAGGAGAAGCCGACAAATTGGCCAGACAAGACAGATTAAATCAACAACAACAGCGGGCTATTTACTCTTGTAATCCAAATCATGTACACAACTGAAGTCTTGTAATATTCAGTGTTTGCAATGGATCTACGCCCCTCGTCGGACTTTTGCCTCCAAAAAAGAAAAGGTGGGGCTAGCTTCTTAGTTAGATTGCAAGTGGTGAACAGTTCCATTTTCTTCCGAGCATCGGAGCAAATCTAAAAAAAATTCATATAAAAATAATTTCAATAGCATTCAATTAAACGTGTGGAACTGTGAGATAGAGACCATAGTACCCAAAAAGAACTGTATATATATGATCCATAAACACGACAGGAGCAGTGTGCATGTGGTACAAACTCTCTCAGGTAAGGAAGAAACTGCTAGAGATTCCGACACAACAAACAATAGATCGACGCACAAGAAAGGGGGGCTCGAAGTCACTCAACTCCTCTCGACCTCATATGCACGGTACGTACCTACGAAGCATGCATGCATGTACGTACGCGCCTAGTGTACAGTACATAGGCGCATAGAGATCCATGGTTCATTGTTGTGGGAGCTCAGTGAGAGCAATGTTGGCAGCATTAGGTCGGTGTCCCATGAGAACACC
Source organism: Dendrocalamus latiflorus (assembly GCA_017311315.1). Taxonomy (NCBI): domain Eukaryota; kingdom Viridiplantae; phylum Streptophyta; class Magnoliopsida; order Poales; family Poaceae; genus Dendrocalamus; species Dendrocalamus latiflorus. The sequence continues at coordinate 15,253,787 of CM029674.1, read as the reverse complement.
AGACATATCTTGACACCAAGGTAACAACAACTGCGATCGCAAATGATACAGCATCTGTAGTTGCCAGTTTGCCACAACAAATTGTGACGCTGCATACTGGATTATATGAATGGAATTAATTACCATGAGACACAAACACTACTACAAAATGATCATCACAGACGGTTTGGAACTATCATCATAGACAATTTTTTGAGCTGAATGGGTCAGTAATAATCAGAGGTTATCACAGATAGTTCTAGTTACCAACTGTCTGTAATGGATGAGTATCATAGACGGTTGGTAGCTAGAATCATCTATGATATTTTTTCATCACAGATGGTTGGTAGATAGAACCGTCTGTGATGTGCTAGTATCACAGACAGTTTTTGGTTTGAGCCATCTGTGATAATCCTTCACAGACGGTTTATATCACAAAATCATCTATGATAGTTCATTCTATACCTATTTTTTTTCTTTTTTCGGTTAGCCTCAGGAAATGTTAACTATGCCATCTGAAAATAAGCAAATACAGTAAGAAACACAGTACACATTCTATTTTTATTTAGATTAGAGCCTACCAGTACAATATCCAAAAACAAAGAGCAAGTTACCCATCTAGCTAACACAACAAGAACAGAGAAAAAGCAAAGATCATCTATACCTAGGCCTTCTCTTGCTCCTGATGCAGCGCATGAGCTGGATGTCTTTGACATCCACCATCGTTGGTGTTGATTGAGCATCGCTTTGGTAGCTAGTTGCTTCTGTGGTGTCTTGCCTCCCGTGGACTTGTGCGTCGTCTGCTTCGTGCGGGCTATTATGGTAAGAGTCAAGGAGGAGGAGAACGACAAGGAGGCTGGGTTTGGGTGATTATTTATAGGGGAGGGAGAGGCGGGAGTGTGAAATTTTTTGGTACGGGGACAGAGAGGTGGAGTTACGATCCGTGAGGTGAGGGTTGGTGGATTTCTATTGGCTAGGATTGGGTTGGGGAGGATCGATAGGCCCAGCGGTCAGATTATCACAGACGGTTCTATATACAAACCGTCTGTGATACTCTCTATTACAGACGGTTGGTAGCTAGAACCGTCTATGATGAATGAATATCACAGACGGTTCTATATACCAACAGTCTGTGAATTAGAGTACAAAATTTTTTATATACCGGTGCAATATAAACAACTAGTCTCAAAAGATAGAATAGTAAAGTTTTATATGGCTTATATATACTCATTTGAAAGGTTTCTATGAGATCTACAACTTTTCAGATGAAGCAAAATCCAAATTCCAAAGAGAAGACCAAGAAAAGGGCAACAATAGAAACAAAAAAACTTGTAATGTAGCTAAAGATGGCCGATTTTGAGGGTCTTAGAGGGCGACGGGCGCAAGCCAGTCATTTTTTGGATCGGGCTCATCGTTAGCTTCCAACGAGTACAAGAACATCGTAAATAGACACCGTATGCAAAAGTTATGCCCGTTTTACTAAAAATGTCTCGGAACGGAATCCTACCCAGACTCAGGTGGGAGATTATGAAATTTTGGAGGATTCTGAGGTGGGAAACATATCACAGATGATTTTTAATACAAGCCGTCTTTGATAATTTCATTATCGCAGACGGTTTATATTAAAAACCGTCTATGAAAATACCACAGACGGTTATTCGTATTAACCGTCTGTGATACTTACAGCACAGACAGTTCCTAGGAACTGTCTGTGATGTAAACGTCCAGTTTAGCCTCTTTTGTAGTAGTAAAAGCTAAGTGCATGCCTTTGCTTGCACTATATACCTTAACAAATCTAGCCGTAGTATAAGTTAACGTTGTCTCCATTAAATCAAAGATCCAAGGCCCATTTTGAATAGAATTGAAGGAGATCATGAAGTTTAACAGTCCTATGATAGTGAGCTGATCATGTCCAATTGTACAATATCCACTACTGGTGAGGGCCGGGGGAGGGGGAGAGGGAGGGGAGAGAGAATGTCTCAGTATTCCGCCGCAGAGAAGAGGACAGCTCCCAGCTGGTGTTTGAAGAGAACAAAAAGGCACTTATCTGTGAGGAGCCAATTAATATAAACAACAATGTTATGCACGAATTCCCTAATCACGGTAAGAAACTCCTTGATCACGAGCTCAAAAGAACAACTTTGGTGTCATAGAATCGTTGATGGTAATCAGAAGAAGATAAATAATTATAGTTTGCAGTGAAAACTTTCTCTTTAAAATCTACTGTCTTTCGATCGTTCAACCTGAGAAACAACTAGAACAATAACCAAACACAAAAAACACAAAAGAGACAAAGAAAAAAATATTTTTATTCTCGAGGTACTGTAGTAACAGCCAGGAATATTTTTCTCTTCTGGTACTGTAGCAACTGAGATGTTCATGAACAAACCAAAAGCAAGCACTTCTAGTTATGCCATATTCTCCACGTGAAGCCCTCAATAGCACATGCATTAAAAAAAATCCTTCTATTGGCTCTTCTAGTCTCCTTTTCCTCTCTCCTCTGATCTTCTTTTCCTCTCTCCTGTAATCTGCATGCGCCTGATGTCTTCACGCTCGGAATCTTCACACGCACGTGGACTGAACCTGTGCATGCGCTTGCTATCTTTGATTCTTCTACGCTAGATGGCGCTGCTGCGTTCTGTGAGAGACGACGCGCGAGACAAGGAATTGAGACACTGCCTCACGAGGAGACCGGCGACAACGAGTGCGGTGAGGAGGAGGACGTGCTGCCCCCTTTTTTCCGATCTAATAATTTATTACTTACTCATATTTATGACTACAAAGTATCTTCCTAACACCTCTAAATTCTAGCACAAAATTAGCATCTTAAAAACCACCCTAGGGCTAGGCTCCAACCCTATCTCTATTTATAGTCTACGCCCAAAACGTGGACTTATCTAAGTCCACGAGTTTTAATCCAATTCCAACAAATAAAGTATCAGAAACCCTTCTTAACACGGGTTTTTTTCCCTAATATTTCAACTTTTCAACTCGCACGTGTCGAAGCCTCTAGGACCGCACATCCCATAGCTTCACCACACACCATCCACTTTTGATCTCCATGTGCTCCAGCGTGAGCCCGATCACCTCATGACATCCTTGACCGCATGGACATCAGATTTTCCCCTCCTAGGCTCGGTCCTCCTCATCACCGATCATGACCGTCCCAACGCCTAACATGCACATGCAAAGACCAAAGAATATTTTTCGAGCACAAGTTCTAAACTTGACCAATATCAGTTCACACACGCAACACATCACAAGTAATATCATAATCAACATTGTCAATTATTCATCATTTACATTATCAATTATTCATCACTAAAATATTCTAGACCTAACCACATGGTATAACAGTTGTTGAATTTATGCTCGGATGTTGCTATGTTTTGCGCGTGCATTTTCTAAGGTTTTCGCACGCACACCCACCCTGAATAACTATGCAACAAAAATATATGTTCCTGTCACCGTTACATTTTGTCCAGCGCCCCCATGCCAAAGAAAAAAGGCATATATTGGTGGCTGCAGCTGTGCAGTCCAAGTTTGTTAGAACAAATCAACATAATTATGAGAGCAAATTCAATATAATTTTAAAAGCAAGTTTAGTATAATTTTCAGAGTAAATTCACCTCATCGTGGACCCAAGCGGGACGTAGACCGTGCAATGCTCACCTCATTTGGAACAAAATATACTTTGGTGGCTACAGTTGTGCAGTCCAAAGTTGTCACAGCAAATCAGCATAATTCTGAGAGCAAATTCAATATAATTTTGAAAGCAAATTCAGTATAATTTTGAGGGCAAATCCACCTCATCGTGGACCCAAGTGAGATGTAGAGTGCGCAGTGCTCAACTCGTTTGGAACAAATAATACTTTGGTGGCTGCAGCTGTGCAGTTCAAGTCCGTCAGCCTCATCAAGGGGACAGGTGGGGGTCATATCTTATTACCCCTTATAGCAACACGCGAGTGATCTCATCTATCTAACAGCTATGTATACCTTACGTTCAATAATATAATTAGACGCACACGCGGAAAGTGGATTTTCCGTTTATTCTCTATATAGTAACCTTATTACTCTAAGGAGCAAGCTAACTTGCCAATCAAATATTAATTGCAGGTACCACCTACAGTTTTGACCCCTCAAAGTTTCCCGGGATATCACAAGCGCCACATGTAGTAACGACTCATCTAAGTCAGGTATATGTTGATGATATCTCTGTGCGTAAACCTCCTTTCTCCATCTTCCCTTTTTAAGCTCGGGAAGTAAATCTAGAAGAGATACTTAGAATTGGATGATTCATATGGAAACGTGTGTGTAGTGGACTTCTATTATTTGTCTAATGCCACACTAATTATCATTTCATAGAGGCGAAATTGCATCAAACATTTTCTAATCAGTTAATACACGTAGGTCACAATTTTTAGTACCAGCTTGCCACTGATTAATTACATTGCATATATATAGGCCTGTTTGGCCAGCTCGGCTTCTTCTTCGAAGCCTGTCTTCAAAAGAAACTAGAAAATTAAAGCTTCAATTTTATAGTTTATTTTGGATTTGACTTCTCTATGACCCGGCTTCAAAACCTGCGCGTTTGGCTAGGAAAATTGCAGCACGAAAATCCTGAAACTGAAGCCCGGCCAAACGGCACTATATATAGTGTCTACTTGTCCAAGCTCCACTCCCAGCTTCTAGGGAGAAACCAGAGCTGGTTGATCAAACACTTTTGGCTCCAAGCATTTTTTTGGAGCTGCAGGAGCTCGTAACCTGACTAGCTAGTAGGGGTGGAAACGGATCGGATACGGTCGAATAATCTCAAATACGAATACGAATTCATATTTTTAAAACGAATATGAATACGAATTCGAATATTTTCAAATACGGATACGAATATTCTCGAATACGAATACGGATTTTCTCGAATACGAATATCGGATAAAACGGATTCCTAACGGTTTTACCGATTTTTCATCGGTTTTTGACCGGTTACCAGTTTTAAACCGCCTAAATTCAAGTTTTGAATCATAAAATTTGTACGGATTTTTCATGGGTTTTAGAAACGGATCGAATACGAATCGAATAGTCTCGAATACAGATACAGATACGAATATTCTCGAATACGAATGCGAATACGAATACTCTCAAATACGGATACGAATACGAATATTTTCGAATACGGATTTTGCTTACCATATTCGGATTTCTCTCGGATACGAATATCGGATAAAACGAATTATCCGTTACCGTTTTCCACCCCTACTAGCTAGGGAAAAAAGTAACACTAGGAGGACGGAGCTAGCTAGGGCCTAGGGGTAGCTTCAATGGCTCTAGAAAGTTGTCAAATTCTCATGGAGCTAGTTTTTCTTTACTGCTACACCCAACAATTGTACAACTAATTTGTGCTTTTGTTTAGTACTGATCCACAAGCAAAAAAAGTCTTATATAACTAATATCTTCAAGATTTGTAAACTTTTCAACTAAGGTGCTGAATTTCAGCAAAACTCTTTTAGAAGATTCAAATTGGGAACTTTTATGTAACTTGTATGTTCCAGGAAGACACAAACTGCAATTTTTCCAGCAACAAATCCACGCTTAAGTTTTGCCATTCTCTTGTTTACAGCCTAAAGCACTTTGAATTGCACGAGTCAAGGCTGCTGGATGCCGAAATTTTTGTACGGATAACCCATTTTTTATTCGAAAATACAGAAATATACCCGCGACAAAATTTTTTACACAAATAGGCTCCAGTCGCCCAACCATTGGGCGAGTAGAGCTTGTCGCCCAACCAAAAAGCGAATGATGAAGAATCTGGTAACCGTTGGGCGATTAAATGCAATCGCCACCCCGTTGGGCGATTAAATGCAATCGCCCACCCGTTGGGCGACAGAAAGGGAGTCGCCCAACGCGCGGGGGGGGGGGGGGGGGGGGGGCGACTGCATGTGAATACAGCCTGTCGGCCAAGTCCTCTTTTCTTCCCCACGCCTGCTCGCCAATCTACCTCTAGGCGACTGCATGGTGATCCCGTCTTTCGGTTTTGTGAATTTTGTAATTTGAAACTCGTAAAAAATGTGGTATAGTCACATATACTGTTAAGTCACACAAGAACTGGTATTTAATATTTGTCACATTACTTGATATAGAAATAATTTTCTATACGAAAAGAAGAGATAATAGCATTGTTTGAATTTAAATGAACTTTATAATATAACGCAGTAACATGCAGCGTATTTATCCATTACATGCATGACATACACCCCTCACTCCCCACCCTAAGGTGCTCCGTCACCGCGCCCGCGTCCTTCCATACGGCCCCGCTTGGGCGTCCTCCGGTGCAACGGATTACGAGGCGGGTGACGAGGGTCTGAAAAAGTAAAATGATCAGGTGGGTTTCGCACCCGCGGCTGCGCCGGTGGAGTCAGCTGCACCTCTGGCTGTGTGGCCTCCGGTGCACCGGGGAGGCCACTGCCGGAGAGAACCTCCGGTGCTGCGTCGGAGGAAGGCCCAGCCCAGTCCTCAAAAAACTGGTCCACCTCGATGTGGCTCGGGGAGAAGCGTCCCTGCTACTGGTAAGGACCTGCAATAGTAATATCGTTAGTTCGTTGCATGTCGTCTTAGGATAAAAACAAGATCGGACGATGCGTACCCGTAGATGGCGCCATGAAATCATCCGTGTGGAAGCCAGGGATGTACGTAGGAGGTGTACGAGGCCGTGACCAAGCAAAACTCCCTGGCTGCTCCGGGGGAGGTGGACATGTCCACGTACTACCTCCGGGGTAGTGCCACGCTGGTCGGGGTGGCACTGGTGGTCGGGGTGCACTGGGCGTAGGTGTGGAGACCGCCGGTAGCCTCGTGCAGGACAGTAGGCTGACGATACGTCTACACCCGGCCTCCATCCGTCGCGCAAAGCTGACGGCCTCCTCGCGGGTCAACTCCCCACCTGTGCCCCACCTCTGCACTAGTGCGGAGGACTCCGACCACATCGCAATACCGACGTCAGCCTGGACAAAAGGACATAGAATGGTCCATCATAGAAACGATATTGCCATTTGAGAATTTTTGAAATTACAAGTTACGTACCGCGATGTGAGCGTGGCGTGCGAAGTGCGCAAGGTACGCGTCTGTCGATGCGGCGACGTGTGGGGCAGGTGGGTCAACGACATGTACCAGCCTGGTACGAGTCCGCCCCTGGTACCAGATGAGGTACTCCGCGTAGTCGGCTATGTCGTATGGCCGGTCCTCCTCCACGCGGTCATCCAGCGCACCCTCCCACTGCGCAATCCAGGGCTGCATCCTCCTGAACCAGTCCGTGCCTTTTTTGACGCCCTTCGTGTTGTGCCTGTTTATGGAACCATTACGTAATGTAAGTAGTTGCGATTACAATAGTAAGTACGTACAAAAATATCAGAAGCGATCACTCACGCGTGCACACGCGGCGGAATCGGCGGCCCGACTGGTACAGGAAGTGACTGCCGCAGCCCAAACTGCCGCATGACTCGCTGCGGTGCGTAGTCCTCCATGTAGATGTCGTACACGAGCTTCCGGCGGGTTAGCCGGAAAGCCTGGTCACGCCAGCACAGTGCAGACAGCCCGTTAGGAGCACGGGCCTGCACTGCCTCCTCTGCGTAAGGCTCCCAGCGCACGTCGGAGTCTGCGAGGCGTCGAACTGCTCCACGAAGGGGTGGTACGCCCGCGTGACCTGCACGTGCGCGAACTGTACCTGCAAGAAAGGCAAATTGTTTAGTATGACGATCGTTAATAAGTTGACTACGATAAAATAAAACTCACTCGTCGACGACACCAAATAGAACCCATTGTCGGCCGGTCGATGTCTCCCCCCGGGTACATCTCGGCCCCGTAGGGACCCATGTCGTCTAGTACAGGTCGTCCGAGACTGAAGCGCTCGAACGACCACAACTGCAGCAGCAGGGGACATCCCGTGAGGATCGAGTTCGCCTTAATCCTCGTGCACGCATCGCACAGGCCGCGGTACGTTGCGGCAAGTGCGGCCGATCCCCAGCTGATCTGGTCGGCCTCGCCGTCGGCAATCGCCCTCGCATAAGCGATAAGGCGCGCGTCAACGGTGTTGCCGTGGCTGGTGGTGAAGAGCACCCAACCAAACAGCCACAGCACGTAAACCTCCAGGTGGCGCGCGGGCTGGTAATCGTCAGCATCTGCAGCCATGCGCTCAACCTGAATGCGAACAAGTTCTTATTAGTATGTAATTGCACAAATAAGAGTTTCGAAGACGCGATCGACTTGAAACACCACGTACCTGGTACTGTGCCAGCCACCTCAGCGTCGGTCCATGCTTCTGCCTCTCGTCGAAGATGTGGTGGTCACCGGCCGGTGGAAGGACCCCCTGGAATCTGCCGAGTAGGTCATCGCGCCACTCGGCGGGAGCCTCTGGTAGGAAGGCAGCGTCTCCCGCAACCGGAAGGCCAAGGAGTAGGGACACGTCCTGCAGGGTCGGCGCCATCTCCCCGACTGGTAGGTGGAAAATGTGCGTCTCGGGCCGCCAACGGTCCACCAAAGCCGTCAGCAGGGAACGGTCGAACGGGAAGCGTCGTGATCGCTCCACGCCCGCCTCGTCCCCCTCCCCGGCCAAGGCACCTCCGTCCTCATCCGTGGCCTGCACCATCCGGGCAAGAGGGAGAAGTCCGGCATCCCGCAGCCTGCAAATAAAGTGAAGGTCAGCATGAAATGTTCTTATGGTAATACTAAAACGTTGGTGTAGTGCAAACCTGGCAGTCCAACGGGGGTCGAGTCCCCAGGCCACACAAGGTGTGCGTGTCCGGACCACTCCCAGCTCAGTCGACTCGTCCGTGCTCCCCGGTGGCGGCGCACGACGGGAAGCACGGTGCACGCGGTCCAAGTGCTCGTCCAACAGCGGGTACCGCCAGTCACCCGTCATAACTGCAAAATTATCTAAATGTAAATTTGTACACTACATTTTCTACAATAATACATGAAAAATAGTATACAAAATTTCGACACAACAATTTTCTACATTTAAATTTTGTAAACTGCATCTACATTTGTACATTGAATGATCTACAATAAATTTCTAAAGTAAATTTTCCACAATAATGCATTACAAATATTATACAAAAAACTATATTTTTCTACATTTAAATTTGTACATCTAAATTTGTAAACTACATCTACATTTCTAAATTTAATATTCTAAACTAAATTTTCTAAACTAAATATCTAAAGTAAATATCTAAACTAATTTTCTAAACTAAATTTCTCAACTAAATATCTAAACTAAATTTGTAAACTAAATATCTACACTACATTTTCTAAACTAAATATCTAAACTAATTTTCTAAACTAAAATTTCTAAACTAAATTTCTCAACTAAATATCTAAACTAAATTTGTAAACTAAATATCTACACTACATTTTCTAAACTAAATTTATCTAAACAAATATCTACACTAAATTTTCTAAAATTAGAAAAATACCTGCAAATCCCGCGGCTTCTTCTCCTCTCCCTCTCCTTCTCTTCTTCCCTCTCCTCCCCCTCTCCTCCTCTCCTTCCCTCTCCTTCTCTTCTTCCCCTCTCCTCCTCCTCTTCCTTCCTCTCTTCTGCGTCTCTCTTCCTCGCGCGGCCGAGAGTGGATCGGCGAGCAGGCGTGGGGAAGAAAAGGCTTGGCCGACGGGCTGTATTCACATGCAGTCGCCCCCCCCCCCCGTTGGGCGACTCCCTTTCTGTCGCCCAACGGGTGGGCGATTGCATTTAATCGCCCAACGGGGAGGCGATTGCATTTAATCGCCCAACGGTTACCAGATTCTTCATCAGTCGCTTGTTGGTTGGGCGACAAGCTCTAGTCGCCCAATGGTTGAGCGACTGGAGCCTATTTGTGTAAAAAATTTTGTCGCGGGTATATTTTTGTATTTTCGAATAAAAAATGGGTTATCTGTACAAAAATTTCGCTGGATGCCTGCATTTTTCTTGTACTAAATTAAATTATATTCTTGGGGGGGGGGGGGCTACGATGATCATGTTCCCATGCAATGTTGGCACAGCCAAGGAGAAAACTCATACATAGTTAGCTGGAACACACACGCACTCACGTGTTGGAAGCAAGATGGGACAGAGGTTCCTTGTTGTGCCGCAACTGCCTAGCAAATTTTCTTGTTCTCTCTCCTATTATTCTCCAATTCTACGTACAAGGCTCCACAATCCACTTAAATACAAATGCTAAGCACCGACTAATCCAGTCATGCATTGCGATACATGCGCACGCCTAACAACCATGAGGACAACCTGCACACAACGATCAACAAACTAGATCCTTAGTCTTGTACTAATTAACAAACTTTTAACCACGTCAATGCAAAGCTACGAGCAAACTAACAAACTTGCCGCGTGCATAACTCCTCTAATGTACATGTACAACCAACCATCTAAATGTGCACTAACTAGAAAACTTAAGATTAATTTCCAACATGCAAGACCAGTTGCAGCATTTCCCTCCTCGTCAAGGAATACATGAGGTACTGGCCACGGGTGTTCAATACGAGAACGGACTAAACACTGCATCCTATACACTGGTCTATGAATAAAACATTAATTAAACTGAAGCTGTATAATTATTACTGATCGACGAAGCAGTCTAGTTACCATGGATAAACGTCAATTAATGCATAAGCAAGTAGTACTAGTCAATATGACTTGAGAGTGAAGCGCATTGGCACACAGCATCTAGCCAGATCTGTTTAAACATCATTCTCTAAACTTTTGCCTTCTGGTTATCTGCAGCATGAACCGCATGGCCCGACAGATCTAACTTCCACACCCATGGGACGATATCCTCATTTTGGTGCACCTGCTAATCATCTTGCGGGAGGAAACGTAGGACAGCAGCAGGACATGCTTAGTGAGAACGGATTTCACAATGGAGTATCCAATTTGCCACATGGTCCTGAAAATGGAGCAAATCCGACAGGGTTACTTGACGAGGTAACAGTACATTAATTCATCTTCACTGTGGCTGATTGAACTAATTTATTGTTAATGAGCATATAGGTGTATTACATTCATTTTTAGGAAGTTTATACAGTAACTTTCCTACTGTTTAAGAGTTTACGTAATATCACCACTTGTGACGTACACGAGGGAAATTAACACAGCTGGCTTGTTTTAACTATGCTCCAGGTTGTTCGACCATTTTTGATCAGGAAGGTCGATGATGTTTATATTCAAAAGCAGCTGCAACAGCTCCCTTCGCATCCAATTCTTCCTACTTGGGCCGCAGGAGGGAATGAGGTATTGCTTTTAAATGATGAAACAAGAAAAAAAATTATTTAAATGATGAAACATATATAGTGTATATCTTTATTGTTTGCTGACCCTCTTCTTATTTAATACTGCATATAAACATATATATAATCCTTTGATTATTTCATACTAATCCATACGAGGATGCTGTATAACAGAAGGAAGACTATTTGATACACAAACAAGACTGAGATGAAAATAATGGACTGATAATTGTTTTTTCTTTCGTTTCTATAGATACCTTGTCTACAAGGCATGCAAGCTGATAAGTTCACGACCTTCGACGACGACGTCTGTAAACCCATGCAAATCCAGATGGATCAGGTGTGACCATTAAGAAACAATTGATAGTGTCCTGTGTGCAAAATTATAGTTAATTAGACATCCATTGTACATCACTTATTTGCAGTAGAGCACATTCATACAACTATAATTTTTTTTATCAAAATTGTCAAGGTACTGTATGTTTAAGAATCCATTTCACAAAACTGCAAGTACTTTGACAAAAAAAAAATATCACTAAGCTTCACCCAATTGCTTTGGATGGCGCTCGACACCTTGAGTCCACCAGGCAACCTCACATAATTACGGAATGGTTGAAACATGTGTGTGTCGCTGGGTGGTGGGCCCGAGCTGTCAAGCGCGTCCAATGCAATAGGATGTAGCTTGGCGATACAAATAGCGAAAATAGCTTTAGTTCGTGAAACACTACTACAGAAATCCACATTACAGACGGTTCAGAAACGTCATCACAGACGGTTTTCTGAACCGTCTGAAATTATGGGTCAGTGATAATCCAAGTTATCACAGACGGTTTTTGAACCGTCTGTGATTATGCGATATCACAGACGGTTTTTAATGAAAAACCGTCTGTGATACTCCTCCCCCCAGCAGAATCTATTTCTGTTTATAGCTAGCCTCAGGAAATGCTAGCCATGCCCTCTGAAACAAGCAGATAATCACAGACATAAACATATACAATTTACACATCTCATTTCATTTCAGATACATTTCACATCTCAATTCATTTCACAGACATAAAACATCCAATTGACAACGCACTTCATTTCACAAACATAAAGCATCCATTTCGCAAATCAATTCATTGAGTTGAAATAAAATATCCATTAACAAATACACAATTGTAAAAGATCTACACTGTATATGCACTTAGAATTACAATAAAAAATCATTCTGGGCAGTGGAACTCTCCATCTGATCTTACGACTTTTGACCACAAAAACCAAATGAGCTCTCCTCGAATTTTTGCAAAATCCGGCTGTGTCAATGCAGATGTAGAGATGGACGCAGCCTGTCGATAGGAATATCAACGCGCGCATATATAAAACTGACATGTATGAAATAAATGTGGGAAGATTGACAAACCTTAGAATTAGTGATCTTGGTGGAATCGAGGAGTAGTCTCATATGGTGGCACACGTAGTATCCACACGTGTTGCCCGGCTCCTGCTGGTGGCACTGCAAAAAATATAATGTGTTAAATCAAGTGGCATTACTACTATGTGTTGTATATGATTAATTAATGTGTAGCTAGCGAATACCTGAAACTTGCGATCATGTTTCAAGGCCTTGGCCCCTGTCGTCGAGTCACGTGTTTGTTGAACGTATGTGGCGAACGACCTTCGTTATTCGAAAAAGTTAGATTAGTTATTCGGAAGGAAAGAAAGAGTACAATGTACAATGTACGTACCTATCGAGTATTCGGGCGATAGCTGTGTACTTGGATTTGTTCTTACTTAGAGAATCAAGGTATATAGCCTTGTTCCATTTTGGTATAATTACAATTAAAATCCAATGGAAGTGCTCATTGTATGGCATAAGAACAAATTCCTTATCTTGGTGAGCCAGCAGTGCTTTTGTAATATAGTCCTCGACGAAGGATGCATTCTCGATGATGGTATCAATGGCGACCATGCGTGGGTCCAGGAAACCAATTTGTGATTTCGATGATCTAGCTTCGATCAGCATGAATCTATATATAACATAGGAAAGCAACAAATTGTGACATATATCGGTATTACGTGAACAGAGACTGTGATTGTACAGACTTACAGCGTCCAGCATCGAACGAGTGAGGCGTCGACAGCGTTGAGCGTGAAAAGTTCAAATATATCGTCAAAGGTCACCGCGAAGACACAGTCCTGAGCTTCGTGCAAGAAATGTTCCGGCTTGAATTTGACAGTTATACCTGAGCGCCGTTCTGCCTCTGGCTTATTGGACTCTTCCATATACCAAAGGTGGAATCTTTGGCAACCAAGTCCTAGTTTTTGGAGCTCTTCCTGGACTACCATCGGCTGAGCTAGCACGAATTTGCGGGCCAATGGCATGGACGAGAAATCGTCATCATCCTTCGTCTTTGATTTGCCCTGGCCACTGCCTCGATTGTGGGTCGACTTTATATTAGTCGACTGTAATGGTATAGACAGTGCAAGTTGCTCTGGCGAGAATAGCACCCGTGGAGATAGCACCGGTGCAGGTAGCTGTGGTTCGCACTGCCCGTGTGGAGATGGCACCAGTGCAAGTTGCTCTGGCGAGAATAGCACCCGTGGAGATAGCACCGGTGCAGGTAGCTGTGGTTCGCACTGCCCGTGTGGAGATGGCACCAGTGCAAGTTGCTGTGGTTCGCACTGCACTTCTGGTCCTGCCACCGGTGAAGAAGCCTCCAGGGAGATGTCGGTTTTGGGCCACTGGATGAATGTTCCAATGGCCTGTCCTAGATTCACGATCTCGTCGTTGGGGGGCTTTGGTAGCGGGACCACCTCAAAATTGGCATACACACCATCCACATTAACTTTTACGAAGCCTGGCGCTAAAGCTTGACCGTGCACCATGGCCCCGATACCAGACGAATATGCCTGGCCCCAAGCAGCGTACAAGGGAATGGAGCCATATCTCACTTGGAGCCTGCATGTCGTAGGCTCCTACATAACGATACAAAATTAGCTACTCGAATAGGCCTACCAATGGAGCAAGCATTCGAGAGGTAATAATTATTACCAGGATGTCATCCACAGGAAATTTGGACTGGGTTTGCGTCGGATTGGACGCGCAGCTACTCGGATGGTTGTGCGGGCTAGCTAGCACAGGAGCGGCGGTGGCGGCCTGCTGACTTTCTGTCTGTTTCCGCACCTCATCTCTGATTATATCAGCCATCGAACCCAGTAGCTCCTCTTTAAGAGATGCCTTGAGCTCTTCTTGTAGCTGTGCGTCACGCTCGGCTTTGTTTCTCTTCCTGCGCCGATACATGTCGGAGTCATCTTGGAAACCATGTTTCCAAGGAACGTAAAGCCCAAGGCCTCTCGTACGGCCCGGGTGCTCCTTGTTTCCCAGGGCCACGGAGAGCATATCATTCTCCCTTGTTCCCTAGAATGATCCCAGGGTAGATTGAAAACTCAGCTCTTCCTGCAAGAGCACGACATGTCATTTCAATTCGTACGAAGTTGTGGAGTAATTACAAGCTACGTAGTTCGATCGATATCTTACCAGGCGCTCAGTCACTTGCTGGTCTGAAGGGTTTCGAAAGGTGATGTCCCCTGATGTCGTTGTAGATGACTTTGCTCTAATCCAATTTCGAGCGCGGTCGTCCGGGATATTGGAAAACGGCGGGGCGATGTCCTGTGCAGCTGCCAGCTCATCCTCCTTCATCCACTGCGCGATTTTACCCACATACCCAGCTGTGCCAAGTCTGTGAGGGTGTGTATTTTTTGCCTGGAGGGCCTTGTGCGCCACACTTGTACTTTTGAAATCTTCGGTCGTTTTCATCGCCTTGAACTCTTCCCATTGTGGTTCCAGGAATGGGTATTTATGAACAGGCGTTTCGTCCGTCTCCACGTATTTCTTGACAAGCGTGCTCTTGAAGTTCTTCCAAGCTTTGCACGCCGCTTTGTAGGTTTGTTGTTGCACAGCGTCCAGGTGTTCTTCTGGGAACTCGAACGATGCCAAAATTTCGGTCCACAGCTCACGTTTCCGAGTGTCAGGCACGTTCTTCCATGAATTGTATGTGATCTCAATTCGTTCTCGTGCAACTACTCCGACCATGGTTCGGAATGCGTTTACTGCTTTTTGAGGAAGGATAGGGACCCCAGATGCATTCACCGCTGTGATGATCTGTCGGCCCTCAGGCTTCTTTGATAGCCCTCTTCCTTGGCGTCTTGATGTTGGAGCGGACGCCTCCGGCGATGATGTTGAAAAATGCGCAGGTGACATGTTGCTCATTTTGTGGGTCTATTAAGATAAGATGAGAAAGTAATCATATTGAATTGCAAGACAAGAGAGGAGTAGAGGGGAGGGGGAGAAGGGAGGGGGTGATATGGACATAGAGAGGGGGTGATGTGCCTATCTTACCAATGTACCAATGTATCAAGTCCTTCTTTTTTCCGCAAAATTCAAGTCAATTTTATTACAAAAGTGCAAAAAAAAAGACATTCCAGATTCTTCGGTGAGCAGCCGACATAGCCGACTTCTTCGGTGAGCGACTATGCATCTGCTTCTTCCCACTCCTTCTCTTCATCTCTGGTCTCCGAATCACGTACGCCAGTAGCGATGATTCATCTAACTGAATCATCGCTACTGGCGTACGTGATCCAGAGATCAGAGATGAAGAGAAGGAGTGGGAAGAAGCAGATGGATAGTCGCTCACCGAAGAAGTCGGCTATATCGGCTGCTCACCGAAGAATCTGGGAATTTGTTTTTTTTGAACTTCTGTACTAAAATTTCCTTGAATTTTGTAATACTATTACTACAAGGTCTCTAAACAAAGTGCCTATCCTAGCACCTACTTTAGTTGCTAAAACTATAAACCAAATAGCAAAGTCCCTAAACAAAGGTCTATGAAGCAAATGACACAAACTAGTGTATCCGGTTCATTGAACGGGAACACTATAGTATGTCACTTGCTTCATTTGCTGTTTTTTGTCTAGATACATGGAGCATTTGGGTGGAAAGATCAACTGTTTCGTCAGGCGCATGACTGCCAATTCGAAGCATAGCATAGCATCCGAGGCACATCCGAGGCCTGCTGCTGTGTCTTGAGGAATGCCAAGAGCTGGTATTCAGATGGGTTATGAGAATAAGATTCATAATTTATAGTTTGAGGAATGCCACATCTGAAGACCAGCTCTTGGCATTCTTCAAGACACAGCTGCAGGCCTTGGATGTGCCTCGATGCTACGCTATGCTTCAAATTGGCAGTCATGAGCCTGACGACACAATGTATTTCTTTCCACCCAAATGGTCAATGTATCTTTTGCAATAATCGCAAGATTTCTTTATCCGGATACACTAGAATGTGTTACTTGCTTCATGCCCTTTGATCATATACTCTTCCTTGATTGGTTAATTTGTGCTCTCAAATTGTAGGGTTGCACATGATAAGATGAGGAAGCAAGAAAAGTGATACATGATGCTCAATGTTATGAAGAGATCAGGAGAGGAGTAGAGGGAAGGGGGAGAAGGGAGGAGAGGAGTAGAGGGAAGGGGGACCCAAATGATTTCAAACTATATACTATGTACTTTATACTATATACTATATACTATATACTATATACTATATACTATATACTATATACTATATACTATATACTAACATAACAAGCAATGTAATATGTACCAATGTAAACTAAGCAACTGCAGTAAACAATGTACCAATGTAGTATGTACCAAATAGCAAACTAATTAAGCTACTGCAGTAAACAATGTAACAATGTAATATGTACCAAATAGCAAACTAATTAAGCTACTGCAGTAAACAATGTACCAATGTAATATGTACCAAGCATCAAGCATCAACCCTAAACACTAACAGTAAGCATGAAGCATCAACCCTAAATATGTACTAAGCAACTAACCATAACAGTATGAAGCATCAAGCATCAACCCTAAACACTAACAGTAAGCATGAAGCATCAACCCTAAATATGTACTAAGCAACTAACCATAACAGTATGAAGCATCAAGCATCAACCCTAAACAATAACAGTAAGCATGAAGCTCGGGGAGGGATTTGATGACCTTACGGTTTTGGTGACCTTAGGGGCGCAGGAGGAGGCGGCGGCGACGGAGGAGGAGGAGGCGACGGAGGAGGAGGAGGCGACGGAGGAGGAGGAGGCGGCGACGCAGGAGGAGGCGGCGGCGACGGAGGAGGAGGAGGCGACGGGCTCGGGGAGGCGGCAACGGAGGAGGAGGCGACGGGCTCGGGGAGGCGGCGACGGAGGAGGAGGAGGCTGCGGCGACGTCTTCGTCCGGGGAGGCGGCCGGCGAGGGCTGGGGGAGGCAGCCGGCGAGGGCTCGGGGAGGCGGCGGCGACGACGGGCTCGGGATTTAGATCTAATCGAATAACTGCAGCGCACACGGAAAACCCTAGCGAGAGGGTATATGTAGGAAGATTATCACAGACGGTTCTAAACTTAGAACCGTCTGTGATAACATATCACAGACGGTTTTGAGTTAAAAACCGTCTGTGATAGTTTACTATCACAGACGGTTCTAAACTTAGAACCGTCTGTGATATGTTATCACAGACGGTTCTAAATTTAGAACCGTCTGTGATAAGCCTTTGCCGGCTGTTGCAATTAAGACAACACCAATAACTACACAGCTGCATTCATATCAACTACCAAACAGCTGCATTCATATACAACACCAACCAGCTGCATTCACACAGTGTATTTCTTGATACATTTTGTCATTCTCAAATACATCACACATATACATTTTCACATATACATCTCAAAATTGACTACATCACACATTTTCACATATACATCTCAAAATTGACTACATCACACATTTTCACACATACATCTCAAAATTGACTACATCACACATTTTCACATATACATCTCAAAATTGACTACATCACACATTTTCACATATACATCTCAAAATTGACTACATCACACATTTTCACATATACATCTCAAAATTGACTACATCACACATTTCCACATATACATCTCAAAATTGACTACATCACACATTTTCACATATACATCTCAAAATTGTCACACATTTTCACATATACATTCTTATTGTACTTGCTTATTTCCTTTAAAAATTAGCCCTTCATCATGATCAATGCGTACGTAACTAGTTTCGTCACGTTGTTCATCGTCGACCCTTATGCCATTTCCAAAAGGAGGTAACTCATCAAATTGATTGTATTCCTCCTCGTCCACTACATTCTCCACTCCGACAATTCTCCTTTTTCCATGAAGAACTACATGGCGTTTCTTATTTGCCGGGTCGGTTACAAAGAAAACTTGAACAACTTGATTGGCGAGTACGAATGGTTCATCTTTGTACCCGACACGTTGGAGGTCCACGGTCGTGACACCGTACTTGTCAACCTTCACCTGTGGGAGATGCACCCAACGGCAGCGAAATAAGGGGATCTTGAAAACCACATAGTCGAGCTCCCAAATCTCTTCTATGAAGCCATAGTACGAGTTTCTCGACCCATCGGTACTGAATGCATCTATGCGGACACCGCTATTCTGGTTAGTGCTCTTGACATCCTGAGACTGCGTATAGAATGTGTACCCATTTATGTCATATCCTTGCCATGTCACAACTGTAAATGTCGGCCCTTTTGCCAACCATGTCAGCGTCTCACTCGACGAGCTCCTAGCGATTTGCTCCTTCAACCATTGGTTGAACCGACGGTTGTGTTGCCTCATGATCCAAACATCCAGCCGCTCCGGATTCTGTTGCCGAAGCACACCCTTGTGCTGGTCCACATAAGGCGCCACTTCAGTCATGTGTTGCAACACCGTGAAATGGGCTTGAGTATACATGTCCATATCTGGAGTGATTGCTTTCCTTCCGATAGTTCCGAGACCCTTCAGCCTCCCCTCATGACGAGATTGAGGGACACCTATCGGCTGAATCTGAGCCATATAATCGACACAAAACTCAATGACCTCTTCGCTTGCATAACCTTCGACGATGCTGCCCTCCGGCCGAGAACGATTCCGTACGTAGGACTTGAGAATTCCCATGAACCTCTCAAATGGGTACATGCTACGTAGGAATACGGGCCCGCACATTTTTATCTCACACACAACGTGAACAATGAGATGGACCATGATATCGAAAAACGAAGGAGGGAAATACATTTCAAGGTGACATAGAGTCATCACCACCTCGTCCTGCAGAGCATCTAGTCCTTCGGGATCGATGACCTTCTGAGCAATTGTGTTAAAGAAATAACATAGCCTCATGATTGTCTCTCGGACTTTGATCGGCAAAATATTTCTAATTGCATTAGGGAGCATCTGTGTCATCAGCACATGACAATCATGAGACTTCATGCCATTTAACTTCAAATCTTGCATCGAAACAAGTTTCTTCATGTTGCCGGAGTAACCAGACGAAACTTTGACACCATGCAAGCACTGGCACAGTTCTGTTTTCTCAGCCTTGGACAGAGTGTAACACGCAGGGGGAAGGTACGTTCGTGCATTATCAGTGCATGTCGGTGCTAACTCAGGCCTGATGTGCATATCAGCCAAGTCAAGCCGTGCGTTGACGCCGTCCTTTGTTTTATCACAGATGTTCAGTAAGAGACCAATCAAGCTGTCGCACACATTTTTTTCTATGTGCATGACGTCGATGCAGTGCCGAACATCTAGGTACTCCCAATAAGGTAAGTCCCAAAATATTGATCTCTTCTTCCAGGTGTTCTTCTCATGAGCCCTCAATTTACGTCCCTTTCCGAGGACAACATCTAAATCCTTAACCATATCATAAACCTCGCGTCCCCTTAAATGCCTTGGAGCTGAACTGTCTTCCTTCTCTCCGTCAAATTGTTTCTTCATCTTGCGGTATGGGTGAGCCCTCCGAAGGAACCGGCGGTGACGCATGTAGACGGTTTTGCGTGAGTGTCTCAGCCACACACTCTCGGTACCATCTAAACAGTGAGTACAAGCTTTGGCACCTTTTATACTATGGCCCGATAGGTTACCAAGGGCAGGATAATCATTTATGGTGCAGAACAATAAGGAGCGCAGAGTGAAGTTCTCTCGTTTGTATGCATCCCATACCTGTACCCCTTCGTTCCACAGTACTTTTAGATCTTCCACCAACGGTGCTAGGAACACATCGATATCATTCCCAGGTTGTTTTGTCCCTTGGATAAGTATCGACAGCAAAATGTACTTTCGCTTCATACACAACCAAGGAGGAAGGTTATAGATGCAGAGAGTCACAGGCCATGTGCTATGTCGGCTGCTCATGCTACTGAATGGATTCATTCCATCTGTACTCAGTCCAAACCTTATATTCCTTGGTTCTGCACCGAACTCTGCAAAACTCCTATCGATGTTTCTCCACTGCGCGGAATCAGCAAGGTGTCTTAGCATTCCATCCTTCTTGCGCTCCTCCGAGTGCCAACGCAGCAGTTTTGCCTCCTTTGGATTTGCATAAAACCTTTTCAAACGGGGAATTATAGGAAAATACCATGCCACCTTAGCAGGAGGTCCTTTCTTCGCCTCTGTTCCCTCGCCATCATCTGATTGATTGTTACGTTTGTATCGGGATGTGTTGCACACCGGACATACATGCATGTTTGCATACTCTTTACGGTAGAGGATACAGTCGTTCGGGCATACATGTATTCTTTCTACTTCCATTCCCAACGGACAAAGAACCTTCTTGGCTTTATACATGGTTTTAGGCAACTCATTTCCCTCCGGAAGCATGTCCGCTAAAAGACCTAGCAGCGCCGTGAAACTCTTGTCGGACCAACCGTTGCTTGCCTTCAATTTCAACAGTTCAAGCACGCCCGACAACCTCGTGTACTTGCAGCCCGTGTACAAAGGTTTCTCTGAGTCCTCCATCAAGCGACGGAATTTAACATACTCTCTCTCATCATAGTTCTCTTCTACATCGCGAAGCATCTGATCCAGATTATCATCGTGCAACCTATCCGAATCCGAGCCACAATCGACATCAGCCGGCGGCATGTCATTCACTTCACCTGCGATGTCATCCGGGGGCATATCATTCACTTCACAGGCGATGTCATCCGGCGGCATATGATCATTCACTTCGCCATGACTGGTCCAACACGTATAATCCTTTTTGAAACCCCTCCGAATCAAGTGCGTTTCAATTTGCCCTCGATTCTTAAACATCTTCAAATTCTCGCAGTCAGTGCATGGACAGCACATATATTCCACCCCCTTATTCAACATATCCTCCTCGGCGGCTCTTATAAAAGCAGAAACGCCATTAATGTACTCTTCACTCACCCGGCTCGCGGCATACATCCAACTTCGGTCCTACGTTACGTACATATATAGCAACTTAGTATTAAAATCTAGAATAATTAATTATAACTACATATATACCGGCCACATTTATTATATTGAGACTTAATTTCCTAGCTCAATTCATATTACAAACACAATAGCTATTATATAACCAACAATTTTGCAAATTAATTAACCATCTTCAATAACCACTCATGGATTACTTACACCTAAATTGTAATGCAATTAAAAATAAATAAATTTCATTATTAACCATATCTACAGCAACCAGGAAAGTCTGAATCTTAATTCAAAGCTCAATCTCTGCCTCTTCCCACCAAATTAACTGGCCTGAAATCGCTCTAGCTTCCTCCCGAGTGAAAAAGTGCGCAGCAGTGGCTAGATCTGGATCGAAATGAAGACGATGCAGTCTGAGCAGCGCAATAAATGGCTTAGTCATTATCATAGACGGTTTTTAACTAAAAATCGTCTGTGATAACCAGTTATGACAGACGGTTTTTTATTAAAAACCGTCTGTGATAAGCTTCATACCAGAACGCTTCGCGCGTGTTTCGATGCCAGAACGCTTCGTGTTTCGATCGTCTAATTAACGTCTCTCGATCGTTATACGAAGCGTCTATATCATTCATGTTTGGGTATACGAACCGTTTGTGCTAAAGGTTAAATATGCGCTCCTAATCCAGGTCTCTAGCTTCTACGTACGTACAATACAATATACAATTAATACAACATGGCTTCTACTACTGTTCTTGTGATCATCTCCTTCCTCTCATCTATTCATCACGAATTGTTCGGCCGGAACCTTACACAGGCGGCCAGCAATTTGCATCTGGAGCAGCTTCTCTGCACCCGCCCTGCTCTCCTTCCCCGACTTTCTTGCATCCGTCAGCTTGACCTGATCCTCCGCCATCGACGGAGGCGTCTCACTGCCGCTCAAGAAAGGGAAACAACCCTCACTCTGGTTCTTCTCCACAATGTGCGCAATGCGAAAGAAGCTCTACATGCATTGCAGAGACTGATGGATAGCCTTGCCGATCAAGCAGAAACGGCAGATTCTGAGGAATCTTTTCATGCTATCCTCTACGACATTATGGATGCTGCTGATCATTTGCCCAGGCTGCACGAAGAAGTGCTGAGGACAAGGGCAATCTTAACGGCGTTCGAGAATTTAGCGGCTGATCCTCCAAGTCCCCAAGTTGAAGAAGAAGCTTACGAAGCCCAAAAGAATACAATCTGGGAAACTCTTTACCTGTGTGACTTTTGTAATAAATTTGCCTCTAATTGAAATTAATAAATTTGCCTTTAATTTGTGATCTCTTGTCTCAGTAGTTCTGTAGTTAAGTTATTAGAAGCAATGTGTACTTATATATTAACCTCTGATCTAGAATATGACAGACAAAGGGGCATCACAGCCGGTTCTTGTGAAAAACCGTCTGTGAACATTCCCAAACGGTTCTTAACAACAACCGGCTGTGATAGTCGACACAACACAGACGGTTTTTAATAAAAAACCGTCTGTTATAATCCCAGATTATCACAGACGGTTTTTAATAAAAACCGTCTGTGATATACCAGTATCACAGACGGTTCAGCAGTAAGAACCGTCTGTGATACTCCTTTTTCCCGCCACAAATACCACAGACGGCCTTCAAATTAAAACCGTCTGTAATAGTTTACATTACAGACGGTTTCACAAAACCGTCTGTGATTTGCCGTCTACTATTAGCCTTTCTGTAGTAGTGAAATTAAAAGGATGTGCTTCTATATTTTTTTAAAATGATTTGTAAAACTTTTAAATCAGAACTGAATAATAAATAGTAATTACTTACTTCTTCATGTGCTTTGCTAGAACTATGATGTTGCCTGCCGATATTCTTTCGTTAATTTGTCCAAGTAATGTAGGTGAAGCTCTCTGTAGTATGTCTACTTATAATTGGAGTTAGCCTATATCTCATAACTAGCCTTGAGCAACCCTGATCAGCTCAGTTAGGAGAACATACTTCATGAATATTGATGTAGAAAAGTTACCATGGATAGGCATCAATGCATAAGCAAAGCAAGTCGTACTGCCTCACTTCTTTTTTATTTGATGGTTGAGAATCTACGCAGACAATAAAATTTAATCATCAATATATTTAAAACTATCAAGATTGAACATATAAAATTATATCATTAGATTTGCTGTTAAAAATACTCTTTCATAATGTTTATATGTTTATTAATTTCTTATACTATAAAGTTGTAAAGAATAATGGTCAAAGCCACTTCTCGGACCTAAAAAATCAATAACACCAAATAAAAAAGAATGTAGAGTACTAATCTATATGACTTCAGAGTGGAATTGTCACAGCATCTAGCCGGATCTGCTTTAAAGTTCGTTCACTAAACTTTTGCCTTCCGGTTATCTGCAGCTTGAACCACATACCCTGACAGGTCCAGCTTCTGTCCCCATCGCAAGTCATCATCTAGGTGCACCTACTAGTCATGCCGCAGAAGGAAACGAAGAACAGCGAATGAGATCATATTACACAATGAAGGACATGCAGCTGGACGTGCCTAATGAGATTATATGTCACAATGGTGGATCCAATTTGCCACAGGATCCTGAAAATGGAGCAAAGCCGACAGGGCTACTTGACGAGGTAACACACAGATCTGCATGCATGCCGGCTGGTCGAATTAATTCGTTATATTTGTAAATGAGTTTAGATGTATTTCACGCATTAAGGGGTGCACTATAACATGAGTGTCCTACTGCTTAAGAATGTAATATCATCACTTTTGATGTAAAAGAAAGGGGGAAATAAACCAATCACTAACTAGCTAGCCTGTTTAATTTTTACTATGCTCTAGGTGTTGGAAAGTCTTACGACCTCCCAGGATCTTTTACGACCGGTTAGAGTCGTTTACGACCGATTTCGACTACTTACGATGCCGTACGACCACTCAAACTCGCCACCGATCTCTTTGAGTCGTGGTCGTAACTTTACTGTAGCAGTTTACGACCACTCCGTTGTATTGTTGCGCTGTCTTCCTCCAGCCGCTTGAGAATACGGTGATCGAAACCCTTTACGATCACGCAGTGATGCTGGTGATCACTGTTCACCGTGGTCGAACTTCGTTCCGACCACGTTCAGATCTCCCCGATGAAGTCGCTGCTCCTTACGACCACCTTCACCGTGGTCGTAACCTTCTCTGCGTGGTCGAACTCCTTCAACGTGGTCGATAACACTTTACGACCACGTTCTGGTCTTCATCATCGTGGTCGTAAGCCTTTACGATCACGTCTATGATATTGCTCAAGAGACGCCAAAACACAGAGATTGCGTTTCTCCTCTTTTTGGTATTTTCTCAATTGCTTGGTACATCATAGTTACATGACTACCCCTCCTTTTATACACGGTTATATGACTTTAACACGGGTTCGACTACGATTACAATTTCGACTCCGACTCCGATACGACTTCTACTCCGCCTTCGATTCGACTTCGATTACAACCAAACTTTTCACATGACTTCTAAACAAGATTATTTACAACACCAGGTTGCTATAAAATTTGTCAGGAATGACGCTGATGTTTCCAGTCAAAATCAGCTGGAACAACTCCCTTCGCATCCAATTCTGCCTGCTTATGCCGCAGGGGGGAATGAGGTATTGTTACTACATGTAGAATATGGGAAGCATACATTTCACATTATTTTGAGCAGGGAAAATAATTTCGATGCATAAAAAATATCGGAACCCGCTGAGAAAACCGAATTTTAGAAATTCCAAACATTTTGTTTTTTCTGAAAATTTTGGTCAAAAAATTCAAACAAATAATTCGAATTCAAGAAATACAAATATATTCAAAAATTATGAAACCTCAAAAAAAATTCCTTGGCTTGCTGTCCTTTGTGGACGTCGCCTCTTCCTCCTAGCCGGCATTGCCCTCTCTTCCCCTGCTCGCACAGCCCACTTCCGCGCCTCCTCTCCCCTACGCAGTCGCACGCCGCCCACTTCCCTTGCACAGCTACCCACCACCCTCCCCTCACACCGCCTCCATGGCTCGAGATCTAGATCGAGTTTGGATGGGGAAGGAAAGAGGGAGGAGTGAGAATGGTGAATGGTCTGTGCCTGTGGGTGGGTTGGTGTGATGGGCCAAAAAATTTAATACGGGCCGAAATTTTTGGCCGAATTGGCTTTTCTCAAGGTGGGCCGAGAAAACCGAATTTTGCCAGAATTCGTGAAATTTTGGCCGAAATTTGTTTCGTTGATTGTGAGAGATTGGGCAGTTATTTTCATCTTATTACTTATAGCTTATAGTTTTCTTCGAACAAACAGGCTTTTTCAGCACAGTTTCAAAGTGGCCTATTCGGACATCTTTTTCAAATTGGCTTATCGACTTATCAATGTTCGGTTCATTCATACAAGTGTCCACACTAAGACTAAAAATCATAAACCGCAGCTATAAATCATAGACATTGTATCTTTGTTGTTTCTGGCCCTCTTCTAACTTGCTAAGCATGGATGAACATAAATGCGCAATCGAGTAATGCATTACGAAGAATTGGCATGATATCATTAATTAGAATGAATTCGTTTCCTGACTATTTTAACACATATTGGAGTTGCGTTTCCTAACTGTGACTGCATCTACAGAGGACAGGACAACATTTGTTGCTAGTGAAACAGGGAATTACACTAACTGCGATGATACTATTTATTATGTCACAGTTATAGAGAAAAATATACTAGACATCTTATCACAGACGGTTCCTCGAACCTGTCAGTGTTACAATTATCATATACAATTTTACATGCGTGACCGTCTGTATTAGTAGCGATAGATAGAACCGTCTGTGATAATCACAAACGGATCTCATTAAGAACCATTTGTGAATTATCACAGATGATTTTAATAAAAGAACCGTATGTGAAGTCTCCTATTATCACAGACGGTTATTGTTAAGACCACCTGTGATAATTCACAAACAATTCATGGTTGGACATATCTGTGATACGTCGCGTTATTAAATACCTCATCAGGCCGGTTCCAATATATTTGTCTTCATTGCGCTGCTTTGAAGGTGATGACCGATTTTGGAGAGTTTGGTGAAAGTATACCGTTTGTAGATCTAGTTTGTAGATAATTTGTTCTTGGTAATTTGAGATTGATATTTGTTTCTAATTATATACATTATATTTAATAGAGCTGATAGCTAGATTTAGATCTAGCTTGGTAGTTTTATCTAATTTAAGAATGTGTTTCACTACTTCTAGTCTACTTCAATATATGTTTCCTTGATATGTGTGTGTGTGTGTATAGTACCTAGCTAGCTACTTCAGATGGACAATTTAAATTGAATGACAATTATGTGAAAATATTAGGCTAGTTAGCTATAGGAACATTAATCCAATCTGATACTAATTAGACGATTAGTACATAGAACTGTCTGTAATATCGGACATATCACAAATGGGTTTTGATTGAATCCACCTATGATAATATGGACTTCACAGACGGTTTATACTAGAATACCGTCTATGATAGTTGGCCTTTACAGATAGTACACAAACCGTCTGTGATAACTGTCTGTTATCACAGACGCAAAAATTTAGACAACTTAGAAACTGCATGTGATAGGTTTAGAACTGTCTGTGATGACCCTTTGTGTGGTAGTGTGTCTAATTAAGACTAATTGCTGCTTGCTACTGAACACGTGCAGATGTAATTAGACAAGCTTAATTCATGAATGTATACACAAAATTGAAAATAACAGACTATATTTAATAGATGTGCTTATGATCACAAGCTTACTTGGTTTGCGCTTGTGATCTCAGATACTTTTTCCACAAGACATGCAAGCTAACAGCACTGAAATTTTGCGGGAACTGCCCGGCGATGATGGCTCTTTTTATTCCACGGAAAACCAGATTAACCAGGTATTATCCTCTTTACGCCATTATGTCATCTTGCATCAACCTATTGTCACAGATGTATAATGTAGCATAAGCATTCTGTAGTATGTCTACTTATACATGTATCTCTCTGAACAGCTAAGTTTTATAATGTAGATAGAAGATAGCGCTAAACATGGTCCATCATAAACCTTTTTAAGGGCCATAAAGGCATAAACAAACCGAACCTATATGCAGTCTACGATCTAGGATCCAGTTTGTTCTCACACTGAATTTGAGATCTATACTTGCACCCCAAAGTATTTTTCCTATATATATATATATATATATATATATATATATATATATATATATATATATATAATCCACTTGTTCCTGAGTCTTGAGAGAGAAAACTTATATACATTAATTCATTATTTGTTACTGATATGAAATTTCTTTTCCACTTCTAAATTAAACTGTATTGTTATTGTCTTGATCAAACATTATTAGGAAACCAAGCATTTTTTTTGCCATATATATCTCATCTATGTAGTTTTTCGATTGGTTAGCAGGCACCACTTGAAGAATCGTATTTGCCTGTGGAGCCAACATTTGGCATTGAAGGAGAGGTTTATGGAAATCATGAAGAAACTGAACGCCTCGGTGATATCGACTTGTCGCAGTTCCCCTGGAGCTTTGTTTCAGATTAGATCTGAGCACAACTACGACTACAAGGAAGGATATTTATTCAGAAAAATGGGACCATATACACGTACATGTCTTTAAAAATAATCGGACTCGAATCACATAAGTAGATATTGGTTTGTGGTACCTTTAATCCTTATTAATCTATAATTTTCGTTTTTAGGTCAATACTATTACAGTGTAACGTAACGACTATTACAGCGTAACGTTTTACGTTTGCATGGTTTGGAAGTGTGCTGTATTCGGAAGTTTGAAACATATTTTATTGATGATAATGAAGTCTAAGCTACCAACATGTGTATGTGTTCCTCGCAAAAAAAAAAAAGGTATACATGCTATTGATCTACAAATAAGCTGGCATATATAGCATTTAGCTAGATGAAGATAACGGCAGTGATGAAGGCCTAATCAACTGAAGTCCCAAATGCATATGCCATGTTTTTATTACTCTCTCCGTTCTTAAGGACATGTCACAAGAACCAAAGCCTGAGTGTAAAACGATCATATTACCTTCAGGAATGGCTTAAACAACCCTGAGTGGCATCATTAGCATAAGACTGAAGGTACCTGTGAGGTAACTTCCAACCCACGCGCTGGTGCGGCCCATCGGATGACGGGATCCCATCCCACTGCTCCGAGTGGATGCAGCTGACTAGCAGAGAGCGCAATTTAGTCCCACATCGTCCAGCCATCAAAGTCTTGACGAGTTTATAGGCCGATGCGGCCGAGGCCGTTCGATACGCATGATAAGATTAGAAGAATATTAGCTATGTTTTTTTTCTTCAAATTCACGCATCTAAAACCTTTGCGTTTATGCCCTTGTTGGCTTACTTTTTTGGAGAAAATGTACTTGTTATCTTCCACTTATGTCCTTGTCTCTATTCTTTTTTGCTACTTAATGTACCACCCCCACAAATATGCTCGTAAAGCTCTCTTTTTTTCACCTGTGCCACTTAAGATTATTGAATTTGTTCCTAACATTGTGCATGAGATCATTTGGTTTGCCAATTAGCCCTGTATCTTTATCTTTTCATATAATTATACAACTTGATCTCTATGATTGCATTCTTTCATCCCCCCGCTTAAGCTTTGGAATATCCTCAGCATTTGTTTGTGCAAAGGCTGAGGGCCACAGTTACGGTGCCTTACCGCCAATCTTAACCGTCCGATTTTACACGGACGGTCCAGATGAAGGCTACAGTACACCTCCAAATAAAATCCCGTAGTGATACAGTGCTAACTACGGGGCTTTGCCGTTCCAGCTCTCTCTTGCCGTTCACTGTGTACCACTGTAGCCCTCTGCCTTGATGCGTGTCCTATAGCTTTGTACTTCCACACCAACTTGTCGTCACACACAAGATCTTCTGACATAATTTTTTTTCCTTTTTTTGGTTCAGTTTGTATATTGCTAGCTGTTCATTCTCCTATGCTACCAGGTAAGCCTAACTCTATATCTATGGTCTTGTCACCGTTCTATTTGACTCATGGTGCAACATAAGCAGTGACACTGATATTCCACAAATTTTATGTATAACTGTATACTCTCTCTCTCTCTCTCTCTCTCTCGGCGATTTACAACTGTATCTAGCTTGACCCTCGTTACGTACACATATTTCTCTTCAGTTTCTATTCGCGTTATGCTACATCACAATCATTTGTTTGGCAAAAATAACGCTTGATTACTTACCTCCGTTATCAGTTGCAACACCTGACTAACCTGAGAGCAACTCTAACCTGAGAGCAACTCATATACACCAGAATGGTACATCGTTGCTATGGAATGAGAATTCGATGTGTTCCATAAGTTCCTAAAGCAATGCCGTCAGTAAGAAAACCCAGCTTAACATATATATATAGACATCCAAGCAATAGCATTGCCTTTTCTTTTTAAAAAAGGGTGTGTATAGGTATCACCTGGATGTTTTCTTCCCAACAATCATCCAAATTTCGGACCGTTGGATTAGAGATCCAACAGTCTCTTTTTTTTGGAGGGGGGAGAATTTTGATTTTGTCCCGCGCTCGAGTTCGTGGTAATGCGTCATCGTCAAGCACAGCCAGCCGTGCTAGCGCCAAGCCCTGTTTTCCGCACGTCGTCGCTGCGTGTGGCGACCATCGGCTATCGCCACTTCACCCTACCGGCCTCCCACGTGGCTGGAGACCCCACGCCAAAATGCGATTTCAGCAAAGCGCCTTGGTTGTTGCACGACCATAGTTTCCCATCAGCTTCAGTTGTCCTTGGTTGTTGCACGACCATAGGGCACCGAATAGCACCGATGGGAATCCAGAGGGAGGTTGGAGGAAAGAAAGGAGAGCAGTGGATAATATCTTGAGGAAGAAGAAAAGGATAAGGTATCGATCTAATTATTTCTCCTCTGTTTTTTTAATTAGATATTACAATCCACATTAGAGGAAGGGATAGCAATTATTCATAAGAGGAAAAGGCTTATATTAGACGTCTCATCACAGACGATTCATCAAAACCATCAGTGTTAAATGTAATCACAGACAGTTTAGGTTTAGAGGCCGTCTGTGTTGCTGCTAGCGCCAAAAATCGTGTGTAAAGAGATAATAGTATCACAGACAGTTCTCACCATGAACCGTCTATGATAACCGTCTGTGATATTGCTAAATATCACAGACGGTTTTTTATTTAAATCGTCTGTGATACTTCACAGACATTTGTATTAAAATCCATTTGTGATAATTCCATTATATTAATTGCATGTAGACCCGTTGACCCTCTGTCTTAAATTCTATATCTACGTTGCTGCTTTGAGCTACAGGCGGGGCTTTGAGGTCATTTGGTGGAAGAAGATCAACTATTTGGTAAAAGTAATTGTAGATCCACTAAGTTATTGGCTAGCTATGGT
Source organism: Dendrocalamus latiflorus (assembly GCA_017311315.1). Taxonomy (NCBI): domain Eukaryota; kingdom Viridiplantae; phylum Streptophyta; class Magnoliopsida; order Poales; family Poaceae; genus Dendrocalamus; species Dendrocalamus latiflorus. The sequence goes on along the minus strand of CM029674.1, from coordinate 15,222,773 downwards.
TAGTAATTTGTTTCTAATTGCATTATAATTTAGATCTAGGTTTTGGTGAAAGGAGAATTGAAGATAGTTTAGATCTAGCTAGCTTGATGTAGAGAGAAGATTATTTACATCTAACATGGTTGTAACATCCTGAAATTCGTAAGTCCAAAAATTTGTGAAAATTTAAAACTTTTTCATTGAATCATATTGGCATTTGAATTTATTCTACAATTTTATTTGAAGTTTTTCCGAATTTTATGCTATACAATTAATACTGGGAATAACTGCCAAGTGAAACTACTAATAATAAAATTGGAAATCAAAATTCGAAAGAAAATCAAATAAAGAGAAAAAAAGATATTTCATATCAAAATAATTGAACTAAGATTCAAATTGAAAATCCAAATTTGAATTGAAATTTCAAGCAAAAATCCAAATCCTAATTTTTGCTCCCATTTCTTCTCCCTTTCCTCTCTCCCCTCTCTCTTCCATATGCCCCCTTCCTTTTTCCCTTCTCTCTCTCCCTCCTTTCTCTTCTCTCGCTGCCGGTTTTCCTGGCATCATGCTTGGCCTTTTTCTTCTTTCTTCCTGTCTGTTGTAGGGGTGGCCCCCACCTAAGCCCAGCCGGCCTGTTAGAAGGTTGTAAGGCCCAAAATGGGATAAGTATAATGACATGAATACCCTTGAGAAGGACACTCAGATGTAAGGGCAATATTGTAAAAGCACTCCCCATGTGGATATATATATATATATATGCAATACAGGCCATAGGGAAACCCTAACCATTGCTCACCTAACCCTCCACTACCATACTCTCTCTCTCTCTGTTTGGTCTGTAACCACAACAGTTGGCGCCGTCCGTGGGGGAGGACAAGAGCAAGCTTCAAGATCCAGAGAAGGATGGCACCAAAGAAAGCTTCATCGTCGGCAGCCGAGAAGAAGGCGGGCGCGGCGAAGTCTCGCGTAAACACCAGGGCTTCGGCGTCGGCAATCACGGGCGTGGGCGGCGACGCTGGTGCGGTGGCCACAAATGTCGACGCTCATGGTGCGACATTCGACCCCATCACCGCCACCACGACGGGCGACCCCGCCATCGCTGCTTCGATGTTCGACCTCGCCATCACCACCTCGGCGCTCGACCCCGTCACCGCCGCTGCGGTGGTCGGCACCGGCAGTGCCGACCGAGTGGTCGGGGGTGGTAGCGCCAGCGCCCATGCTGACGTAGCCGCCATCCCCGCATCTGGTGGGGGAGCAGCGAGCGGCCCCGGTGGCAAGGCTGGAACGACGTGCGGCCCCGGTGGCAACGTCGGCCTCACCCTCAACCCCGAAGTCTACCGTGCCGGTGTATCGGACAACCCGGGAGTGCAGGCGGTGATCCCCGCTGTCCCGACAGCGCGGCCAAGTGCGCCGGTTGCTGTCGAGACCCGAATATACAAATCCGGACTCTTCTGTGTATTCTGCACTAGTCCAGGATCACGCTAGTGCACACAGTATGTACAAAGATAAATATCATCCACATCACGATATTCTAAGGAAAAATCCAAATTATATTGATAATTATCAGAGTACGACCTTATGGCCAAGCTTACAATTATTAGCCTGAAGGGCTTAACAAAAACTAGCAGCGGAAATCCAAAAGAAAGCGCAGCAGCCAATCGACACGCCCACAGGCTATCGAGTGGAGAACGAAGCCTAATCCGCGAAGACATCGAAGTACTCTCCTCCTGGAACCTCCTGCTGGCGATACTCCTCCTCAACTGAGCAACAGGGGCATAAAGCCGTGAGTACATTGGTACTCAGCAAGCCGTTTGTAACAAATGAATGCAATATAATATGCAAGGCTTACCAAAGGAAGGCTAAAAGGTTAATTTGCATAAAACGGCATTTGAAAATACAATAAATAGATTGAAGGCGCATTTGAAGTAAAACAATAATAAATAATAATCAAAGGAATTGAAGTAACCACTTATGGATCTCCCATCCAGAAGCTAAACCAACCACTTATGGACCTCCCATCCCTAAGCTAAACCAACAGTGAATTAACCATCCACTGTCCAAAACTTTTTAGAAATAACTATACCTCGTGTGAAATCACCGAGCATTGTCCATGACCGAGGACGCGGCTATTCGAATAGTTTTACACTCTGCAGAGGTTGCACAACTGTACCCACACGATGTGATAATCCTCACGTTAAAGATAATCACAACAAGGCTTTTACAATGATCCATCTCCACCTGATCCCACTCGCTAAGGTTTCGCCGTCGAGTAGGGTAACCCCCTAGTCGATAATTGCCCCCTCTTGCGCCACAACAACATCGGTAGTAAAAAACCAAAGTGGAGACTTCACAATTTATTATGCCAGGTCTATCCCATACTAGACATGTGGTTTGCACGATAAAACTCAGATCATTGGCGCACAAAGTTAAGTCCTTAAGAATTTACTCAGGCGAAACATCCACATCCCATGTGCCTCTCGCACCCCCTTTACTGCACGATCAATCGCCCAAGTGAAAACCAATTTTGTATAACCAACACCAATGACACTACCCATGCCATGGCAACAAGTTTTATAACCATGGTTAACCACCACATTCAAGTATATCATTAAGTCAAGATTAATTAACCACATGTGATGATGAACCCTTTCGCAAAATAAGCAAGGCTAAGCATTCTAATCGTACCAACCCAATGTGACAAATAACATAGCATCACTAATTAAATTCCCAACCTAAGGTGACAATGGCATCAAGGTATTCCAAAATATCAAGGAGGGAAATAACCAATTGGGACGATAACTACCAATACAAGGGTTTGAATAAAAATAGCGATGCAAGATAATTTAAAACAAACTAATTAAATAATAGATTGCAAACTGGGTTCAACATGATCAAAGAATACGACATGCCTTGGCCTTGCTCAGCTGAGGGCTCTTGATCTTCAAATCCAACTTCCGCTCCCTCGAACACGTGATCTAACGAGAGAGAAAGCAAAACGAAAAGACAAAATAAAATCAAATAAAATTCAAAAGAACTCCAAAAACTTTAAAACCTGAACCAAAAGGTAGAGCTCAATTTTAGATGAATTTAGGAAAAAGAATCGGGTCAATCGGAGCTAGGATGAGGGAGAACGGGCTCTTGGAAAATTGGATCTAAAGAAAATCGGGGAAATTAAGAAATTGCACTGTGCTGTGGACCGGGCGCACGGGGAGCTGAGTCTACGGTGGAACCGGCGCACGGAACAGTGCGGAGGCGGGGCTGCTTGCGCAAGCGGCTAGGGCTGACGTGGCTGCTGACGGGTCGTGACACGCAAGCCCTAGGGCTGACGTGGCAAGGCTGACTGGGCGCTGACGTGGCCAGATCGGCTCACGGGTCTAAGGTTCGGGCTGACGGGCGGGACCCACATGGCGGCGGCGGGGTGCACGGTGGACGGCGTCCACGGGGAGGCGAAGGGGCGCGGCGCTGACGTCAGGGCTGACGTGGCGGGTGCGGGGACCGAGGAGGCGCGGGGCGCGGCCGGCGGGTGTCCGGGGCGGCGGATCTGGCCGGCAAGGTCATTGGCGGCGGCGACGGGACGTCGGTGACTCACCGACGGCAAACGGCGGAGAACAGCGACGAGCGGTGGCGAACAGCGGAGAGCGGCGGAGAACGACGACGAACAACGGCGAGCACTCCGGCGGAGGGCGGCGGCGAAAGCGGCGGCTCGGTACTCACCGGCGGTGAAGACGACGGTGAGAGCGGCGGCTGCGGGATGAGGGGAACCCAGGGGGTCGGGCCCCTTTTATACCCGGGTGGTGAGGTGTCCGGGGCGAACACGGCGGCGACGGATAAGGCAGGCGGCAGCGGATAAGGAAGGCAGCGGCGGTGTTCGGAACGGAGACGGAGAGGGAGTCCGGGTCGGGGACGATCCTGACAGGTGGGCCCCACCTGTCGGTGGCGCGGGCGAGCGGGCGGCAGCGATGCGCGAGAGCGCGAGCGGCAGCGGGTGGATGGGTGACACGCGGCACGCATCCGAAGGGGCAAGGCGGGCGCGGGGAGCGGTGGATCGGCGACGCGTGGCGCGGAGCGAGGCAGGCCGGGCCGAAGGCGGGCGAGCTGGGCCGGCCGGCTGGTGGGTTTCGGCCCACTGGCCGGTTTAGGATTTCTTTTCTTTTTCTTTTTCCAGAAATTCATTTAAAGGCTTTTGAGCTCTAGAAAATAGCAAATAAAATCCAGAAAAAACCCAGGAAAAATACCAACAAAGCCCTTGAGGCTCAAGGAACTCAAATAAAATATTTTTGGCAAATGTTCATGTTCAGATTAATCATATTAAATCCTTTTAATTCATAAAAATTTCATTTAAGCTTTAATTAATTTCAGAAAAATGCAAATGGTGAGTTTTAATTCAAAAGCTTCAAAAAGGCTCTGAAAATCAGGATGTTACAAACCTCCCCCCTTAAACGGAATCTCGACCCCGAGATTCAGGCTTACTAAAAGAATAGGTTACCAGGTGCGACATTGGAGACGACGTGGTTGAGGCTCCCCCTTGCAACGCTTTGTGGTTTTTGGCTTCCTTGACTTGACGATGTTCCACGGCTTGCTCCTGGGGTCTTGGCAGGGGTACTTCCAAGATTGAACGGAATTGGCGTGATTCCTTGACGCTTCTGCGGGCACGTGCGAGCGAAATGACCTGGCTCATGGCACTTGTAGCAAGTGACTGATGCTGTAGGGTTGACATTCTCCCGTTGCTGATTAATTGGCTGAGGCCCAGACAAGAGCTGGCGAGGGGCTAGTGCAGGGGTTCTGAATCCTGACTGCTGAAGGACACGGGCTGGCTGATATGTGCTGAGACGAGCCCTCTGAGCCTGAGGCATCTGAGATCCTTGCTGCATCACCCTTATTTTGCGGGACTCCTCTAGCTCGTGACGGCTTTCCTCAGTGAGCATCGCCTTATCCACCATGTTTTGGAAGCTAGCATAGTCGTTTCCCACCACTTGAACTTTCAATCCCGGGTTCAATCCCCTCTTGAATCTCTTCTGACGGGCATCATCCGTGGCGACATCCTCTGGTGCATAGCGAGCTAGTTGGGTGAACTTGTTGAGATATTCACTTACTAACATACTCCCTTGCTGTAGCTCACAAAATTCCTCCTTCTTCATCTCGATCACTCCATCCAAGATATGAGCGTGTCGAAATGCTGCTGTGAACTCAACCTAAGTGATGTTGTCTTGATCCTCATGAGCGGCACAGTAGTTCTCCCACCATTCTGCGGCGGCTCCCTCTAGCTGGTGGGCAGCGTACAACACTTTCTCGCGATCCGTACACTGGGCAAGGTTAAGCTTCCTTTCCACTGAGCGCATCCAGTCATCGGCTTCCAATGGCTCAGAAGACCGTGAATAGATAGGAGGCCTTGTTCTCATAAACTCTGCAAACTTAGATTGCTGACGAACTGGTGGAGGCATTGCCATATCTTGATTTTGTCGATTCATCATGGCATTCATATTCTACATCATGGTGTTCATCAACTGGGTCTGGGTAGCCATGAACTGACTCAAGGTCGGATCTAGACCAGCCGGGTTTGCATGCTGCTCTGGAGTTGCTTGATTTCCATTACTGCCCTCGGGATCTTGGTTCATCTGTTCGCGTTCTGCGGTGCTCCGAGTGACAACCATTTTTGCTCTGTTCTGAAAGAAAGATCACTTGCTGAGAACTGACTCTTCAAGGCTCAATAGGTAAGAGGGAAAAGCAAAGGTAAGTGGTAAACTCGTCTAAGGGGATATTCTAATGGCAAACCTAAACTAAGCAAACACTTAGCCGAAAAGGCTAACAAAAGAAGCAATAAACTCCACAAAAAGACTTTTGACATGACTGCATCATAATGCTGGAAGCAAAACTGCAGCTCACATCACACCCAACGGCAAATAAGAAGCAAAACGTTCTACACGATGCTAAAAACTATAACATGATTCAAATCTAATGGCTTCTAATCTTCACGAAAATGTCCAATCTTGTCTTGACATATTGGGCGCTTCCTTGATCCGAACTTCACAGCACAGCTTGAAGAATTCTAGGCTAATCTTCACTTGGATGGAGGGACACTCGAGACATCTATGGACATTATAGGGATAAGAAGTCAAATTGAGTTTCGAAAACAATATTTCAGAGGAGGCAAGGAGTAAGAATCTTAAGAATGAGGTAAGAATAAAGAATCATTAGATAATCATTTGGTTGATTTGATTTAGAAAATAATTTTGAAAACTTTACTAATTCGACCATTCTAACTAGGGCTCCGTCCTACAGTCGATATGGCTCTGATACCATCTCTTTCGAGACCTGAATATACAAATCCGGACTCTCCTGTGTATTCTCACTAGTCCAGAATCACGCTAGTGCACACAGTATGTACAAAGATAAATATCATCCACATCACGATATTCTAAGGAAAAATCCAAATTATATTGATAATTATCAGAGTACGACCTTATGGCCAAGCTTACAATTATTAGCCTGAAGGGCTTAACAAAAACTAGCAGCGGAAATCCAAAAGAAAGCGCAGCAGCCAATCGACACGCCCACAGGCTATCGAGTGGAGAACGAAGCCTAATCCGCGAAGACGTCGAAGTACTCTCCTTCTTGGAACCTCCTGCTGGCGATACTCCTCCTCCTCAACTGAGCAACAGGGCATAAAGCCGTGAGTACATTGGTACTCAGCAAGCCGTTTGTAACAAATGAATGCAATATAATATGCAAGGCTTACCAAAGGAAGGCTAAAAGGTTAATTTGCATAAAACGACATTTGAAAATACAATAAATAGATTGAAGGCGCATTTGAAGTAAAACAATAATAAATAATAATCAAAGGAATTGAAGTAACCACTTATGGATCTCCCATCCAGAAGCTAAACCAACCACTTATGGACCTCCCATCCCTAAGCTAAACCAACAGAGAATTAACCATCCACTGTCCAAAACTTTTTAGAAATAACTATACCTCGTGTGAAATCATCGAGCATTGTCCATGACCGAGGATGCGGCTATTCAAATAGTTTTACACTCTGCAGAGGTTGCACAACTGTACCCACAAGATGTGATAATTCTCACGTTAAAGATAATCACAACAAGGCTTTTACAATGATTCATCTCCACCTGATCCCACTCGCTAAGGTTTCGCCGTCGAGTAGGATAACCCCCTAGTCGATAATTGCCCCCTCTTGCGCCACAACAACATCGGTAGTAAAAACCAAAGTGGAGACTTCACAATTTATTATGCCAGGTCTATCCCATACTAGACATGTGGTTTGCACGATAAAGCTCAGATCATTGGCGCACAAAGTTAAGTCCTTAAGAATTTACTCAGGCGAAACATCCACATCCCATGTGCCTCTCGCACCCCCTTTACTGCACGATCAATCGCCCAAGTGAAAACCAATTTTGTATAACCAACACCAATGACACTACCCATGCCATGGCAACAAGTTTTATAACCGTGGTTAACCACCACATTCAAGTATATCATTAAGTCAAGATTAATTAACCACATGTGATGATGAACCCTTTCGCAAAATATGCAAGGCTAAGCATTCTAATCGTACCAACCCAATGTGACAAATAACATAGCATCACTAATTAAATTCCCAACCTAAGGTGACAATGGCATCAAGGTATTCCAAAATATCAAGGAGGGAAATAACCAATTGGGACGATAACTACCAATACAAGGGTTTGAATAAAAATAGCGATGCAAGATAATTTAAAACAAACTAATTAAATAATAGATTGCAAACTGGGTTCAACATGATCAAAGAATACGACATGCCTTGGCCTTGCTCAGCTGAGGGCTCTTGATCTTCAAATCCAACTTCCGCTCCCTCGAACACGTGATCTAACGAGAGAGAAAGCAAAACGAAAAGACAAAATAAAATCAAATAAAATTCAAAAGAACTCCAAAAACTTTAAAACCTGAACCAAAAGGTAGAGCTCAATTTTAGATGAATTTAGGAAAAAGAATCGGGTCAATCGGAGCTAGGATGAGGGAGAACGGGCTCTTGGAAAATTGGATCTAAAGAAAATCGGGGAAATTAAGAAATTGCACTGTGCTGTGGACCGGGCGCACGGGGAGCTGAGTCTACGGTGGAACCGGCGCACGGAACAGTGCGGAGGCGGGGCTGCTTGCGCAAGCGGCTAGGGCTGACGTGGCTACTGACGGGTCGTGACACGCAAGCCCTAGGGCTGACGTGGCAAGGCTGACTGGGCGCTGACGTGGCCAGATCGGCTCACGGGTCTAAGGTTCGGGCTGACGGGCGGGACCCACATGGCGGCGGCGGGGTGCACGGTGGACGGCGTCCACGGGGAGGCGAAGGGGCGCGGCGCTGACGTCAGGGCTGACGTGGCGGGTGCGGGGACCGAGGAGGCGCGGGGCGCGGCCGGCGGGTGTCCGGGGCGGCGGATCTGGCCGGCAAGGTCATTGGCGGCGGCGACGGGACGTCGGTGACTCACCGACGGCGAACGGCGGAGAACAGCGACGAGCGGTGGCGAACAGCGGAGAGCGGCGGAGAACGACGACGAACAACGGCGAGCACTCCGGCGGAGGGCGGCGGCGAAAGCGGCGGCTCGGTACTCACCGGCGGTGAAGACGACGGTGAGAGCGGCGGCTGCGGGATGAGGGGAACCCAGGGGGTCGGGCCCCTTTTATACCCGGGTGGTGAGGTGTCCGGGGCGAACACGGCGGCGACGGATAAGGCAGGCGGCAGCGGATAAGGAAGGCAGCGGCGGTGTTCGGAACGGAGACGGAGAGGGAGTCCGGGTCGGGGACGATCCTGACAGGTGGGCCCCACCTGTCGGTGGCGCGGGCGAGCGGGCGGCAGCGATGCGCGAGAGCGCGAGCGGCAGCGGGTGGATGGGTGACACGCGGCACGCATCCGAAGGGGCAAGGCGGGCGCGGGGAGCGGTGGATCGGCGACGCGTGGCGCGGAGCGAGGCAGGCCGGGCCGAAGGCGGGCGAGCTGGGCCGGCCGGCTGGTGGGTTTCGGCCCACTGGCCGGTTTAGGATTTCTTTTCTTTTTCTTTTTCCAGAAATTCATTTAAAGGCTTTTGAGCTCTAGAAAATAGCAAATAAAATCCAGAAAAAACCCAGGAAAAATACCAACAAAGCCCTTGAGGCTCAAGGAACTCAAATAAAATATTTTTGGCAAATGTTCATGTTCAGATTAATCATATTAAATCCTTTTAATTCATAAAAATTTCATTTAAGCTTTAATTAATTTCAGAAAAATGCAAATGGTGAGTTTTAATTCAAAAGCTTCAAAAAGGCTCTGAAAATCAGGATGTTACAAACCTCCCCCCTTAAACGGAATCTCGACCCCGAGATTCAGGCTTACTAAAAGAATAGGTTACCAGGTGCGACATTGGAGACGACGTGGTTGAGGCTCCCCCTTGCAACGCTTTGTGGTTTTTGGCTTCCTTGACTTGACGATGTTCCACGGCTTGCTCCTGGGGTCTTGGCAGGGGTACTTCCAAGATTGAACGGAATTGGCGTGATTCCTTGACGCTTCTGCGGGCACGTGCGAGCGAAATGACCTGGCTCATGGCACTTGTAGCAAGTGACTGATGCTGTAGGGTTGACATTCTCCCGTTGCTGATTAATTGGCTGAGGCCCAGACAAGAGCTGGCGAGGGGCTAGTGCAGGGGTTCTGAATCCTGACTGCTGAAGGACACGGGCTGGCTGATATGTGCTGAGACGAGCCCTCTGAGCCTGAGGCATCTGAGATCCTTGCTGCATCACCCTTATTTTGCGGGACTCCTCTAGCTCGTGACGGCTTTCCTCAGTGAGCATCGCCTTATCCACCATGTTTTGGAAGCTAGCATAGTTGTTTCCCACCACTTGAACTTTCAATCCCGGGTTCAATCCCCTCTTGAATCTCTTCTGACGGGCATCATCCGTGGCGACATCCTCTGGTGCATAGCGAGCTAGTTGGGTGAACTTGTTGAGATATTCACTTACTAACATACTCCCTTGCTGTAGCTCACAAAATTCCTCCTTCTTCATCTCGATCACTCCATCCAAGATATGAGCGTGTCGAAATGCTGCTGTGAACTCAACCTAAGTGATGTTGTCTTGATCCTCATGAGCGGCACAGTAGTTCTCCCACCATTCTGCGGCGGCTCCCTCTAGCTGGTGGGCAGCGTACAACACTTTCTCGCGATCCGTACACTGGGCAAGGTTAAGCTTCCTTTCCACTGAGCGCATCCAGTCATCGGCTTCCAATGGCTCAGAAGACCGTGAATAGATAGGAGGCCTTGTTCTCATAAACTCTGCAAACTTAGATTGCTGACGAACTGGTGGAGGCATTGCCATATCTTGATTTTGTCGATTCATCATGGCATTCATATTCTACATCATGGTGTTCATCAACTGGGTCTGGGTAGCCATGAACTGACTCAAGGTCGGATCTAGACCAGCTGGGTTTGCATGCTGCTCTGGAGTTGCTTGATTTCCATTACTGCCCTCGGGATCTTGGTTCATCTGTTCGCGTTCTGCGGTGCTCCGAGTGACAACCATTTTTGCTCTGTTCTGAAAGAAAGATCACTTGCTGAGAACTGACTCTTCAAGGCTCAATAGGTAAGAGGGAAAAGCAAAGGTAAGTGGTAAACTCGTCTAAGGGGATATTCTAATGGCAAACCTAAACTAAGCAAACACTTAGCCGAAAAGGCTAACAAAAGAAGCAATAAACTCCACAAAAAGACTTTTGACATGACTGCATCATAATGCTGGAAGCAAAACTGCAGCTCACATCACACCCAACGGCAAATAAGAAGCAAAACGTTCTACACGATGCTAAAAACTATAACATGATTCAAATCTAATGGCTTCTAATCTTCACGGAAATGTCCAATCTTGTCTTGACATATTGGGCGCTTCCTTGATCCGAACTTCACAGCACAGCTTGAAGAATTCTAGGCTAATCTTCACTTGGATGGAGGGACACTCGAGACATCTATGGACATTATAGGGATAAGAAGTCAAATTGAGTTTCGAAAACAATATTTCAGAGGAGGCAAGGAGTAAGAATCTTAAGAATGAGGTAAGAATAAAGAATCATTAGATAATCATTTGGTTGATTTGATTTAGAAAATAATTTTGAAAACTTTACTAATTCGACCATTCTAACTAGGGCTCCGTCCTACAGTCGATATGGCTCTGATACCATCTCTTTCGAGACCTGAATATACAAATCCGGACTCTCCTGTGTATTCTCACTAGTCCAGAATCACGCTAGTGCACACAGTATGTACAAAGATAAATATCATCCACATCACGATATTCTAAGGAAAAATCCAAATTATATTGATAATTATCAGAGTACGACCTTATGGCCAAGCTTACAATTATTAGCCTGAAGGGCTTAACAAAAACTAGCAGCGGAAATCCAAAAGAAAGCGCAGCAGCCAATCGACACGCCCACAGGCTATCGAGTGGAGAACGAAGCCTAATCCGCGAAGACGTCGAAGTACTCTCCTTCTTGGAACCTCCTGCTGGCGATACTCCTCCTCCTCAACTGAGCAACAGGGCATAAAGCCGTGAGTACATTGGTACTCAGCAAGCCGTTTGTAACAAATGAATGCAATATAATATGCAAGGCTTACCAAAGGAAGGCTAAAAGGTTAATTTGCATAAAACGACATTTGAAAATACAATAAATAGATTGAAGGCGCATTTGAAGTAAAACAATAATAAATAATAATCAAAGGAATTGAAGTAACCACTTATGGATCTCCCATCCAGAAGCTAAACCAACCACTTATGGACCTCCCATCCCTAAGCTAAACCAACAGAGAATTAACCATCCACTGTCCAAAACTTTTTAGAAATAACTATACCTCGTGTGAAATCATCGAGCATTGTCCATGACCGAGGATGCGGCTATTCAAATAGTTTTACACTCTGCAGAGGTTGCACAACTGTACCCACAAGATGTGATAATTCTCACGTTAAAGATAATCACAACAAGGCTTTTACAATGATTCATCTCCACCTGATCCCACTCGCTAAGGTTTCGCCGTCGAGTAGGATAACCCCCTAGTCGATAATTGCCCCCTCTTGCGCCACAACAACATCGGTAGTAAAAACCAAAGTGGAGACTTCACAATTTATTATGCCAGGTCTATCCCATACTAGACATGTGGTTTGCACGATAAAGCTCAGATCATTGGCGCACAAAGTTAAGTCCTTAAGAATTTACTCAGGCGAAACATCCACATCCCATGTGCCTCTCGCACCCCCTTTACTGCACGATCAATCGCCCAAGTGAAAACCAATTTTGTATAACCAACACCAATGACACTACCCATGCCATGGCAACAAGTTTTATAACCGTGGTTAACCACCACATTCAAGTATATCATTAAGTCAAGATTAATTAACCACATGTGATGATGAACCCTTTCGCAAAATATGCAAGGCTAAGCATTCTAATCGTACCAACCCAATGTGACAAATAACATAGCATCACTAATTAAATTCCCAACCTAAGGTGACAATGGCATCAAGGTATTCCAAAATATCAAGGAGGGAAATAACCAATTGGGACGATAACTACCAATACAAGGGTTTGAATAAAAATAGCGATGCAAGATAATTTAAAACAAACTAATTAAATAATAGATTGCAAACTGGGTTCAACATGATCAAAGAATACGACATGCCTTGGCCTTGCTCAGCTGAGGGCTCTTGATCTTCAAATCCAACTTCCGCTCCCTCGAACACGTGATCTAACGAGAGAGAAAGCAAAACGAAAAGACAAAATAAAATCAAATAAAATTCAAAAGAACTCCAAAAACTTTAAAACCTGAACCAAAAGGTAGAGCTCAATTTTAGATGAATTTAGGAAAAAGAATCGGGTCAATCGGAGCTAGGATGAGGGAGAACGGGCTCTTGGAAAATTGGATCTAAAGAAAATCGGGGAAATTAAGAAATTGCACTGTGCTGTGGACCGGGCGCACGGGGAGCTGAGTCTACGGTGGAGAGCGGCGGAGAACGACGACGAACAACGGCGAGCACTCCGGCAGAGGGCGGCGGCGAAAGCGGCGGCTCGGGACTCACCGGCGGTGAAGACGGCGGCGAGAGCGGCGGCTGCGGGATGAGGGGAACCCCGGGGGTCGGGCCCCTTTTATACCCGGGTGGTGAGGTGTCCGAGGCGAACACGGCGGCGCTGGATAAGGCAGGCGGCGGCGGATAAGGAAGGCGGCGGCGGAGTTCAGAACGGAGACGGAGAGGGAGTCCGGGTCGGGGACGATCCTGACAGGTGGGCCCCACCTGTCGGTGGCGCGGGCGAGCGGGCGGCAGCGATGCGCGCGAGCGCGAGTGGCAGCGGGTGGATGGGTGACACGCGGCACGCATCCGAAGGGGCAAGGCGGGTGCGGGGTGCGGCGGATCGGCGACGCGTGGCGCGAGGCAGGCCAGGCCGAAGGCGGGCGAGCTGGGCCGGCCGGCTGGTGGGTTTCGGCCCACTGGCCGGTTTAGGATTTCTTTTCTTTTTCTTTTTCCAGAAATTCATTTAAAGGCTTTTGAGCTCTAGAAAATAGCAAATAGAATCCAAAAAAAACCCAGGAAAAATACCAACAAAGCCCTTGAGGCTCAAGGAACTCAAATAAAATATTTGTGGCAAATGTTCATGTTCAGATTAATCATATTAAATCCTTTTAATTCATAAAAATTTCATTTAAGCTTTAATTAATTTCAGAAAAATGCAAATGGTGAGTTTTAATTCAAAAGCTTCAAAAAGGCTCTGAAAATCAGGATGTTACAGTTGCTCCGACCACGCCAGTGGTGGAGAACGCCCTGCTGGCAGCCATCGGCACGTTCCAGCGGGAGCTGACGGACCTCCGAGGAGCCGTGCGGGATATGCAAGAGGCTCGGAGCCAGCAGACCCCACCAACAGTCGCCCTGGAGCCCGCCCCTGAACGGACGGACAGCCGCGACACCCCCATGTCCAGCCGCGTCCCGCTGCGACGCGTGGATCCGGAGTCCCCCCTCTCCACGGGTCTGCAGCAAGTGGCGTGGCCGGAAGACTTCTAGTTCCCTGCCGCCGTCAAGTGGTACGAAGGTGACACGGACTCCTGGGAGTTCGTGCGCGTCTACGAGACCGCCATCAAGGCCGCAGGCGGGGATGACACCACCAAGGCGAAGGGGCTCCCCCTCGTGCTTCGGGGTGTGGCGCTCTCTTGGTTTTTTACCATAGAATCGAACTCCGTTTACGCGTGGGAGCAGATCCGCAACCGCTTGTAAAACAACTTTCAGGGCAACCACGTCGGGCGCGTCGACGCAGACCTGCTCTTCGCCGTTAAGCAAAAGCCTTCAGAGAGGCTCCGGGAGTACTTCAAGCGCTTTTCGAAGGTCTGTTGCCAAGTTAAGGACGTAAACGAGACAACCATCATCAACGCCACGATACAAGGTCTTCGCCCGGGGTCGTGGGCTGAGTACAATGCCAGGAAGCCGATCAAGACAGTGGCGAAGCTCTTCGACAAGATGGAAGAGTACGCCAGGGCGGAGGAGGATGCGCGGTGACGCCAAGGCGAAGACTCCGACGCTAACCAGGCCGAGGGCGCGGCGAAGGACGAAGCCTCGCTGAAGGAGGGCTCTTCGAGGGGCAAGCGGAAGCAGGAGGGGCCCATCGCCGCGTTGTCAGCGTTATCTCCGGAGGCTCCACGTCGGGGGCCTCCTCGGCACCACCACTCCCGGGGATGCCGCACTGCAACATCACCTTCACATCAGCCGACGCCCGGGGCGTGGAGATCCCCCACGAAGATCCCCTGGTCATTTGGGCCGACATTGCAGGTTGCGACGTCAGGCGTGTCCTCATTGATGGGGGCAGCTCCACGAACATTTTGGCGGTGGGGACTCTTGGCCACATGGGGGTCCCTCGGGGCCGGTTGGGACAGTCGGGGAGCCCGCTCCAAGGCTTCGGGGGCCAGCCGCTGCAAGCCTTAGGTCAGGTATGTCTCCGAGTTTCCTTTTGCCAGGGCAATAACGCCAGGAGCGAGGACATTGTCTTCGATGTCGTGGACATCCCACACCCGTACAACGCCATACTGGGCCGCCCTTTCATCAACTCCTTCAGGGCGATCCCGCACCACAGCTTCTTGTGTATGAAATTCCCGGGCCCGCGGGGCGTCATCACCATCTTCGGTGACCAGGACCTCGCCAGGCGCGTGGAGGCCGGCGCCGGAAGCCCACACCGCAAGGTGCATGCCCTCACAGACAAACCCGTGGCGGACACACCGGCCGTTACAGGGTGGACGCCTAAGCCCCGACCGGAAGGCGGGGTCAAAAGGGTGCCCCTCCAAGCCGAGAGGCAGCTCGTGTCCATCGGTGAGGGCCTTCCCTCGGAGGTGGAGCGAGACTTGCTCCAGGTTCTCCGGAGCAACACGGATGTCTTCGCATGGTCTCTGGAGGACATAAAAGGAGTGGACCGCGCACTCATCGAGCACAACCTAGCGGTCCGCCTTGATGTCAAGCCGGTCAAGCAGAAGCTTCGGCGTATGTCCATGGACCGGCAGCAGGCGGCCAAGGTGGAGGTAGCAAAACTTCTCCAGGCAAGAGTTATACGCGAAGTTTAGCACCCGGATTGGCTTGCTAATCCGGTGTTGGTAAAGAAGGCCAGCGACGCCTGGCGCATGTGCATCGACTTCACTGCCCCTCAACAAGGCATACCAAAGGACGACTACCCCCTGCCGCGCATAGATCAGCTAGTCGTTGCCACTGCGGGGTGCGTGGTCATGAGCTTCTTGGATGCCTACTCCGGATACCACCAGATCTACATGGCCAAGAACGACGAAGACAAAACCAGCTTCATTACACCGATTGGGACATACTGCTTTGTCAGGATGCCCTTCGGATTGAAGAATGCGGGCGCAACCTTCACCTGTCTTATTGTGCTAGCACTGGCCGCTCAGCTCCGCAGAAATGTGGATGACGTGGTTGTCAAAACCAGACAGCTCGCCTCCCATGGCTAGGATCAAAACCAGACAACCTCAGGAAGGCGGGCATCAAGCTCACCCCGGACAAGTGTGTCTTCGGCGTGCAGGCGGGCAAGCTCTTGGGCTTCCTTGTGTCCGGACGAAGCATCCAGGCGATTCCCGATAAAGTCGACACGATCCTCACTATGGAACCACCTAAGACGACAAGGGAGGTCTAGAGGCTGGCGGGCCGCATGGCTGCATTAAGCCGATTCCTGTCTAGGGTGGCGGAGCGGGGCCTGCCATTTTTGAAAACCCTCCGCGGCTGCGATGGCTTCGAATGGGGCGAAGATTGCGCGAAGGCTATCGACAACCTCAAGAGGCACCTCACAAGCCTCCCCACCCTGGTCGCTCCGGCGCCAGAGGCTCCCCTCCTGCTCTATCTCGCCGCTTCGGCGACTACGGTCAGCGCCGTCCTTGTCCTTGAGGAGGGCGCTCTCCAGCGCCCTGTATACTTCATCTCTGAAGCCCTACAAGATGCAAAGACACGATATACGGAGCTCGAGAAGCTTACCTACGTGCTAGTCATAGCCTCGAGGGAGCTCCGACACTATTTTCTAGCGCACCCCCTCGTTCCCTCTGGCGGAGATGCTGCACAATAAGGAATCCACAGGGCGAATCGGCAAGTGGGCAGCCGAGCTCGCCCCATTCTCCCTAACATACGCCTCGCGAACAGTGATCAAGTCCCAAGTGCTTGCGGACTTCCTCGCGGAGTGGACCCCGTCGGCTCAGACCGCCCAGCAGCCAAAAGACCCGGTGTGGATGCTTAACACCGATGGAGCCTACGGCGTTGCGGGCGCAGGCGTAGGTGCAGTGGTTACCATGCCCGAGGGGCACCGCCTGTTATACTTGACGCGGCTTGCATTTCCCGCTACCAACAACACGGCCGAGTACGAGGTGTTGCTCTTTGGCCTCGCGAAGCTTAAAGTGCTTGGTGCGCGGCGGGTCCTCGTCCGCACCGACTCGCGTCTGGTAGCGGGCCATGTGGACAAGTCATACCAGGCCAAGGACCCGGAGCTAGCCAAGTACCTGGCAGCCGTAAGAGCAAGGGAGCGACACTTCTTGGGTGTCACGGTCAAGGCCATCCCTCGGGCGGACAACGAGCAAGCTGACACCCTCGCGAAGGCCGCAAGTCAGCAGCTCCCAACCCCTGAGTGGGCATTCTACGAGGTCCTACCAATGGCAGCCATCGCGCACGACAACCGGGATGCGGCCCTCGTTCATCAGATCACCCATCAAGGTGACTGGTGGGAGTCCATCTTTGGTTTCTTGCAGGGCATCGCGGAGCCAGACGACCCAATCGAGATCCGGCGCCTGAAACACCGCGCCAGGTCTTTTTAGGTGCTTGATGGGGTACTCTACAAAAAAGGAGTATGCGCCTCGCTTTTGCGATGTCTCTCACGCGAGGAAGGAAAGCAGCTCCTTGCAGAAATTCATGCGGGACTCTGCGGCTCACACCTCGCGCCGAGGTCGTTGGTCGGCAAGGCATTCAGGCAAGGCTTTTACTGGCCAATCATCGTCGCCGATGCCCAAGACCTCGTGCGCCGGTGCCAAGGCTATCAATGGATGGGACGGGTCATCCGCTGACCCTCGACGAGCCTCAACCCCATTCCCCCAGTATGACCCTAGCATGGTGGGGCATCGATGTTGTGGGACCACTCCCTCGGGCTCCAGGAGACTTGCGGTTTGTAGTGGTCGCTTTGGAATATTTCTCCAGGTGGTCAGAGGCTATGGCTCTAGCTAAGATAACATCGGCGGTAATGCAGCGCTTTCTCTGGCAGAATATCATATGCCGCTTTGGGGTGCCCAGGGAGCTTACCGTCGACAATGGCCTGCCATTCGATGCTGCCCCATTCAAGGAGTTCTGCGACAGCATGGGCATCACGCTCCGATTTGATTCAGTCGGGCACCCACAGTCTAACGGAGCAGTCGAGCGGGCAAACGACGCCATCTCCGCTGGAGTCAAGAAGCGTCTCATCGGGTTGCCAAAGGGCAAGTGGCCAGGCGAGCTCCACAACGTCCTCTGGTCCCTCTGCACAACTGTGACACGACCGACGGGATTCACGTCGTTCAAACTTCTCTTCGGCGATGAAGCAGTGACGCCCGAGGAAATAAAGGCCGGATCGCGAAAAGTCCTTGTCTAAGCGCCAGAACAAGAGCGACAGCTGTCCCTGGACCTCCTCGATGGGGAGCGAGTTAGCGCAACCCAGCACGTCATAAAGTACGCGCGGCAGATGGTGCGCACGTGTGGCCGCTCCGTATACCCACGAGGATTCTAGCCTGGGGACCTCATCCTCAAAATGGCACTTCATGCGGAGACAGTCGGCAAGCTGGAGTCCAAATGGGAAGGCCCATACATTGTCGCGGAAGCTCTGCAGAAGGGAGCATACCGCCTCTCCACGCTCGAAGGGCAGACACTTCGCCACACATGGAACGCGGACAGGTTGTGGCGGTACTACGTCTAGGGCAACAAGGAAGCATGTAGCAACATTGGCACCTTACCCATTGTAAGACGCTTGCCCGCACAAACGGGAGATTAATAAAGCTGATCCTCTGCCAAGCTTTCATCTCGGCCTGTCGCCTCCGTGCGCACTCTACGGAGTATAAATAAGACGCAGCGTCGAGGCATACGATCGTGCGCACTCTACGGAGTATAAATAAGACGCAGCGTCGAGGCATACCTCCGTACGCACTCTACGGAGTATAAATAAGTCGCAGCGTCGAGGCATACCTCCGTGCGCACTCTACGGAGTATAAATAAGACGCGGATGTTGTCCCTGCGCACTCTACTGAATATAAACAAGACGGGATGTCTCCGCGCACGCGCAGGCATTGCCCTTGCGCGTACTCTCCGGAGTATAAATAAGACGTGGTTGATGTTCCCACGCATCTCGAGTTCCAATAAGGCGTACTAGAGGCCCCCCGCCTCCGTAGCACACTGTACGGAGCGCCCTCGTGCGTCTACTTCGACTAGGCGCCTGCTCCGCTGCCACCCCTTCGGAGGGTAGGGGATGGAGCGCTCTTGCGCGTCTACTTCGACTAGGCGCCAACTCTACTGCCGCCCCTTCGAAGGGTAGGGGACGGAGCGCTCGTGCGCGTCTACTTCGACTAGGCGCTAGCTCCGCTGCCACCCCTTCGAAGGGTAGGGGACGGAGCGCTCGTGCGCGTCTACTTCGACTAGGCGCCAGCTCCACTGCCACCCCTTCGAAGGGTAGGGGACGGAGCGCTCTCACGCGCCTACTTCGACTAGGCGCCAGCTCCGTGGCCACCCCTTTAAAAGGTAGGGGACAGAGCAAAGGAACCCATGCATGACACCCGCCTACAGCAGAATAGTACGCAACGGCGGAAGATCTTGGGCAAGTGTTGCTTCATTCATACAAAGGGGAGGTTGCAAGGCAACCATGCAGACTAAGTACATGACACAACACACACCCAACCCCGACGTTACACTTATGGGTTCGCGCCATCATCGTTGCGCCGAGGAACTTCCTCGAGCCACTGGAGGAAGTCTCCCTCCCGATGCAGCGTTCGTAGCAATGCAATCTTGGCCGCGTCCTCTCCGATGTCGCCCCAGATTCGACGGTAGAAATTCTGAACGGTGGCCTGCGTGGAGCGAACGGCGTCGGGCATTGCCCTAGGCTCGGCTGGTAGATCCAGCTGAGGGTTCGCCAGCTTGTTGACGTGCCCACACCCATGGGTGTGAAGCATGGCACAGGCGAGGCAGGCACTGATGAAGCCGCAGTGATCGCCGAAGGCTCTGGCACCGCGGAGGGAGAGGCTTGAGCCTTCTTCGATTCGCCCAAGCATTTGTGTCAGATCCTTCGGACCATGTGCGACGTCTGGCACGTCAACACAAAAGTCCTGGAGGGCCCGTTCTAACGACTCCATCGCCCTCCACGCCGACATAGACGTGCCATCCAGGGCCCGGTTCCTCTCCGCAAGGGACGTGGCAAGCTGGGCCTTCCCCCTCCAGTGCGGAGATTTGTTGGAGAAAAGCAGTGCGCTCCTCCACCACGGCGTGCTGCGCCGCTGCCACGGCATCCTTCGCATCGGAGACCACCCTCGCGTTTTCCGCCTCCAGTGCGCGAATACGCTCGTCCTTGGTGACACGAGTCTCCTCCAGGGCTTGGCTGAGAACAAGAGACTGAAAGAAACTACGGGAGTTAGCTATGCACAGGACAGTGACGTAGGCCGCAAACCTAGCCACTTACCCTCATCTCCGAGGCACCCAGTGTGAGTGCCAGCACACGTCGACAGCACATGTCGATCCACGCTGCCATCGGCGCGCTCCGTGACCTCGTTAAGAACACGAAGCATCTTCGATCGAGGGATGAAGTCAGAGACGATGGGTCTCGGCCCTCTGCACCAGTGGCTTCAGTAGCACCGGACGCCCACGTCACGCCCTGCGCAATAAGGTCGGAGATTACGCGTGTACCTCCGTTGCTCGATCCTTGACCGCGTCCGGGAGACCTCGTCTCGCCTGATGTCGACGATGGAATGAGCGAGCAAATCGGAGAGAGTTTCGTGAAGTCGCGGGAGGAAAAGGAATCGCGCCTACCTTCGACACCCGCCACCATGGCACAGGGAGGTGTCCGCTCAGCCTCCATCAAAGGTACGGGAGCTCCGTCGGCCTAAGGAGCGACGACTTCTTCCTCAGTCTCGATGGCTTCCCCGCTAGGCGCCAAGATCCCGGTGACCATGCCCACCACACTGAATCGCCCCCTCGGGGGTGGAGGCGACTGTACTTGGGGACGCTTCGCCCTGGGGGATGCGGGCGACACTTCCTCAGTCGCCCCGGCGGCCGCGATACTCGGCACACGCGGCAAGTCCTCGGTGGCCGTTGCAGGCGACGAGACCTCGTCTCCAGGAGCAACAACACCGCAGCCCATCGCCTCACCGTCGTCTAAGGCTCCTCATCAGCGCCAGTCGTACCCCACGTCTCGATGGTACCGGTCGGTGACACGGCCGATGGGCTGGATGCGACGGCGTCAGGACAGGCCTTGCGTAGAGAGGGCGGCACCCCCACTTGGCCGTCGCCATCGCGGTGGCTCGGTGCCTCCGCCGGTACCACGCGCTCGGGTACGGAAATCCCCAGGACCTCGCATACCCGATTTATCCGCCCCTGCTTCGCAGAGGCGATCGCGGCCTCGCACAGCTTGTGCTCCTTGGCCGTGTATGGCCCAAGGAACGCAATGACCGCGCGCTCCGCGTCTTCCAGTCGGGCCACTACACACAGAAGTGGGACATCGCTCATAAAGGGTCATACAACTACGTGAACGGGCGAGCAGCCCAAGGGTGAAAGACTTACAAGGAGCAGACGGCGTCAGCAGGCAAGATATCGTCGGATGGACACCATCCTTCCGAGTCCTGCCCCGTCACTCGTACTGCCACCAACTGGAGAGTGGCGCCACCCCGTACATGGTGAACTTTTCGGCGAGGTCGTGCATGTTGAACCGGCGGGCGACACCGGCAAGCCTCCGCACCTCCTGTGCGTCGTCGGCCTTCGGCTTCACATCTGGCGAGCTGTTGAACGATATCGGCCGTCCCCGACACAACAGACTGGTCGTGCTCGTCACGTGGTGGTAAAATCACCGTCGTGTCAACCGGACTCCCACTTCCCTCGCGTAGCCAACGTGGGGAAAAGCCCCGCGCACCACTTCCTCAGCATGAAGTTGACGCTGCCGAAGTTTGATAGCGCTCCCCCTTCGACTTTCTTCAGTTGGCAGCGTTCATCATGCAGAACAGCGAATAGGTTCGCATTGGGGCGGCGGCCTTCAGTTCGTGTCGCCCAAGCGAAGACAGCCAACCGAACTATGGCATTGGGGGTCAGCTGCGCCAGCTCCAATCCGTAAACCCGCAGGACCTCGCCGATGAAGAGCGTCGAGGGCATCCGAAGTCCGGCATCAAAGAACGTGACAAAGACAATCGCCTCCGTCTTCGTCGGGTGCGGCTCCGTCTCATTGGGACCGGGCAGGCGAGCCCCGGCACGGTCCTCCATCTTCCCCTCCCGGACGAGTCGTTGGATCATCTCCTTAGTGATGCGACTCTGTCCCAACACACGGGAACAGCGGCCTCCCGAGTGCTCCATGGCGTCCCACCGCTTGTTGGCTTGTGTTGATCCCCACGCCACTAGAGGATACTCCGCCAGGGGTGGCGACAAGAAGCGCCGGCTGGACGAGGCGCTACCACTGAGCCGACCAGCAGGATCATCGTGACAAGCCATTTCCCTCCGAGGTGGGGCTCTAACAAACGAGAGCAGGGGTGGATCATGCTAGCAGTGGAAGGAAGAAGGCAGGGCTACGTGACCGACGAAGAAGAGCGCTCTCCTGCCGGTGGTGACGCCTTATAAAGCCCCCCCACGAGTAGAAGCGCAACCGGCGGGAACCAGCGGTTCGGCTACCCACGATCGGGAAGCGCAACCGCTAACAGGGGGCGCACGGCGGTACGTGGGCGGACAGTGCACGCCACGCCAGTGGCACCCTGCCACGTGTCCTGCCCCTCTGGGGAAGGGGCGAGCGGCCGCGGCCGTGCAACAGCTGATAGCCCACGACGCGCCAATCGCGATATGTCGCGTGTACCTTACCGACGGGACAACGCGTACAGCTGTAGCAGCCTGATCCTAACAACTCAGGGGTCAGCGCGATTCCAGGTGCCATTAAGGCGCACTACCGGACCGTGGAGCCACCTGACCACGTCGACGTCAGACCAGGTGGAGCCCCCCACCTTACTTGACCGCCTGAGGCTAGGCGCGGGAGCTTCATCTACTCCGACTTTGCCTTTTCACACCAGCTCCGCCCCCGCGGAGTCACTCCGACCTCGACTTCGGCATCAACCCCGTCTCCACAGGGCAACTCCGGCGAACACCTCGAGCCCTCTCCCGCGGAGAAGCCCCTCACCATGCCACCGCGCGTCCGTGTGGTGAACCCTAAAGGCTACCTCCACTTCGCTTCCACAAAGACAGCCACAACACCCATGCTGGCCCACACTCGCGGGGTCCGGTGGGGATACCGGCTCCCTAGATGCCGAAGACCCAGCTGACCGCGCGCTCAGACGAGGGACGTGGATTGTCATCTTCAGTAGGCTTTGACCGAACCCTAATAAATAGGCCTCCCTCAGCTCGTCACCGCCCCGTGCATCAGGAGAGTGCGTGTGGACTGAGGAGGACCTATTTATGAGGGGAAGACCAGCCTAGCTGTCCCTGGGACGTGCTTCCTATGCAGGAGCACAGCACAATCGGCGGGTCAAAGCATCCAGCATCGGGTTGAAGATAAGTTTTTTCCAAAACTCGAAAATAGGCATCTATCTGTTCATCAACATTCGATGACCGCATCGATTAGCACTAACCCCACTATTTATAGTGCTTTCAACGAATGCTGCTGAACAGAGGTAGCCTATTTTCAAGACCAAGATCATTTCAGCCGTACCCCGGCTGCGTCACAATGAAGGATTGCACAAGAAGGTGCCACATATATATACCCGCGGCGCCCCGAGCCAATGGAAAACACACCCGGCGGAAGTCCTAAAGGCAGAAGCGCAACCGGTAGGAATGCAGCCAATAGGAAATGCAGCCGGTGGAAGTCCTAAAGGCAGAAGCGCAACCGGCAGGAATGTAGCCAATGGAAAACGCAGCTGGCGGAAGTCCTATAGGCAGAAGCGCAACCGGCACGGATGCAACCAGTGGGAAACGCAGCCGACGGAAGCCCGACCAATGCATGCGGTCCACCTCCCTTTGTGCGCCACCGCCCGGCGTCATTTCCAGAGTCTTTAATGTGCTGACGACGCGCCTCTGCCTTGGTCCCGCCTTCGGCACCGGACCCGCCTCCGCTGGACAACTTCGCGCCTGTAGCGCAACAAAGCTTCTGGCCCACCCCGCGCCAGCGGGGGTCCGCCGCACGAGCCTGTCTCCGCTTCGGCTTCGACTCCGACACCGAGGGGCCCTGTGGTCAACAATGACTTCGCCAACCCACCCGACGCTGTATCCTTGGCGTAAGGTGGGACTGCACTACAGACTCCAACCAACAATATAGAAGTTCACAGGCCGTAGGGACGGAGGGGGCCAAAGGGCTCGGCAGCATGGTTTCGGCCTGTGAAGCCCTTCACCATGAGAGGCTCCTGTTGTAGGGGTGGCCCCCACCTAAGCCCAGCCGGCTTGTTAGAAGGTTGTAAGACCCAAAATGGGACAAGTGTAATGACATGAATACCCTTGAGAAGGACACTCAGATGTAAGGGCAATATTGTAAAAGCACTCCCCATGTGGATATATATATATATATATATATATGTAATACAGGCCATGGGGGAAACCCTAACCATTGCTCACCTAACTGTCCACTACCATACTCTCTCGCTCTGTTTGGTCTGTAACCACAACACTCTCCCTTCTCTCCTCACTGCTGCTGCGTCGGTGCTTCGCCAACCGGCCCCGCCTTCCCTAGCCTCACGCCTCCTGTGGCAGCGCCCGAATGACGCCGTCAGCCTGCCCTATGCAACGCACGTCCCCACCACCCCCTGCGGCAGCCGTCGCTATCACCCCCTATGACGCTCACGTCCTACCGACCACCTCAGCGCTTGCTCTCGTCCAGTCACCTCGCCATCACCGCGTGACGTCCATGCCCTGCTCTACCACCGGCTGTCTCATCGCCGAACCGAGCTGCGTCATGGCAATGCCACGCCGTCCATCCCATGCCCTGCTCCTAGGTCATCGGCCACAAACACCCGAACAACACTCCCTTCAGCTATTTAAACCCATGGCTCACCTCCGTTCTCCCTTCCTTCTCCCAAGTCCCAACCGAGCTCAAAGTCACCTAGCTGCGCGCCGGCCACCGCCGTGGCTTCTTCTTTTGATTTCCTGTCCACATGAATATATAAATCCGGCTTGTATATATTTTGTCTTCTGCAATATTTGCAGGATCGTCGGCCGTATCGTCCAATGTTCCACGTTTGTGTTTATCGAGAGTGGCTCAGGCCTCAAGCGATTCAGGTGTGGAAGTGGGGCGCACCCGCGCGTGTGGCTGCGTGCACGTGTGTGGAAGTGGTGGCCTGATCAACATGTTGCCTGCATCTCGAGAACAAAGCATCACAATTACTGCATTGACTAAGTTGGCCCCCTCCCTTCGATTGTGTAGGGCGTGTTTCTTTTTTTTTCCTTTTCTTTTGCTACTGTTGAAATATGTAAGGCGCACACTATGTCCAATGCATTTTTGAGTGTTTTTCTTATGTCCAATGCATTTTTGTGTGTTTTTCTTTCTAATACCCTCTTAACTCTTTTCGGCAGCATGGCATTAAATTCTTTGTCATGTACTCTCTTCAGTCACAAAAATATGTCATTTTGGACATTGATATGTTCCAAACCACATTTTTAACCACTAATTTTTATTGTAGTATATTTATAACACTCAATAAAATTATAATATTGTAAAAGTACTTTTCAAAACAAATGTACACAAATAATTTTTGTGTATGTAATTTAAATATTTTAAAAATATCCATAACTAATATTTCAAAAGTTTGGCCACTATAATTGGAAGGGAAATATCAGAGCGCACATGACTTGAAAAAATGATTGGCTTCAAGGACCTGATTGTAGGAAATGTGAGGATGAGAGGGCAAAAGAAGGGCCAGAGACTGGCGCATGAATTTATGTATTAAAAAGTAATCTCTAAAATTAATGGTATTTCTCTCTTCTTTTATGCAGCCACATTACCTCTATTGTTTACAATCTTCAGATGAAATTTGAGTATCATAAATATTCTCTTATTTGCATTATCTTCTAATTCTTTTAAACTTTATTGTGTCTCACCTTAATTTATTTAAATGTTACAACTAACAAAATTAATTTCTACAAATTTTCGCCGCAACGTGTGGCGTATAAAAAAATTAGTCACCGTTCCAAATTTTATCGGAGACCACTAAAAACAGTACTCCAGGTGACCACCGCTCATTGTCATGGCCCAGCCCAACTTAACAAAGCGCAGCAGCCTTCCATCGATAGTTACATACACCTATGCGGACAACATATTTGGATCGTAAATTATATATACTAGTCGGAAACCCGTGAATGCACGGGCTAGATTCTTAGTCTGCATCTCAAAAGATAAAAATTGAAAATTTTAGAATATGAAAATAATACTTAATGTAAAACTTGTTGAGAATGGAAGGTACAATGTAATTTAAATTCTAACTTTAACTTTGAACTATGAGTAACATGTCCAAGTTCTACAAAAATATACAAAGTGCCCCTTAATTGACGAATTGATATACACCAAGCCAATTTTCATTTAATTTTTATCCCAAAATTTTCTATTTAGGCATTTTATTTTGAATTCGCATGGAAAACAAATTCCTACTTTTATTTTATTTTTTAATTCTGACTTTCAGTTTTAGGTTGGAATTCGTATGCAAATCCATTCGCTAATTTTCATTTATTTTTATTCCAAATATCAAATATCTAGGGATTTTACTTTGAAGTTTATATGAAAATCAAATTGATAATTTTGTTTTATTTTTTATACCAAATTTAAGTTTTTTATTGTACTTGATATAGACTCTTTCTTTTAATCTAAGTTGTTATATCTTGTGTCTGCCAGATGGATCATGATATCTTATTCTTTTTATTAATGTGGAAATTAACTTAGAGTACATAACTAGTATAGAAAGTTTATTTATTCCAAATTATATTTTCTTATGGAAATCAAGTTGCTAATTTTCTTAGAGTACATAACTAGTATAGAAAGTATATTTTAATTTCGAATTCTTATGGAAATCAAGTTACTAATTTTCTTTTATTTTTTATTTTGGATTTGTAGTTTTAGGATAGAATTAGTTTAATAATTTTAATTTCATTTGTTATTCAACTGTTATTCCAAATTTTAGATTTTTGAGCGATCTTACTTTGGAAATTGTATTGAAATCAAATTGCTAATCTTCTTCTATTTTTTATTCCAAAATTTAGTTAATTTAGACTGAACTTGCCATTTTCTATTTCTTTTAGTTATCTAATTTTTAGTTAATTATTATTCCAAATTTAGTTTTTTGAGGGATCTTACTTTGGAAATTGTATTGAAATCAAATTGCTAATCTCTTTTATTTTATTATTCCAAAATTTATTTAATTTAGATTGTACTTGTCGTGAACTATTTATTTTAGTTATGTAATTTTTAGTTAATTATTATTCTAAATTTTAATTATTTATGGATGTTACTTTGAAAGTCATATGGAAAGTAAATTGCTAATTTTTTCTTATTTTTATTTCAAATTTTAGTTAATTTATATTATACTTTGGATAGACTCTTTCTTTTAATCTGAGCTACTATAACTTGTGTTCACCAGATGGATGGTTAGATCTTTCTAGTAAACATGGGTGCTTCATTGGAGTGCCTAACCAGTACAAGTACTAGCCGCTCACCCGTGCATTCGCACAGGGCTATTGATATTATAGACACTTGCATAATTTTAAGTAGATATTTAAGTATATGAAGGATTGTAAACTAAGGTTAAAGTTCTTATTAGGTTAGCAATCTAATTGGTAAAAATGAAAATCTACTCACAAAGGATAAGACAATGAGCCACGAGAAGCTAATTAAATTGGATAACTAAAAAAGATCATTGATTGATTGATGCAAATACTAAACTAAAAATAATAAATAGCATGAATCATTGTTAAGTTATAAATGGAAACTTTGGATTATATGAATATATAAAATTTTTCACATTGTCCAATTAATATATTTATCTTCTAGTTTGTGATTGGTATAAAGTTTTTGGAGAATTATATTTAAAGTCCACCCTTGCACAAATTTATAAAGCACATTTTTTAGACCTTTTATTTTTCAATTATGTATATATTACCGTATTTCCAATTTATATCAAAATTTACATATATATATATATATATATATATATATATGGGAATAGAAATTTGTATACATATTAATTTTATATTTTCTTTGGAATTATTAATTCCGAATTTAATAAATTATTAATACCAAATATATATACATGGAAATAATATTACATAAAAAGATTAAACATTGCTTTTAGTTGAGAATTCTTTAAATATTAGTTATGTATCAAAATTAATTGCATATATGAATTCCACTCAAATTGCTTTTTGTTGAGAATTATTTAAATATTTAATTCATGTTTTATTGGAAATTGTATATAGACTCCATCCTTATACATCTTTGCAAAAAAACATATTTGAATGCTATATTTTTCATATAATTTAGCTATAATTTATATTTATACAAAACCATAATTTTCTGTATTATTATTTCTGAATTTATATATATGAAAGTTCAAATTCATATACAAATAT
The DNA here is from genome assembly GCA_017311315.1 of Dendrocalamus latiflorus. Lineage (NCBI taxonomy): Eukaryota > Viridiplantae > Streptophyta > Magnoliopsida > Poales > Poaceae > Dendrocalamus > Dendrocalamus latiflorus. Next base: position 15,194,488 of record CM029674.1, on the reverse strand, counting down.
ATTTTTATTTTTTGTAATATTTATCATGAATTTATTGAAATATTAATTTCATATTTATATATGAAGATGCTTATTCATATAGAAATAAATTCGCCATTTTCTGGGTATATTAATTACGAATTAGTGTAAATAGAAGTATTTATTCATATAAAATTCAATTAGTTGTTTTTCTATAATTTTTATTCCAAATTTATATGTGTTGGAATGCATATTCGTATACAATAAATTTGTTAATGTTTGGAGTTATTAATTCCATATTTGTATATTTGGAAATTTGTATTCGTATACTAATCCATTTCAATTTTATGTAATTATTAATTTTGAATGTATGTAGATCGATGGAAATTCATGATCACATACAAATTAATTTGCTGTTTTACGGAATTATTAACTCCGAATTTGTATGCATGGAAATACATATTCATATAATAATCAATTCCAATTTTCAGGAATTATTAATTCCGAATTTTTATATATGGAAATACATATCCACATACAAATCAGTTTGCTATTTTTTTTGGATTTATTAATTCTGAAATAGTATATATAGGATAGGGGATATTCATATTCACATGGAAATCAATTTGCTATTTTCTAGAATTAAATTTCCGAATTTCAGAATTAATAATTCCCATGTTGTACTTGGAATGTAATCTTTGTATTGATTTGAACCATTATAACCCAGTCCTACAACAGATAGATGACCATTTTTTCTCTGATTAACGTAGCAATTTTCTCAGAGTGTCTAATTAGTATAATTATAGATAGATGTATAAGTACTGCTGATGGTAACAGACAGATTAACAGCTTCTTCTAATACAAATTAGACTGTGTATGCATTGACAATATACCATGCTATCTACTGCGCGCGCGCACACACACTCAAAAAAAAAAACAGCTGAATGCTACAAAAGAAGTGGTGGTGCAAGTTGCTGGAAAATATATTGTAGGAAGACAGGAGTTGGGTGGAATAGGATGTATTGCATTGAGCCCCTTGGGCGGTATATATAGAGGTACAAGACTTGGAGGGCAAGATGGTACAAGGGTAATCCCTAATGGACTCTAACCTACCAAATACATTGTACTCTAACATCCCCCCGCAGTCACAACGGGAGCGTCGCAGACGGTGAGACTGAAGAAGAAGTCGAAGGGCTAACATCCCCCCGCAGTCATAACCGTCGATGCGGCGCGTATGTTGTGACTGGAGCAGAAACCGACGAGTAGCTCAAGCAAGGTGGTAGCCCTTTATGCCGATGTCGAGGTAGCCGAGCGCGAGGGCGGAGGAGTCGTGGTCGAGGACGCCGTGCTGAAGATGGCCGTGGTCGACGTAGTCGTGGTCGGGTTACCGATGTCGAGGCGGTCGCTCATGAAGCCGCGGGCGCAAAAGAGGCGCCATGGTGATGACGGAGACGCGTCGAGGCAGTCGTCGTGGAAGGGGGGCGATGCCGAGGTCGACGCAATCAGGGCCGTCGAGGATGTGGACGAAAAACGGCGATGCAATCGAGGCAGACCGGACGGGAGCGGGAGGGTCGATGCCGAAGTCGATGCAGTCAAGCCGCCAGAGCCGAGGCGTGTGCCAGGTTTGCCAGACCCGGCAACGCGTCGGGGATGAAAGCACGCACCGGTGTTGCCAATACCGGACGTACAAGGTAGAGGGCCCCAACCAGGCGTGGTTGTGCTGGACGAAGAAGGAGCAGTGCGGGAGCGGACGCTTCTACCCGAAGGCGAGCAGTCCTGACGCAAGGTACGGCGGCGGCGGTAGCGCTCGATGTCGGCGAGGAAGGTCCGATCAGTATGACGAAGACCATGTGCAGACAAATGGCGCACAAGAGGTTGCGCAGCACAGTCGTCGATGCACAGGGGACGGCGATGTAGATGCAACGGCGAGGGGACACACGTGCGGTGGTGCTGCGGCCCGAGGAGGCGACACAGCAGCAGCCCTTTTGCTTGGAGAAGATGCGCGTAGTACTCGACGACGAACGTCACGGGAGCCGGGTGGATCGCGCACAATCGGCTGATCAGACCGAGTACACGCGAGGCGGGACGACGATGGAAGAAGTCGGTGGAGGCGTCCCGATCTGTGGTGGCGATGATGAACCGGCGATGAAGACGTGCGGACGGGATGACCGAGACGCGACGCGCGAAGGCGTCCCCTCGACATCGCGTGCCCGGCCTGGCCGCACAGTCGAAGAGGTAGAGGCCGGTGTAGTCGACGCCGATGTCGGAGTAGATTCGTGCGAGGTCGACGGGCGGTGGGCGACTCAACCCCGATCAGCGATCGGGAAAAAAAGGAAAAGATACAGCAGCAGTGGATCCTCCATGAGCAACTCATCTGGTACACCTAGAGCCGGCCAAAAAACCCAGTGGCAGCTGCGATGTGGGCCCCACCGCCTGGAGGGCACTCACGGACGCCCCACCGCCCAAGGCTGCTCTGTCTCTTTTCCTTTAAAAAAGTTGGCTCCCCTTGGAAGCAAGCGGCAGAGCGGCACAGGTTGTTGAGCAGCAGAGGCGGACAGCGGTCGGTGGGCGCTGGCAGCGGAGGCGGCGGAGCGCAGATCCGGCAGGTGGTGGGCGGGCGATGGGCGAAGGGGCCGGCGGGGGACAGCGCCAGACGGCGGAGAGGGCAGGCGGCGGCGCCTTCCGGATCTGGACGGATCCGGTGGCGGTCGGCGTCGCGTGCGGAGGGGTGAGGCGGGCTCCAGGCGGCGGCCCCAAGCGGAGGATCTCCTCAGGCGGCGGATCTGACGAAGCACCATCCCGCGGAGAAAACAAAGGCGGGAGGCGGCGACTGCGAGAACCGCAGTCTTGGCGACTCCCTCCTTCGCCACGAGGGCTCCAAGGGTGGCGGCGCGGGCGCGACCGCCGGATCTGGACGGATCTGGTGGCGGGGAGGACCGATCTGGCGCGGGGAGGCCGGGGCAGTGCCGGTGCAGAAGCGGCGGCGTCCAAGCGGATGGGGGCGAACCTCACCAGGCGGAGCGGCGGCGGATCTGACGAGGAAGAGGCGCGGCTTCCGTCATCGACCGCCGCCGCCTCCAGATGGCGCGCATCCTGGCCTGGCCGCCACCATGGCGGCTCAGGGTCGGAGCGCGGCCAAGCCCGGCCGCCACCACGACGGCGCAGGACGGGGCGGCGAAGATCCGGAAGGGGGGGGGGACGGCGACGGCCTCCGCACCACGGCGCGACGAGTGAGGGACGATCTGCTGCGTGCTGACGACGACGACGGCGGCGGCGGCCGGATCAATAGGATCTGGCGCCTAAAACGGTGGCGCTGCCCCCGGTGGAGATAGATCTCCCCGGGGGCGCGCTGTGCGGAAGTGAGCGGCGGCTAGGGTTAGGAGCTAAACCTAGAGCTCTGATACCATGTAGGAAGACAGGAGTTGGGTGGAATAGGATGTATTGCATTGAGCCCCTTGGGCGGTATATATAGAGGTACAAGACTTGGAGGGCAAGATGGTACAAGGGTAATCCCTAATGGACTCTAACCTACCAAATACATTGTACTCTAACATATATTTTTGTACAAATTCCGGCCTTGCTTGACCAAGCAAATGGAGAATTAAACAGGGCTTGTATTAGTCCACTTGATCCCACACTGAGCTGCTGTTCCAGATGATGAAGCCATGGTCATTTTCCATGCATTGGTTCCAGTATGCGGCAGCCACAGAATCTGCAGAATTGGAGGTCACAGATGCTCCACCCATGGTGTCCAGGTATCTGTTGCAACGAGGCCCTGAGCTGATGCTCTGATCTTGGCTCAGGCTCTCACTAAGCTGCAGCAGTGACGAACTATCCGACATTGATCTCTGTGCCGGATCAAGTTTGCCTGCATGATCAGGGACAGATAAGAATCACAATTACTGAACTGACTTACTACGTTTCTATGTGCAGAATGCACAATTCTGAATAATGTATTACTTGATGTCATCATCAGGCCATTTCTTGCATCAGAGACCGTCCTGCTTGTGTCAGCTTCCTCCAACAGATCCCACTGCTGGTATGCCTGAACAGCCAGTTGCTTCACTTGTAGCTACAATAAGTGTGACCAGACTTATAAGAAATTAAGAAGCAAACTGCATGATTGTCCAATATATATCAATGGCAAAACGATCGAATACAGTTAGTTACCATTTCTTGTGGATGTAGCTCTTCCAATGAAAATGTCTTGCCACCGATTCTCGCTGCCAGGATCTCACCTGCAGGGTTGATTGTCAATGTGACACCACACTCTTCTTGCCTGAAGATGTAGCTCTTCCCTCCCATGTCACACATTTTCGCGTGGTTTACGGTCGCCTTCCATAGCCGATCAGACATGCCAACAAGCTGAACAATTCGGGAGCGAAGTAGATAAACAACACGTACTACTGTTATAATTTGAGATACATCTGATGGAATTCATGTATGGAGTCATTGTGCTAAAGACTACTTACCCCCTTGAGCTTTTCCGGGTTAAAGGTGTGCAATTTCCGGAAGTCCTGCACGTTCTTGATTTCTTCTGTGAGTTGTTATTCCAGGCATGGATGACATGGAGAAATGCTGGACCAAGTCGTGCGGAGGACAGCACATTGCATTTTCAGAAGCGTTTTCAGAGTTTCCTTTTATGCATAGTTTTGTATTCCTGTAATCTGTGCAGTTAGCGCAGAATCTGCTTTTTCCGTTTATTGTGGATCGTGAGTTAGCACGTTTCCCACTTTGTTAGTCATATATTCAGAATGTCTAGCACTTTTGATGTTAACAGAAAATAGAGAGAAAATTCGCCCCAAGTTCTTCTCTGCGGAACTCTGAATGCCGCTGAGTGTTTTTCTCTGAATATTACTGTTCATAGTCCGAAAATTCAGATTGCGTTCGATCTCTGAACCTGGGCTCAAACCTACATTTGGTATCAGAGCTCTAGGGTTGAGATCGCACCTCCACATTGAAGAATGGCGCTAGTTCCCCAGCAGGCGGTGAGGGAGAGCGGTGCGATGCCGTTTCATCCGCCGATGCTGACTCCGACCAATTACCCGGTATGGGCAATTCGGATGGAGGCCATACTCGATGCCCAGGGAGTCTGGGAGTCCGTGGAGCCGGCGGAAGGAGCGCAGGTGAACACAAGAAAGGACAAGACGGCGCGTGCCTACATCCTGCAGAGTGTTCCCGAGGATGTGCTGTTGCAGATCGCGAAGAAGAAGACCTCCAAGGAGATCTGGGACACCCTCAAGCTGAGGTATCTGGGAGCAGATAGGGTGAAACAAGCGCGTCTGCAGACCCTGAAGAGTGAACTCGATGCACTTCGGATGAAGGAAACCGAAACTGTTGACGAGTTTGCTGGTAAGCTCAGTGCAATCTCTAGCAAACATGCTCTTCTTGGTACTGCACTTGATGATGCAATTCTTGTCAAGAAATTGCTTGATTCTGTCCCTGAGAAGTTTATCAATGTGGTTGCCGGAATTGAGCAATTCTATGATTTGGCAACCATGCCCTTTGAGGAGGCAATTGGTAGGCTGAAGGCGTATGAAGAGAGAGCAGCACGCATGCAAAGTGGGATCACAAGTGCAGACGGACAACTTTTGCTGACACATGCCGAGTGGCAGGCACGGCAAAAGGGAACCGGCGGCGGTACGTCATCCGGAGGCAGAGGGAACCAGTCCAATGGGCGTGGACGAGGCTGTGGTAGAGGAAGACGCGGTCGATGGAGTTCCAATCAAGAGAAGAGTGCAGGCACTAGCAGTGGTGGCCGAGGAACTCGAGACAAGAGCAGTATAAAGTGTTACAATTGTAGTAACATGGGACACTACGCGTCTGAGTGCAAAAGCAAGAAGAAAGAAGAAGAGGCTCATCTCTATGCTGTAGATGAAGAACCAGCGCTTATGTTGACAGTGTCTCAGGAGGAGGAACACCTTGAGCAAGGGAGACAGGTGACTGTACTGCTCAATGAAGAGAACTTGAAGCCAGAAATGTATCAAGGTGACAGTTGCGAAGAAAGTAAAAATGTTTGGTATTTAGACAATGGCGCCAGTAACCATATGACGGGGTGCCGTGAGAAATTCCAGGAGTTGGATGCCAATATCACCGGGAGAGTGAGGTTTGGGGATGGTTCCACTATTCAGATCATGGGAAAAGGTTCAATTGCCTTTACTTGCAAGAACGGGGACCAAAAACTTCTTCAGGAGGTATATTACATACCCAAATTGTGCAGCAACATTATAAGTGTTGGTCAACTAACTGAAGAAGGTAATGAAGTGCATATGACTGGAGATGTAATGAGAGTCTATGGCAGGGACAACAAGCTCTTGATGCAAGTGAAGAGAACCAAGAACCGACTGTACAAGATATGCCTGAGAATTGAGAAACCTGTGTGCTTGCTGACCAGCCTTGATGACCCCTCTTGGCTATGGCACGCAAGACTTGGGCATGTAAACTTTCATGACTTGAAGCTTCTGGGGAGAGACAGCTAGCAGTTGGCGTCCCACAAGTGTCTCAGCCAAATAAGCTTTGTGAGGCCTGTGTGATTGCTAAACAGGCAAGGTTGCCATTTCCCAAGTCGGCAAATTTCAGAGCTGAGAGACCACTTGAGTTGCTTCATGCAGATATCTGTGGTCCGATTACTCCTTGTACTCTTGCTGGAAACAAGTACTTCTTGTTGATCATTGATGATCACACTCGGTGGATGTGGGTGTATACAATTACAGCTAAGAGTGAAGCTTTCCAAACCTTCAAGAAGTTCAGAAACTTGATAGAGAACAAGACAGGCAACTCAATCAAGACCCTTCAGACAGATCGCGGAGGGGAATTCCTGTCTGGAGAGTTTACTCGGTATTGCGAGGAGGCTGGAATTGAGAGGCATCTTACAGCCCCTTACACTCCTCAGCAGAACGGAGTGGCCGAGCGCCGCAACCGCACAGTAATGGCAATGGCTAGAGCCTTGCTCAAAAGCATGAAGATGCCGGCCAAGTTCTGGGGGGAGGCAGTCAGGCATGTCGTATACTTGTTAAATCGGTTGCCGACAAAAGTGCTTGGAGACCGCACACCTTTTGAAGCTTGGGAGGGCAGGAAGCCACACCTTGCTCATTTGAAGGTGTTTGGATGCACTGCATACGTGAAGAATACTATTCCACATCTCAAGAAGCTGGAAGACCGGAGTACTCCCATGGTGTATTTGGGAGTGGAAGAAAACTGCAAAGCCCACCGGTTGTACAACCCACAGAATGGAAAATTACATGTCAGTAGAGATGTTATATTCCAGGAGGACCTTGAATGGAAGTGGACTGGAGAGAGTGACAAAGGGGAAGACCAACTGGTAATTCTTGACATCTTGTTTTCGGACAATTGTCAGACTGCAACTGAAAACACGGTTGAGTCGTCAGAAGGAGTCCCTAACACAGAAGAAACACCCGGAGATGTTTCACCCATTGCAGCAGAAGCTAGCCCTGGGGAATTGTCACCTACTGCAGAGATGCCAAGTCCTTTCACACCCCAGGTCAGTGGAGATTCAGTCGATCCTGTACTGGGAGTGTCATCACCCGAGTCATCTGCTGGACCAGTGAAATACAGGTCAATTGCAGAGATATATGCAGACTTACAAGAGGTAGATGCTCTAGATGAGGAAGAAGAGGGGGAGTTGATGCTTGCATTGTCCGAGGAACCTTCCAATTTCCAAGAGGCATCAACTGATAATTGCTGGATTGAAGCAATGAAGAAGGAATTGGAGTCAATAGAGAAGAATGGAACCTGGTCATTGACAGAGCTTCCTGCTGGACACAGGCCAATAGGTCTAAAGTGGGTATACAAATTGAAGAGGGATTCAAATGGTGAAGTAGTCAAGCACAAGGCAAGGTTGGTTGCCAAAGGATATGTGCAAAAACATGGCATTGATTTTGAGGAGGTTTTTGCACCGGTGGCTAGACTTGACACAATCAGGGTGATTCTTGCTCTTGCTACAAATCGAGGTTGGGAAGTGCATCATTTAGATGTGAAATCGGCATTCCTCAATGGAGAGCTAGAGGAGGAGGTGTATGTGACTCAACCAGAAGGATTTGAGGTGAAGGATCAACTGCAGAAGGTGTACAAGTTGTCTAAAGCCCTTTATGGTTTGAGGCAAGCCCCTCGAGCATGGAACATACGCTTGGACAGAAGCTTGAAGGAGCTGGGGTTCAAGAAATGCGCTCAGGAACAAGCTGTCTACACTAAAGGAGAGGGTGCAACCAGGGTCATCATCGGTATATATGTTGATGACTTAATAGTGACCGGCAGTAGCACAGCTGAAATTCTGAAGTTCAAGACACAAATGATGGGTGAATTTGAAATGAGTGACTTGGGACTTCTATCCTACTATTTGGGAATTGAAGTGAAGCAGCAAAGTGGCAGAATTGAGCTCAAACAGATGGCTTATGCCAAGAAATTGCTACTTCAATTTGGTATGGCAGATTGCAATGCAACCAAATTTCCTATGGAACCTAAAACCAGGCTGCACAAAGACCCTGAAGGAACCCCTGTTGATGCAAAGGAGTATAGAGGCATTGTTGGGTGTCTCAGGTACCTAACACACACTCGGCCAGATCTATCTTGTGCCGTAGGAGTGGCAACTAGGTACATGGAAAAACCAACTGTGTTGCATCAAAGAGCAGTGAAACAGATACTCAGATATGTGAGGGGAACAATACACTATGGACTCACATATGTGAAAGCAAGTGGTGATGAAAGTGTGTTTGGGTATTCAGACAGTGACATGTCAGGTGACCCAGACGGCAGAAGGAGCACAAGCGGGACGGTGTTCTACCTTGGTGAAAATCTGGTGACTTGGAGCTCCTAGAAGCAGAAAACCGTAGCACTCTCGTCTTGTGAGGCTGAATTCATGGCGGCTACTGCAGCGGCACGTCAAGCGGTATGGCTGCGTAGCCTTGTTAGTGAGCTGACAGGAGTAGCAGCAAAAACAAGTGATCTTGTTTGTGGACAACAAATCAGCCATAGCACTTATAAAGAACCCAGTATTCCACGGCCGCAGCAAACACATTGATACAAAATTCCATTTTATCAGAGAATGTGTGGAGAACAAATTGATTCATGTGGCATTTGTCAGTTCTAGTGAGTAGCGAGCAGACTGCTTGACAAAAGCTTTGTCGGGAGTAAGACTGGGTGAAATGCGTCAAATGATCGGCTTACATGAGCTACATCCATGCCAGCACTAAGTGCAACTCCAAGAGAAGAGCTAAATCATTTTCTAAAGGTAAATTTGGCTACTATTGGAGAAAAAACGTCTCCAATAGACTCTGTAAATGACTCTCCAAATTTAGTAGCTCTCCATCCCTCCTCCTTCGCTCTCTATTTTTGGATAGCCTACCTCGCTCACCATCCAGCCTCTTGGCGCGGTCGGCGTTTCCTTCCCGCACGCTGCGCCCCATTCCCGCGCGTACGCGACCCACCGCGCGCCCTCTAGTTTAGATAGCCTGTTGGAGTAGTCTTGTTTTTTTAGGTGAGATTCATTTTAGAGAATAGCTAAATCACTAAATTTAGATACTTCTTTTGGCTAATCTCTTGGAGTTGCTCTAAGGGGGAGAATGTGAGTTGTTATTCCAGGCATGGATGACATGGAGAAATGCTGGACCAAGTCGTGCGGAGGACAGCACATTGCATTTTCAGAAGCGTTTTCAGAGTTTCCTTTTATGCATAGTTTTGTATTCCTGTAATCTGTGCAGTTAGTGCAAAATCTGCTTTTTCCGTTTATTGTGGATCGTGAGTTAGCACGTTTCCCACTTTGTTAGTCATATATTCAGAATGTCTAGCACTTTTGATGTTAACAGAAAATAGAGAGAAAATTCGCCCCAAGTTCTTCTCTGCGGAACTCTGAATGCAGCTGAGTGTTTTTCTCTGAATATTACTGTTCATAGTCCGAAAATTCAGATTGCGTTCGATCTCTGAACCTGGGCTCAAACCTACATCTTCAGATTCCAACCTCTTGTGGATCGGCCCTTCTTTTCCTATGTTCTTCAGCCTCCATATCTCATCAGTAAGAAGTGGCGGAAAATGCTTCTTGTACACTGCACAATTGTTAAATCAAAGCACTCTATTATACTCAGAGATTGACATGAACAATGCTATTACCCATACTTCATAAAGCATAATTAAGAGTAGTAGACTCACGTTCGCCTCGGTGATCTTTCACCATGAATCTCTGGGTCACCGCCTCCCGGATCCTCGGCCCGTGATAGCTCCCGGGCACGGCGCGCACGCCAATCCTGAACCTACGGCTTCTGATCCAGCTGGAATTGTCGGTGAACGACACATCGTCGATGATGGCTACTTCATGATCAGACATTGTTACATTAAGAGTGCCCACAAGCAGTGGCCTCTTGCCTTCTCTCTCCCTCACAATTGCACCACTAAACTCATCGCTGGTCCACCCCTCCTCACTGGTGGTATCCTCATACCTGAAGTCGCCATCTAGCACATGTACTTCCAATTTTACAGGTGAGCCAAGAAGATGATCAGTATTGGCCTTGTACGTGTCAAGGAGCCGGACTTCGAGGGGGTTGTCTTCGATGTCGACGAGCTTGTTGTTGGTGAAGATTGGCAGCAACAGCGGCCTCGTGAAGGCAATCTTCAGCGTGGTGATGTGTCGACCTTGTCCCGATCCTTCACGTCTCACCATGACTTAGGTCCAAGGTCCTGCAAACACCACAAACCAGCAAAATATCACGTAGCACCGCACAAGGCACTGAGATCATTCATCTGCACCAGAAAAATGTACTCGTAAATTAATCCCAGATGGTCGTAAGCCACTTACGACCACTTGAACGCATAAGACAAGAAGAGCTCAAAGTCTATGACCACATAGCAAGTCGTTACGACCACCCCTGAAGTCGGTACGACCACCAGAACAGAAGCTACGACCATCGCTAACAGCCTTCGACCACACCCAAGTCTGCTACGACCATCGAGACCACAAGCTACGACTTACTCGAGCTGATCGCAACCACTTCCAACCGTTGTAGTCGAAGCTACATCTTGCCAGAGCTGATCGCAACCACTTCCGACCGCTAAGACAGACGCTACGACTTGAGTTGATCGCTACGACTTTCGACCGCTGAAGTAGAAGCTACCGACCACCGACCACTGCGGTCTCGACTACCGATCACGGTCGGTCGAGGCTTTTGACTACCGACCATGGACAACGTGGTCAAAACCAACATGGTCGAAGCCAACGTGGTCGAAACTAACATGGTCGAAGCCAATGTAGTTGAAATCCGCTTTCGACTACCGACCACGGACAACGTGGTCGTAAATCTGAGTCGACAACGTGGTCGTAAGAGGCACAACGTGGTCGTAAATCTTCTAGCCGACCACGACGACACACAACGTGGTCATAAGCGGCAAAACGTGGTTGAAAGAGGTTCTGCCGATCACATGCTGCTGACAACGTGGTCGTAAATGGTCTGCCGACCACTCTCTAAGGCTTATGACTTGGCAGAGACAGTACAAACTTCAAAAACCAAACTCAATCTTTTTAAAACAAGAGTCAATTACTCATCACAAATATGGGATCACCTCCATATGATCTCTCAGAAGCTCAATACTGTTAAAGGAGCTGATGAACTGAAACTATATATGGGGGGTTCTCAATTGGTTGCTGTAACATCAGGAGAATGTTTCGGGTAGGTTCATGGAAGGTCGCTGAAATCCTTTACAGCAGTGTAGCTTTTGTCCATGGATATGCCGGCTTGACTATGGGCCTGTTTGGGAGAGCTCCACCACTGAAAACGTGGATCTGGAGCAGCAGCTCCACCGTGGATCTGGGATCCCACCATGGAGTGTTTGGCTTGTACAGCAGCTCCAGATCCACGAAATTGAGGTTTTGGTGGGAATGGCCACTTTTGGTGGAATGGGGTGTGTAACCAGTGGCATTGGTGGGTAATTACCACCCAACTCCACGGTGGAGCACCCCTTGAGGAGCTCCATGAAATTCATGGATCTGGCCCTCAGATCCAGGATTTTGGTGGATCTAGATTTCGCGGAGCTGGAGCGTTTGGGTAAAATTTTATGGAGTGAAGCTGTTTTTTGTGGATCTAGAGCTGGCGGAGCTCTCCTAAACAGGCCCTATAAGAGTGGAAACAGCTCGCTACAAGTCACGGTGGCTCAAATTTGCATTGCCAGGTCAATGTGTGAAGCTCCTGCTATGTCTCACTGAACGGTGGGCCCATCTCGGTCTGTGCGCCGGTTTCTTTACCTTTAAGAGACGTTGCTAGCTAGTTAGCTGGGTCAAGTTGGGTGGTAATTATATTATTGATGACTGGACACAAGAGACTAGGTTAACGTACCTAATTCAAATACTTTTAGTAGGGGAAAAAGACTATGCATCGACTTGGAGCCTGATTTTGCAGTAGCCAGGAACTTGAGATTTCTAGTAGCATCTCTTGATTATTTGACTAAAAGTTTACAATAAATCTTTCTTAGGATAGTGGTGCTTCAAGTTTGTCGCAAAGTTTACCAGAAAGAAAAGCCAGAAAAACAAAGGATTCTGCAAATGAATTCACTCAATCTCCATATATATGCACAGACACAAATATATAACAATATATTTCACTTATATCATGGACGTTCTTCCATGGACATTCCCTGAATACCCCAAGCAGAAGCAACTCGTCCAGTTGGAGTTGGTTACCCGTACTACAGCTGTATACATGTAGGAAGCCACATCACAAGTACCTGCCTTGTGCTAACGATGCTACATTATTAGTCACAATAAATATTTCAGATGTACAATACGAATCTTATATCTTCCGAATGTGCAGCGAAGATGAACGACGGGGAGCGGTAGTCTGTGTAGGTGGTGCGGACGGCAAAAGGGATGCATCTCGATAACGGACCTACGGCGGGAGAACATCATGATGTTAATGGAACGCAAGACGTAATAGGAAAAAAATGTAGGTTCGTACGGAAGTTACCTCCTTGTCGGCACGCCACACGGATGATCGACGACTAGTACTACGACGCTATGTAGACTCAGTAGATTGCGATGGCTGGCAGGACTTGCTAGGTTGCGATGACTTGGCAGGTGAGCATGGTGCCCCCACTGGGTGGCTCATATGTGCATTGTGATCCATAAAACGGCCGCAGATTAGGTTGTGAACTATTTTTTAGCTTGTTTTAGGATGAACTTTATAGTCTTCTGCAGGGCCGGTGGCATCTCCGGACTACTGATGGCGGCCTCCGACGCGTTTGCGATGCACTGCGCCCACTCCAACTAAAGTGACATATGAAACATGTTCAGTAAAGAGCAGTATGAATTTATTGAATGGAACGATAAGATATTTAAACTGTGTTACGCTATCATGCAGCCACGAAGCACTGTGGGGATCGATGGAGCGTTCCAGACTTTCCTCGTGTGTGATGTGCTCAAGGCGATCTGGTGGAGGAATGGTACGTACCACTCTAGGTACTCGTCGTACGGACCTGCCCCATGATGACTTCGACGTGTGCCCTTTCCGTCCATGCCGTCATCCACTACTGCTGCATTAGCCGCCAGTCCATACCATGCTGACCAGCCCTTGATTGTCTGCATTTCCATAATCATCGACGTTACATAGCAAGACATAGAAAGTGTACACAATAGTCCGATGGATTTTACTCACCGGTGCACGGCATGCGGTAGGAACCTGCCATCCAGAGGGGGCACAGCCTGGTGCAAACCCAACTCTCGCATCACGCGCTATGGCGCATAGCCCCCACCATGTACAAGAATACCAGATGGTGCGTTGTCGTCCATAGCTCCCCGTCCTCCAGGCAATGCAGGGACAGCCCATGCGGTGATACATGATGTACGAAATCTACCATCCATGGACTCCATATGATGTCGTTGTCGTACAACTACTTGAACTCATTGTGCCACAGTACGTAGCACCTCGACGGTTTGCCCTTCACCCACCGCAGACGGGCAACAGTCCACCAGATGCCCATAGTGGGCCCGTCTATTAGGTCGGCGAACTCGCCGAATGGGTGTAGTGGCATCACGATCGTCGGACGTCCGACAGGGAAGTGCTTCCAACTCCACAGCTACAGGAGCACGTAGCAGATGGCCAGATTGGGGGTACCGGTAGTGTCGCACTGGCAAGTGTCACATAACCCCTGATATGTGGCGCATAGAACCGCTAATCCCCAGCTAAACCGAGGCATCGCCCCGAACTCTACATCCACCAAAGACTCGGCGAGGCCAATGAATTCAGTGTTGCAAATATCGCTGTGTGCGGCTAGAAACATGCTCCAACCAAAGAACTGTATAAGGAACGCAACGATGTGCGTCCTGACGACCTCTGGCGTTGCAACCTACAAGCACACACTGAAATTGTTAAGCCACGTGCGGGGGACGCCACGTGCACTCTTCGAGATAGACCGGTCGAACCGGTCCACCAACCTCTCGTTGTAGTCAGCTGGTGCAGGTGCTGGAACAAGTACGTCACCCCCGAGTGAGAGATCGGTCAAGAAGGTGACGACCTTCAGAGTGACCGTTATCTCACCCCCAACGAAAGTGGAATGTGTGTGTCTCGGGCCTCCACCTGTCCACCAGTGCTGCGAGCAGGCTGTCGTCGATGGTAAACTCGTGCCTGGTGGAGATCAGCCTCGCAAAGGGCAACAAGCCCATGGCCCACAGGGTTGGGACGTAGTGCTCGTCCAGCGCCCACGGATTCCCCCACCCCCCGCAGCTTGATCGGCGAAGGGCCAGCCATGTCACCCGTCATCCATGCGTGGCAACGGTGTTTCTCATCGTACAAGTGTTCTAGAAGCTCCAGTAGAGCCATACCTACCAGTACATACGATTGACTGCAACGGTGTTTCTGATCGTACGAGTGTTTTAGAAGCTCCAGTAGAGCCATACCTACCAGTATATAGGATAGACGAAATATTACTGTGAATGTTAATAATTACTTTATAATACAATTTACATTAATTATGTGTAGGACCGAAATGGCAATAGAGGGGGTGAATGGTGCCTTCAAAATCGCCCCGAAGTATTCCCACAATTTTTCCTCTCCGATAGCTATAGTAGCTAGAAAGACAGGATAAATTTCCTCTCTAGAAGCTGAAAACAATTTTGCCAAACACTGAAAGCTCTCTGGAGAAGCTCACTAGAGAAGCAAGTTAGACTGACAGAAATCTTCTCTAAAGAAACAGAAGCTAATTAGATGGTAGTTGACATGAAGAGAGCAAGGACCAGCTGACCGAAAAGAGACCGCACAAAATAACTGATTTTGTCAAAACAAATACTGGACAGGAGAAGATGTTCAATTGCAAGAACATACATTCAGCTGCAGAAAATAAACCCTGAAACTTCAAAAGGTAGAATTGAGAGGCAGATTGCTAGCTGAGAGCAATAGGGGAACAAATACTGCAGAAACATATCTTCAGAGAGAGAAATCTCACAGAAGAGAGAACCTCTCAGCCGAGATATCAAGAAAATGAAAGTTCCTGTGTTTGCCCAAACAGTAAACCCTAGAAATGGGGTAAATAGAGTAAATTGAGAAGAGCAAATTCTTGAGAGGAAAACTGTAATTGAAATCTTTTGCTCATGGGAAAAAGGCAGCCAAGGGGTCTTGAGGAGATAACCAGTTCAGAGCAAGGGAGATCTGCAGTCACTCAAACAAGAATTCCATTCAACATGCAGAGAAGGGCAAAGCGCAGAGAAGAACAAGCAGAAGCAAAAACACAAAGAAGCACAGGAAACAAGAATAGCTCAAACACAATTCTTCTCATATTGAATCGGAGATATGAATGATTACATGGAAGGTCTTACTATAGCCATCTCAACCCACTCTCTCATTCTGAGAGGAACTCACGTAAGGGAGAAAACAAGAACTCACGAACACATCTCAACTGCTCTCTGCTCGCACAGACAAAAGCAAAACCAATCCCTGCTCTGCCTACCAACTCCACAACAGATAAAAAGAAAGAAACAAAGCAAAAACCCTAATCCCTTAAGCCACTAGGAGACACCCCTCCTATATATAGCTTTTGATTACCGGGTTTTCAACTTGCTTTACACGCTAACTCAAAATCGAATCCTCTTCCTCTTTGCAGCCTTGTGCATTTACCAAAATGCCACTCCTGCACCTTCCTGGAAGCTTTCTCGTTTCTTGCTGTCCAAGCCTCGCAACCACTTTGAACCCTCGCCGTCTTCGGCATCTCTCGACCGCTTCGACCTCAGCACCTCCTGTGCTTAGTCTGGCCATCCCATGCCACGCCACGACTGAGCTTCAAAGTCCTGCAACCATCACAGACAAGAAAACATCAAATAGCACCGCTCAAAACAATATAGTCAACATTAGCATTAGAAGAAGGAACTCAAGCACGAAACACCCAAATCAAACTCAAACTTTCAGAACACGTGTCAATTACTCATCACAAACATGGGGTCACCTCCACATGGTCTCTCATTATGACTAACTAAATAACAGTAATTATGACTACGGGAATAATGTCGAAAGCCTTGTCTTTTGGGGGAACAAATCAGCACTGCCGTGTCCTCAATGACTTATACACTGCCTTCTCCAAATAATTAGGTACGCACTATTAGTTTTGAGAGTACCTTTTTTTTTCTCGAACACGCAGGAGAGCTGCGTATCATTATATTAAGAATAAAAAAGGGGCAAGAACCCAAACAAGAAACAAAACACACGCAAAACACAAAACCACTAGGAACCTAAACAAATAGTCGCGCCCTTAACAAGAGTGCCTTGCAATGGGACATACCTTTTTTTGAGAGTACCTTGCAATGGGACATACGAAATATTAGTGCGAATAATCATAATGACAGCAATATACTACAAGTCAGTGATTATATACGTGCGTGAATACTTCACTACTTACCAATAATTTGATTACTCATCCAAAAAAAGACGAGCCATTCATTACCATCGTCCTTACCACTAACTCATTATTTACCCTGAACTAACAAATTATAGGTACTGTATATACAAAAAAAATAGTATAAACTATATCTAAATTACTACGACATACTTACTTCGTAATGCAAACTACATTAATCACGACTAACTAAATAACACTAATTGACTACGATTACAGGAATAACGTCGAAAACATATGATCAAAAATTACCTGTCCTTGCAGAGAAGAAATCAGCACTGTCAATTTTGAGCTACACACTGACTTCTCGAACTAATGAGCTACGCACTTCCAATTTTCAGCAACGACCGCGACAATTACCATCTGCGATGAATGACTGGGACACTGCCATCTCGAACTAATGAGCTACGCACTGGCCAGATGTGCATATTTATGCTCGAGCGAAAGAATCCATTATCACTAGCAGCGCTTCGAGTGAGGAGGGATGTCATCGTAACAATGATAAATGTACAAACGAGGGAGCGGGCGAGGGGGGTGACACTCAAATAATGGCATTAGTGCGAACAAGAGAGCGTGCGGAGGGGCACATGTAGAGAGAGTGATAATTGTGTGAACTGCATAGCAGCAAATAATATACACAATGATTGCGTGGCACATGGCACTTCAAAACATGCGTGACGATCATTAAATTCATGATTAATTTAATCCAAATAAACATGCCAAATTCGAACAACATAAAATTCCTAAAAAATTACACGATAACTATTACTATATCAAGAGGCTTCACAAAAAATTTCATAATTTTTGGAGCTCGTTTGCTATATGTAAAAACTCGTAAAAATATCAAAATTATTTGAATTTTTGAGCAACATTCGCAATGGATAAAATTACCCAAAAATTACACTGCGAGGTCGTTGTGTCAGAAGGTTGTACATAAATTTTCATAATATGTTGAGCTCATTTGATATATTTAAAAATTTAAACAAATACTAAATAAAAAATTATGGCAGGTAATTAGGCCGGTTAATTACCCTAGATGGCAAGCTTGCCTGCTGTCTACCCCCTGGGTGGTAGCACTGCGTGTCACCTCACGGGCACTGCCGCCCAGTCCTCAGACGGCAAAAATGATATTTTTATCAATATGTTTGACATACTGCTATTCTTATAAATACAGTATGAAATAGTGCCAAAAGTGGCTTTGTCGCCTAAAAATCATCTAGCCAAAACAAAAGCACTTGTTAGGAAGATAACAAGTTGGTACAGAAGTAGAAAGCTGTAGGAGATGTATGAAGGCAGAGGGCTATAATGGGTTCACAGTGAAAAGCAAATGAGAGGAATGGCAAAGCACCGCGGCAGGTTTGTAGCTACTATTGTAGCATAGGTACTGTGCCAGTACGCATTTTTAATTAGAGATCTTACTGTAGTATCGTCTGGACCGTTCGCGTCGATTCCCACTTTCGAGATCGGCGCTAAGGCACTGTAACTGTGGACGCACTAATACAAAAAGGTTATATTGAACGATTACATTACAGATAATTCACTATAACTATCACAGACGATTTATATGAACAACCGTTTGTAATATTTTCACATATAGTTATTTATACAAACCGTTTGTGATAATGCAAGACATCATAGATGGCTCGTATAAATAACCGTCTGTGATAATGCATAGGCGATAATTTATACAAACCATCTATGATAATGACAGATATCATAGATGGTTTTTAGTTAGAACTGTCTATATTTTGTCCTTTGTCATATAAACTACAAAAGCTATATTGTGATGTTAGGAACAGATAAGTGTGGCCAGTCACTTTTACAAAAGACAATTTCAAGTCAAATTTATTACAAAAGTCCCAAAAAAGAGATTCTTAGATCTTAATCTTCTGGGCTTCATATACTTCCTCTTCTACTCAAGGAGGATCAATAGCTGAGTTCTCAAATACCATGAAGATTGTCGTTGCCCTCTCCACTCCCTCCTCTAGCTTGAACAAATCATTAGCATGGTCCATAACCTCAGAGAGGATGTCATGATAAACTTCCTCAGAATCGGTCGCTTCTGCTCGACCAGCAAGGTCTTCTTCCGCTTTGCACACATTGAAGAGAAGAACGAGGCTGATAGCAATTTCCCTTTCCTGAGCGGCAACGAGAGACCTCCGTCGACGGCAGATGATGAGGTCCAACTGACTGATGGAAGCAAGTCGAGGAAGGAGAGCAGGGTGTGAGCGGAGGAGCTGCTCCAGACGTAAGTTGTTGGACGCCTGTGTAAAGTTGCGGCCGAACAACTCATGATATATCGATGAGAGGAAGGAGATCAAAAGAATTTTAGATGCCATTATTGATAAATATGGTGAAGAAGATGAGGGAGAGGATAGTTTAGAAGAGATTGAGTTTATGGTATCAAGGAATTGTACACCGTGTTGCATATAAAGCTAGAACGGTGTGGAAGTTTAAGGGTCTCTTGCATCGAAATATTAGCAGGCAGGAGTATGGCGCACATATTTAAGCGTTATCACAGACGGTTCGTATACCAAACCATCTCTGATGTTTCATTATCATAGATGGTTCATATAACAAACTGTCTCTAATATGTTGCATTATCACAGACAGTTCGTATAAAAAATCGTCTCTGATATGTGCATTATCACAGATGATTCTTGTAACAAACCGTCTGTGATAATGCCACATCACTGATCCGTGCCGTATTCCCCAGGATTTCGATCTTACCCATCCATTCTCTCCACAACGAACGGCAGGCACCGGTTCCTCCCACCTCTAGCCCCTTATTACTTGATCCCCTGGCCCTCTCCCTTTCCATCGCAGGCACGCGTGAGTAGTTCATCCACTCCTAGCTTCCTGCATCCGCCCCTTGACGACGTCGACTACCGCCGTGAGCTAGCTCCTCTGCCTCCTATTGTAACACCACGGTTCACTGTGCAAGACACTCTTGTCGTAAGTGTCGTAAGAGTGTCTAGGGCAGGGTCACCGTTGTGACACAAAGGTGATGCTACCGCCACCTCTCCTTCATTGTCGGTGATATCCGGCCGCCATCCGATCCCCTCCCTTCTTTTCCTTAATGGCAGGCGTTAAGGACATCCAGCTTGCGCTGCATCAGGGGCAAGAGGGCCTAGGCATCGCACGCTATATCCAACTTTTACTGTCTGCTAGGATCTCTGTTTCTTATATATTCTTGCCGTGTTACAGAATTGAGTTTGTAGGATTAAGAGATGTGTTCTTGCCATATTCTTCCTAGTTGTATTAGATGGGTAATCCGGTCGCTATCTTGTTATGCTGTAATGGTGTATTCTAATCTTAGTGGAAATGGAATGTGTTATTGTGTTTGCTGCTGTATTTGCTTATTTTCAAAGGGCATAGCTAACATTTCTTGAGGCTAACCAAAAAATAGAAAACATTTTAGGTATAGAATTAATTATCATAGACGGTTTTGTGGTATAAACCGTCTATGAAAGACTATCACATAAGGCTCTAACCAAAAACCGTCTGTGATACTCGCACATCACAGACGGTTATAGCTAGACGGTTGGTAGATATAACCGTCTGTGATGTGCAAGTATCACAGATAGGTTTTGGTTAGAGCCGTCTGTGATAACTTTCTTCACAGATGATTCTAGTTAGAAATCTTCTGTGTTGTATTTATCACAGACGGCTCACAAACCGTCTGACACATAAATTCAGACGGTTTAGAAAATCGTTTGTGATGATATTTAGGTATACAATGAATTATCATAGACGGTTTTGTGTTATAAACCGTCTATGAAAGACTATCATAGACGGCTCTAACCAAAAACCGTCTATGATACTCGCACATCACAGACAGTTGGTAGCTATAACCGTCTGTGATGTGCGAGTATCACAGACGGTTTTTGGTTAGAGCCGTCTATGATAACTTTCTTCACAAATGATTTTAGTTAAAAATCTTCTGTGTTATATTTATCACAGACGGCTCACAAACCGTCTGACATATAAATTCAGACGATTGAGGATGATATTTTTGAACTATCTGTGATAATCTTTTTCTAGTAGTGATGCTTCCAAAGCTACAGGGGAGATGATAATGCAATCATAGAGACCAAATTGTATAATTGTATGGAAAGATAAAGATCCAGGGCTAATTGGCAAAGCAAATGAGCTCATGCACAATGTTAGCAAGAAATGCAATAATCTAAGCGGCACAGGTGAAAAAAATGAGAGCTTTAGGAGCATATTTGTGGGGGTGGCACATTAAGAAGCAAAAAAGAGTAAAGACAAGGACTTAAGTGGAAATAACAAGTACATTTTCTCCAAAATTGCAAAGGTTTTAGGCGCCTGAATTCGAAAAATATTGGACCATTTCTCAATTTGTGGGTGTCATCCTTGCATAGGGGTCATGCTAATATTATTTTAGAGGGAGTGTTCTTTTGGGCTATAGTTGATAATTTTTGTCTACGTTTTTCGATACGACAGCGGACGGCGTAGATGATGATGTGGATGGCGTACATATTGTTAGGCTTGAGAAGTCGATTAAAAAATTCATTTCAAGAGGACATCCCATTTTAACGTTTATCTTTCTAACTTTTGAAGAAGAAAAAACCAAAAGGCAAAAATCCAATTAGAACAGAGCCAGCGCGTGGGGACCCAAGCATCGAGCGGCAAGAACTCAGCACACCTCTTTGGGCTGATGAACCCGGCGAGAAGGTTGAAGCCGAACTTACCATCGTTTATATGTGCGGGAGCTCGTGGGGCGCAGACCCGACTCTGTCGGATCTTCCACAGCCGGCCCAAATTGTGTACGCTCCATCCAAGCCGTTGTTTCGCCATCTAGCGTCTGATCGAGCTCCAACACGTTACTACCAGTTACAAGCAGCAACCGAGAAATTAACCGCGACAAAAGGTCAACAGCAGATACAGGAAACGCCTTTGAGTCGATCCTAACTAGCTAGGTTTTTTGCACACAAGGATATACTGCGGTAATTCCAACTGCCGTTGTATTAGTGGACAGAAGATTAACGCCAACTTCTTCTCTGATGCAAATTAGCTAGACTCTGTATGTATGCATGCATGGACATGCAGTTAGCTGGACAACAAAAAAAGCAGCAGGATGGTTTTCGATGTCGACGAGCTGTATTATTTTGTGTCGATGTCGATGGAGGTAGTTGCCAGGATGCTGTATTATTTTGGTGTGGGCAGGTAGTTTGGTTCCTGCGTCTAGGAGCCAGACTTCCAGGGGATGGTTTTCGATGTCGACGAGCTGGCTTGTTGTTGGCAGCAACAGCGGCCGGGCCAAGGCGAGCTTCAGCGATGGCGACAGAGACCTCATCATCTTTGACAAGAAGTGGAGGAGCTCTGGACATGGAAATCTCGGACGAAGTTTTCGAACAAAAATTCGTGGCGGATCGCAGTTGGTCGCAGGCCATGGCAGCCATGAGTTGCTAGATTAGATTGGGTAGCATTTAAGCGCAGTTGAGTGTTTGAGACGGAGCTATTACTCTCAGGATAGCAAGCATGCAGTTTGAGACTCAATTTTTTAAAGGGTATTGATAAACATCATCCGGATGTTTTCTTTCTAACTATCATCCAGATTTGTGACCGTTGGATTCGAGATCCAAGGGCCACAAATTCTCTTCACCCCCTCCAAAAAAAAATTCACCCCCCCTCCAAACAAAATTCTCCCCCCTCCAAAAAAAGAGACCATTGGATCTCTAATCCAACGGTCCGAAATTTGGATGATTGTTGAGAAGAAAACATCCAGGTGATACCTATACACACCCAATCAACAATGCGGGAAAACGTGGCAACGCGTTCGGCTCCGGTGCCCGGCCAAGCTAGCTCAGGGCATGTGCTGGCGACGTGTCGGCTGGACTGGAGTGAGGCAACCCGATAGAAAAGGACAGCTGAAGCTGATGGGAAACTATAGCTTGCGGTGGAGAAAAATGGCTAGGGTTTGAGTTTTTCTCTCCCATAATCTCTTTTTATCTTGACGCAGCATCCTAATTTGGTTCTAACTTCCTGTACAACTCGCTCAAGAAAACTACTTCATCATCTAAAATTCCACACATCCTCTTTCTATGTACCTCTTTTTCACTATTTATACACAGATCCTCAAGAGGCCTATTTTCATAATATTACAGATAGCTTTGATGGAGATGTACCAGTCTTAGGAATTACCTAGTTCGTTTTTCTCCCACCATAATTAACTGATAGTCTATGTAGTTAATTTGTCACTAATACCTAGGGTGGCAATTCCCCCATGGGGATAAGGCCCCACGGGGAATATCCCTATATGGGCGAGGGCGGGGAATGATCTCCCCCCATAGGGGGAATGGGGCAAGGCCCCGCTATGCTAGCGGGGTGGGGACAGGGTTATCCTCTCCTGCAGAGCCTCACGGGGATCCGATAAAAATAAAAATAAATATTTTGATAATAGATTATAGTTTTTAATATAAGAGATTGTATTCTTTTCTTATATATTTAGACTAAAATTTGAATTTATATGTTAAAATATATTTTTTAAAGCTATATTGTTTTAATAAAATATACTTAAGTAATTATAAATTATTTTTAAAATAAAATTCAGTATTTTTTTATCACCACAGGGACTGGGAACAGAGCGCCATCTTCCCCGAGGAGACGGCTAGCGAGGTGACGTGGTGGGGCTACGGAGGCTTTTTCCGTGATTCCCATCCCGTTGCCATTCCTACCGATACCTAGGTTTGTACAACATGAGACTTTTGTTTGAGGGTACTATGTAATATAATAAATTTTGTTTATATTATATTCTTTAATAATGTACGGCACTTATATTATATTTGTTTATATTATACAAATTCACGCGCCAGTCTCTGGGACCGTTGCTCCCGCCCTACACGTACGTCCTTGGGCCCTTCTTTTGCTCTCTCATCTTCACATTTCCTACAACCAGGTCCCTGAAGCGATGCATTTTTTTTCAAGCCATGTCCGTTCTGATCATTCCCCTTCCAGCTATAGCAGTCAAACATTTGAAATTTTGGTTAATGGTGTCTTTATAAATATTTAGATTAGATATATAAAAATTATTGGTGTATATTTGTCTTAAAAAGAACTTTTATAATATTATAAGTTTATTAAATTTTATAAATATATTACAATAGAAATTAACAGTTAAAGTTGTGTTTTTGGAAACCGTATCGATATTTAAAATAATATGTTTTTGTGACTAGATAGAGTACAAGACAAAGAATGCAATGCCATGCTGCTGAAAAGAGTTAAGAGGGGCATCAGAAAGAAAAACACACAAAAATGCATGGGAAATAGTGTGCTGTTGATTAGGCACAAATCCTCGCTCCACACTCGATAAAACAGATGTGGAACACTGTAACGCCCCCATTTTTGGGTACAGGGACGTCTTACCACCCGCAACAGCCTAGGAGTTCAGTTGCGGATACAAAAAGTATCATGCCTGCTTACGAACATTTAAAAGAAGTTAGTTTGATCAAAATAAGACCTAGTGGCCAACTTTAATAACAATACGGGCATCTAGGCCCAAAACTTAACTTACAAACAGAAGAGCCGAAGAAAACTCCACAGGAACGCTTGAGTGTGGTCGCAACCCTAGCACGAAACTTGCAGCATCCTCTTTCTTCTGGCATCTGTTGTGGTAGAGATATTGCAAGACTGAGTACCAACCACTGTACTCAGCAAATCACATGGGGAAATACTATATATCTACTTGCCAGGATTCTCAAGAGAAGGGAATATAATTGTTTTATTATGAGGTGGATGCAATTTTATTTGCAAACAAATAAAATTAAAACATTTGCTCCTTAAGATCAGGGGGTTTTCTTATCAGATAAAGTTTCATCATTACTCAGATTAACAACATCAGAAACTCTACTTATGCCTCGTTGTTGGAATCACCCAATTAACACAGCATCATTAACCGGAAGCACGGCGTATTCGAATACCATTAGTTTGACTCTGCAAAGTTGCTCAACTTTACCCACACGATTCCTTAACCCTCATGACTGAGTTAAGAAAGCCAGGTCGTTTCACTGCTCAATTCTTTATATAGGCTCTACCTGGTAGTGTCACTCATTTAGGCACACATTTAACATACACTTTCCTTGCCGTGTGAGTGACCTCTACCGTTGTTAGGTACCCGCAGCAAACCTAACCCCTCGGCACCCTGCCGCCTCATCCTGTAGAGTTTCAATTGAATCGAGCAGCTACTAAACCAGTGTTGACAAGTCAACTCCTGTGGTTTGAGCGATCACTATGTCTTTTACTTGGCACAAGGTTCTTGTCCTTATATTTTTACCTGAGGCACCAACCACAATTCCGTTACTGTGCTCAACAGCACTAATCACCGCCATTCCAAACTAGCCTCCCTCCTAGGGTAAAACGGTGGGCTAAGTTCGTTACCCGAAGCCCCACCAACCTCTCTTCCCTAGGTCCAATCCTAGGGTAAAGCGGTGGGCTAAGTCCGTTACTCGGAGCCCCATCAACCTCTTTACCCTAGGTCCAAGTTTTTCAAAACCTACCGGCTCGCGGCCAAAGTCACTTAATAGTATAAAATGATGAATGAAATGATTTACAATTATTTATACAATATTTAATTTATTACTAAGGTTGTCAAGGTGAATATGGCCATCAAAGTAAACAGAGCTTTTTTAGTGGTAGGGTGTAACTAGGTATCATGTCATTCTAACATGTATTGTACATAAAATATCAATTTTCAAATAAAAGATAATGAAAATATTGATAAATAAATAATTAACAAATGTAGGTTTAACATGATCAAAAACATGTGACTTGCCTTCTTTCTGTTGCTCTTGATCTTCTTGACCTGCTTCAACTTACTTCATCTGCCTTTGTTGTCCTTCAGTTGACGAACTCGCTTGGTCCGTTCACTAGCGTAGAAAACGAGGTCAAACAGGTTCCTGCTTTGCAAGATGCAAGCTGGGAACAAAATGCAATTAAAAACAAGAAAGGGCATAAAAAGAAATGGGTTGGATTGGGTAGTCGGAGTTCAACGGTGCTTGGGTGGCCGATAGGGCTAAAATTGGATTAGATAGGTTGAGGACGATCGAATAGGTAATATACGTGTTAGACCAATTTTTGGAAATAGAAGATAGACATTTAGAAATGGATGGTTGATCTTTGAATTGGATGAATTTGGGTTTTATCGAGATTTAATTTGGCAAAATGGAGGATTTTGAATTTATTTGGAGATGAATATGGTGGAAGGGTGAAATTTGAATTTTGAACGAATGGAGGTCAAATTTGAATTCTGGGTATTAAACTGGTCAAAATGGTGTATTTTTAGTATTTTTGGGAATTTATTGGATTTTCTGGGATTTTAATGATTTTCCTAAATTTTCTAAAATGGATGAACAATAACCTACAGTATTGGGCCAGCCCAAAATGAACAGTGCGGCCTGAGATTAATTTTAAAAGGAAAATGGCCTATGGGCTGAACGGCTGGGCCTGGCAACGCTTGGCCATGGCAGCCGACGCGCATGCACTCACGCTCGCCCGCTGGGCGACACACGGCTTGCTCGGATGGCCCAGATGCGTGAGGTGTGGGCGGTTTGATGGGAAGGCAGCAACAGAGCCAGCGATCCGGATGCGACCACGTCGCCCCTCCCCAGTTGTCTTCTACCTCCGGCCATCTCTCTCGGAGGAAAAGCAGAGGTGCCGCCCCACCGTGGTTCGGCTTCAACGGTGACTGCCGGCGAGGGTGGGTGGTACGAGCGACTTCAGGTGACAGCAGGGATTCCATTTTGAGGATTTGGAGAACACGGGGATGGGCGGTAGCGGCTGGCGACAAGAGAAATGTTTGCGAGCTTCCTAGCGAAGTTAGGGTTTTCCCGGGGCTCTCTAGTGAGGTTGGCGGCGATTTCACCATCTAGGGCTCACAAGAAATGCGAGAGTGGCTTTGATTTAGGTTAAGGAGCTCCCTATAGGCTGTCCCCGAGAGGGTGTTTTTGGCCAGCGGTAAACTTCGTCGGCGGAGCTCTCGGTTAATGCTAATGCTTGATTGAGTTCACGAGTGTATTTGGCATGCAGAGGAGATGTTGTGGCCAAAAGCAATTGAAATTTGGTGGTTGAATGAGGGGGATTGGGTGAGCAGCTTACCGGGCTCAGGGGAGACCGCCGGTGGCGGAGCGATGAACTTGAACTAAAATTGGTGGCTCCGGAGGGTATTTGTGAGTGTTGTAAGGCGCTCTGCAGCGGCCAAGAAACTTATAACACAAGGGAAAGCGGTGGCAATGGAGAGGCAGTTTGGGAGTGCGCCTCTCCCGTGGGAGGGAGGAGATGGGGCAGGCTCTATTGCTGCGCAGTGGGTAGAGGGGGAGGTGGCACTGCTACTCTACAAAACTTATTGCCACTTTGACTTGGGTGCTCCTGTCACATCCCAAAATTGTCGTTTTGGAAAATTTTAATTTCAAATAAGTTATTTTAAAGTAATTGAATTTTATTTGGCTTTTATTTGATTTTTTGAATTTTCTGGAGTTTAAAACCTATTTTTAAAATTTAAAAAGTATTTTAAAATATGAAAATTAAATACCAACATTAGTTGGAAATAATTTTATTTAGTCCAAAATATCTCCAAAAGCTTCTGTGAATTTGTCTGGATTTTTTGGAGGTATTTTCATATTTTTCTGAGGCCTAAATAATTTCCTAGCCTTTTCTGAAAATCAAAATCAAATTCTAAAAATAAAATCCCTCCTCTCTCCCACCAGCCGACGCGTGGACGGCCCGGATCCGCCCACGTCGCCGCCTGGCCCAAATCCGGCCGCTCCCTTCCTCTCTCTCCGCCAAGCGGGCCCGGCCCGTCAGCCTCGGCTCCGCATTCCCCTCCCCTCGGGCCGACGCGTGGCTGGCCCGATGTGCGCCGCGTCGCCCGCGCGAGCCATTCGGCCGTCCCCTCCCACTTAAACCGCACCCGCCGCCCGATCCACCTCCGGGCCACGTGGCTGCGATCCGCACCGTCCGCACCCCGCTCCCCTCTCCTCTCTGACCCGCGGGCCCCGCCCGTCAGCCACCTGCGCCCTCTCTCTCGCTGCCGCCCGGCCCCGCCTGTCAGGCCGTCGTCTTCCCCGCGGAGCGCCGCATTCCTTCCTTCCCTGCCTCCCTTTCCTTTCCTCCTGTAACACCCCATTTTCAAAATCTGGCTTATTGTAAAATTCAAATGTATGTTAATAAAATTCAAAAGCTTTTATTCTCAGTTGGCTATTCTTTGTGTTTAATGTGTGTCTAAACATATATATGTATGTATGTATATATATGCACATATGTGTATATCCTAGAAAATGCGAAAGTCCTTTAAAATAAAAACCTTGCTCCTTCTCCAGGGAAGAAAATCAAGTTAACCTTATAAAATTTTTTTTTGAAATATACTTCAAGGATTAAAGGATTCAGGGGGCTAGGAAGGTTAAGGAAAGATATATGCATGTATACATGTATATATACCCGTATACATATATGCGTATGTATGTATGCTAATGGTAGGATTTTTCCCTCCCCAAGCCTTTCCAGCCAGCACTTCGTTTCTCCTCCTCTGGCTGAGCAGCGCTTGTCGCCATTTGCACCAACTTTGTCGGCGAGTAAATGCGGTGTCAGCTCTCGTCTTCAGCGCCTCTCCTCGCCATCAGCGCCCAGCAGTGGCAGTGCTTTCCGTCACCTCCTGCATGTCTCCCGCACGCATTAGCCATCGTCCGTCCAAGCGCGCTCTAACACCTTCCTCTCACTGCACCGCCGTAGTACCCTCTGCCATCAGTCGATCTCGCATGCATGGTGGATGCACGGCGCCATGCCGCCTTGCCTCCTCGGCGTCTCGTTGCGCTCCCCCGGGCGCTATACATGGCGCCGCTTACTTCGCACTCACCCCCGCCGAGGCACACCCAAAGTGCACAACCGCTGCCTCCTCTGCCTTCGGCATGCCGTCGGGAGTCTACGCCGTCGAGCTGCTCCGGTCGCCGCTAGGGCCCCTTGGACTCTCCTCCGCGCTCCCCACTATCCCCTCCCTCTTCTCCCCGAGCTGATTGCTCTTCCTTTTCCTCGCAGGCCGCCGGCGACACATTTCCTCGCCACCACCGGCTTCGGACCTCCCCGGTGCACCGCGACGCCCCGGGCCAATTCCTTGCTCGGGAAGCATCACCGGGACCCCGTGAACGTCTTCCCCACCTCGCCGGACCCCGTCGCCCTCTCCAGCGAGCCGCCACCGTGGTCCTCCTCACCGCCGAGCCCATCCCCGCCGCCAGGCCGCACCACTTCACTCCGGCCACCGCTCAGGTCACAGGTGAGCTCACGGACGCCCACATATGCTCCCATGGCGAGCTATTGAACTCTACCAGCCCGAGTCGCCGGCGCCCAACTCCCCTGTCTCCGCCGCCGCCTCACCCGTCGTCGCCCTCCGCCCGGCCAAGTCCGGCCGGCTCCGGCCGAGTTCCTCCCTCCCCGAGGCGCGCACTGGGTTGTGCGACCCATTTGGGCCAGCGCCGCCTCGCCTCCGGGTTCCCTCCGCCGCCGGCCGGCGCCGCTCTCCTTTTCCCCGTGCGGCCGGGAGGAGCTAGAACAAAAGAGCCTACAGTGCAATGATGTGCTAACTAAATACCTGTCCTAACCAGCCATTTAATCATGTTTTAAGCCGACCAAGTGAAGGTCATTAATATTGCTAATTAAGGCCCACTGTCCGCAATGCATTTCTTTATTTTTCGGATTTTCCCAACATTTAAAACTTCAAGATACTGTAACGTCTTAACCCTAACTCCGAACTTAACGAAACCAACTTCTAAATTTTTCTAAAATCAAGACCTGTCTAATGGTTCTAGTTTGGTTCAATTCCGAGTTCATTTGAGTTGTTTTGTTGTTTTATTTGGTTCTTATTCGGCGCTCTTCATTTTATGTGTTTTTTTTCTGGTACTTCCGTCCGAGTAGAGTTCGACGACGCGAACGAGACCCCGCTTGAAGCAGCGCAAGACCCCCAAGCCTTCGATCCAGGCAAGTCAATACTTTGATCATTTTGCGCCTACATTTTTTGAAACTATGTTCGCTTAAACTATAAAAATTGCATGCGTTATTTTATGTGCTAAAAATATGTAAGTCTTAAGGTAGATAATAACCTTATGCCCACCTAATGATATAATACTTCACCAGTAACAGTTGAACTCCCATGATCATTTGTCGCCCTAGATGTAAACACTGGAATGGTAGTTATACGACTTATTATTGCCATGCTAAAATTTGTCAAGTCCAGGGTTCTAGTAACCCTGTTAATCACTCTTTAATCATGAACACTAGATTTGGGATAGTCATGGGATGTACATGGCTGAACAAATATGTTGATTTGTGTTATGCTTCTCAAAACCCTGAAAACTGCTAAACCTGTTTGGGCGGGTGGAAAGAACGGTGGGTGTGGATGTAACACAAGGGATTGTGGAATGAACCGCTCGAACAATTTAAGGACTTAATCCTGTGTGGACCCTCCGTGTATAACAGTACAACCACAAGCTGGCATATTGTAGGCTGGGCTAAATAATTTACCGAACTCTCTAGTCATCTCACGGAGAACGTGTGTAGGTGGGTAATGAAAGCCCCACTTGGAATGGGACACCGGATGTAGGTGACGTTGCCTAGGATAGCGTATGTGGAGAGTGGAGTCCGACTGCGCTAACCTATGGTGGACATCCCGCACAACCTATGGACGTAACCCCATAGGAGTGAAATGCTAGAGGGTGAAGTATTGTAAAGGCCTCGTGATATTTTCTCGATCTGCATGTCGAAGGAATCATGTAGAACCATCGGGACAATTATCTCTTGTGGGTAAAGATGTACAGTCTCTGCAGAGTACTACACAAACTATTCGAATAGCCGTGCCCACGGTCAAGGGC
Organism: Dendrocalamus latiflorus; assembly: GCA_017311315.1. Taxonomy (NCBI): domain Eukaryota; kingdom Viridiplantae; phylum Streptophyta; class Magnoliopsida; order Poales; family Poaceae; genus Dendrocalamus; species Dendrocalamus latiflorus. The sequence continues at coordinate 15,163,781 of CM029674.1, read as the reverse complement.
AGACATGGAAATCTTCCTCGAGTTAGTTCTATTTCAAAAACTTTTGGAGGTTGGGCATGAAAATTTGCTAGGTGGATGTAGCCTAAACTTTGGTAATTTATCCTGGAGGGATGTACTCCAGTATTGGTATTAAGGTGGAAGTAACCTGCTATTCAAAAAGTTAAGCATTGGTGGATGTAACCATAAAATATGGTGGATGTAACCATAAAATTTGGAACTGGAAACTACTCCGTTTATTGCACACTTTCAGTATTTAAATCGTAAGTTCTTGAAAAATGCTAGATCATAGGGATTTCAAATTATGGTAATTCCAAATGTCGCTTTATGCAAATAAAAGAACCCGAGCCTTCCTTGAATAGCCTTGCATCTATAATTATATGCATTCTGTGTGTTGGCTCGCGGAGCACGGTTGTTTGTGCTCAAACTCGCTCTTAACCCCCCTTTCAGAAGATGTGAATGGAGAGCACTACGCTTATCATGAGGATCAGGATGCCGAAGGAAATGAAGATGGTGGTTATTAGAATAGGCCTTGGTAGTCTTGCCTCTCGCCTCAGTAAAGTTGACCAGGCTAGTCTTGGTGGGTGCCTTCGTTATTAGCCAGGTCCCTGCTTAATAGCGTTGGTACTCGGGTTGTCCCAGTCGCTTGCCTGTGGTGAGTTGTGCCCCTACGCTATGTACGCTTCTGCTTCCGCTTTTATGTATTGTAAGACATTTGGCCTGACGGCTCTATTGTAACCCTGGCCCGATGTGGTCTATTTGAACTCTGGTATTGTAATGTATGAATTTATCGTGTATGAAATGATGCAGCGATGTATCTGTGAGCATTATCTACTGATCCAGGGAATAATGCAGTGTTATCACAGAGGATTCCAGGTATTAAACTTGGGGTCCGACACCTCCCCCTTCCCTTCCTTTTCTCGGCCGCCATCTTCGGCGAGCAATCGCGCGCCCGTGTCCCCTCCTCCGCCCTATAAACCCCCCCCTCGGCTTCGCCTCCCTCCGCCCAACACCCCGACGCGCTCCACCTCCTTTCCCGAGCCCCGTAGCGCCATACCACCGTGCGACCTCCCTCTCCGAGCTCCGCCACACTCCGGCGAGCAATCGCCGCCGCCTTGGACCTCCTCGGAGCCTGCCACCGCCACTCCGAGCACCCCCGTGGCCGTGCGAACCTCCCCGACACCTCGGCCGTCCCTCCCCGCCGCCGGATCGTCGCCGCACCGGAGCTCCAGTACTGCGCCGCCGCCCTTCCTCGTCGCCGGCCGTCCCCGCTCGTCGCTGGACCCCGCTGACCCCTCCACCAGCACCGCCTCCGCACCGGGATCGCATTTTTGGGCATCACCAGAACCTCTCTGGCCACCCCTCGCCGCCGGCACCACCGCCTCCGTCCACTGCTGCCCGGCCCCCTCCAGCAGGTACCTCAAAGGGATTACCTACCCTTTATGGGTAGGCAAAGCCTCCCCGCCCGACTGGTTACCAGCGCTACTCCCTTCTCCCCCGGCTCCCTCGGCGCGCGTTCGAGCCCCCGGCTCCGCACGCTGAGGTTGAGCCTTTTCTTTGTTTTTCCGCGCTGATAGATGGGTCCCACCCGTCAGCGGCCGCCAGTCTGCGCTGGCCACTGTCGCCTGGGCCCCACCTGTCTGTGTCAGCCACTGACATATGGGCCCAGAGTCCAGTCGGTCCCACATGTCAGAGGTAGGGCCAGTGGGCTCACTGTCCAGTGGGTCCCACCTGTCATAGATTCAGAGTAAAGAATTAAAATTAAAAGATTAAAAATTAAATATTCCCAGTGGTCCCCACCTGTTAGAAATTTCGTAATTTCTGGAATTATTCAAACTGAGATTTTCAAATGAGCATAACTTTCTCATTTTAGGTTCAAATTCAGCCATTCAAATTTCTAAATTCATCTAAAATCATAATCTATCTAAATATGGCCTATTTTGAATTTTTGGTTTTTATTTGAATTTTGTTTGTATTTATTTGCTTTGTTTGCTTCGTCTTTTCTCGCGTAACTTCCAACGTTGTCGACGATCTCTCCACTTGGCAGCAGGAAGACCCAGGGAGCGTGCAAGAAGGCAAGTCTCCTTTGATCATCTTGAACCTATGATTTTGAAATTATTTAATTATTTTAAATTATGTGCATTGCTATTTACATAAAACATTAGTTCAAATTTTAAGGTATTAGTTACTCCAACTTTGTTATGCCCTCAATTGAAATTGATTGCCATGTACCTTTGTAACCCTAGAATTCCCTTTGTCTCAGCAATGAGAATTATACAATTCTTTGTTAATATTAGAATGGTAGTATAATGCTTAGTCATGCTATTTAATATCTTAGGAATCTTGAAAATGGGAAATTATGGTTTATTGTAATAGCCTTGTGTTTATAAATTAGTGGTGATTGGAGTTGCCACTGTTCTTTTAAAACTAAAATAAAAATGTGGAAGTTGGTTTAGATTAGGGTGGATGGTTAGTTTGGGTTGGTGCAGCAAACACGAGATCTTGTAAAGTGTATGTTCCACCCTAGTCAATTAAGGACTGACGCTTGTGATTGTCCAGACTGAGCACTACCGTACAACCCTAAGTCTATATGGGTACGACCTAGCTGATTAACTCATGATAGTCTAGTTTAGGTGTCACCAGTGGAAAGTGGGTGCCACGGATTTATTGGTTATCCACAGTGAGGGTCAGGGATTTACTGTACTCATATGGCGCAAGAGGGGGCTTCGGATTGGGCAGATTTAACCCTTCTGCGGTGAAACCTCAGCGGGTGGTGTCTAGCTAGTCTAGAGTGAGGTAAAGGCTTTGTGATATTTTATATGTGTCTCATGCCAAAGGAAGCGTGGCGACTGTTAAGATAATTTATCTCTTGGGGGTAAAGTTGTAAAACCTCTGCAGAGTGTCAAACTATTCGAATAGCCGTGCCCACGGTCAAGGGCGGGCAAGGGATGCATTCAGATGGTAGATTTTTGGTTTTGGTTTTAAAATTAAAGTTTTGTATTCCGAGAAGTGGAGGGAACTCTCGGAAGGGTATCCTGGCAGATGGAGCCAGAGAGGGTGGATGTAACCCGCAGTTTCAAAACTTGATCAGTTAGAATTGATTAAACTAGTGATGGTAGATGGAACCTTCACTATAGAATTAATGATAGTTTCGGTTAAAACATTTACTTGGTTAAAATGATGCCTTCGAAAATAATTAGAAGTATTTCAATTAAAATGTTGCTTTGTGCAAAAGAACCATATGGCCTTCCTTTGTCAAGCCTTGCATCTATTGCATTTTTCCCAAGACTTGCGGAGTACTTTATGTACTCACATGCTGCACTCAAAAATAATATTCAGAAGAATATGAAACCCAAGAAGGTGACTATGACTACTTCGCGTGTGGATTTGATGAAGGATTCCCGGAGTACTAGGTCGCGCTTCCCCAGTCAATTGCCTGTGGCGTATTGATGGGTCTTCATCAAGTTTATCTTTTGCTTCCGCGTTATTTCGTGTGTGCGAGGTCTTGAAACCTCATTTGTAATAATGAGACCTCTCGGCCAATACTCTCTATTATTGTAATAAATCGTTGATGGTGATGTAATCATTTCTTTTTAACTGTGTGCACTAGCTTTGATCTGGGACTAGTGCTATAATACATAGAGGGTCCGGGTTTGGAAATTCGGGGTCCCGACAGAGATGGTATCAGAGCCAATTTGACTGTAGGACGTGACCTAGAGTAGGAATGGCAAACCTTAAGGACTTATATTTATAAAAAGATTATATTAACAATTATATAAGCTTCCTTGCTTCTACTCTTTTCTTACGTAGTATCTCGTTCTTGTCTTCATACTCACTTATTAAAACTTTTTACTAATCTTCTCTTTTATTTCAACTTTGTAGATGGCCGGTTCGACCTCCGCTGCCCCGTAGGACTATTACTCTCATGGAGAGGATGCTGGAGCATTTGCTAGCCTCCTTCGTCAGCTCATGCAGTGTCTGGAGTACCATCAGCTGCCCATTTTCAGGGGGCGGAAGACACGGATCCTAGATCGAGACTCGTGGTCGATGGAGGTATTCTTGTATGCACGGGATGGGGAATTCAATTCCCACACATACCTTATCAAGCATCCCCGGTCCCGCTGCTTTGATGCTGTCCAGGATGCAGCACGCCTCACCATTGATGACTTGTGCCATCTTCACAAGGATGTTGTACATCAGTCACTCTTTTGTTTCTTCATCAACCCTCGAGCAGGACAGAGGTACCCAGATCCCTTTGATATTCCAGCTGACGATCCTCGACTGTCGCACCAGGTGCAGCTCACGCAGGCGATGGCAGTCACCTATGCTAGAGCCTTGGAGGAGATTGGACAGCTTCGGATGCTTCTCACTTCCAGCTACCAGCACTCCGACACCCTTCGTGCACAGCTTCTCCATAGCCAGGCAGTAGAGATCGAGTTGGGACGTCTCAAAGCTGCAGCTGACTACACGCCTTCTTCACCCGTACCAGCTATCGTCCCCAACAACCAAGCGCCGACTCGACGTCCAGGACTCCGCACCATGCTCACAGCACGCAAGAGGGTGCAACGTCCCAGTCCGCCACCCGTCATCACCCTCAAGAAGCGCAAACTCTCTCGTTCCCGCTCACGTTCGACTGCCTCCAGTCGTAACCGTACTCGTTCTCGCGCTTCGGCTGCTTGTGATTGTTCACGGCATCACGTGAACGAGCACGCGGACCCGGAGGAGGAGCCAGAGGAGGACCCAGAGGAGGATCCTAAGGAGCGCATCATCGTAGAAGATTAGCCGTCAGTTGAGTCAGTAGTACCCAAATAAATGTCCACGTTCTTAGAACGCTTTATGTTTTGGTGTGCTAGGTGGACTGTACCAAGCCTATGTGCACTTGTGGTACAGCCATTCTTAAACCTATTTTGATTTCAATATAAGTTCCTCTTCTAAGTTGATTGTTTGCTTCCTTCTTGTGTGTTGGTTTGGGATGTGGTTTAGTCTTTTTCCCCCAAGTCTCTTATCTATGCTAGTTCCCTCTTACCTTTTGCTAACCCTGGAAGCCGCTTCAGATGGTGAACACAAGGAGCAACCCTGACAACAGCCGTGACGCCAATGCTCAACCAGAGAACAACATTCCACCACCTCCTGCCCAAGCCCCTAGCCTGGAGCAGATGATGGCCATGCAGCTGCAACTACTCCAAGCCCTTGCTCAGAATCAAGTGCAGTAAGCTCCGCAGGCAATGAGCAGAGGACATCTTAATCATGTGACCACTGAAGCAGCCCAGGATGCACCCGATGTAGTTCTGGGTAAGTTCCTTGTCAACTCAGTACCTGCATCAGCATTATTTGATTCTGGAGCTTCGCATTCTTTTGTGTCAAAAGATTTTGTTGAAAGATATAATTGGGATGTGCGTAAACTAAAGAACCCTATGCTAGTCCAATCCCCCGGAAAGGAAATGAGGACTAACACAGTTTGCCCTAGCGCGACTGTAGATATAAATGGAGTTAAATTCCTAGCGAATCTTATTATAATAGACTCCAAGAGTTTAGATGTGATACTGGGTATGGATTGGCTAACCAAGTATAAAGGACAGATAGATTGTGCCGATCGTGCTGTCACTGTTACCAACTCGGATGGAATCCAAGTAAGGTATAAGTCAAACACATCTTCTCAGAATAGGTGTGGGTTGAACAGTGTGAAGGGAGTGACCCTGGAAAAGGTACCTATAGTAAGTGAATACCCCGATGTGTTCCCTGAAGATTTGCCGGAAATGCCACCAGACAGAGAGATTGAATTTGTTATCAACCTGGTACCTGGTACAGCTCTGATTTCCAAGAGACCTTATCGTATGTCTGCAAATGATTTGGCTGAAGTTAAAAAGCAAATTGAAGAGTTGCAATATAAAGGTTTTGTAAGGCCAAGTTCGTCACCCTGGGGAGCACCAATACTGCTGGTGAAGAAGAAAGATGGTAGTCTCCGCATGTGTGTGGACTATCGATCCTTGAACGATGTGACGATCAAGAACAAGTACCCTTTGCCCCGGATAGATGATTTGTTTGATCAGCTGAAAGGTTCATGTGTCTTCTCCAAGATTGATCTTCGATCAGGTTATCACCAATTGAAGATAAGACAAGAAGACATACCAAAGACAGCGTTTGCTACTCGTTATGGATTATATGAGTTTACAGTGATGTCTTTTGGGTTGACAAATGCGCCCGCATACTTTATGTATCTGATGAATAAGGTGTTCATGGAATACTTGGATAAGTTTGTAGTAGTATTCATCGATGATATTTTGATATACTCAAAGAATGAGGAAGAACATGCAGAACATCTGAGGATAGTTTTGGAAAAGCTTAGAGAACACCGGTTGTATGCCAAATTTAGCAAGTGTGAATTCTGGTTGAAGAAAGTAGCTTTCCTGGGTCATGTGATTTCCGCAGGAGGAGTATCCGTAGACCCTGAGAAAGTAAGTGATGTGCTTAATTGGACACAACCAAAGTCAATATCTGAGATCAGAAGTTTTCTGGGATTAGCCGGTTATTACCGGCGCTTTATCGAATGTTTCTCCATGCTTGCAAGACCTCTCACCCAGTTGCTAAAGAAGGAAAAGAAGTTTGAATGGAGTAAATCGTGTGAGGATAGTTTTCAAGAGCTGAAGAGAAGGTTAACTTCTGCACCAGTGTTAACACTTCCGGATATTAGAAAGGATTTTGAGGTCTTTTGTGACACATCAAGACAAGGACTAGGCTGTGTTCTGATGCAAGAAAGAAAGGTAGTAGCCTATGCCTCAAGGCAATTGCGACCTCATGAGGAGAATTATCCAACCCATGATTTAGAGCTTGCCGCCGTAGTGCACGCTTTAAAAATATGGAGGCATTATTTGATCGGTAATCGTTGTGAAATTTACATGGATCACAAGAGTTTGAAGTATATATTTACCCAACCCGATCTTAATATGAGGCAAAGGAGATGGCTTGAGTTAATAAAAGATTATGATATTGGAATACATTATCATCCAGGAAAGGCTAATGTGGTAGCTGATGCCTTGAGCCGAAAGAGTATGCCTGCACTCCAAGAAGAATTCCAGCAGCTCAATTTAGAAGTAGTAGAAGCAGGATTTCTAGCTACTTTGGAAGTTCAACCAACCTTAGAGGATCAAATCAGGGCAGCTCAAAAGGAGGACAAGTATGTCAAGGAAATCCAAGATAATATGAAGAAAGGGAAAGCACTAGGATTTTCAGAGGATGAACAAGGTACTGTCTGGTTTGGAAAAAGAATTATTGTACCTGAGAAGAAAGAAATAAAAGAGTTGATCTTGAAAGAAGCTCATGAGTCTAGATATTCAATTCACCCTGGGAGTACCAAGATGTACCAAGATCTCAAAGAAAGGTATTGGTGGTCAGGTATGAAAAGAGAAATTGCAGAATATGTAGCTTTGTGTGATGTGTGCCAACAGATCAAGGCCGAACATCAACGACCTGCTGGACTTTTGCAACCTTTGCAGATACCTGAATGGAAGTGGGAAGAAATTGGTATGGATTTTATAACCGGATTATCGAGAACAAAAGCAGGGCACGATTCAATTTGGGTTATTGTGGATCGTCTGACGAAGGTCGCCCACTTCATTCCAGTAAAGACCACCTACTCTGGGGATAGACTCGCAGAGTTGTACATGTCAAGAGTTGTGTGTTTGCATGGAGTTCCAAAGAAGATTGTGCCAGATCAGGGAACCCAGTTTACTTCAAGATGTTGGCAAAAGCTACATGGACTTTTGGGTACAAATTTAAATTTCAGTACAGCCTATCATCCACAGACAGATGGACAAACAGAAAGAGTAAATCAAATTTTGGAAGACATGTTGAGAGCATGTGTCCTAGCGAACAAGACTAATTGGGATCAGAGTTTACCCTACGCAGAGTTTTCCTACAACAATAGTTATCAATCCAGTTTGCAAATGTCTCCGTTCGAAGCCTTGTACGGCAGAAAATGCAGGACACCGTTGTATTGGAAGGAAACAGGAGAAGGACAAGTGTTTGGACCAGATGTGTTGAAGCAAGCAGAAGAGCAAGTACGCTTAATTCAGGACAGATTAAAAACAGCACAAACAAGACAAAAGAGCTATGCGGACAATCGCCGAAGGGCGTTAGAATTTGTACCTGGAGATCATGTTTACCTAAAAGTATCACCTCTCAAGGGAATGCGATGTTTTGGAGTCAGTGGAAAGCTAGCTCCTAGATTCATTGGACCCTTCCCTGTTGTAGCAAAAAGGGGAGAAGTAGCTTACCAATTAGAACTTCCGCCACAATTGTTAAAGGTGCATGACGTCTTCCATGTGTCTCAGCTAAGAAAATGTCTCAGAGTGCCAGAAGAGCAGATGCCGCTAGATGAAGTGAACTTGAAGGAGGACCTAACGTATCCAGAGCATTGTAACATCCTAAAATTTCAAGTGTTCAAAAATGTGGAAGTTTTAAAATTTTTCTTGCATTTGCTAGCACTTAAGTTTCTTTTGAGTATCTATTGAAATCTTTTTCGGTTTTGTGCTATACAAATTAATAATCAAGAGTACTCCCAAATGCAAATAATAATGTTGTAAATTATAAAAATAGAAAATGCCATTGCAGATTATGAATTTAAAGTACCAACATCTTGAATTCAAATTCAGGTCAACAAAATCTAGGGTTGAAATTTCACATTTATCCTTAGCATTTTGCTCTCTGCTTCATTTTCCTACAAGTGGCCCCCACCTCTCTTTTTTTCCTCCCACTCCCTCTTCTCTCCCCTCCCCCTTTCTCCTTTTCTTTCCCCCCTGCGCGCGGGCCCGTCCCTGCTTCCTTCTTCCTTTCCTGTTTGTCTTCTCCAGCGCTCGCTCGCGTCATCTCTGCTCTGCGCGCCTGCTCTATCCCGTCGCCGCCCGCCCGTCACCCTCAGCTCTGCGCCGAGCCCCGCGCCCTGCTCCCGTCGCCTCCGCGCGCCGAGCCCCGTGCCCTGCTTCCGTCGCCTCCACGCGCCGAGCCCCGCGCTGGTCTTTGCCCCGCAGACCTCCGCCAGCTGCGCCTCTTTGCCCCGCAGACCTCCGCCAGCTGCGCCTCCTCGCCCTGGCTACATAGCGGCCTGGCTTTTCCCCCAGCTCTTCCCCCACGTTCTTTTCCTCTGTCGCTGTGAGCTTCCCGACCGCCTCCTCGCCATTCCGGAGCTCCGGTGCGTCCCCCTTCAATCCATGCACACCTCCTTGTTCCCCTGAGCCTCAAGTCTCTCCCCTCCGGCTTAATTGAAAAGCGCTGCGCCGGGCTTGCCAGAGTGCCTCTCTTCCTCACCGCTGGCCAAATGCGCCTCCACCGCCTCCATTTCTTCCTTGGAGCACCCCCGTCCGATTCCTCGCCTTGAGAGCTGCTACTCGGCGCCCTTAGGCTTCCCCAAGCGCTGGTCACGGATCTCCTCCACCCCAGCTCGCCGGCACCATGCGCCACCGTCGCCGGACACCATCTCAAGCCGCCATTTCCACCGCCGCCCCCTCTCCGGTCACTCCCGCTCCGATTCCTCCCGGGAGGAGCACCCTCGCGGACCCCCCGAGCCTCCCTGACGGTCGCCGGAGCTCCTCGTTCCCCCTAGCACACTGGCACCGAGCAGCTTCCCCGCGGCGCCATGGTCTCCGCCGCCGGCCAGCCTCGGACCCTCCCCGGCATGGGCAACCGCACGGTGAGCATTCCACCCTCTCCCACATGCTCGGCCATGCTCTAATTTGCCCCTTCTTCCTCCCGTCCGCCGGTGCCCCGATCCGCCCCCGCTTCCGACCGCACACACCGACGCCGGCCACCCCCGGCGCTACCACCGACCGTGACGCCACAACCGAAGACCTCACCGCACACCAAGCAATCCATTTTGCCTAACACTGCGGCCTTCCCGGCCGCACCTCGCCGGCGACATCTCCTCTTCCCCTGCGCTGCCGTCTGCTCTGTTCGGCCGGTGGCTTCGCAGCTAGTTCCCAGCCTACGCCCGCTTCATCAATATTGATTCCCCACTGTTAGTCGTGAGATACTGATGGCCAGTTGGCTACCCCGAGCGCTCTTAAGGATTGGCATTCCTTGGGATCTCGAGTCGAATGAGGCTTCGGCCATAATAGGTCGTATTTTTGTGTTTTGCTACCTTAGCCATTTTCATTAGAATCCAAATAAGAAATAGTCCCAAGAAGCTAATATAGTCAAGTCAAGATCAAGTAAAGTTTATATATACCTTGGAATGCAAAATAAGGTTGGTTAGAATTTAATACCTGGTTAATTGCTACATAAGTAATTAGCATAGTTCAAATATTTCCTAGAGGGCTAATTAGCAAATAAAGGCATTAATAAAATGTGGTTTGGTGTACAGTCAAAAGTTAATAATAAAAAAAACGAAGATATAATGTATAGTTATATATATATATATATATATATATATATGTATATACATCCATAGAAGATAAATAATTTATTAAGATATACATGAGCTTAATGCATGTCTAATCAGGGATTAGTTATTATCATGTATGTATGACTAATATGCCCTTAGCATCCATTTTAAAATCTGATCAAGAATTAAAGTAAAGGCTTAGGACAAGTTAGGGATAATCTATGGAAGCTAGAAAAATTGAAACAAGGCTTTAGGGAGTTTATGTATTCGGATTAGATGCCATGATAGATAATTAGTGTAACTTTAATGTTTACATTGCAAATCTAGTTATATATTAAGGCATTAATTAATTAGGAGAAGCAGCCTTTGGATGAATGTATATATTTAAATAAAGCTGGCTCTTAATTAGCATGTAAACATATATGCCCGATATTTGTCATGCCACCATTAAACAAACCCTAATGACATATTTTAATATAATAGCCCTAGGTCGTCAAGATTCAAAATAATCTCACCAACTTAAATATTCTAAATTGAACATGTAACCACTAACATGGGTAATTAAGGTTACATAAAATAATACAAACCAAGCCTTGCTAAGATAGCTAGATGTAGACTAAGATTTGAGATGAGGCTAAGCCTAATAGTAGCTAAAGTATAAGTAGAATAAAAATAGTGTCATTAACCAAATCTTAACCCTAGCTTTAGTGCATAGTAATATTAAGCCTAATGGTACATATAGCAAGCTAGGACCCGAATAATCAAGCCCTAATTCAAATTAAACATAGTCTAGCGATAAAAAGAAGGTACATAAAATATCATATCGCCCAATGGTAAAAACATAGACTACAAGATTAACTTGATAAGCTAAAACTTGCAAACGTTACTAATATATGTATATCACATGCCCTAAAAATCAACGCTCGACAAAATAATACCCAGCTAGACTTGCACCCCGATTCATAGGTCTAAAGCAATAATAAAAGCGATTATTAATAACAAGATCAAGTCATTCCATTCCACCGTCGGCCTTGCCTCAAACCACACGAATCACCCATTAACTCAAAGTAAAACTAAATTAAGTTTATTCAGATTTGTTTGGATCTATTGAGTTATTTGCTTTTATTTGGATTCAGTCGTTTATCGCGTAATTAGAAATTGAAAGTCGTGAAGACTCATTGGATCAAGTGAGGTCAGGCTCGAAGTGAAGATAAACGCCAGCTCAAGAGAAAGGATCGTGTGAGCCCAAGACCGCGGTAAACCGCGCCAGGCGAGTCAATACTTTGATCATGTTGAACCTACATTTTCTGCAAATTATTTGGTTTAAATTATAAAATTGCATGCTGTTATGTTATATGCAAATGCATGTTAATTTAAGATTCTAGTTATATGCTCATTGTTTGCCTTGAATAATATTACACCTCCTTTGGAATATCTGAATGTGTGAACCTTGTCGCCCTAGTAAAATTATAATAGTAACCTTTCAAAAATAAGTCTTTAAATATATGCCATGCTTAGTATTGTTTAGATACTCATGGGCGCGAGAGCGCCCAAGCATCACTTTAATCCTGAGAAAAATTGGTTGGGCAGTCATGGTGGTAATGGCTGGTGTATGTTGGATATGGTTATTTTATATTCCCAAAAACCTCGATTGCTTACTTATCTGGGCGGATGGTTTGGGGGTATGGTGCAGGTGTGCACGAGAGTGTGGTTTGTGGTAGAACCGCCCAGATACCACTAAGGACCGAATCTTGTCATGACCTCCTATGTAAAACAGTACAACCACAAGTCTGTAAAGTACAACTTGGCTAAGTAAATTTATCGAAACCCCCGGACTCATCTCACTGGTAGTGGATGGAAGTGGATACGCAAAGGGCAATGGGAGGCCTAAAGGGACACCGAGTTGGAGGGTGAGGTAACTAGCCGTACTAGCGTTGCTGGAAGTGGAGCCTGTGTCTTCGCTAGTAGACGTGGTTACATCCCGTGCATAGATGGGACCCACCGCAAGTGGGCAGGTTCCCATAAGGTGAGATGACAAAAGGGGCTAGATACTTTGAAAAGTCACTGTGATGGTCTACTCAACCACGTGGCTAAGGAATCATGTGGGGCAACGAGCAGATTGTCTCTTGTGGTGAAAGTGTACAAACTCTGCAGAGTCAAAACTATTCGAATAGCCGTGCCCACGGTTAAGGGCGGACATGGGAACTTAACCAGATATAGTTCTATTTCGAAAACTTTGTGGGTGGGAATGGAAAAGTGGAAGGGCAGTGGAAAGCCCTGATTTGAATTGTCCTGGGTGTCGTCCCAGTGGTAAGTTAGGCGACTATAACGCTGAAAGATGCTATATGGTGCAGATGTCATGTAACGGTGGATGGAATTTGGATCGCTATTATTATTGCATTTTCTTGAACATTATGTTTTTGTTCAAAACTGCTAGGTCTCAGGAAATTTTTATGTATCATATTTCAAAAGTAAAATGTTTTCTCTACTCACAAAATAAAATATATGGGAAAATAAATAGAGTCGGGAATAATGGAGATGGAAGTTTGTGGTAAAAACATAAAGATATTGGTGGACTCATGTCGATTATAAAATGGAAATGGTAGTGTGGATTCTGGGAGAAATACATTGGTAGAGTCTAAATGAGTATATAGGTTAGATAGATGATTGAAATGATTAGGGAGTGTGATAGTAATTGCTGGATTACAACATTGATAACTATTATAATTCTTGGAAGATGATGACAATATTGGGACTAATAGAATCAATTACTAGATGAGTCAATTGAACTTTGGAGGATGATAACAATTTTTGGATTATAAACTTGATCAATGATATTCTTGGTGGATGTATACTAGTGAATCGTAGATTTGATCAATGATATTCTTGGTGGAGGTATATTAGTGAATTAGTTAGAGTTAGATAATGGAAAATAAGGTTGATTATTGGAAGAGCAAATTGTGGTTATGGATCAATAGCAAAAGGAATGGGAGGTTAGGAATTTAGAATACAAAAGATACTGGTGGATTGTATATTCAATGATATTCGCTGTTTGGAGTTTTAGACAGCACTCAAAATAAAAAGTGTATGATCGGTGGATTAATTAAATGGTGTCAGTCGCTGTTTGGAGTCTTAGACAGCAATCAATATAGAAAGTGTATGATTGGTGGAATAATTAAATGATATCACTCGCTGTTTGGAGTCTTAGACCGCAACCAATTTGGAAGAAGTATATTCGGTGGATTAAGTAAATGATGACACTCGCTATTTGGAGTCTTAGACAACAATGAAGTAAGGAAAGTATGTCTTTGGTGGATTAAGTCAATTATGGCAATCACCGTGTGGAGTTTTAGGTCGTAACAATAACACTATGATTTAATAATAATAATGATACCAAAAGCGATTTTTGGCAAATAAAATAACCCGAGCCTCTCCTTTGTTAAGCCATGCATACTATTTATTTGCATTCTGTGTATTGGCTCGCGGAGCACGGGGTTGGAGTGCTCACACTCGCTTTTGCGACAAAATTCAGAATCAGGAATCAAATCACCTCACCTCAGCAACAAGATTGGACAAGCTGGTCGAGAATATGAAGATGTCAAGGGCTAGGTCGCGAACTTCCAGTTGGCTGCCTGTGGGCATGTCCTGAAGGTCCCACCTGTGTGCTTCGTTCTTCCGCTGCTGCAGTTTATTGATTTCGGCCTAATCGGCCCATGTGTAAGTTTATTATTATATTTACGCTTCCGCATGATATGATTTTGATATTCAGAACTGTGTCTGTGAGCACTATCTACTGATCCAGGGAATAGTGCGGTGGAATCACAGAGGATGCCAGATGTTAATATCTGGGCTCCGACAAGCATCCAGTCAATATATTGGATGAAGCAGAGCGTCGCACGAGAAACAAGGTCATCAAATTCTGTAAGGTGCAGTGGAGCAACCATTCTGAGTCAGAAGCGACTTGGGAGCGTGAAGAGGATTTAAGAGCAGAGTTCCCTAATCTTTTTCCCAGTCCGTCCGAATCTCGGGGTCGAGATTCTTTCCAAGAGGGGTAGGTTTGTCACATCCCAAAATTGGCTTTCTGGAAAAATTTAATTTCAAATAAGATATTTTAAAGTAATTGAATTTTATTTGGCTTTTATTTGATTTTCTGAATTTTCTGGAGTTTAAAACCTATTTTTAAAATTTAAAAGTATTTTAAAATATGAAAATTAAATACCAACATTAGTTGGAAATAATTTTATTTAGTCCAAAATATCTCCAGAAGCTTCTGTGAATTTTTCTGGAATTTTTGGAGGTATTTTCATATTTTTCTGAGGCCTAAATAATTTTCAAGCCTTTTTTGAAAATCAAGATCAAATTCTAAAAATAAAATCCCTCCCCTCTCCCACCAGCCGACGCGTGGACGGCCTGGATCCGCCCACGTTGCCGCCTGGCCCAAATCCGGCCGCTCCCTTCCTCTCTCTCCGCCAAGCGGGCCCGGCCCGTCAGCCTCGACTCCGCCTTCCCCTCCCCTCGGGCCGACGCGTGGCTGGCCCGATGTGCGCCGCGTCGCCCGCGCGAGCCATCTGGCCGTCCCCTCCCACTTAAACCGCACCTGCCACCCGATCCACCTCCGGGCCACGTGGCTACGATCCGCACCGACCGCACCCCGCTCCCCTCTCCTCTCTGACCCGCGGGCCCCGCCCGTCAGCCACCTACGCCCTCTCTCTCGCTGCCGCTCGGCCCCGCCTGTCAGGCCGTCGTCTTCCCCGCGGAGCGCCGCCTTCCTTTTTCTCCTCCCCTTTCCTTTTTCCCGCCGGCCGACCGAGTCCCCGCTGTATCCGGCCTTCCTCTCCGCCTTCTCCCCGTTCTGGAAACCGCCTGCACCGCGGGGGAATCAAATCCCCACTAACCCCAGCGCCTCCCTTCCTTCCCTGCCTCCCTTTCCTTTTCTCCCCCTTCCCTTCCTTTTCTCGGCCGCCATCTCCGATGAGCAATCGCGCGCCCGTGTCCCCTCCTCCGCCCTATAAAAGCCCCCCTCGGCTTCGCCTCCCTCCGCCCAACACCCCGACGCGCTCCACCTCCTTTCCCGAGCCCCGTAGTGCCATACCACCGTGCCACCTCCCTCTCCGAGCTCCGCCACACTCCGGCGAGCAATCGCCGCCGCCTCGGACCTCCTCGGAGCCCGCCACCGCCACTCCGAGCACCCCCGTGGCCGTGCGAACCTCCCCGCCACCTCGGCCGTCCCTCCCCGCCGCCGGATCGTCGCCGCACCGGAGCTCCAGTACTGCGCCGCCGCCCTTCCTCGTCGCCGGCCGTCCCCGCTCGTCGCTGGACCCCGCTGACCCCTCCACCAGCACCGCCTCCGCACCGGGATCGCATTTTGGGCATCACCAGAACCTCTCCGGCCACCCCTCGCCGCCGGCACCACCGCCTCCATCCACTGCTGCCCGGCCCCCTCCAGCAGGTACCTCAAAGGGATTACCTAACCTTTATAGGTAGGCAAAGCCTCCCCGCCCGACTGGTTACCAGCGCTACTCCCTTCTCCCCCGGCTCCCTCGGCGCGCGTTCGAGCCCCCGGCTCCGCACGCTGAGGTTGAGCATTTTCTTCGTTTTTCCGCGCTGACAGATGGGTCCCACCCGTCAGCGGCCGCCAGTCTGCGCTGGCCACTGTCGCCTGGGCCCCACCTGTCTGCATCAGCCACTGACATATGGGCCCAGAGTCCAGTAGGTCCCACTTGTCAGAGGTTGGGCCAGTGGGCTCACTGTCCAGTGGGTCCCACCTGTCATAGATTCAGAGTAAAGAATTAAAATTAAAAGATTCAAAATTAAATATTCCCAGTGGGCCCCACCTGTCAGGAATTTCGTAATTTATGGAATTATTCAAACTGAGATTTTCAAATGAACATAACTTTCTCATTTTAGCTCCAAATTTAGCCATTCAAGTTTCTAAATTCATCAAATATGGCCTCTTTTGAATTTTTGGATTTTATTTGAATTTTGTTTCTATTTATTTGCTTTGTTTGCTTCGTATTTTCTCGCGTAGATTCCAACGTTGTCGACGATCTCTCCACTTCGTAGCAGGTAGACCCAGAGAGCGTGCAAGAAGGCAAGTCTCCTTTGATCATCTTGAACCTATGATTTTGAAATGTTTTAATTATTTTAAATTATGTGCATTGCTATTTACAAAAAACGTTAGTTCAAATTTTAAGGTATTAGTTACTCCAACTTTGTTATGCCCTCAATTGAAATTGATTGCCATGTACCTTTGTAACCCTAGAATTCCCTTTGTCTCAGCAATGAGAATTATACAATTCTTTGTTAATATTAGAATGGTAGTATAATGCTTAGTCATGCTATTTAATATCTTAGGAATCTTGAAAATGGGAAATTATGGTTTATTGTAATAGCCTTGTGTTTATAAATTAGTGGTGATTGGAGTTGCCAATGTTCTTTTAAAACTAAAATAAAAATGTGGAAGTTGGTTTAGATTAGGGCGGATGGTTAGTTTGGGTTGGTGCAGCAAGCACGAGATCTTGTAAAGTGTATGTTCCACCCTAGTCAATAAAGGACCGACGCTTGTGATTATCCAGACTGAGCACTACCGTACAACCCTAAGTCTATATGGGTACGACCTAGCTGATTAACTCATGATAGTCTAGTTTAGGTGCCACCAGTGGAAAGTGGGTGCCAGGGATTTACTGGTTATCCACAGTGAGGGTCAGGGATTTACTGTACTCATATGGCGCAAGAGGGGGCTTCGGATTGGGCAGATTTAACCCTTCTGCGGTGAAACCTCAGCGGGTGGTGTCTAGCTAGTCTAGAGTAAGGTAAAGGCTTTGTGATATTTTATCTGTGTCCCATGCCAAAGGAAGCATGGCGACTGTTAAGATAATTTATCTCTTGGGGGTAAAGTGGTACAAACTCTGCAGAGTGTCAAACTATTCGAATAGCTGTGCCCACGGTCAAGGGCGGGCAAGGGATGCATTCACATGGTAGTTTTTTGGTTTTGGTTTTAAAATTAAAGTTTTGTATTCCGAGAAGTGGAGGGAACTCTCGGAAGGGTATCCTGGCAGATGGAGCCAGAGAGGGTGGATGTAACCCGCAGCTTCAAAACTTGATCAGTTAGAATTGATTAAACTAGTGATGGTAGATGGAACCTTCACTATAGAATTAATGATAGTTTCGGTTAAAACATTTACTTGGTTAAAATGATGCCTTCGAAAATAATTAGAAGTATTTCAATTAAAATGTTGCTTTGTGCAAAAGAACCATATGGCCTTCCTTTGTCAAGCCTTGCATCTATTGCATTTTTCCCAAGACTTGCGGAGTACTTTATGTACTCACATGCTGTACTCAAAAATAATATTCAGAAGAATATGAAGCCCAAGAAGGTGACTACGACTACTTCGCGTGTGGATTTGATGAAGGATTCCCAGAGTACTAGGTCGCGCTTCCCCAGTCAATTGCCTGTGGCGTATTGACGGGTCTTCATCGAGTATCTTTTGCTTCCGCGTTATTTCGTGTGTTCGAGGTCTTGAAACCTCATTTGTAATAATGAGACCTCTCGGCCAATACTCTCTATTATTGTAATAAATCGTTGATGGTGATGTAATCATTTCTGTTTAACTGTGTGCACTAGCTTTGATCTGAGACTAGTGCTATAATACACAGAGGGTCCGGGTTTGGAAATCCGGGGTCCCGACAGCTCCGGTGGGAAAGATTGAGAGAGAGAGAGAGAGAGAGAGAGGGAGTTGCGGTGAGAGAGCAGGCGCAAAGGCGGTGGCGCGAGTAGCAAGGGAGGAGTGGGGAAGTGGGGTCGCGCTGATGGAGAGGTGTGAACGCACAGGTGCAAGCGACCGCAAATTCGGGCGGCAGTAAGTTGACGCGTGCGACCGCAAGCGGGGAGAGGCGGTGGGGAAGCGACGTCGTGCGCAGGCGTCAGCAGGGAGGAGAAAACGGAAAGGACCAAAAGGGAAAGCGAGATTTCGCCAAAGTTTGCCAAAAAGGGAAAGAAATCCGAATTCAAAATAATTTCAAGAAATTTTCAAAATTTTGAAAATTTTCATGTTGTTTCAACCTACCCCCTTAAAAAGAATCTTGACCCCGAGATTCATCCAAACCATTGATTAGGTTGAAAAGCAAAGATTGTTACAGTCTGATTCCCTTCCTGAAATTGTATCCTTTACTCTGAGCATTAAATATTCATTACCTTCATAGGGTTCTATCAGTTCTTATCCAGTCTGGTCATATCTGAGTTCCTTATGCCATTTGTTGCATGTACCTGTATATCATCCTTGTGCATTGTAGATTTACGCATTTCTATCTTATTGTACATGTGCTCCATTTGTTTTAAGCCCTTGATACTTCTTCTTTCTTTTAGCAACCCTTAAGAATTCTTCTGTGAATCGGTGATAATAACTTACCAATTAAATCCAAGAAAGTTTCCCATTTCTGTTACAGTTGTTGGTTGCTTCCATTCCACAACAGATTTGATCTTTTCTGTATTTATCTTGACTCCTTTAGTAATTATATGGCTCAAAAATGCGACTTCCTTCATCCAAAAGTCACATTTACTGATCTTTACATATAATTGATGTTCTCTAAACTTGGTTAAAAATCAAATCCACTGGAATTGACTTTAATACCACACAACTTTCTTATTCTTTATACTTTGTACACACAAATTTCATACACTTCTATAGCCTTGCTACATGCCTTCGTTAAAATAATTTACAGACATTCTCTCCAACTTTCCCAGGTCTTGCATAAAAGTACTGAATGGATTTCATTCCACTTCTTATTCCTAATAGTTGATAATGTAAAACTTTCTCTCTTCTGTCCATCTTCCTTGCTACTTGACTTCATGTCGCTTTTTTTTAGGGTGAACCTGTCTCTTCTTCAATTATGGTTTTAGAATTCCTCTTCTTCTTGGTATAGCTGGTGTGATGTTGATATCTATCTTCTTGCTTGTTTTCTGGCTTCTTCTTTAGGTAAGGCTTTCAGTGGACATTGGCAACGATAATGCCCATTTTGTTCGCAGTAAAAACAAACTGTGGAAGGCAAAACCATATAATTATTTTTCTTCCTAGTTTTTACATATCCTAACAATTGTTCTTCCATCAAAAGGGCTCGATTGACTATTCCAACAGTTGCAATATGCGCTTCACCTCAGGTCGCAGGCCTTTCATAAGGTATGCCATTCTTTTGGCTTCAGTGTTGATTTCTTCTTGTGCGTACTGAGATAAGTAATGAAATTGTTGCAAATACTCTGTGACAGATTTTTTTCTTCTTGTTGAGGACTGAAAAACTCTTGATATATTTTTTTTTTGTAATAACTTTAGGGGAAATGTAAGTCTTATGGAATCTCTTCACAAGTACTTGCTGGTTCTGAGAGTTGATAAGTGGCTAAAAGAACTTTCTCCTTATTTGTACACTGAATAGTATTCATTCTTTGCTCAATCTCTTGCAGCCAATTATCTGCACTTAATGGCTCTATTGTTGCTGAGAAAATAGGTGGTTGAGTCTTTAGGAAAGTTTCTAACTTAATTGCAGTCACACTCGATGTTGATGTCAATTCTTCTGGTGACATCTTATTAGTAAACTGTTGTTCTAAAATCCTGGCTTGTCTTTGTTCATCTTTAATTTGATTTTTCTTCATAACAATTTGGGCTTCCAGTACCGTAGACTGCTTTTCAAGGTTTCTCTTTTTTTCATTTGATGAGTTGCTAGTCCTTTAATTTGTTCAGTGGTATTCTGCATTCCAAAACTTAGGAATCATTTCTGTAACGCTTTTGGACTAGCAAGGGAAAGTGAGACTGAAATAAAGGTAAGAGCAAGAAGTAGGAAAGGAATTGATTGGGGAGAAAATTAAATGATTTTCCTGATCATTCCTTGAAATACTATTTTTCACTTCCTATACACTTACAAGGACAATCCAACATCTTCTGATATTCCACACCAATCATGGGACTAATTCACCCCCCACATCACTTTTATATTCAAGCTTAAAATCCAATAGCCTTATTAATTTAATTTCCACTACTTGCTATCTATATCTATGTTACCTCCCTTAATTGATTTACTCTTAGTACCATTGTTGTTTAAGACTCCAAACAATTATCTTCATTTATTTGATCCTCCAAATAATTTTTTTACAACACCCCTAACTTGATTAATCAAATCCCGACTATACCTAGTTTTAACCTAAATCCCTATTTCAATCACGAGCTTATAGATCCATCTTCATGTCTATCATAATCCAGTATCTTCGTTTTAAATTCATCAATATCATTTGCATCAAAACTGCCTTAGAAATCCGATTCCTCCTGTCATTGTTTTACAATCTCAATATGCTCATTCAATCATCTACTAAAGCTCTTATTATCTACTTTTAAATCAATTCACCATCATTTTTATCCCCCGAGAATCAAGAATAGTATCATGGCCAGGGTTTCAATCCAACAATTGCCATTATCATCATCCACTATGAACAATATTATTGATCAGGCTTGAAATCCAATTATCACATTCTCCACTTCTTCAAAATTTAACTTATCCATCTATCTGGTTAATCTGATCCAACAAATTTCATCGTTTCATCCACTTAAAATTTACACTATTAATTCTTTCTGATAATCAATTTCACCTTTGGTTATTCATCACGTCATAATTCAATCCCTTATGGGTTCATCAATCCTCTTACAGTTCTTCTGAATGGGATTTAACCTATTCATTGTAATCATTAATTTGCATTTAAGTCCCTCCGAAATTTAGAACTTGATTGATGAGGGAAGACCAAGAACAGAAGAATATAGGTACGAACTGAGACGAAGTAAGGTAGGAGTAGAAAAGTTTTCCACATAAACTTTACTTAAAACAAAAAAATTAATTTTTGCACAAATTGCTTATATAGTAGTCTAACAGGCTAGTAGTGCAATTTGGCTATTATTACAATCAGAAAAACTTTGTTTACTCAAATGGTCTTACCCGGTATATCAGGGGAATCAAACGAGCATTATGTACTAACTATTCGAATGGTGACCTCAACTTTTCGAAAGGAAAAGTTTTGGTCAGGGCATTCGCACTATCCTTCTTAACACCATCCTTAGTACTTCTACTAAAGATTCTAAAAATACACCATTTTGACCAGTTTAATACCCTGAATTCAAATTTGACCTCCATTCCTTCAAAATTCACCCTTCCACCATATTCATCTCCAAATAAATTCAAATTCTTCCGTTTTACCAAATTAAATCTCGATAAAACCCAAATTCATCCAATTCAAAGATCAACCATCCATTTCTAAATGTCTATCTTCTATTTCCAAAAATTGGTATAACACATATATTACCTATTCGATCGTCCTCAACCTATCTAATCCAATTTTAGCCCTGTCGAACTCCGACTACCCAATCCAACCCATTTCTTTTTTATGTCCTTTCTTGTTTTTAATTGCATTTTGTTCCCAGCTTGCATCTTGCAAAGCAGGAACCTGTTTGACCTCGTTTTCTACGCTAGTGAACGGACCAAGCGAGTTGATCAACTGAAGGACAGTAAAGGCAGATGAAGTAAGTTTGAAGCAGGTCAAGAAGATCAAGAGCAACAGAAAGAAGGCAAGTCACATGTTTTTGATCATGTTGAACCTACATTTGTTAATTATTTATTTATCAATATTTTTATTATCTTTTATTTGAACATTGATATTTTATGTACAATAAATATTAGAATGACATGATACCTAGTTACACCCTACCACTGAAAAAGCTCTGTTTACTTTGATAACCATATTCACCTTGACAACCTTAGTAATAAATTAAATATTGTATAAATAATTGTAAATCATTTCATTCATCATTTTATACTATTAAGTGACTTTGGCCGCGAGCCGTAGGTTTTGAAAAACTTGGACCTAAGGTAAAAAGGTTGGTGGGGCTCTGGGTAACGAATTTAGCCCACCGCTTTACCCTAGGATTGGACCTAGGGTAGAGAGATTGGTGGGGCTCCGAGTAACGGACTTAGCCCACCGCTTTACCCTAGGATTGGACCTAGGGTAGAGAGATTGGTGGGGCTCCGGGTAACGGACTTAGCCCACCGCTTTACCCTAGGATTGGACCTAGGGTAGAGCGGTGGGTGGGGCTCCGGGTAACGGACTTAGCCCACCGCATTACCCTAGGAGAGAGGCTGGTTTGGAATGGTGGTGATTAGTGCTGTTGAGCACAGTAACGGAATTGTAGTTGGTGCCTCAGGTGAAAATATAAGGATAAGAATCTTGTGCCAAGTAAAAGACATAGTGATCACTGAAACCACAGGAATTGACTTGTCAACACTGGTTTAGTAGCTTCTCGGTTCAATTGAAACTCTACTGGATGAGGCGGCAGGGTGCCGAGGGGTTAGATATGCTGCGGGTACCTAACAATGGTAGAGGTCACTCACACGGCAAGGAAAGTGTACGTTAAATGTGTGCCTAAATGAGTGATGCTACCGGGTAGAGCCTATATAAAGAATTGAGCAGTGAAACGACCTGGCTTTCTTAACTCAGTCATGAGGGTTAAGGAATCGTGTGGGTAAAGTTGAGCAACTTTGCAGAGTCAAACTAATGGTATTCGAATACGCCGTGCTTCCGGTTAATGATGCTGTGTTAATTGGGTGATTCCAACAACGAGGCATAAGTAGAGTTTCTGATGTTGTTAATCTGAGTAATGATGAAACTTTATCTGATAACAAAACCCCCTGATCTTAAGGAGCAAATGTTTTAATTTTATTTGTTTGCAAATAAAATTGCATCCACCTCATAATAAAACAATTATATTCCCTTCTCTTGAGAATCCTGGTAAGTAGATATATAGTATTTCCCCATGTAATTTGCTGAGTACAGTGGTTGGTACTCAGTCTTGCAATATCTCTACCACAACAGATGCCAGAAGAATGAGGATGCTACAAGTTTTCGTGTTAGGGTTACGACCGCTCTCAAGCGTTCCTGTGGAGTTTTCTTCGGCTCTTCTGTTTGTAAGTTAAGTTTTGGGCCTAGATGCCCGTATTGTTATTAAAGTTGGCCACTAGGTCTTATTTTGATTAAACTAACTTCTTTTAAATGTTTGTAAGCAGGCTTGATACTTTTTATATTTGCAACTGAACTCCTGAGCTGTTGCGGGTGGTAAGACGTCCCTATATCTAAAAATGGGGGCGTTACAAACACTGGACGATACGGCCGACAATCCTGCAAAAATTGCAGAAGACAAAATATATACAAGCCGTATTGATATATTCATGTGGACAGGAAATCAAAAGGAGAGGCCGACAAATTGGCCAGACAAGCCAGATTGAATCAACAACAACAGCGGGCTATTTCTTGTTGTAATCCAAATCATGTACACAGCTGTCCGGTCAAGGCAGCCCTCTGGGCTCTGGGTAATAATCACCCAATGTCTCTAACTCTTGTAATATTCAGTGTTTGCAAATGGATCTAGCCCCCTTGTGGGACCTTTGCCTCCAAAAAAGAAAAGGTGCGGCTAGCTTCTTAATTAGTTAGATTGCAAGTGGCGAACAGATCCCGTCACTTCCGAGCATCGCAGAAAATATAAACAAAATTCACATAAAAATAATTTCAATAGCATTCAATTAAACGTGTAGAAGACATATATGGCATGCATGCATCTGACACTTCAATTGAACTCTTCATTGCATTATCTTCATCTATATATGTCAGCTAAGTGGAGCTTAACAACACGTTCTGGCTGCTCAAACCTCATCATCATTAATAAAAATATGAAAAGCTTCGGAATGCAGAAAAATTTCAAACCAAATTTAAAATGTGACGTGCTAGCTGTCCATCCAGAACTGCACATGAACGTCATTAACTTGTTATCACTCGTAGTAAATTCAAGACAACAATGGAAATATCTTGGCCTGGCGGCTACGAAATTAAAGATACCAATAACCATGCATGCTCTATGCAAAGTAGACACATGACGGCATGAAAACCAAATGAAATATATGGAAGTAATTCAGGAGAAATGCTTCAAATCGTTGTCATCCAGGTCTTCAAATTTGTTATTATTTCCAGAACCCTATCCTGCTGTGCTCAATATTGGCTGTGGCAACAGGTCTTCAAATTTGTCATTACATCCAGAACCCGCTCCTCCTGTGCTCAATATTGGCGGCATTACAGGCGGAGATTGTTCAAAATGTGGCTGCAAACGAATGGAAAAACTAGGTAAGTGATGGATGAAAAAAGGTGCTCGTTTTCTAAATTGGTTTGTAATGTTTGATCAAGACAACAACAACATATATACATACATATATACACCCCTTTAATAAGGGGGAAAGAATTGAAATTTCAATCATTAAAAATAATGCACTATCTAGGTTTTCTATAAAGACTCAATTACAAGCGGATACAGATCGATCGACTATATGCAGGATTGCAAATAGGGGAAAAAGGTATATTATGATATTTTAGAGTAGGCACGATTAGCTATTGGACATTCTAAATTTGTGGTATTCTCTTTAAGACACTATCTTTTTATGTCTTTAAAGATAGACACCAACTTTAGTGGCTCTATCTAATGGACTCTCTACTCATTCAAATATAATATCTAGTTAAAAGAGAAGAGAAACGTTGGTCAAAACTATGCTTTGCCCTTGTGTGCCCACATGCCCTGTTGGCCCTACTGTCAGCCTCATCTACTCTCCTCCTTCACCTCTTGCTCTCCTCCCACACGAACACATCTATTCACCTTCTTAGGAAGGAAGAGAAGGCCAAAGTAGTCATTTTTAGTTTTTTTTTCTCTCTCCTAATTAGTCCGATATTATATTTTAATGGATGAAGTGTTCGGCAGCAAAGAGACATCAAAGTTTAGTGTCCTTCAGCAAAGATAACAAAAATAGCGTCTGAGAGCACACGCAACAAATTTAGAGCATCATGTAGCTAATTTTGCCTTTGGAGTACTAGGACAGTCAGGGTACTAAATTAATCTCGACTCTGCTATGACTCGCGATAGTTTGGTTTATCTATTAATATGCTGAGTGAGAGAGGAATTTTTTGTACAGATAATCCATTTTTTATTCGAATTTACAGAAATATACCTGCGGAAATTATTTTTACAAAAATAGGCTCCGGTCGCCCAACCATTGGACGACTGGAGCCTTTCGCCCAACCCAACGGCGACCCAACGACTATCTGCTAACCGTTGGGCGATTAAATGCAGTCACCCAACGGTGGAGCGATTGGAACCCAGTCGCCTCACGGTTGGGCGACTGAAATCCTGTCGCCCAACCGTGTGGCGACTGTGGGGGGGTTAAAAGTGTGCCGCGCTCGACCGCCGCCGGGCACAGTTCTACGACCGTGAGAGACCGAGCGAGAGAAAAGAAAAGAGAGGAGAAGAGGAGAGGAAGAAGGGGGAAAAGAGGAGGGGGAGAAGACGAGAAGAAGAGGAGAGGGAGAGGAGGAGAAAAGGAGAGGGAAAGCGCGATTTCCAGGTGTTTTTTTGTTATTGTTAGAAATTTAGTTTAGAAAATTTAGATGTAGACAATATAGTTTCGAAAATTTATATGTAGACAATTTAGTTTAGAAAATTTAGTTTAGAAAATTAGTTTAGAAAATTTAGTTTAGAAAGTTTAGAAAATTTAGTTTAGAAAATTTAGTGTAGAAGAGTTAGTGTAGAAAATTTAGTTTCAAAAATTTAGTTTACAAATTTAGTTTAAAAAATTTATTTTAGAAATTTAGTATAGAAAATTTAGTTTAGAAATTCAGTTTAGAAAATTTAGTTTACAAAATTTAGTTTAAAAAATTTAGTTTAGAAATTTAGATATAGAAAATTTAGTGTCGAAATTTTGTATAGTATGTTTATGTATTATTGTAGAAAATTTAGTTTAGAAAATTTAGATGCAGAAAATTTAGTTTAGAAATTTTAGATGTACAAAAATATTTTTATGTATTATTGTACAAAATGTAGTGTACAAATTTAGATGTAGAAAATTTAGTGTACAAATTTTGTATAGTATTTTTGATGTATTACTATAGAAAATTTAGTGTAGAAATTTAGATGTACAAAATTTAATGTCGAAATTGTTTTAAAAAATTTAGTGTACATATTTACATGTAGAACATTTACTATACAAATTTTGCAGGTATGACTCGTGATGGACGTGATTCCGAGTGGCGGTACCCACTGTTGGACGAGCACGTGGATCGCGCGCACCGCGCTTCCCGTCATGTGCCGCCATCGGGGTGCACGAACGAGCCGCCTGAGCTGGGAGTGGTACGGACACGCACACCTCGCGTGGCCTGGGGACTCGACCCCCGTTGGACTGCTAGGTTTGCACTACGCCAGCGTTTTAGTGCTGCCATAAGAACGTACCGTGCTGACCTTCACTTTGTTTGCAGGCTACGGGATGCCGGGCTACTCCCTCTTGCCCGGATGGTGCAGGCCATGGAGAAGGATGGAGCCGCCTTGGCCGCGGGCGGGGACGAGGCGGGCGTGGAGCGATCACTACGCTTCCCGTTCGACCGTTCCCTGCTGACGGCTTTGGTAGACCATTGGCGGCCCGAGACGCACACTTTCCGCCTCCCATTCGGGGAGATGACGCCAACCCTGCAGGATGTGTCCCTGCTCCTTGGCCTTCCGATCGTGGGAGACGCTGCCTTCCTACCGGAGGCCCCGGCCGAGTGGCGTGCTGACCTGCTCGACAGATTCCAGGGGGTCGTTCTACTGGCCGATGACCACCACATCTTCGAAGAGAGTTAGACCCATGGGCCGACGCTGAGGTGGCTCGCACATTACCGGGTATGTGGTATTTAAAATCGATCGTGTTTTCGAAGCTCTTATTTGTGCTATTACATACTAATTTTTAATGTTTGCATTCAGGTGGAGCGCATGGATCCACAAGCAGACGATTACCAGGTCTCGCGCCACTTGGAGGCGTACGTGCTGTGGCTGTTTGGTTGGGTGCTCTTCACCACTAGCCACGGCAACTCCGTGGATGCGCGCCTTATCGCTTATACGAGGGCGATCGCGGACGGCGAGGCCCCCAGGTCAGCTGGGGATCGGGTGTACTTGCCGCGACGTACCGCGCCCTGTGCGATACGTGCACGAGGATCAAGGCGAACTCGATCCTCACGGGCTATCCCCTGCTGCTGCAGTTGTGGTCATTCGAGCGCTTCAGCCTCAGACGACCTGTGCTAGACGACATGGGTCTGTACGGGGCCGAGATGTATCCAGGGGGAGACGTCGACCGGCCGACGATGGGTTCTCTCTGGTGCCGTCGACGAGTAAGTATTATCACAGTCAACTATTTCTTTCTTATTGACGATCGTCATACTAAACAACTTGTCTTTCTTGCAGGTACAGTTCGCGCACGTGCAGGTCACGCGAGTGTACCTGCCCTTTGTGGAGAAGTTCGACCGCCTCACAGCCGACGACGTGCACTGGGAGCCTTACGCAGATACAGTAGTGCAGGCCCGTGCTCCTGACGGGCTATCCGCAGTTTGCTGGTGTGACCGGGCTTTCTGGCTCACGCACCGGAAGCTCGTGTACGATATCTATGTGGAGGACTATGCACCCCAGCGAGTCATGCGGCAGTTCGAGCTACGGCATGCGCTTCCTGTACCAGTCGGACCACCGCTTCCGCGGGGCGTGCACGTGTGAGTGATCGCTTCTTATAAATATGTACGTACTTACTACTGTGTTCGCAAGTACTTACATTACTGTGTTCTCAGGCACAACAGAAAGGGAGTTAAAAAAAGGCACAGACTGGTCGAGAAAGATGCAGCCCTGGATTGCGCAGTGGGAGGGTGCGCTCCATGACCACGTGGAGGAGGAGCGCCCATACGACAGCGCAGACTACGTGGAGTACCTGATCTGGTACCAGGCGCGGACACGTACTAGGCTGGTATATGTCGTAGACTCGCCTGCTACACACGTCGCCGCTCCCACAGACACGTACCTGGCGCATCTTGCGTGCGACGCTCACATCGCGGTACTTTACATGTAATTTCAAATATTCTCAAATGGCAATATCGTTTCGATGATGGACCCTTTATGTCTTTTTGTCCAGGCTGACGTCGGTTCTGCGCTATGGACCGATTCCGCCGGAGTACTGCAAAGGCTCACCACAGGTGTGGAGTTAAGCCACGAGGAGACCATCAATTTTGCGCATCGGGTGGAGGCCGGGTGTAGACGTATCGTTAGCCTACTGTCCTGCACGAGGCTACCGACGGTCTCCACACCCACGCCCTGCGCTCCGATGGGGCGTCCACCAGTGCCACCCCGACCAGCGTGGCACTACTCCGGAGGTAGTACGTGGACACGCCCTACACCACCTCACCCGGAGCAGCCAGGGGGTTCTGCCTGGGCACGGCCACCTTAGCAGCTCTTCACATCTCCTTCGCACATCCCCAGCTTCCACACGCAGGGGGTGTACTCTGAGCAGTACGCCCCTCCTCCTACCTCGATGGCGCCAGCTGCGAGTACGCATCGTCCGATCTCGTTTTTATCCCAATGCGACATGCAACGAACTAACGATATTACTATTACAGGTCCTTACCATCCGCACGCACATTGGGTCTCCCCGGGCCCCGACAATGTAGACCAGATTTTTGCGGACTAGGCTGGGCCGTCTTCCGACGCAGCACCGGAGGTTCTCTCCGGCAGTGCCCTCCCCGGTGCACCGGAGGGCACACAGCCAGAGGTGCAGCTGACTCCACCAGCGCAGGGGCGGGTGCGAAACCCTCCTGCACGTTTTACTTTCTCGGAGCGTCGTAACCCGTTGCACTGGAGGACGGCCAAGCGGGGCCGTACGGGAGGACGCGGGCGCGGTGACAAGGCACCTCAGGGTGGCAAGTGAGGGGTGATGCCGATGCTATATGTTACGAATGTAATGGAAAAATACGCGGCATGTTACTCACAACTATATTATGAAGTTTAGTTTTATTCAAACAAGCCTATTATATCTTCTTTTCGCATTTAATCATTCATATATCAAGTCATCTAACAAATATTAACATACCGGTTCTCTGCACAGAAATTCTCAGCGTATGTCACTTAACAATGTATGTATCGATCGTTCTACGGTCAATCTTTCGTAAAAAAAAGTTTCTAAAATTTTTTACGCACCTACAATATACAATGAACATAAACTTTTATTACAACTCTACCATAATGTTTACCAGTTTAAAACTACAAAATTCACAAAATTTAAAACAATCACGGGGGTTCATGCAGTCGCCTAAGGGGGGCGACTGCATGAAAGTCGCCTAACGGGAGAGCGACTGCATGAAAGTCGCCGCAAGGGAGGGCGACTAGATGCAGTCGCTCCACGGTGCGGCGACAGAGATTGTGTCGGCTTCTGGTTGGGCGAAAGGCTCCAGTCGCTCAACCATTGGGCGACTGGAGCCTAGTTTTATAAAAAAAATTTCCCTCGGGTATATTTCTGTAATTTTGAATAAAAAACGGATTATCCGTACAAAAAATTCAGTGAGAGAGTATGTGGTCTTTCCGGTTAGATTTGATGTACACAATCCTGATACATTATGGGTAAGTGATGGACCATGGTTGGAAGCATGTTGAATCATAACACACTGACTCAAAGCATAAACAGGCAATATTCTTGACAGCTACATGCAACTTCTTGGACAATAGTTGACGCAAGATCACACAGCATACCGGCATGCAGCATTTCTACTTCTAGATTTTTTTAGATAAAGGATATAAAATCCGGTCTCTATATCCACATGGGATATATACAACCAAAAGTTACACGAGCTCTTAGGCTCAAAGCTTCAAAACCGAGGAACATAAAACAACAAGAAAGAGAGCTTAAGGACTATAAAAAAGCTAGAAAGACTAAGTTTCAGAACTTCTTCTCCGTCCTTACTTTCAACCAAGTGCCTAACCTCCTCCGACTGTGCCAACCAAACTTCGGTCTACTTTGCGTGAAGATGGACCACCTAGGCGACGCCTCCAAGGAGGCGACGAGAGTCGCCGACGCCGCCCGCCTCACCGATGCAAGGTTTTCACCTGGTAGTTAATTAATAGGAAATTTTTTATATGCCAGGTAGTTAATTAATAGGAAATTTTTTATATGCTATTAAAATTGTTCCGAATCCCTCACGTGCCATTACAAAGTGACATCTCTTTTACTTGCCATCGCGTTTCCAAATTGTTACCCCTTTATGCCATTGCCGTCAACCACGTAAGATTTCGCGCGTAGATTTCTTTTCATAATACCCATTCTACCCTCACCTTCTCCATTCGTCTCCTCTCAACTCTCTCTATTCTTCATCTCCTCCTTGGATCGGCAAGATCCCCCTAGCTCCGCCTACCGGCCCACGTGGTACCTGTCCCCGAGCAGCCTCCTCGTCTGCCTCTGCCCACTGGTCTGCGTGGGGCCCATCCCTTGGCCACCCGTTTGCCTCATCACCTCCCTCCACTCGTCGGCCTGCGCGGGGCCCCTCCCCAGGTAGCCTCTCGCCTTCCTCTGCTCGTCGGTCTGCGCGGGACCCCTCCCCGGGCCGCCTCGGCCACTTCCTTGTCTTCCTTTGTTGTCTCCATGGGTCACCACTCACCACCGCACGCCTCCTGCTGCTCCTCACCACCGTTGACTAGTCAACCGTGGCACATAATGTTTGACTAGTCAACAGTAGCACATAAGGGAAAGTTTCAAAAATACGATGGGACTGAAGGTATAGGTCACTTTGCTATAGCATGTAAGGAATCCAAAACAATTGCAATGGCATATAATTTTTTTTCCTTAATTAATATGCGAAGTAAGTGCACTAAAACGACGGAATAATAATAATAAACATGCATATAGCGCAAACAGTTATCAGTATTTGACACGTGTTTATCCTTTTGGGACCTTTATTAATCTGTTTATAAAAACTTTTTTGGCACATGTTTTATCCGTCTCTTTACCAGTCAACTATGCATAAGCATGAGTCCTGATCGAGTATGGAGTCTATGAAATATATAGCACCTTCCATCTTACGTACATCATTATAAGGCAAACTGGCTAGTCTTTCACTCTATATATCAATTTTCCTTTCTTCACTAAATATGTCAGAACACAATGGATTCTAGGCTCCATATAAGTTGTATTGCTTATTATACAAATAAGAAAAGAGAGGCTATTTCTGGTTTTGCATGAATAGGTAGTGATGGACCATGGTAGGTAGGGAACCATATATGATATCTAAATATGTCATCAAACTGAGCTGATCAGTACTAAGACTCAAGGCTAGTTATGAGATGTACATTCTACTACATTGATTAACTCAAAGTAGACATACACTCCAGAAAGCGTCTCCTACATTCTACTTGAACAAAAACCATATCGGCAGGCAACATTACAGTTCTAGACAGGGTTTTATTACCAGTTTTGAATTTTTAACCGAAAAATTTTGAAAGATATCGGCCAAAAATTTCAAATAATCAAATCAGAATTTAAATTTAAAAAAATTGGTCAATAATTGGCCTATGTTGTCACGGCAACAAGGCGAGACGAGGCGATCCGGGGTCACCAAGATGCCTAGGCCAGCGCCTAGGCGATGATAAGACGAGGCCACTTCGGTTCCAATGCTGATCGGCTCTGCCTCCGGCCTCCCTACACTAGGTCTATAGCTCTATAGTCTATACATTACAATAATGCAAGTGTCAACTCATCAACTGAACTATCACATTTTCCCTTTTTTCTGGCCGAAGCCGCCTCCTGGCCGCCGGTTACTTTCTTCCTCCTCCTCCAATCTTATCCCTTCCCCTCTATTCTTTCTTCTTCCCCAACCTCTCTCTCCCTTCTTTCTATTTCTTCACTCCTCTTCAAATCCCCCTCAAGATCTGGCCGGCTAGTACGCCTTGTCCCTCTCCTGCACCTCTCCCTTGACTCCAGCCCGGCCCCTATGGCGTCCAAGCTCTCGCCCGACCGGTGCACCTCTAGCCTCTGACGCACCACCCCAGTTCGGCCGCTACGGCCTCGGCTCGGCCTCTACTCCAGACGCCACCCACTGGCTCCCTTCAGCCCGGCTCGACCTCCTCCGGCTTCGGTCCCCTGCGCCGCCGACCTTCGGCTCCAGCTCAGCCGTCGCGCCTCCTGTAACTTCGCCCCTGTGTCGTTGGTTTGGGCTGGGGCTCGCCGGCCCGCTCCGGTCATCCCACCTCCCTTGATCCCCATTCCCATGTGCTGACGCCCTAGTGCTCGGTCCCGACCACCGCCTCTTGGCCATCAGAGGGCGACGTGCTAGCGCACGAAGCAAGCAGCCTAGGCGACGAACGTTGGCGTCCACCTTGGAGCGCCAGCACGCCTAGGAGACGCCTTGATAACATAGTAATCGACAATTATCAGTTGAATTCAAATTGGCTCAAATTAGTTGCAAATTGGTTTCAATTCAAATTTGGTCTGTACCCATTTTTACAGGTGGGTACGGGTAAAACCGAACCCTGGTTTTAGCTAGTTAATCAATATTGGAAATCAGTACTGCACTATGAATGCTCTCAAACATAATTGCTTGAAGAGGACAACACTATCAATATTTGTTTTCAATTGCCACACCTGATCCATCTGATTTTGCATAAGGCGACTATAGTCTTCATCCGGAAACAAGGTCGCGTACTCAGCTTGCATGTCCTGTGGAAAAGGTACATGAAAACAAACACGTGCAAGCAAAGACAGTTTACCAGTCCATATTTTTAATTTCAGTCATTGGTTTATTAAATAGAGTAATACCTTCTGTGCTACAGCATCATTATGAGCATCATTATTGTTAGACCATGTGGTTAGGTTTAGGATATTTTGGTGATGAATAATTGACAATAGTTAATTTGTTATGATGAATATTTGGTGTTTCTGTTTAGCGATGTTATGCGAGGTGTGTGGTGCGTGCACAAACTGATGTTGGTCAAGTTCATGGTCGGTGACGAGGTGGACCGGAACTAAGATGGGGAGATCCGAGGTTCAGACGGTCAAGGAGGTCACGAGATGATCGGGCTCATGCTTATGGCACATGGAGATCAAAGGTGGATAATACGTGGAGAAGCTACGGGAGGTGCGGTCCTGAAGGTTTTGACACGTGACGCGTTAGAAAAATCGTGAGTGTGAAAAACCCATGTTAGGAAGGGTTTCGGGTCCCTTGAAAATTAGTGGGCCAAAAGTCTAGTTGAGGTAAAAAGGTCCAGGCCTAGCTGGAGTTGGATTAGGATTTTAAGGCCTAGTAGTTGGATTAGGGTTTTAAGGTCTAATTGGAGTTGGATTAGGATTTTAAGTAGAGTTTGAAGAGGTGTTTTAGGGGGCTGCATATCTATATATATATATATATATATATATATATATATATATATATATATATATATATATATATATATATATATATATATATATATATATATATATATATATATATATATATATATATATATATATATATATATATATATATATATATATATATATATATATATATATGCAGCCGCCGGTTGGGGAGCATCGAAAAAAATAGAGAGCGGCTGAGACACGAGAAAATACGTGAAGTACGGGTGAAAAAAAAGGGCGTGGCGTTGGACATGAAGATACGTTGATGGATGGATGGATGAACAGTGCCCACGTTTTTGAATAAAGTTTGTGAGTTTTTTATTTCGCATATATTATCCTTTTTCTTGGTTTTTTGATTCCTATATATTCTCCATGCATTGATCTATGTCTAGGTACTTTTATTTTATACATACATGAATTAGTTTTTATTAAAAATTAATTGGAAAATTGAGGTGACTTTCGCTGATCGATCGGAAATTTTCAAGTCGCTACAACAATTGCTACAGTGTTGCTACAGTATCCCTACAGTAATCTACAGTACTACTACAGTCAAATTAGAAAAAAAATCTTTTTGTTTTTTCTATTTCTGGTTTTTTGCAGATTAAAAAATTAAAAAACAGAAATTTTTTAAAAAAGGTTTTCGCTGTGTGTTGCAATCATTCACCCCGCTTTGATTACTATCAACGATCCTACAAGTGGTATCATAGCAGGTTTATTTTTCTAATTGATCTTAACCGGTGATTAGAAAACATGTCGACGAATAAGTATTCCACAAAACCTTGTGTTTTCGATGGTGTTGATTTTCAGTATTGGAAAGCGAAGATGGAAGCATATATTCAAGCTCAAGACTTTGCAATATGGGAGAAGGGCTACAAGCCTTATCAAGTGCCTGAGAACGATGGTGTGTCAGCAACAAATTTAGCACAAGTGGAGGCAAATAGCAAAGCAAGGAACCTGATAATTCAAGGACTTGGAAGGAGTGATTTTGATCGTGTTGTGCATCTTAAATCCGTATATGAGGTATGGAAAGCACTATGTGATTATCATGAGGGTTCATCTACTATTAAAGAGGTACGTCAAGATATGTACAAAAAGGATTACATGCGTTTTGAGATGAAACCTGGTGAATCAATAGATGATTTTTTTTGCCCGCTTTAATAAAATTCTTAGTAACCTACGTGTTGTTAATGTTACTTATACTAATGCTGAAAATGCACGTCAATTACTTGGAGAATTAGATATGTCTATATGGGAGATGAATGTTACATTCATTAGAGAATCTACTGTCATGAGTACACTTACATTGGATGTACTTTATTCTAAATTGAAAACTCATGAATTAGATGTTTTTGCTAGAAAATATAATGGTAATAGATCAATTGCTTTAGCTTCATAATCTAACAAGTCTAATCGTGATAATTCTTCTACTAGCTATGTTTTGTCTTCTTTGTATTCGCTAACCGATGAACAGCTAGAGCAACTCCCGGAAGATGATTTGGCACTCCTCTCTACACGCTTCACAAGAGCTTTATAGAATGTGAGATCAAGAAAGAGAGGAAATTTTGGTCCTCAAAGGTGCTATGAGTGTGGTTATCTCAATCATATTCGTCTCAAATGTCCAAAGTTTCTAGTAAGATTTGCAAGGGAAGAGAATGAGAAGGAAGAAGAGATGGAGAAAGAAAAAAAGAATAATAAAAAGAAGGGTTACATGAATCGCAAGGTGGTGCATCGTGTTCTTTCGGTTCTTGGGCAAATTAATTTGAGTGATGTGGACACGGACAGCGAGTATGAACTCCCAAAGGCAAAAAAGATTTAAATGGGTTGTGTCTAATGGCAAGTAGCAAAAGCTCCACCGACAATGATGATCCTGACAACGCCAAGTACAATGAGGTTGAACCTTTTTATGATGATTTAGCTAAAGTTGTTGCTAAACTTGGTACTTTGCTAGAAAAGAAAGATAAAAAGATTAAGAAATACGATATTTTGATTGAATCTCTAAATTCTGAAATTGCAAGACTTAGAGTTTTAATTCCTGATTATGAATCTTGTGAGTCTTGCCAAATTTTACATTCTGAGTTAAATAATACTAGGTCACTTAATGCTTTAAACATGGATCAACTTAGAGATGTAACTGCTAAATTTGATGAGTTAAGATTAGCACATAACTCTTGTGATGAAAAATTGAAATGTGCTAATGATGAAATTGGAAAGCTCAAGTTTAGTTCTTCTTCATATTTAGAATCTCAAATGTTCATTCTAAAGCTTGTTCTAAATGTGAATTATTAGAACCTAGACTTAACTCATCTCAGGAAACAATTCAACAGATGCTTTATAATGAGATATCTTCTTGTTCTAATTGTCGTAAGCTTAACACAGAGATAGAAGCATTGACTAGACAACTTAATAATTTTGCTGAAAAAGAAAGATTGGCTCAGTCTAGTGCTTCTAAAAATCTTGTGAATGAATCTAATAAATGCACAACTTGTCCCACTCTAGCTAAAGAGAATGAGTGCCCGAAAGACACTTTAGAGAGATTTTCTTTTGGTAAGAAAAATTTGAATATGATTCTAGACAAGTCAAAAACAAGTGTGAAAAATCGTGGTTTAGGATTTAATTTTGTTGAGCATGCCAAGAATAATCCTCCTAAAGTTGTTAGGGTTCTTGAACTTGGAAAAATTGAAGTGAAACTTGAACCAAATCAAACTGTGTTTAAATCTGCTGGCTTTGTGCAAAGTTCATCAAATAATTATGTAGGTGCTAGCTCATCATCTCAAAAGAATTCTGGTTATGTTAAATTCCATTGCACCTACTGTGGAAGAGATGGACACTTGCATGAATTTTGTTTTAGGCGAGCTAAGAAAGAAAAGAAGGAAAGATTGAATGCTCTACAACAAAAATGTGCATTGTCTTTTGTTTCTAGATCAAATGCGAAAGCTATGTTTTTAGAGAACTTTCATGATGGCTTTAAATCTGCTTCACATGCTAGATTGGGATCAAATTCAAATAATTCACATTCTTTTTGGCATTATGATCATCCACATGCATGTGATTTTGGTTCTAGCTTTGTTGCTCCTGTTCATCATGTGTCTCAGTACTGGATTCCTAGATCTTATTTCACTAACCCCAATACTGTGAGACCGATGTTTCCTGTGATGTAAGAAAAGTTGACAAGGATGAAAAACATGAGCTAGATTAGGTTCTGATCTTTTACATCATTGTTTTATTGGAACACTTGATGATTCTTCACTCTCTTTGGTAGCTTCCATGAGATTTCATTTTTTGAGAGACCATGTGGAAAAGGTGATGTTGTCTTACATCTTGTTAAATTCTCAAGTTGCTGATTTGCACATGAAATCGCTTGATACATCTCATTTTTCCTCATTTGCGAAGTGAGTTGGGCATATTCATCTTATGGGATTATTCTGAGGGGGAGCTTGTTGCTTAAAAATTTTGGAAGCTTTGTTTATTATCCTTGTCAAGTAACTCATCAAATCCAAGTCATTGAAACCAATTGAGTAGTAGAGCTCTTTTTATCATATTTATCTATATGCTATGTAGCTTTATCACGACTTATTATAATTAAATTGCTACATTTGACTTAAAAGTATGACATGGCGGAATACTTTGAGTAGATTAATTATATTTATTACTTTACGATGTTCATCGAAAATGATTAGCTTGATTGTGCGTCTTATTTTAACTCTTGGCTATGAAGCTCGTATGTTTCATGTTACAATTTTTATGACCACTCAATTTGGCATGTTATTGTTTCAAGCATGCCATGGTGAACAAAAAAAAGGCACAAAAGTGCGCAAAATAAAAAGAAGTAAGCTTTAAGCATGCCACCGTAAAAACAAATGTCATTATGAAAAAGAAGTATGCTACAAGCATGCCACATGCCTAAGAATTGAGTGTGGAGCAATAAGTTGTTACATGA
Organism: Dendrocalamus latiflorus; assembly: GCA_017311315.1. Taxonomy (NCBI): domain Eukaryota; kingdom Viridiplantae; phylum Streptophyta; class Magnoliopsida; order Poales; family Poaceae; genus Dendrocalamus; species Dendrocalamus latiflorus. The sequence continues at coordinate 15,126,189 of CM029674.1, read as the reverse complement.
GACTGCTAGCCCGTCTAGAGTTAAAATTTGCTTCACTTTTAGGTTTTGACTTTTCATTGTGATATCTCATTGTGCTCTCTATAATTGGTTTGGTCACTGTTGAGATGCATGTCATTGATATAAATTGCTTAATCATATTGAAAACTTGTTTTGACATTGCTATGTGATATATGGCTTTATATGATCTAGATAGCTCTACTCAAAAATATGGCTTGGTTGCTTTATTAAATCAATGCACAATGACTTGGATAATCTACAAAGCTTCTTGATTTTTACTCTCATTTGCTCCGTTTTAGAATTATTTCTTCGTTGAATTTTCTTGATGATTACATTGCCAAAGGGGGAGAAATTTGGTGTGCTTTGCGAGAAATTAAAGAGAATTTAGAATTTGGAGAGAATAAAATTGTCTCTCTTATGTTGAGGGGGAGAGATTTGAGACTTATGGTTTAAAATGCTTTTTTGGCTTCAGTTCTTCACTTATATCTATTTGAAGCTAATTCATCATACAATTTTGTGGTGTTGTCAATATAATCATCAAGGGGGAGATTGTTAGACCATGTGGCTAGGTTTAGGATATTTTGGTGATGAATAATTGACAATAGTTAATTTGTTATGATGAATATTTGGTGTTTTTGTTTAGCGATGTTATGCGAGGTGTGTGGTGCGTGCACGGACTGATGTTGGTCAAGTTGAGACGAACTTGTGCTGGAAAAATGTTCTTTTGTCTTTGCATGTGCAGGTTGAGCATGGAGGCGATCATGGTCGGTGACGAGGTGGACCAGAACTAGGATGGGGAGATCCGAGGTTCAGACGGTCAAGGAGGTCACGAGATGATCGGGCTCATGCTTGGGGCACATGGAGATCGAAGGTGGATAATACGTGGAGAAGCTACGGGAGGTGCGGTCCTAGAGGCTTTGACACGTGACGCGTTAGAAAAATCGTGAGTGTGAAAAACCCGTGTTAGGAAGGGTTTCGGGTCCCTTGAAAATTAGTGGGCCAAAAGTCTAGTTGAGGTAAAAAGGCACAGGCCTAGTTGGAGTTGGATTAGGATTTTAAGGCCTAATTGGAGTTGGATTAGGGTTTTAAGGTCTAATTGGAGTTGGATTAGGATTTTAAGTAGAGTTTGAGGAGGTGTTTTAAGGGACTATATATATATATATATATATATATATATATATATATATATATATATATATATATATATATATATATATATATATATATATATATATATATATATATATATATATATATATATATATATATATATATATATATATATATATATATATATATATATATATGCAGCCGCCGGTTGGGGGAGCATCGAAAAAAATAGAGAGCGGCCGAGAGACGAGAAAATACGTGAAGTACGAGTGAAAAAAAGGGTGTGGCGCTGGACATGAAGATACGCTGATGGATGGATGGATGAACAATGCCAACGTTTTTGAATAAAGTTTGTGAGTTTTTTTATTTCGCATCTATTATCTTTTTTCTTGGTTTTTTTGATTCCTATAGATTCTCCATGCATTGATATATGTCTAGGTATTTTTATTTCATACATACACGAATTAGTTTTTATTAAAAATTAATTGGAAACTTCAGCAAAAACGTGACTTTTGTTGATCGATTGGAAATTTTCAAGCCGCTACAGTACTGCTACAGTAAAATCAGAAAAAAAATTCTTTTTTGTTTTTTCTATTTCTGGTTTTTTGCAGATTAAAAAATTAAAAAGACAGAAATTTTTTAAAAAAGGTTTCTGCTATGTGTTGCAATCATTCACCCCCTCTGATTGCTATCAACGATCCTACAGCTATTAAATAGAGTAATACCTTCTTTGGCAGCTGGTTTTGCATGGAAGCCTCACCGTCATTCATGAAAACTGGTTGAAAACCCTGGAGCATAGTAAAATCAAGAGCCAGTTAATTAGTGATTAAACGGTTAACCCCCCACCCGCGCACGATATTACATTCTTAAATGTTACCTCATTCCAGTGTGAAACGTACTTCTCGTTAGCTTTGTTGTTCTTTTCCTGTACCTCGTTATTTGGCGAATTTTTTTGTACGGATAATTCATTTTTTATTCGAAATTACAGAAATATATCCGCAGGAATTTTTTTTTCAAAAATAGGCTCCAGTCGCCTAATGGTTGGGCGACTGGAGCCTTTTGCCCAACCAGACTGCGACACAATATCTGTCGCCGCACGCTGGAGCGACTGCATCCAGTCACTCTTCCGTATGGCGACTTGCATGCAGTCACCGTCCCATTAGGCGACTTGCATGCAGTCGCCGTCCCATTAGGCGATTTGCATGCAGTCGCCGTCCTATTAGGCGACTGCATGAATCCCCCGTAAATTTTGTGAATTTTATAGTTTTAAACTGGTAAAAATGTGGTAGAGTTGTAATAAAAGTTTATGTTCATTATATATTGTAGGTGCGTAAAAATTTTTAGAAACTTTTTTTATGAAAGATTGACTGGAGAACGATCGATACATACACTGTTAAGTGACATACGATGATAATTCCTGTGAGGAGAACCGGTATGTTAATTTTTTAGATGACTTGATATATGAATGCTTGAATGCGAAAAGAAGAGATGATAGACTTGTTTGAATTTAAATAAACTTCATAATATAACTGTGAGTAACATGCCATGTATTTTTTCATTACATGCATAACATATAGCATCCGCAGCACCCCTCACTCGCCACCCTGCTGTGCCCCGTCACCGCGCCCACGTCCTCCCATACGGTCCCGCTTGGCCCTCCTCCGGTGCAACGGGTTATGAGGCTCCGAAAAAGTAAAACGAGCAGGAGGGTGTCTTTCCTGCCCTGCGCTGGTGGAGTCAGCTGCACCTCTGGCTGTGTGCCCTCCGGTGCACCCGGGAGGGCACTACCAGAGAGAACCTCCGGTGCTGCGTCGGAGAACTGCCTGGGCCAGACCGCAAAAAACTGGTCCACATCGTCCTGGCCCGGGGAGACGCCGTGCTGCTGGTAAGTACCTGCAATAGTAATATCGTTAGTTCGTTGCATGTCGTCTTCGGATAAACACGATATCGGACGATGCGTACCCGTAGCTGGCGCCATCGAGGTAGGAGGAGGGGCGTACACCCCTGCGTGTGGAAGCCGGGGATGTGCGGAGGAGGCGTGAAGTGAACCGGTGTAGGAGGCCGTGCCCAGGCTGAACCCCCTAGCTGCTCCGGGTGAGGTGGTGTAGGACGTGTCCACGTACTACCTCCGGAGTAGTGCCACGCTGGTCGGGGTGGCACTGGTGGACAACCCGTCGGAGTGCTGGGCGTGGGTGTGGAGACCGCCGGTAGCCTCGTGCAGGACAGCAGGCTAACGATACGTCTACACCCAGCCTCAAACCGACGCAGAAAGCTGACGCTCTCCTCGTGGGTCAGCTCTGCACCAGTCGCGACCCTCTCCAGTAGTGAGGCGGACTCGGTCCATAGGACAACGCCGACGTCAGCCTGGATACAAAGACATAAAATGGTCCATCATTGAAACAACATTGCCATTTGGGAATCTTTGAAATTACATGTAACGTACCGCGATGTGAGCATCGCGCGCGAGGTGCGCGGGGTACGTGTCTGTCGGAGCATCGACGTGTGCGGCAGGCGGGTCTACGACATGTACGAGCCTGGTACGTGTCCGCCCCTGGTACCAGCGCAGGTACTCCGCGTAGTCCCTGCTGTCGTATGGGCGGTCCTCCTCCACGAGGTCATCGAGCGCACCCTCCCACTGCGCAATCCAGAGCTGCATCTTTCTCGACCAGTCCGTGCCTCGTTTAACTCCCTTCGCATTGTGCCTGCATATAGAACCATTACGTAATGTGAGTACTTGCGAACACAGTAGTAAGTATGTACATATTTATCAGAAGCGATCACTCACTCGTGCACGTTCCACAGAAGCTGTGGTCCGACTGGTACAGGAAGCGCCTGCCGTAGCCCAAACTAGCGCATGACTCGCTGGGGTGCGTAGTCCTCCACATAGATATGGTACACAAGCTTCCGGCGGGTGAGCCAAAAAATGCGGTCACGCCAGCACAGTTTGGAAAGCCCGTCAGGAGGACGGGCCTGCACTGCCGTATCTGCGTACGGCTCCCAGCGCACGTCGGAGTCTGTGAGGCGGTCCAACCGCTCCACAAAGGGCAGGTACGCCCGCGTGACCTGCACGTGCGCGAACTGTACCTGCAAGAAAAGATAAGTTGTTTAGTATGACGATCGTTAATAAGAAAGAAATAGTTGACTGTGATAATACTTACTCGTCGACGGCACCAAAGAGAACCCATCGTCGGCCGGTCGACGTCTCCCCCTGGATACATGTCGGCCCCGTACGGACCCATGTCATCTAGCACAGGTCGTTCGAGGCTGAAGCGCTCGAACGACCACAACTGCAGCAGCAGGGGACAACCCGTGAGGACCGAGTTTGCCTTGGTCCTCATGCACGCATCGCACAGCGCGTGGTACATCGCGGCAAGTGCGGCCGATCCCCAGCTCACCAGGGGGGCTCGCCGTCAGCGATCGCCCTCGCATAAGCAATAAGGCGCACATCCACCGAGTTGCCATGGCTGGTGGTGAAAAGCACCCAACCAAACAAGTTGTTATTAGTACGTAATCGTCTGCCTACGGATCCATGCGCTCCACCTGAATGCAAACAAGTTGTTATTAGTATGTAATACCACAAATAAGAGATTCGAAGACACGATCGATTTTAAATACCACATACCCGGTACTGTGCGAGCCACCTCAGCGTCGGCCCATGGGTCTGACTCTCATCGAAGATGTGGTGGTGATCAGCCGGTGGAACGACCCCCTCGAATCTGCCGAGCAGGTCAACGCGCCAATCGGCCGGGGCCTCCGGTAGGAAGGCAGCGCCTCCCGCGATCGGAAGGCCAAGGAGAAGGGACACATCCTACAGGGTCGGCGTCATCTCCCCGAATGGGGGGTGGAAAGTGTGCCTCTCGGGCCGCCAACGGTCCACCAAAGCCGTCAGCAAGGAACGGTCGAATGGGAAGCGTCGTGATTGCTTCCCGCCCACCTCGTCCCCGCCCGCGGCCAAGGCGGCTCCATCCTCCTTCGTGGCCTGCACCATCTGGGCAAGATGGAGTAGCCCGGCATCCCGCAGCCTGCAAACAAAGCGAAGGTCAGCACGAAACGTTCTTACGGTCGCACTAAATGCTGGCGTAGTGCAAACCTGGCAGTCCAACGAGGGTCGAGTCCCCAGGCCACGCGAGGTGTGCGTGTCCAGACCACTCCCAGCTCAGGTGGCTCGTCCGTGCTCCCCGGTGGCGGCACACGACGGGAAGCGCGATCCACGCGATCCACGTGCTCGTCCAACAACGGGTACCACCAGTCGGAGTCACGTCCAGCACGAGTCATACCTACAAAATTTGTACAATAATTTCAACATTAAATTTTCTACATCTAAATTTCTACACTAAATTTTCTATAATAATACATCAAAAATATTATACAAAATTTGTACACTCAATTTTCTACATCTAAATTTGTACACTACAATTTCTACAATAATACATACAGAAAATTTTCTACATCTACATTTCTAAACTATATTTTCTACAATAATGCATTAAAAATGGTATACAAAATTTCTAAACTAAATTTTCTACAATAATACATAAAAATACTATACAAAATTTTGACACTAAATTTTCTAAACTAAAGTTGTAAACTACATCTAAATTTCTAAAATATATTTTCTAAACTAAATTTCTAAACTAAATTTTCTAAACTAAATTTATAAACTAAATTTCTAACCTAAATTTTCTAAACTAATATTTCTAAATTTAATTTCTAAACTATATTTTCTAAACAAAATTTGAAAACTAAAATTTCTAAACTAATTTTCTAACACTAACAAAAAATATAACACAAAAAAATTACATGAAAATCGTGATCTCCCTCTCCTCTTCTCCTCCTCTCCCTCTCCTTCTCTCCCCTCCTCTTCTCCTCCTCTCCCTCTCCTTCTCTCCCTCTTCTCTTCTTCCCTTCTTCCTCTCTTCTTCTTCTCCTCTTCTTCCTCTGCGCGGCGGCCGAATGAAAACAGTGAACGATGGAATGCCGGCGGTCGAGCACGTTCGGTTTTTATATCACCCCCAGTCGCCAAACGGTTTGGCGACTGGATTTCAGTCGCCCAACGGTTCGGCGATTGGATTATAGTCGCCCAACGGTGGGGCGACTGCAATTAATCGCCGAACCGTTGGTAGATTCGCTAGATGTCGCTGTCTGGTTGGGCGAAAGACTCCAGTCGCCCAACCATTAGGCGACTGGAGCCTATTTTTGTAAAACAAATTTTCACGGGTATATTTCTGTAATTTCGAATAAAGAATAGATTATCCGTACAAAAAAATTCGTTATTTGGCTCATCTGCTTGATGGCTCATGCCAGTTTGTGGCTGCAAACAAGGTAAAGGAATATTATTACATTTATGCAGTACTGATAAAAAATGGCATTGTATTTTAGAATATTAAACTGGTACCTGAATTAATTCCGAATATTCGTTGAACAATTTTTTGGCTTGCTGTGCGCAGAATTGTTTATTTGGTGTATCGTTTTCACTGTGCAAAAACTTTTCTATCTGCACAACAGAATTTCTCCGTTACCGTACATTCTCTACCCGATAAACAAGATTTGGTCTAAAAAACAAGATGGGCTAAACATGCTGATCCATATATAGTTTTGCACACATACGTCACTGGAATTACCTATGCATTGGCTCTAATCACCCGCGCATGATATATTACATTATTAAATGTTCCCTCATGAAGTGGATCCTGTGTCGAAGTGAATACTCCATTATGAAGTAAGTTCTTGCTAGGCGCGTTCTGCTGTTGTTCATTTCTTCTAGCAGCATGATTAGTAGCTGCACCTGACTGAGGATATCCCACGGGAGTAGAAGTTGGACCTGTCTTGATATGTGGTTGACGCTGCAGAAGGCAAAAAGTTCAGTGAATGCAGATTAAAGCAGATCTCGCTAGGTGACGTGGCAATTCTTCACTCTGATATATATAGATTACATACTTGATTATGCACTGATACATCAATCAGTCATCATTTTGCTACTTCAATTTAACTAATTTATTTATACATTGCAGCTGGGTTTCGCTGCAAAATAGCACGCCACATCATCAATTTAACCAATGACTCGCCGCCCTGCTCCCTCCGCCATCACCGCCTTTGGCTCGCCACCCTGCTCGCTTTCTGCTGGCTTCCTCCTTTGTCATAGCTGATGGCTCCCTCCGTCATCACCACCGGTGGTGAGCTCTCCTCCACTCCCTCGCACCGACACGCCGATCTGCTTCTCCATCGCCCCAATCTACTCCTCTGCCACTTTGCTTGTGGCTGACCATCTACCATCACTTCCTCACCGATCTACTACCTTGGCCATCACCATCGGTGGGGAGCTGTTGGCCCTATTCTTTTCAGCTTTTAAAAGCTGTTTTTAGACTTTTCTACAATAACTAGCTTTTAAATGGAGTATCTTTTCAAAATAGTCTACTAGTTAATTGTAGTACATACTGTACCGACTTCATTTATATCGGCAAAAACCGCACGTCAGTTTCTGTTACTCTGTAATCTCTCGCACAAATAGCCTAAAAGTCACAAGCCGTAGCAAAAAACCATAAGCTTAAGCCAAAAAGAACAGGCCCATGACATCCCGGAGCTCGTCCATTGCACCGCCGATTACCCGACGGGTACCCAATCCATTGGGTAACACCCGGTTTTCTTGGGTATGGGTAATTTCCCTCCAAATGGGTATGAGTAATGGTGGGTTTGGATATGGGTCACCCAAACCCTCCCCAACGGCAGCCCTATGCATGGTTTATTCATACTTAGTCACTGTTGAACATTTTGACCCTCTCTTTCTTTTTCTTCCTCCTCTCCTCGTCCTCTAGTCCTTCTCTTCCTCCATGCCCTTGAGCATCTCGAGTGGAAGCAGTTGTAGAATGGAAACAACCAACCTTAGTCATTGAAATGCACAGTTTTATTGGTTTGGCCGGATACTACAAACGCTTCATAGAAGGCTTTTTCAAGATATCCAAGCCAATGACTCACCTACTCAAGAAAGAAAAGAAGTATAAGTGAACAAATGCCAGTGAGAAGAGTTTTCAAGAGCTAAAGAAAAAGCTGACCTCAACTCTTGTGTTAGTCTTGATAGATATACACAAGGATTTTCAGGTATATTGCGATGCCTCACGCCAAGGTCTTGGCTATATGCTTATGCAATAAGGGAAAGTTGTGGCTTCTGCGTCCAGACAACTCCGCCTCATGAGGATAATTATCCAACCCATGATTTGGAGTTAGCATCAGTAATGCATGCTCTAAAAATTTGTTGGCATTACCTGATCGGGAATTATTGTGATATATACACAGACCATAAGAGTTGTAAGTATATTTTCACCCAAGTAGACCTTAACCTCAGACAAAGAAGATGGCTAGAGCTAATCAAATATTACAATTTGGATGTCCATTTTCGCCCAGAAAAAGCTAATGCAGTGGCCGACGCCTTAAGTCGTAAGCCCTACTGCAATAACACCATGGTACATGAAATTTAACCTGAGCTCTGCAAGGAATTTGAAGCTCTCAACCTGGAGTTAGTAGAGCATGGCACCCTAGCTCCTATGGAGGTGCATCTGACTCTTGAAGAACAAATTAAAACAGCTCAGAAAGGACACTATGGAGTTCAAAGATTCAAGCGCCTTATGGCCAAGGGAAATGCCCCTACGATGGTAAAAGATCAGCAAGGAGTCCTATGGTATGGGAAACAACTCTTTGTTCCCCATCAGAAGGATCTTAAGGACTTGATACTCAAAGAAGCTCATAGCTCAGCTTACACCCTGCATTTAGGTAGCACCAAGATGTAGCTGAATATGCAAACCCTATGTTAGTGGGCCCCCATGAAAAGGGATATTGCTGAATATGTAGCATGCTATGATGTGTGCCAATGGATCAAAGCTGAACATCAAAGACCTGCCGTACTACTTCAACCACTACAGATTCCCCAGTGGAAGTAGGAAGAAGCCGGAATGGATTTCATAACTGGTCTACCTTGGACTAAGTCAGGTTATGACTTTATATGGGTTATAGTTGACAGATTGACTAAGGTTGCCCATTTTATTCCTGTAAAAACTACCTACAAAGTAGATAAATTTGTTGAATTGTATATAACCCGCATTGTATGTCTACATGGTGTGCTCAAGAGAATAGTCTTAGATCAAGGTTCCTAGTTCACCTCACATTTCTGGGCTAGTTTGCATGACGCCCTTGGAATCCATCTTGCCTTGAGCACTGTATATCACCCTCAGACAGATTGGCAAATCGAGAGAATAAACCAGATCCTAGAGGACATGCTTCGAGCTTGAGCTCTAGAGTTCACTGCAGACTAGGAAAGATGTTTACCCTATGCAAAGTTCTCCTATAATAATAATTATCAGTCTAGCCTTAAAATGTCTTCTTTCGAGACTCTCTATGGAAGGAAGTGCATAACCCCTCTGCATTGGTCAAAAGCAGGAGAAGAATATATTTTTGGGCCAAATTGCCTTCAAGCTGCCTAGTCCAGACGGAAAAGCTATGTAGACAATTGCCTTCCCTGTTTTCTCCCCAAGCCCGTTTCTCCTCCGCTGCGCGTGCTCCTCGGTAACCACCATCGACAGTACCACCCGGTGGATCCCAGGACCTCCTGAGTCTCCCAAGTTGCTCGCCATCCACTTCTCTCCCTCCTCTAGCAACTAATTAGCTTCCCGTCCCTCGCAGGCCGCCGTCGACCCTCATCTTCCTCGGCTCCGGTGCCTGACCTCCCCGCCGCTTCTCCCTCCAATCAGCTGCCCGTGGAGCTTCTTTGGGACACCCCGAAGCCGACCCCAGCCTCGCCGATCTCCCTCCTCTTCTCTGGTGACCTCGCGCCGCCATCCATCTCGCCGCCGGGACCATCTCCGTCGCCAGCCACTTCAGCGCCATCCCGACCACCACCCAAGCCTCCAATGAGTTCGTAGCCATCCATGGATGCTCCCATGCCGAGTAATTGGGTCCTAATGCCTCGAATCACCGGTTTGTGCCGTCCCCTGTTACCGCCGCCGCTAAGCTCGCCGCCGGCGGACTGAGGGTCCAAGTCCGGTCGGTACAACTCGGGTGGGGCTGCGCACGGGGTCGTGAAGACCAATTTGCTTGTGTGCCCACTCCTCGGAGGTCCGTACCGCCGACGATGAGCCGCGTCACTGTCAGGAAGGGGGAGACGCACTGACATACGGCGCAACCACTGTTTGTACAGTACCCGGGCCCCACTGTCAGCCTCCCGAGGCATTTCCTTGTAAAAGAAAAATGAAAATATAATTTAACCATGGGACCCGCATATCAATGACTGTAACTAATTTTCAGTAGAAATTTTATTCAGGAAATATTTAAAATCACGGAGAGTAACCTCTCTTCTCTTTTCTTTTCTCGAATTAATTTCTGTTTTAAACTTCAAACGAATTGTTCTCACTCATCTAGCTCCAAATTTAATGAAACTTGTTTTTAAATTTTTCTAAAATCAAGATTTATCTATTGGTAATGGTTTTGTTTAATTTAGAGTTCATTTGAATTTTATTTTGTATTATTTTCTTTTGCTTGTTTGCAATTCATTTTTCAGCACACTCTTTCGAGTAGAGTTCGAGGGCACGGGCGAGCCTCAAAACGAAGCGATGCAAGACCTTCAAGACCAACCCATTTGTGATCCAAACGAGTCTACATTTTGATCATTTTGTACTTATATTTCATGTGATTTATGTTGATTTAAATTAGTGAAATTGTATGCTTTATTTTATGCACAAAAGTATGTCCCTCTTAAGATAGTTACACACCCACTTGTTGACCTACTATATTTACGCCATCCTTGACACTTGAAGTCTATGAACCTTGACACCTTAAATATTAATATTAACTTTACTAGCTATAAATCATATTTAAATTCCACGCTAGTCTTGTTAAGTCCAAGGCACTAGTTGCCCCGATCATCAATCATTTTAACATAAAATCTTGATTTAGGACAGTCACGGGATGTAAGTGACTGATAAATTGTAATAACTCTATTTATGCTTCTCAAAACCCTAAAAACCTGCTAAACCTGTCCGGGCGGATGATAAGAGAGGATGGTGCGATGTCGCACAAGAAGTGGTGGATTATGGTATGAGTCGCCCAAACAAATTAAGAACTTAATCCTGTGATGACATGATGACTTCTTCATGTAAAATAGTACAACCACAAGTCTGCAAACTACAACCATCACTCTTAACCCCCTCAAAGTTTGTGAACTAAGGCCACTACATGTACTACGTGGACCAAGGAGATGAAGGCGATGCAGACAATGGAAATTACAGTAGCCCTTGGTAGTCTAACATCTCACCCTAGTCTAGCCGATCAGTCTGACATTTGGATGGTTCCAATATTAGTCAGGACTCTGGTTAATATTAGTGGCACCTGAGTTGTCCCAGTGTTTGCCTATAGCGGGATGTGCCCTACCCCTTCTGCCTGCGCTATCACTTTTATATAATGTAATCATTTGGCCTGACGATCCCTTTTATGAAACTAGCCTGATATAGACTATTTAAACTCTGATATTGTAATATTAATGTAATGGTATGGTATTTATCGTATATGAAATGATTCAGCAATGTATCTGTGAGCACTATCTACTGATCTAGGGAATAGTACAGTAATTTCACAAAAGATTCTGAATTTGCTAAATCCAAGGTTAAAAATTATCACTTGCAGTCAATTCAAGACAACAATGGAAATATCTTGGCCTGGCGGCTACGAAATTAAAGATACCAATAAGACACATGACGGCATGAAAACCAAGTGAAATATATGGAAGTAAATCAAGAGAAATGCTCCAAGTCGTTGTCATTCAGGTCTTCAAATTTGTCATTATTTCCAGAACCCGCTCCATCTCTGATCCATATTGCCTGCAAACGAATGGAAAAACTAGGTAAGTGATGGATGCAAAAGGTGCTTGTTTTCTTAATGGGTTTGTAATGTTTGATCAAGACAACTACGACATACATGCATACACCCCTTTAATTAATAAGGGGGGAAGAATTGAAGCTTCAATCATTAACAAATAATGCACTATCTAGGTTTTCTCTCAAGACTCAATTACAAGCGGATATAGATCGATCGACTATATGCAGGATTGCAAGTAGGGAAAAAGGTATATTATGATATTTTAGAGTAGGCAAAATTAGCAATAGGACACTGTAAATTTGTGGTATTTACTTTAGAACACTATCTTTTTATGTATTTGCAGAAAGACACAAACTTTGGTGGCTCTTTCTAATGGACATTCTGCTCATTAAAATATAATATCCGGTTAAAAGAGGAGAGAAAAGTGGGTGAAAACTATGTTTTGCCCTTGTAACAGCCAAGCCCACATACCCTATCGGCCCCACTGTCAGCCTCATCTACTCTTTTTTCCTTCATCTCTTGCCCTCCTCCCAAAAGAACACATCTATTCAGCTTCTTAGGAAGGAGGAGACGGGCACAGTAGTCATTTTAGTTTGTTTCTCTCTCCTAATTAGTCGGATATTATATTTTAATAGGCAAAGTGTTCACAAGTAAAGAGACACCAAAGTTTAACGCCAGTTAAGGGGTCACATCACAAATTTAGAGTATCATGTAGCTAATGTTGCCTTTAGAGTACTAGGGCAGTCAGGGTACTAAATTAATCTCAACTCACTGATATGGCTTGAGACAGTTTGGCTCAAATTAGTTGCAAATTGCCTTTAATTCAAATTTGGCCGGTACCTATTTTTACCGGTGGGTCCGGTAAAACCGAACCCTGGTTCTAGCTAGTTAATCAATATTGGAAATCAGTACGGCACTATGAATGCACTCAAACATAATTGCTTGAAGAGGACAACACTATCAATATTTGTATTCGATTGTCACACCTGATCCTTCTGATTTTGCATGAGACTATAGTCCTCATCCGGAAACTCATAGGTCTCGAACTCATCAGCTCGCATGTCCTGTGGAAAAGGTGGCTGCAAACAAACACGTGCAAGCAAAGACAGTTTACCAGTCCATAATTTTCATTTCACTCTTTGGTGTATTAAATAGAGTAATACCTTCTGTGGTACAGCATCATTGTCAGGGAAACCATTTGAAGGATATGTTGCTAATTCCTATCAGCAAAGAAGAGACAATCCAGCAGAGTTAGTGAAGCATCAAAGGTCAATATGCAGTTTATATATGTAAAAACATGCATACTCATCCACACAGCAAGTAAAATTCTGCCCAGACCCACGTGCCTCCCACTGCCACCCCCTGCCTCCTCCATCACCTATGGCCGGCGGCGCCCCTGCCGCCTCACCGCGCCGCCTCTTACCCTTCCCCTCCATGCCGTCTCCGCCCAACCTAATGCTAGTACATTTCGCTGCCGCCGCCTTCCGGCACCACCTACCACTCTCCTACCCAGTGGCGGAGCTAGAGCAAAACGGAGGGGGGTGCAACGCGCCGCGCGTGGGAGCATAGGACGGTGGGAGAATGGGTTAGACAGGGCGAGTGAGGGTATTTGTTGGGCTAGGGGTACACTATATTGGACCAAGGGGGTGCACAAAGGGTGAATGTTTACTAGTAATAACTAAAAAAAATTTTGGACCCGGGTTCCTGGGAACCCCCTCCCCTCCATTGGGCTCCGCCCCTGCTCCTACCCTACCTGTCGCCCCTACCGTCGGGCCACCGCCCCCTATCCTCCCTCTATGCTTGGGGAGAACGGTGAACCATAAGTGCGGGTGTGGGATTCTCCCCTCAGGCTCGCCGGCGAGGAGGAAGGGGTCGCTAGAGAAGAACGTGGAGGTGCTGGCGTACGAATCTTCACGCATATCCAAAGATTAGAAATTTGGATATTTTTGGAAGAAAATATCCGAATGATGTTTATCAAAACCTAAGAACAAAACCTCTCTTCCTCTGCAAATTTGCCTCAAAAAGTTGGAATGGAAAATTGTCATTTTTCTCTTGACTGTCATCAAACCTGATCATCGATTGCCGTCAGCTCCCTCCAGTTCACAAAAATAGACATCGACACGGTCTCTAAACTGCCACTTTAACCATTAATTTTAATTGTAATATTTTTTAAAAGCTAATAAAATTATAAAATTATGAAACTACCTTTCGAGACGAATCTACGCATGTGATTTTTATGTAGGCAATCTAAATATTTAAAAGATGTCAACAACCAAACTTTCAAAATTTTGAATGCATGTATCCCAAAATGACATGTTTTTTGAAGCAGAGGTATATGATATCTTGTAGTATGATTGTTGGGAACTTCGAATACGAAAGTGTGAACCTTAATGTCAGAACAAATTGGATTCTGTACTCCAGATAGGATTGTGGACTCCAGAACAATGTCCAGAATGCTACCATACTCAGACTAATTTGGAACGCATGATTTCTACATAAAATTTGTACAAAATTATCCTATAAAATTCCCGTGTTTCGAATAGGGTCTTAAACTGTACCTCATTTATTCCAACGGGAGGGAAATGCTGCACCTGTTCTTGCGTGGGAATATGCATCTCTCTTGCTAATTCCTATAAGCAAAGAAGAGGCAATCCAGCAGAGTTAGTGAAGCATCAAACGACAATGCAGTTTATATATGTAAAAACATGCATGCTCATCCATACAGCAAGTAAAATTCTGCCCAGACCATGAGGATCGATTTCTTACCTCAATTATAGCATTCATCTCTGGCTCATTCTCAAGCTCCGGTACTGGCTGCAGATATGCTTGTCCAGGCACAGTGTGAGATGTGTTCCCTCCTATAGCTTGAAGGTCTTGCTGAAACTGAGACTCCACTGAACTATCGTACTGGTTGGTGCTGATCAGCACTCCCTGCAGCAATACCATGTAGAGATATCATATACGAATCTATAGACCACATTAGAACAGTGTGTGCTAACTATAAATTTCATAATGTTGGATATTGATCTCAGGCCAAACGGCCGAGACGAGGGAGACGTGGGGAAACCTTTCCGCGCCCTGATCGGGGGAGCTTACCATATTGGTTACGGTCCCCCGTTGCAACAACGTATATATAAAGGATGGGTACCGGCCTCTCCCAAATATGAAAACGTTCGCGTGAGAGTCAGAAACCCCAAACAAAACCCTAAAGATCCGATCTATTACGCGCTGCTAGCAACGGGAAGGCCGTCTCCGCCGCCTCTGCAGGACTCCGCCGGCGATACCCCGTACACCGGCAACACTGCGGTCTTCACCAACTCTACCTCACGCCTGCATCACGCAGGCACGGGTCTTCGCTCATGGCGTTCATCGGCGACCGTGAGTCACCCTAACCCCTTAACTCTAGGTTTCTAGATGCTAGACTAGCGGCTTGATGTTATGCATGAATCTTTTAAGGCTTACATTGTGGTATCAGAGCAACTGCTAGTCTCCTAGAACCCTAACCGCATGCTTATATCTCGGATTAGGGGTGTTCTTGGGCTCGGCTAGCAAGTTAGAAGGAGGGGAATCGGTGGATTGCTTGCAAACCCTAGTTTTTTCCCCAAAATTTGATGAATCCCGAACCCTAGAACCGGAAATCATGATGAAATCCCTAATGGAATCCCCAAAATCCGACACTCCCGAACTTTAAATCCCCAAATCAAGAACACACACAAAAAAAATTTAGATCGGGGCGGGGCTTACGCCTTTTGTCGGCGACGGGCCGCCGCCTCTTGCTGTCGTCGGTGCGTTGAGGCCGCCGCTCCGCCTCCTCATGGGCCCGCGCCGTGCGGGAGCCGCAGCCTCGCCGTCACCGCGCCATACGGGAGCCGCCGCTCCGCCTTCCTCATGGGCGTGCTGTCGCCTCGCGGGAGCCGCCGCCGCTCCGCGCGAGCGTCCATGCGCCGCCGCACTGCGGGACCAGGCCGCCGCCGCTCCGCGCAAGCGTGCCGCGCCGCCATTCCGCGCGAGTGCACAGCCGCCGCTCCGCGCACCCGCGCCGTCGCCCGTCCGGATTTTTCGCATGGAGGCAGGAGCAAATGAAGATTAGGGTTAGGGTTGTGGGATTTTGTCCCGCCCGCAGCGCGCGCTCGGCCGTCCGATTGCATCGGACGGTCACCTTTTAGTGGGCCGCAATAATTTTGGGCCGTATGTTATTCTCGGCCGTCGGATCAAAATCCGACGGCGCGCGCGTAAGACGCGATTTTTGGGCTATGCGCGGTTGGCTGCACCTCGCGCGCAAGTGATTTATGGGCTGCGCGCGGGAGATGTGGGCCGCGGGCGTGAACTGGGCCGCGCGTGCTGCTGGGCTGCGCACATTTCCTGGGCCGCTGGTGTGCGCGGGAATTTTTCCGGCCTGCACAATTTTATGGGCTGAATGCTGTTTTTGCAGGGGCCGAAAAAAAGGGCATTACTGGGTTTTTGGCCCAGCAGTGCATTATTTTATGTACTTCATTATATATTTCATGTATTTATGATATACCTAATGTTTAATTAATGATTATTTCATGTCTCTCATGAAATTGTTAACGGATAATGTTGCTAAGCTGCTGAAAATTATTATGCCCTTTTTCCGCTGCGTAATGTTCTGCCCCTAATTGAATGGAACCAACGGGAAATTCAATTGGAGGGCTGTATTTAGTTTTACATGCTATTACTCTTTGACCAACGTTAATTGTAATTGCATGTTATCAATTATGTTTATTTTGTTATGTTTAAATTTGCCATGCTAATCTTTTTTGACCAACGTTAATTGTAATTGCATGACATAAATTATGTTAAATTTTTCGTTTCTGCCCAACGGTGATGCGAAAAATTCTTATGAGCATGTTGTTAATCATACCAACGTAAGGTTAACATTCATGCAAATTAATTATGCGTTTTCCTAATGTAAATTTTAAACTTTTTTCAGCTGCTTCTGTTTCCGCTCAAGTTAATGCAATTGAGCCACTTAATGGTAGTAACTTTCAGAAATGGAAGTTTACGCTTATGACGACTTTCCAGCTCTTGGATCTGGACTATGCGTTCAGGTTCGATGAGCATGTCGCTCCTACTGAAGGGGAGGACAATTTTGACGACAAAATGAAGGATTACAAAAATAATGCTGAGAAGTGGGAGCGGTCTAACCGCGTTTCACTTGTTGTGATGAAGAACTCCATCAGTGAGGCAATAAGGGGAGCAATCCCTGAAAAGGAAAGGGTAAAGGACTATTTGTCCTCCATCGAGGATCACTTTAAGGGGTCCTCTAAAGTTTATGCTACCACACTGATGCACAGGCTCATGAACACTAAGTACAATGGTACTGGAAATGTCCGTGAGCATATTATGACCATAATCAATATTGCTGCCAGACTTAAGACAATTGACATGGCAATTTCTGATGGTTTTGTTGTCCATTACATTATGATGTCTCTTCCTAAGCAATTTGAAGCTTTCAAGGTGAACTATAACACCATTAAGGACAAGTGGACTATGAGCGAGTTGATCGCTAATGTTTCTCAAGAGAAAGAGAGGCTCAAGGCTGAAGGGGCTACTGATTTTGTGAATCAAGTCGGCTCCTCAAATAAAGCTGGTCCCTCTAGAAATAGAGGTGGCTACAAAGGAAAGGGAAAGAAGGAGCAAGCCTACTCCCCTTATCAGAAGCCACAGCATCCACAGCATCCTAAGGCGCCTAAAAACGCTTCAGGTCCTGGGAGCTCAAATGAACAGAAGAAAAGTGGTGAGTGTAACTTTTGTCAGTCGAAGGACCATTTCAAAGATGATTGTCCTGGATGGCTGAAATCTTTCACCAAGAAAGGTACTTATGAAATCACTTTTGTTGATGAAGCATTTTATGCTGATTTTCCTATAAATTCTTGGTGGATTGATTCTGGTGCCACTGTGCACGTTACGAATTCCTTGCAGGGATTCCATATGTTGAGAAGTCTCAGAGGGGAAAGAAGCCTAAGAGTGGCTAATGGGATGGAAGCCGAAATTCAAGCTATTGGATCAGTTTCTTTAGTTTTGAATAATGGTTTTGTAATGAAACTTAATGATGTTCTTTATGTTCCCTCGATGAGAAGAAACTTAATTTCCATTTCATTATTAGATAATGATGGATATTCTTGTAATTTTGGACACGGAATGTGTTTGATTTATTTTAATAATGATAATGTTGGTCGTACCATCCGACACGACAAGCTTTATATGTTATCCCTGCAAGATTCTCCTATATCCATTAATGTATGTGATGTGAATAAAAAGCGCAAGCGAATTGATGAGACTTCGTCGAAATTGTGGCACTGTCGTTTGGGCCACATTTCGAGGGGGAGAATTGAATGTCTCATTAAAGAAGAAATTCTCCACCCTTTAGACTTTAATGATTCGGATGATCATTGCCTCGATTGTATCAAAGGCAAGTATGTAAAGCAAATAAAGAAAGGTGCTACTCGAAGCATAGGGATTTTGGAATTAATTCATACCGATATATGTGGTCCTTTCCCTGTGACATTAGTGGATGGTTATGATTCTTTTATTATGTTCACTGATGATTACTCACGTTATGGTTATATCTATCATATTAAAGAAAGATCGGAGGCACTTGATAAATTTAAGATATTTAAGGTTGAAGTTGAAAATCAGCACAATCTAAAGATTAAAGTAGTGCGCTCGGATCGTGGGGGAGAGTATTATGGGCGACACGCAACTTATGGGCAGATTCCTGGTCCTTTTGCCAGGTTCCTACAAGAAAAAGGTATAGTCGCCCAGTACTCAATGCCTGGTGATCCCTAGCAAAATGGAGTAGCGGAAAGAAGAAACCGCACACTTATGGACATGGTTCGAAGTATGTTGAGCTACTCCACTTTGCCTGTAAAGTTATGGATGGAAGCATTAAAGACCGCTGCACACATACTCAATCGGGTTCCCAGTAAATCAGTGCCGAAAACACCTTATGAATTATGGACTGGGAGAAAACCAAGTTTGAACTATCTCCATGTGTAGGGTTGTGCGGCTGAAGCTAAAGTATTTAACCCACAAATTGAGAAATTAGACCCCAAGACTGTGAGTTGCCATTTTATTGGTTACCCTGACAGGTCTAAAGGGTATCGATTCTATTGTCCAGATCGTACCACAAAGTTTGTAGAAACAAGGCACGCTGTGTTCTTGGAAAATGATAGCATCAGTGGTGACTTGGAGCCTAGGAAAATTGATCTTGAGGAGAAGCGGATTTATGTTGCTTCACCGCTAATCCGACAGACTGATTTTCCCATGCCCCAAATGGTTGTGCCCACAGTTGATCCTGTAGTTGCAACTCCTGTTGCATCTCCAGTTAATTCCGTGGCTATTCCTTCTGTTGAGGGCTCTGATAATAAAAGTGCAGTACCTAATGATGAGCCTTCACAGTCCTCTGTGACAATTAATGAACATTCTAATGAGCCTGCTAATGAACCTGTCAGGAGATCAGAACGAGTGAGGAGATCTGCTATCCCAAGTGATTATGAGGTTTACTTGAATGAAGATGATCTTGGGAAGGTGGATGATCCTAGCTCTTATAAGGAAGCTATGAAGAGTAAGGATTCATCCAAGTGGCTAGATGCCATGAAAGATGAAATTAAGTCTATGGGCGATAATGGTGTATGGGACTTAATGGAAATTCCTAATGGAGCCAAAACAGTAGGCTGCAAATGGGTCTACAAAACAAAACGTGACTCCAAAGGGAATGTCGAAAGGTTTAAGGCGAGACTTGTTGCGAAAGGGTTTACACAGAGAGAAGGCATTGACTATAATGAAACCTTTTCGCCTGTCTCAACCAAAGATTCATTTAGAATCATAATGGCGCTCATAGCACATTTTGATTTAGAGTTGCACCAAATGGACGTTAAGACTGCATTCCTGAATGGAGACTTGTATGAGGACGTTTACATGACACAACCGGAAGGTTTTGTTGTGGAAGGCGAGGAACATTTGGGATGCAAGCTAAGGAAATCCATATATGGCCTGAAGCAAGCTTATAGGCAATGGTACCTTAAGTTTGATGAAGTCATAAGGAAATTTGGATTTAAGGAGAATGATGTTGATAATTGTACATATGTTAAGTTCAGGGGGAGTAATTACACCTTCTTAATTCTTTATGTGGACGATATATTATTGGCCAGCAGTAGTGTGGACATGCTGCGGGAAACTAAAAGATTTCTCTCGTCCAATTTTGATATGAAGGATCTCGGTGAAGCATCTTACGTTCTTGGTATTGAAATTCACCGAGATAGGTCCAAAGGAACATTAGGTTTATCACAAAAGGCATACATTGACAGAGTACTAAAGAGATACAATATGCATAAATGCTCTGCCTCGCCTGCTCCTATTGTTAAGGGCGATAAGTTTGGAAAATTTCAATGCCCAAAGAATGACTATGAATCTGATCAGATGAAGGCTATACCTTACGTTTCTGCTGTCGGAAGTATTATGTATGCTCAAGTATGTACGCGCCCTGATTTAGCTTTTGTTACCGGGATGCTTGGCAGATATCAATCAAATCCAGGACCGGACCACTGGAAAGCCGTTAAGAAAGTCCTGCGCTATATGCAAGGCACTAAAGGTCACATGCTCACATATAGAAAATGTGATAACCTTGAGGTTGTCGGTTATTTTGATGCTGATTTTGCGGGGTGTAAAGACACTAAGAAGTCCACATCAGGTTATATTTTCACCCTCGCAGGAGCAGCAATATCATGGAAAAGTGTAAAGCAAACACTTACTGCATCGTCGACAATGCAGGCTGAATTTGTGGCATGTTACGAGGCTACCGGGCAGGCTGTATGGCTTAAGAACTTTATCCCGGGATTGAGAGTGGTAGACAGCATTTCGAGACCACTTATTTTGTACTGCGATAATCAACCCGCAGTTTTCTATTCGAGTAACAACAAGTCAAGTGCAGCTGCCAAGCACATTGACATAAAGTATCATGTTGTGAAAGATAGAGTCCAGGATCAAACAATTAAGGTTGAGCATATTGGAACTAAATTTATGCTCGCGGATCCGCTCACAAAAGGCTTACCACCCAATATTTTTAGTGATCATGTTGCCGGCATGGGTTTATTGGAAAGCCTGTGATCCTGGAATAAGAGGACCATATAAAGTAACCAACTCCCATGAAGTATTATGTTATCCGATCGATATAGAAGGGAGCACTATAAGTACTGATATCCAGCGGTACTTAATTGACTGTTGTGAAGCATTACTTTGGTGTGAACTTTTATTGAGAGAGGGCTTATGATGTTTAGCCTTACGATCAAGGGGGAGAATGTTGGATATTGATCTCAGGCCAAACGGCCGAGACGAGGGAGACGTGGGGAAACCCACATCCCTGTTTTTCCGCGCCCTGATCGGGGGAGCTTACCATATTGGTTACGGTCCCCCGTTGCAACAGCGTATATATAAAGGATGGGTACCGGCCTCTCCCAAATATGAAAACGTTCGCGTGAGAGTCAGAAACCCCAAACAAAACCTTAAAGATCCGATCTATTACGCGCTGCTAGCAACGGGAAGGCCGTCTCCGCCGCCTCTGCAGGACTCCGCCGGCGATACCCCGTACACCGGCGACACTGCGGTCTTCACCGACTCTACCTCACGCCTGCATCACGCAGGCACGGGTCTTCGCTCATGGCGTTCATTGGCGACCGTGAGTCACCCTAACCCCTTAACTCTAGGTGTTCTAGATGCTAGACTAGCGGCTTGATGTTATGCATGAATCTTTTAAGGCTTACACATAAAACTCTAGTTCATCGGTATGAAAACTTAAGAGTTCTTGGGTCTAAACTCTACCTCATTTATTCCTACGGGAGAGAAATGCTGCACCTGGTCTTGCGTGGGAATATGCATATCTGTTGTTAATTCCTATAAGCAATGAAGAGGCAATCCAGCAGAGTTAGTGAAGCATCAAAGGACAATGCAGTACATGTATGTAAAAACATGCATGCTCATCCACACAGCAAGTAAAATTCTGCGCAGACCATGCAGATCGATTTCTTACCTCAATCATAGTAGCAATCAGCTCTGGGTCATTCTCAGGCTCCGGTACTGGCTGCAGATTTGCTTGTCCAGGAACAGTGTGAGACGTGTTCCCTCCTGTAGCTTGAAGGTCTTGCTGAAACTGAGACTCCACTGAACTATCGTACTGGTTGGTGCTGATCAGCACTCCCTGCAGCAATACCATGTAGAGATATCATATACGAATCTATAGACCACATTAGAACAGTGTGTGCTAACTATAAATTTCATAGAACTCTAGTTCATCGGTATGAAAACTTTAAGAGTTCTTGGGTCTAAACACTGGCTACTCAAACAAGTTCTCAATCGGTGTTGCACAAATCTTGAATTATGAAGAGGTAAGTAGTATAACTTCATCCTTGATTTGTGCTTTAAAATTTGTGTAACTATCAAATACCTTCTGTGCTACAGCATCATTGTCATGGAAACCATTTGAAGGACTGGGAGCCACGATTGTTGTAGGATACTGCAGACCAAGCTCGACTGTATGAGCCACTTCAGTTGCTGGATGCATAGGGAGCTGCGGCGGCTGGTTTTGCATGGAAGCGTCACAGCCATTCTCGAGATATGGTTGAACAACCTGGAGCATAGTAAAATCAAGAGCCAGTTAATTAGTGAATAAGCGGTTAAACCCCCTAATCCGCGCGCACATGATATTACATAATTAAATGTTGAGAAGTGCTAAGGAGCACTCCAGTGTTTTTAGGATTGAAAGCACTCAAATGTTAGGACGTTGAATCTTCATCCAACATTACTCCCTCCAAATATTTGATGAAAATCTAACGTCTAAAAAATTTAAGTAGTTTTAAACCTTAAAAACACTCGAGTATTTTGTAGACACCTCCTTAAATATTACCTCTCGAAGTGGATCCTGTGTCGAAGTGAATGCTCCATTACGAAGTAAGTTCTCGCTAGGCGCGTTCTGCTGTTGTTCTTCATTTCCTCTAGCGGCATGATTAGTAGGTGCACCTGAATACTGAGGATATCCCACGGAAGTAGAAGTTGGACCTGTCTTGATACGTGGTTGATGCTGCAGAAGGCAAAAAAATTTAGTGAATGCAGAAGATTAAAACAAATCTGGCTAGGTGACGTGGCAATTCTTTACTCTGGTATATAGATTATATCTTATCATTACTATTATAAAAGAACGAGT
Source organism: Dendrocalamus latiflorus (assembly GCA_017311315.1). Taxonomy (NCBI): domain Eukaryota; kingdom Viridiplantae; phylum Streptophyta; class Magnoliopsida; order Poales; family Poaceae; genus Dendrocalamus; species Dendrocalamus latiflorus. Next base: position 15,103,007 of record CM029674.1, on the reverse strand, counting down.
TAGTGGTTGTACGTCCATTTTCCTCAAACCGCTCTATTTCCTTAACTTCTCACCATTCTTCACTTTTCAACTGATCAGGGTAACTCTCTTCTATAGCACAATTCTCTGTACATTCAATGAGTTCCGTTGCAATGCACGTACGGGTACGTAACTAGTACTTGATTATGCATTGATACATCAATCAGTCTTCATTTTGCTACTTCAGTTTAGTTAATTTATTTATACATTGCAGCTGGGTTTCGTTGCAAAATAGCATGCCACATCATCAATTTAACTACTCACTTGCCGCCCTGCTTCCTCCGCAATCACCGTTGCCGGCTCGCCGCCTGCTCGCCTTCCACCGACTCCCTGCTATTATCGCCGATGGCTCCCTCCATCATCACCGCTTATGGAGCAGTGCCGGTCTACTCCGCCACCCCGCCATCAGCCCCGCCTGCTCCCTCCGCCATCACCACCGGCGGCGAGCGCTACTCCACTCCCTTGCACCGACACGCCGATCTGCTTCTCCATCATCCCGATCTACTCCAAAACCCTGCTCGTGGCTTACCGTCTGCCATCGCTGTCTCACCGATCTACTCCCTCCGTCATCACCACCGGCGGCGAGCCGTTGATGTCCTGGAGTTCCTCCATTGCACCGCCGGTTAGCTCTAGCACTCTCCCTCTTTTACCCAACGGGTACCCAAATCCATTGGTAATACCCGGTTTTCTTGGGTATGGATAATTTGCCTCCAAATGGGTATGGGTAATGGTGGGTTTGGATATGGGTCACTCAAACCCTTTATTCATATTTAGCCACCATTGGCCATTCCATCTCTTTCTTTTTCTTCCTCCTCTCCTCGTCCTCTAGTCCTTCTCTTCATGCTCTTGAGCATCTCGATGGTGAGTTGGTGACCTCCAAGGTTACCCTCTCCTCTCTTTCGCTGTCTAAAATTTCACAGGAAAAGAACACCGAGAAATCCAAGGGAAAGAAATAAGGACCTTGGAGCGAACCAATAAGCCATTTGAGAGACTAGGGTTAGATTGAGGAAGGCAATCGGGAGGCTTGGCTTCGTACCTGCTATCTTGGTCTACACTACGGTGGCGGAACTATGAATTGAGGGCGACTAGGGCTACGGACTGAGGTGGCAATGCGGTGAGCCAGGTGGTGGTGGTGTCCTAGTAGCCGTGAGAGGGTGGTGAACTAGTGACCCAGGAGCCGCACGACCGCGTTTTTGTATCTCGCAAAGTGAAGCATCAAGCATCAAAGCAGCAAAGAAAAGGCAATCCAGCAGAGTTAGTGAAGCATCAAGCATCAAAGCTGGGAGCTGGAGCCTGGCCAAGCAGATACTATGTATATGCAGTGTGATTAATCAGTGGAAAGCTGGTACTAAAAATTGTGAACGACATTAGAATATGTCCGATACAATTTCTTTTCTTTTCTTTTTTTGAAAATGGGGCAAGAGAACTGCCCTATCTTAATTCACAGGGAGATACAATTTCGCCTCTATGAAATGATAATTATTGTGGCATTTGACAAATAATAGAAGTCCACTATATATACATACGTTTGCATATGCATTATCCAATTCCATTATTTGACGTATCTTTTCTAGATTTACTTCCCAAGCTTAAAAAGGGAAGATGGAGAAAGAAAGTCTGCACACAGAGATATCTTCAGTATATACCTGACTTAGCTGGGTCGTTACTACATCAGTTTGTGGCGCTTGTGATATCCCGGAGGGAACAATACTGTAAGTGGTACCTGTAATCAATAGTTAATTGGTAAGTTAGCTTGCTCTTTGGAGTAATAAGGAGTATAAATTCAACAGAGTTGACCTTTAGAGCTCGTGATCAAGGAGCTTCTTACCACGATTAGAGAAGTCGTGCATAAGATTGTTTTCAATATTATTTGGCTCCTCATAGATATGTGCCTTTTTGTTTTCTTCAAATACCTGGGAGCTGCCCTCTGGCCCAACTTTACGTTTTCCAAGCCTTTTATTCTCGTCGACCGAGTATTTGCTTTCCATTATGTGAGGAATTAGTATTCCCAATCCCTCGAGCATATGCACAACACATCCCTCAATAAATTTGTTGTCATCCTGCATTGGAATGGTGCATTGTTAATACGGGCCTGGATACAAGTTTGTTTCATTTTTCTAAATTATGCATGTCAATTTAATTTACATGTTATGGTCAAATATGTTGAGTTGACAACTGTAGCTGGCTATGGTAAAAAGTACAAACAGCAAGATAGTTCCTACGTGTATGAAGAATACGTGGACTGTGGACAAATGCATTTCGATGTTAAGTGCATAAAATATAAACATATGTACCACAATAACTCTTTAAAAATGTTAGGTCCTGAAATTAGTTTTTAATTAATGCTGAATTGGTACGAACAATGTGTGTTTCCATTTACTATTTTGGGTTTTATTCCACAAAAAGATAGCTTGATTTGTTACGTTGGCTTACCAAGTCTAACACAACCCTCCTCCTTTTTTCTAGTTTAGGACAAGTTATGTAGAAAACTATATAGGCAGAGTTGTGTGTTTCTATTTTGTTTCTGTAAAATATTTATCTCTTTAATTAATGCTGAGAATCTTTTTATAATTAACTGCAACAGTTTTTTTATTTTCAAACTTTAACGTTGTTCTAATACTATTATTTTTTAGAAAGAGGTGATGATCACTTGGTTAACAGAGTTATCTTAATATTAGCACCAAGAGTTCACAAATCAAATTCTAAAAAATCTAAACAAGAAACCCAACTCAACATGCAATCCTACTACTCTTACTTTTATTGCAAGTATATCGTAGCAGCGTGTACCTCAGATTGGTCGGGAATCTTTGCTGCCTCCAGTGGGTAATCTTGAAGGTATGCATCCACGTGGCGTGACACAGCATGAACTAAGTAATCACGCAAACTCTTGCTTTGTATGTTGGAACTAGAGTAAGCAACATTGCCGATGCCCATCTGTGCACAATTTTTTGGCGCCTCCTGAAAGTATACATATGTCACTCCAACTAAAAGAGTGTAACATAGAGAAGAAATATGTGTGTGTGTGTGTGTGACTACAAAATAGACTGTGGTTGCAAACGATCACTGTTTTCATAAAATATGGTTAACTGTTTAGAAATTAAAATTATTTGAACGGTCAAATAAATGCAGGAAACGAAAGTATTGACTGAACAAATGTCAACCCGGTGATAGAATTATCACTAACTGAATACTTGAGTGAAGACTTTGAATCATCTGCACCATCGGAGCTTTCCTCATCAGTAGCAGCACCTGACAAATAATATGCCAATCAATATAGCAGCGTCTGACACATAACATGCCAATTATCAGTACATATACTTGTTAACGAAACCATAATATTGAAGCAAAAAACTGGTGTAGAATGTTTATATGAAATACTTCTACTTACAAAGGAATGACTTCGATAATACAAACACGAAACATTTCTTTATAGATAATTGGACTGATCACCAAACCAACTTAATTCCCTATAATTTTTTCGATCAACCAAAACAAAATACGGAATTGCATTAGTCTGAACTATATTTTTACCTACTTCAATTCTTGACAATTCACCACATTAAAAATTCTATTGTGGTGCAAATTCCACCAGCACTGGGAATTGTGCACATATATGCCGCAAATACTTCTCAATTTTGGCAATTCCATGCTTCCCCAGCGTGTTATCCATGCACCATTGTGTCAACATTAAAGGAACAATTTTATTGAATATGAAATTGGTTGAAAATTTGCCTTTTCACCAAACATAGATGTTTTTAAAAAATTCTTGTAGGGGGTATGTTATATATCTCTGCAAAAAAAAACGAATATCAAACCCAATCTCATTTGAGAGATAAAAAATACAAACTCAAAATAGTGCACACACCATCTTAGCAAGTATTTCTCTCTTTTGTATCTCGCAAATGTGGTTGAGTTTAACCATGAAATTTTGTAGAGATATAGAACATACCCTCCCTACTACATCTCATTTTCTTTTTTTTTTGAAAACTTCGAAGTTTGATTTTCATAGAATTTTCAACAAATAATCACATATTCATCGGATACACCACCTATGCATGAATCATAATCAAGTAGTTCTCTCTGGGTGCATCATATATAGTTTCCACTCCTTTTCTCTGGATAAAATAATCCTGTCAGTCCAAATAGATGTTGTTTTGTCAACTATGTTTTAGTGTGCAAATACTTATATCTCTGGTTCATTCCTCCATTAATGGAACTAGGTCAATAAGTATTTTAGTGTTAAAATGCTTATTGTTAGTAGTATTAGAGATGTGTCTATACAATATATAGGAGCAATTAATACAAAAAAGAAAGCATACTACTACTTTCTATTCCAAAATATATGTTGTTATAACAAGTTGGTTTTATTTGCAAAAACCTAGCTACTCCCTTCGTTCAAAAATAAAGGGTGTATTTTTTAATAATCTTATCCACAAATATAGGGTGTATGTTTTATTCTAATGCAAATAAGTGTGTTGTTTCCCATATACCCCTAATAAATATCCACATTTACTTTGTATTCCCTATACGCATGTATTGAATATGGCACTTAGAGATAATGATTAGAGAAAGTCTAGTTATTTTCAATGTCTCTTTAGTTTATGTGCAAGATAAAATACGCTCTATTATTTTGGACGGAAGGAGTATTGTTTTGGATTTTTAAGACAACGTTTTCCACTAAATGCCCTATATTTTTGGATGGAGAGAGTATTGTTTTGGAATATATATTCTTATGCAACCATTGCTCCCATCATTAAAACTAGAACATAAATGCATAAAAAAAGTGTATATGGCAGATATTCTACACCCGTTCTCCATGTTCTAGCTCTGGCTATCTTTTTGGAATATATTCTTATCCAGCCATTGCTCCCATCATTTAAATTAGAACATAAATGCATAAGAAATGTATGTGGTTGGCATTTATACACCCATTCTCCATGTTCTAGCTCGGGCTATTCACAATCGTACTCCCTCCATCCTCAAAATGAAGTTTATGCCTTATGCTTTCCGGAACAAATAAACGTGACAGCTTCTCTACCGTCTTTTCGAAGTAGTTTATAGGGACAGCCTTTTCGAAGAAGTTATTGGTTTATCGGTATTTGATTTCGTTCATACAAGTAATCGTGCTAGGGCCAAAAGCCATCAGCTGTAACCGAAAAGGACCCACCATAATAGTATCAATTATTTGGGAACAAAGGTAGCACAAATTTTGGACAATCTATACTAGTTGCGATAATGTATGATCCATGTTCACTGCAAATTGCCGTATATTTATGCCTTTTCTTTTGTCGTTAATTTGTTTCTTTTTGTACATAGTCTGAAATTCAAAATAGTATTATATGGCATATGAAACTTGTTTCAACATCCTATATATGTGACGTACTAGCCGCACTTTGGGACATACCTACCACGTTGAGATTTTGTTCTCGCTTTGCACAAAAGAGTTGAACCGAATTTACACTAGAACGCAATGCATACCTATGAACAATTGACCAGATACATAGTCATAAATATGGGGTACAGAACGCTATTCCTCCCAGATATACTATAAGTCTTGCTTTACTGCTCTCAACCCACCACGGCTAGGTGGTGATCGGTTCGGCTGAAAAGCTCATGGTTTACGGCTGAAAATACTGTAGCTGCCTAAAAAAAGCACTGTAGCTGACAGAGGCTTATTTAGCATAATTAAATTTAAAAAAAATTAAAAATATAAAAAATATGTTAGCCCATTACGTATAATACAAACAAATACGGGAAAAAAAAGAACCGGCAAAAAAGCTCAACAAAAAGCCAAAAGTTCAGAAAAAGACGAAACTTATGAATAGTGAAAAATAAGCCAGAAGCCAGAAGCCGAAGCCGAGTTGATCAGGGATTGCGTTTGGAAAAGCAAATGTGTATAGATTATTTTATATTAATGTATCGTAGAGGTCTCCCTATTGTTGCCAGTCAAAAAAAAAAAGTTACACTACAATACAAAGTCCATATAGAGACTTTTCTAGATGATAAAGGCGTATTTTTACTGTCTCTATATTGTTTAGAGATATTCCTGGCAGCACTTTATAGAGGTGTTTTATTGTGTATCTAAGGAAATAGAGGCATCACATAGTTGCGTTAAATTGTTCTACCTGCAGCATTGCAAATTATGGAAATAAGCTTTAGAAAATGTGTAGATTCTTGGAAAGGTGAAAAGTCTCTGAACTCTAGACTTCACAGGAAAACTTTCTTTATTTAGACTTGTTGCACTAACCACCTCAACCTCACTTATTTATTTGCATCTTGCATTATTTAAAAGAAATTTTATTAACACATATTAACCACCAAAAAAATCTGTAGTGAGTTGAAACCATCTAAAAAATGTCTTTACACAATAATTTTTTTGGTGAATTAAGAACGTCTAAAAAAGTCAAGATAAAATCTGCATGTATCTCTAAAACGACTCAAACCCATCTTTAGAGTACAAAATTTTAGACAATTTTTAAGGTGTCTCTAAATGTGCCTAGCTATGAACTATATATAGAACTGATTTTAGAGACAATGTGGAAAATGCCTCTAGAAAAATGACTCCACATGGTTTTTCGTCGTGTTAGTACATTTGGACCAATTAGCATTATATTATATGCTAATATAACTCACGTTACACTTTCATTGCTTCACCAATCCACCACTATTACACACATGGGTATATATAGGGTCTTGGTGTTGCACTTGCACTCACCTTCTACTGCGCTTATATATGAAAAATGTATAGAACCATCACCCCTCGGCACACTTTCCGTGCTATGGGTGCCTGCAAATGGGTCCATGTGTATACGTACTAGCATACACGAAGGGCTTGTTTGGATAGAAAATGATTAGACCCTGTTCCTTTGGATTGGAAGGAAATTGTATTAAAATCCGTGCCAATCCAAAGGGATTGGACTTAATCCCCTTCCATCCAAATAAGCCCTACATAATTTTGTAAGAAAAAAAAGACAAAGTGCTAGGTGTACACATTAATTCTAGTTATGACACCTGCAACAAAATTAACGAGGGCATCGACAAATTTGGGGTAGTCACTAATCAGTAATCAAGCATATACCTTATAGCTAGGGTTGTTTGAATGCAAGTACTTTAGCAAGAATAGATTTCTATTATAGAATTTTGACCCTTAACAGTCAATATATCTTCTTTAATTGCTACAGTTTAAACCTGTATAACAAAATGAGCGATGCATGGGGAAGCGTATATATATCACAAGATGGGGAGCGTCCTAACAGTGATAACGCAGATCAGTTTTTCTGTAAAAAAACCTTGTTAGAAGTTTCAGGTACACGAACAATTTCCCATAATGTAATTTGACATCTACACACACATGCACACCACACATGCACGTATGGCATGCCAGTAACAATAAAGAAAAGAATAGTACTTTTATATTTTTCACTCTAACAAGAATGATATTAATCTCAAAGTACACGAAGGGGTAAGTAATCACTATCTACCATTCAGTTCTGCTTTAAAAGTTGTGCAAATCACTTTAAGAAAACACATAGAAACACCCTTCGAAAGAAAAAGAAAAAGGCATGCACACATGGATGATATTGCACACTTGCACAAAGACCCTCTGTAGCATTCACAGGATTCTGCCCGCACGGCCGCACGTGCACGCACAAAGGGTGACAAGGACTTGCGGGGTTAGGGCTAGAGCTCGGCAAAAAGCTTGAGGCTCGTGAACCACTTGGGCTCAAAATCGGCTCAGCTCAGCTTGTGCTCGGCTCGTACACAAGCGAGCCAAGCTTCACCCTAAGCTCATTTCAATATCGAGATGAGCCTGAGCTGCTCATTGGCTTGTTCGGCTCTGTCCCAGGCGCACAGCGGCAACAGACAACGTGCATCCAAGAACCCAACAAATTTCCCACCTATTGGCCGCTCATTCTCCCCCACCGTCACTGCTCATTCTCCCCACCAGCTGGCCGCTCACTCTCGTGCTCCACCTCAACAACACCCCCTTGTCCTATACCCTCACGACGTGTTGGTTCAGCTTGGACTTTGCACTCGTGCGCTTCTCCTTAGCCAACGCCTGCACTGTGGCCAGCTTGCCCACCGCCTTCTGCTATGCCCATAGCTTCATCCCCTCCTTCTCCCCCATCGCCATTGCTCATTCTCTTAGTTTTTCCCTTCGCCCAAATCCAGCCGCTACATGAACCACAAGTAGAGCTTGGAGTCTCGTGTGCGCTGAGAAAAGAAGTCTGCTGCCGTTGGCCTCGTGGACTATCATTCAGAGCCACTGCATCACCTCGCCCAATTGGCAATGACCCTAAAAGCCTCGGTGAGTCTTGCTTTCTCTAGTAGAAATGTTAGGTTTAATTTAAGGTGAAAGATCAATGCAAGTTTAATTATTAGCAAGTTGCTTTGTTGGGTTATTGTCTTAGTAATGTTGCATCAATTCATAGTTTTCAGGTAAGGAATCAAATCTAGAAGGTAGCTAGTGGGATTGGGAAATGTCTGATGATAATGCTGATCCTGATGGTAATGAGGAGGGCACACCTTCACATGTTTCAGTGGATTCAAGTGAGAATAAGGAAGTAGTTGAGACAGATGATGGAACTGTGTCTTAAAGATCGAAGAGAAGGGCAAAAAGGAAGGTAGGTTCTCCAAAGGTCCCCTCCACAAGTGGTAGATCAAGATAATCAAATTATTGGAAGAAATTTAAGATGGTGAGTAGGCCATCCAAGAAGAAGAAAGGGGAGATCAAGATAGCGGTGAAATACCTGTTTTGCTCCAAAGTCATGTCTTACAAACAAGAGGGTGATACTTCCCATCTCATGAGGCACATACAAAAGTGCACACCCTATTTATACAAGGTGTGCAAGATGAAAGCTCAAGCTAAACTCAACTCTGGTCCCACCAATGCAAGTGATTCTCGTTTATCTCTTATTATCACTCCTAGTGAATATGATTAAGATGAAACTTGTCGAATAATTGCTGTGATGATAATTATCCATGAGTATCCATTTAGGATGGTACAACACACTTGGTTTAATGTGTTGATGAGGTATTTAAATCCATCATATCAGTTCATTGGTAGAAAGACAATAAGAAGTGAATGCATCAAAATCTTTGAATAGGAGAGAGAAACCCTTCGGAAGAGTCTCAGAAATGTCAACCATATAAGTTTAACTTGCGATATGTGAATGTCTAACAAAACATTTGCTATATGAGCTTGGTAGTGCCTTATATAGATGCAAATTGGATTATGCAATGCCCTGTGCTAAACTTTATTGAGTTAGATCCTCCACACATGGGAATTATTATAGCTCAGGCTATCTTTGATTGTGTTGCTGAATGGAAGATATAAGATAAGATTATCACAATCACTCTTGATAATGCTTCCTCAAATGCTGCTATTGTATGTAGTTTAATGGCCAAGTTTATTGCTAAAGGATCAGCTCATTTCATTGCAAAAATATTTTCATATCTACTGTTGTTGTCACATTGTGAATTTAGTAGTCAATGATGGCCTGCAGCCATTAGCACATTTGATAAACAAGCTCAGGGAAATAGTCAAGTATACAAAGAAGTCTCTATCTCGTATGCACAAATTATTAGAAATTTGGAGATCACTTGCATTGAAAATTGGTCCCGGGTTGAGTTTGATATGTCGACAAGGTGGAGTTTTACTTACAAAATGTTGTCCACTTGCATTGTTCATAATTATGCTTTAGTGTATTATGTCGACACAGATGCAAACTATAAATGTCAGCCTTCCAATGAAGATTGGGTATGATATAAAAAAATTGTGCCAATAATAAAGTCCTTGGCTGAGGTGACTAGTGCATTTTCTAGATCAACATACCCCATAGCAAATGTTTTTATTTTTACATAGTTAATGTGAAGACTACATTAAGAGCTTCAATTAATTCTAGAGATGAATAGTTGAAGAACATGGCTACTGCAATGTTACAGAAGTTTGACAAGTATTGGGAAGAAAAGAACAATATCATGGTCCTTGTTGCTATTCTTGATCTTAGTTTTAAAATGAAATTCGTTAGTTAGTGTTTTACCCAAATGTATGAACCATCAAAAGCAACAATTGAGCTTGCTAATGTCAAGGTCGAGTTGGAATATCTATATTCACAACATGAGATGGATCATCGGCATAACAAAGGCTGCGAGTAGAGGTACTGAAACCTCCTCTTCAACTATGGATACATGCAACACATTACCCTCTGTGTCATCTCAGTTTCAGTCCTTCTTGCGTTCAACTTCTACGGAGCTATCAAAGTCAGAGTTTCTCATCTATCTAGATGAAGTGAATGAGAGTATAGAAAACAAGAGTTTCAAATTGCTTGAGTGGTGAATTTGAATGCACATAGATTTCTGATAGTGTTAAAGATGGCGAAGAATTTATTGACTGTACCAGCTAGCTTCGTATCTTCATAATCAACGTTCATTGTTGGAAGTAGAATTTTATATGACTATCGGAGTTCTTTAAAGTTGGCTATGGTTGAGTAGTTGGTGTGTACTTCTAACTGGCTAAGAGAAGGCCAAAGTGACACGCGAGCTCCAATGGTTGTGGTATGTTCTCCCATATTGTAATATGTTATTTGTACTCTTTTTTATTTATTACATCATGGCTAACACCACTATAATATCTCATTTAAGAAAGATGAGGAGGATGTGGAAACCATTCTATTTCCTCGAAGCATCGTACAGAGCAACTAGTAAGTTTCATTGTTGAATTGTGTTAGCATGATGCATTGAACATTGTTACATGTTAATCTACTCTTTTTTACAACTATTGAACTGTCAGGAATTCCTTTTGTTTGCCCATGAATTGTGAATGCTCTTAAAGACTCCTTTAAGTGAGAATTTTGTTGAGGACAAACTAGAACATGCTTTATTAGCATACTGCTGTTTCACCTCTATGTGTGCTCCCTCTCGTTTATAGTGAGATATTTTGTTGAGGTACTTATCCACAATAAGGTGAAATGTCGTGTGCATTTTGGTTGCCTTAGAATGCTACCAATACCATTCTTTAGCATCATATCACTGTTCACCATGCAAGAAAATATAATGAGCATTTCACTAGGCTGGAAAGGCTGAAATGCAACTCCATGCCGTGCTGAATACTTTTTTAGAATGCGCATTGTATCATTTCTCATTAAGCAATTATGAAATATACCTAGTTGTATTGCTCACGATGATATGAATTGATGTTTTTATAACTAATGGAGAGTGCTTCTGTCTTCTATTTGAAATCTTGGTATCATTTTTAGGTGGCTAGTCTTTGTTGACAATGGGAAGATCAAGTCTTTCAACATTGAGAATGCCCCTTATAACTTCAAGGTTTCTAGTGCCAAGGTGATCTTGGATCAAATCTTATATATTCAATGAAAATCAGTTGTGTTTTGTTTGCTCACACAGCAGCAGCATACATGCTTCGCTATAGCAAAAAAAATGCCTTGTGAGCCAGCTCGAGCCACATGCCAATCCAAGCCAAGCCTGGTTCCTGGCTCGGTTTCTTAACAAGATGAGCCAAGCCACAGCACTAGTCAAGCTTGGGTAAGCCTGGCTTGAGTCGGCTCGGCTTGTTTCCAGCCCTAGTTAGGGCACTCTAGTGGGTTGTATCTATACCCATATGTTAAATTGTTCAGCTCATCTAGTAACACAAAATTTAGGCCCACTTGTCAGCCCCCAATCCACCCTATCTTCTTTATTACCCTCCCCTCTCCCCTCTCTCTATTCCACTCTAAGGCTGTAAAAAAAGCTCAAAACTCATGAACTATTCAAGTTCGATTCGTTTTAGGCTTGATTCGAGCTCGGCTTGAACTTTAAACGAGCCGAACTCGAGTTTGATCTCGAGCTCACGAGCTTTACTGAGCCGAGCTCGAATAGTTCGCGAGTTTCGATTCGAGCTTAAATAGTGATACATATTAACTCTTACCAAGCTTACTCAAGCCGAGCTCGAGCTCGAGTTTTTCTTATTGTTGAAAATTAATGCATGTTTGAATTATTTTGACTGTTATCGAGCTTACTAGAGCCGAGCTCGAACTCAAAATTTTCTTGTTATTGAAAATAGTGCATAATAAATTATTTTAATTATTGTCAAGCTTCAGTGAGCCAAGCTCAAGCCCAAGTCCAGGCTCGAACCCCAACTCGAGCTCGGCTCATTTATATCCCTATTCCACTCCGTCACCATCCCCAATCCCACCATTGGCCACAACAAATCTCAACACTGTCGCCGTTGTCCGTGTTCCCTCTCCTCCGGCGTCTCCAACAACTACCACGGATCTGTTGGAACTAATTCATTTTCTTATTGATAATTACAAAAGACTAGATACTTTGTCCAGCAACATGTTGATGCCGGCAATACCAGCGAATGCTTGAAGTTTCTAGGTACATGTATGAGCTATCGTAAAGATGTATGTGATCTATAAAAGTGCAATGATTAGTTAGCTATGTTAAGTCGGTTGTGCATATGTCGTTCCTTATGCCTATAAGAGGCCTGTTATTCCCTACGTATGGTGTGAAGAAATGGAACCTAGTTGAGTTGTAATACATATTCAAGCCTGATAGCTTCATATGGAGATGTATATGTGTATGTGTGCTACGTAAAAGCTCTTATGTTCATTCCTCCTGTCCCATTTTCCTACTTCCTTTTGAGAGTTCCAAATCCCCAAAACTGGTATTATAGCCCTAGGTTTGAGTCAAGCATAGCGGAGTAGTGTGCTCCTGGTATTTTTTTAGAGCCAAGGTTATGGCTTTGAGTTCGGGCATCAAGATGGCGTAGACATTGGTTCCTGTATTCTGAAGAGAGAATTACAATATGTGGAACGTCAAGATGCGAACGCTACTACTATTGCAAGGGTTGTGGGATATTGTGGAGAATGGCTACAAAAAGTATGCCGCTGAAGATGTTCTTACACTAGAACAGAAGAAAACTCTGGCGGAGAACAAGATGACATATGCCAAGGCCTTATTTCTGATTCAACAAGGTGTTACAGAAAGTTTGTTTCCGTGGATTATCGGCGCCAAGACCTCAAAGGAAGCTTGGGACAAGTTAAAGGAGGAGTTTCAAGTTTTGACAAAAGTTTTAGCTGTAAAGCTACAACTTTGTAAAGGCAGTTTCAAAACCTGTAGATGAAGGAGTCCGAGAAGATAAAGGATTAATTCTTGAGGGTTATCGAGGTGGTGAATCAGATGCACAGATATGGTGAAGAGATTACCAATCAAAATATTGTTGAGAAAATTTTAATCAATTTACCAGAAAAGTTTGAATATATTGTTGCTGTAATTGAGGAGTCGAAGGACTTGGCGACTCTTATTGTGCAACAACTAATGGGTTCGTTAGAATCTCATGAAGAAAGAAAACTACAAAGGGAAGGAAGCTCGGTTGAAAATGTCTTCTAATCAAAGTTGAGTTTCAAATCCTACAATTCAAGAAATAGTGGAAACTATCAAGGAAGCGGTGATCGAAGGTAAGATATGCACAAGCAGTCAATCCAAGATAAAAGAGAAGAATGTATGGCTAGTTCTAATTTTTGGTGCGATATTTGCAAAAAATCCAGTCACACTACAAATATGTGTTAAAAAAGATGACTTGCAATAAATGCAAGAGGCAAGGTCACATTGCATGATTTTGTAGATCCCGAGATGATAATCGGGTAAATTTATCAGAAGAAAAGAAAGATGTAGAAAATTGTGATTATTCTTGCCAGACTGTGCAAGAAGAAAAAGAAGATACTTGGATTGTGGATAGTGGTTGCACAAACTATATGTCTTCTAATCAAAGTATATTCCGAGATATGGACTCATCACATTAGATGAAGATACACATGGGCAATGGTTACTTAGCCCAAACTGAAGGAAAGGGTGGTATTCCCGACCAAATGGAAGGTCGTCAAAAGTGTGTTCGTGATGTGCTGTTGGCACTAGATTTGAAGCAAAATTCGCTAAGTGTTGGGCAACTGGTAGAACACGGGTACGAAGTTCATTTCGAAGATTTTTCTTGCAAGATAATCAACTGAAAAAATAGAGATCGCCTTATTGCAAAGGCAGATATGGATAAGAATAAGAATTATCCATTGAAGATGAGTTATCCAACTCAATTGGCTTTACGAAGTGAGGTTGTTGATTACTCCAGTATGCCAAAGATGGTTATGTCGGTAGGCCAACCACATGTTGCAATCATAGCAGTTGAGCCACAGGAAAGAGGTGATGCTTCAAAAGAGAAGTGATCAAGTTCAGGTTCGAACTCAAATTCCAATTTAGGATTGAGTTCTCGCCTAAGTACTAGCGAGCGATGGACTATGCCAAAGTCAGCCTCAAAACATGTTAGGAGCATGGCGGAGATTTACAAGCCACGTAATTTGTCGACAGTTGAAGAAATTATAAAGCAAAAGGATTCGGTAAAATTCAGTAAGAACAAGATCCAAAATGTTGAGAAGAAAAAAAGATTAGAAGTTGATAAATAAATCGGAAGCAAGAAAAGGAATTGTAGACAAGAGAACTTACAGAATAATGAGTACATGCTCGTTTGACGAGAAGAATAGAACAAGATGTGCAATTGAAATGGTTGGAGATAAAATTTTAGCTAGAAGATATTTTCATAAAGGTTTTGTTTAGTGAAGTTTACTGCAGAGAAAGATTTCTCAAGAAAATAAATTAAGGAGGAGTTTGTTGGCACTAATTTTCTCAAGAAAATGAATTAAGGAAGGGTTTGTTGGCACTAATTCATTTTCTTATTGATAATTATCAGAAGACTAGATACTTTGTCCAGCAACAGAATGTGGCAACAAGAAGAGAACTCCAAGCTACTGACTGATGTCGGCAATACTAATGAATGCTTGAAGTTTCTAGGTACATGCATGTATGAGCTGCCGTAAAGATGTATGTGATCTGTAAAAGACTAAAAGTGCAATGCTTAGTTAGCTATATTAAGTCGGTTGTGCATATGTCGGTTCCTTACGCCTATAAAAGGCATGTTATTCCCTATGTATGGTGTGTGAAAAAAATGTATGCTAATTGAGTTGTAATACATGTGCAAGCCTGATAGCTTCATATGGAGATGTATATGTGTATGTGTGCTAAGTAAAGTTCTTCTGTTCATTCCTCCTATCCCATTTTCCTGATTCCTTTTGAGAGTTCCAAATCCCCAACATAATCAAGCAACGCTCTCTCCTGGCCTCCCCTCCGGCCACCACCAATTCCAAGCCAGTGGGGCCTAGATCTGGTCAGATCTGAGCCGTGGCCACTGGCTCACGATGGAGTGAGGCGACGCAACGGCCAGTGATGGCGAACGGCGTGCAACAATGATGATAGGCTAAGCGGAGGCGAGTGGCAGCAAGGTCGAGCTCAATGGCGATGGCAACAGTTGTTGCTACTAGGCGACCACAGGCCGGTGTGGTGGCGGCTGATGGAGGGCGATAAGTGAACAACGGTGAACAAACGCAGCAATGGTGGGCAAAATGGCTAGGCTTAATGCATTAGGCCCACCAATAATCTAGTTAGATACAACCCAACTACCCAATGTATATTTTTCTTGTATCTTCGCTTGTTGGTTTGTATGTCTAAGCTGTATCTCATGTAAGATACAACTTCCTCCTCTCACTCTTTTATTTACCCCTCCACCTAAGCATTCATTTTAACTGGCATAGGTTACAAACTGCTGACATATATAGGAGCACTGCGAGCTATATATGGGTCTGTTCTTTCACGGCTTCTAAAAACAACTTTTGGCTTTTGCTATAGTACCTAACTTTCAAACGAAGTATTTTCTTAAGACGTGGTTTACAAGTTAATTGTAATACACATTAAAAACCCAATATCGATATCAATCAAAATTACAAGCGAATATCTCTCTCTCCGTAATCTCTGTCGCAAATAGCTAAAATTCAAAAATTTCAGCCAAAAACCATAAATCACAGCTATATCAAGTACTCTTCTGTGCGCCGCTAGCTTGATTAAACGTATATACCTAAAAAATTGTGCTGTCCTGTGAATTGCACTTGATCCTGATTCGTTGGATAATTAATCCCATGCGGCAAATAAGGAATCTGCAAAGAAAAGTTAACCAAATGCATTAATCAGTTTAGGGGGGGGGGGGGGAGTCCTCGATACGCAACTAACTACGTGTACTACTACTGATATCGCTACTACTATTACAGTATTACCTGTGGTAGACAATTTTCGATTGGGCCCATTATAAAAGCTGCCGAAGACTCAATGCTCCTTTTATAAACCAGGCATAAACTCACCCGCGGTGGGTCCTGTCAAGCCAAAGATAAAAGACCATCCCAATTCGTATGGTTATGTCTTTACTTCCTTGGGAGTTGCGCAACAGCATTAATAGGGGACGAACGGAATACGCAAATCGCATGCATGAGTATATTGAGCGGGAATTAATAATTTACTATACCGTTTCAGTCAGGGCGATCTCAAGCATCGACATAGAGGTTTTGCCACTGGATTCTGTGAATCTGAGTTTTTGTCCTGTCAGGACTGTAGATGGGAATTCCTGGGCTTTAACTTCCCATGTTCCTCCACAAACAGTCTTGCGGCTGACTTTGTGCTTCTTGCCAGCTGCTTTGCTACCGGATCGATATAGCGGCAGAAATGTGAAAAAAACAGTTTGAGAAGCATCGTCCATCACCAAGTCGCGCATCCATAGCTCATTCAGGAGCTCAGCTGTGGATAACGGGACGATCAATGTGGTGAGTCACGTTGAAAAGAATATTTATATAGTTACTCTTTTTCGAGTATTAAACCAATAAACCTGCAACTAAAGTACACAACACACAAGAGAAGGGGAAAAGAAGAAGAAAAGGTGGTCGAAAAGGGTTACAAAATACCAAAATAACTAGAAGAGGGGAAAGTAGAGGAATAAACGTACTGCTGTTCTGCTCTTCGTCGGCTTCTTCGTACAAGCGAATCCAGTTCTTTTCATTATCATGAAAGTTTCGGACAACATGATGTCCGAGGTTGACGATTGCCAGTTTTGGGGTTCTCTTCTTGCTCTCTTGCCTCGCGTGCTCCAAGAAATGGCGGCATAATGTCTGTCTCTCCTCAATTATCATGTCTCTTAATCCTCTCATGGGATGCGGCACACTCGTGCTCCCCCTCCCATCCTTTTCCCTCCGAGCCAGCTTCTTCCCAAGCATGTGTGACTTTCTCATTTCTCCCTCACACTATCGATCTGGAGCCGGAGATGGGCAAGGAAACTAGCCTTATGCAAAAGAAACAGCGTTGGAGACCCAGCTGCTCACTGTAAGGAGGTGAGCTAGGGTTTCCGGTTGGCCTACTCGTATGTAACTTTGCGTGCCAAGCGGTTTTGCGGGCGTCGCGGCTGCCCACTAGCTCCCCAGCCTCGGCGTCGTAGATGCCGTGCAGCTTGCAGAGCGAGAGGAAGGTGAGCGATCAGCATGCATACCTCGTGTCCGCCGGCGTCCAGCTCGTGCACGCCGCTGCACCGCAACAGCGACCGCGGCGGCCGATGGTTCCGCGGTACTGCCCGAAAGTGTTCCAGTCCCGCCGCTTCTGCGACTCGTACCGGCATGCGCCGAGGTCCTGGCGCCCGACGAGGACGAGCTGGCCCCCGACGCGCTCTGATCTAGCACTGAATCTCCCCACCGCAGCGTCTTGCACCCTTTAACTCGGCCTCCCCCACCCCCCCAGGGGAAGGGGAACGGACAGATGGGCCAGCAATACAGCCTGCCCTCCCAATACAGAATCATGAGCGCACCACACTTACGGGCCCAACAACGAGTTAAGCCCGCTAACGGACGAATTAACGAAACCATCTGTTTCCAAATGGACCACGCAGCATCTCACACCTGTTTCCAAATGGACCGTGCAGCATCTCAAATTTTCTCTATTCTCCTCCATCACCATCCCCAACCAACCCTGGCCACCACAAGCTCAACGCAGCCGCCGCCGCCACCGTCTCCCCTCTCCTCTCCAATGGTGGCCACGGCGTCCTCTCCTCCTTCCTCTCCGTCGGCGGCCACGACGTACGTCCTCCCCTCCTCCCTCTCTGCTGTCCTCTACAACGGCGGCCACGGTTCAGCCACCTCTCTTTCCTGGCCTCCCCTCCAGCCGCCGCCAATTCTGAACTAGTGGGCCCAGATCCAGCCAGATCTTGGAGGCGTAAGCTCAAGCTGCGCAGTAGGTCCTGTCAAGCCAACAATAAAAAAAGACCATCCCAATTCGTATGGTTGTGTCGCAGGGACGGATCTATAGTAATTCATGGGTATTCAGCTGAAGAATACCCAAAAAAATTTGCAAAAAATCTGCTATACATTAGGTATTATATATATATATATATATATATATATGTGTGTGTGTGTGTGTGTGTGTGTGTGTGTGTAATTGGGTTTAAAAAACTAATCTGAGGTGAAGAACGAGCTCGGGCCGACCGATCGATTCCCACGTGGCCCAGTCCCTCGACTCGCTCGGCCCATTTCCTCCCACGCCCCGCAACCTGCTGATTAGGTCAGACAGTCGGACGCCTACGCCGTCTTCGGCAATCCTCATCTCGCAACTCGCAACGGCCGTCTTCGCTCAGATCTGGTGCCCGGGCTCCTCGTCCCGCTCCCCGCGCGGCCGCCGTAGCCGCAGCCGTAGCCCCCGCTACCCCGACGGCAAGCGTCGGCGGCACAACGACCTCACCGTCGAGGTGTGCCTCGACTTTCTGTGCGACAGGTGCACCCGCCCCGACATCGAGTGCAAGTACGCACACCCGCACCACTCCGTCTCCGTCAAGCGGTACGAGCGAGATCTCCCCTCCCCCTGCCCGTGCCACCTGCGCGCCCTCGCGCACGTGCGATAGCTGCGTGTTGTTCTGATTTGGGTTTTGGTCTGTGGGGGAGTTTGGTCAGGGACAACAATGTGACGGCGTGCGCGGATTCGCTGAGGAACAACTGCTTCCGAGGGAGGACCTGCCGCTACTATCACCCGCCGCCTCATATCCAGGAGTATGAGCTGATACCCCCTTCCTTGCTGCTTATCCCATTCGATTTGTTTGGCTTGCTTCTCGTGCTTCAGCTGTGGAAGCCTGGTACTCTAGTTCGATGTTTAGATGCAGTCTTCTGCAAGTTTATCAATATTAGTCTTAAGTACATAAGTTTGAAATCTTCCCGTTCTATTCAGTTTATAAAATATTAACAACAATGTCGCCACACGAGATTTTGCCCCCATAGTGCCATCTAGAGGATCAAACTAGCTGCTTGACATTGTGTTTGTAAGTTGTAACCTTGCGCTTACATATGATGCAAATTGCTAAGAGCCCTGTTGTATGAGCTAGTTCCCAAAGTTTCAACCTCTTAGTGTGTGCATGTGCATACATGTATAATGTGTTTACGTGCTTGCAATCCTTAACAATTGTACACTCCTCTTATGGTGCAACTCTTTTATGGGTATGCACACACATGTGTGTTGGGTGCTATCTATGAGACAGTCTGGATTTTTAGGCTAAAGTAGACTTTGGAGGAGAATGATGCAAAATGTTGTATACTATGTGCTTGTTGTGATGCAAATTGCTTTATGTTGGAATTTGAGTGACCTACGATAATGTTGGGAGGCATGGTAATTTTACTCGTAATATGAAATCAGGGTTTGGATGTAACCGTCTAATTTTGCCCTTGTTTGGTTCTTTGGCGTAGGTCATTGCTGAGATCGATTGGTGTGGAAGACCCAAAGGTGAAGACGGTAAGTTTGTCCTGTTTGAGTCTTATATTTTCTCCAAAGCATGCATTCACTGGCCCTTTTCTCTGGGTAGTTAAGGTTTCCTTACTATTTAGTGCAAACTGCTAATTAAGAGTCATTTGCTTGCTTAAAATGATAAGGGAAATTAGATATTAGGGTTTATATATGTTCTGCATTGTGTGAACTTGTGGAACAGATAGCTATTATGGACCTGAACAATATTTTTGTAACTTCGAATACCCATTTCGAAATTCCTGGATCCGCCACTGTTGTGTCGTTACCTCGTTGGGAGTTGGGCATCAGCATTAACAGAGGACGAACGGAATATGCAAATCGCATGCATGAGTATATTCAGCGGGAATTAAGAATTTGCTATACCGATTCAGTCAGGGCGATCTCAAGCACCGACGTAGCGATTTTGCCACTGGATTCTGTGAATCTGAGTTTTTGTCCTGTCAGGACTGTAGATGTGAATTCCTGGGCTTTAACTTCCCATGTTCCTTCACAAGCAGTCTTGCGGCTGACTTTATGCTTCTTGCCAGCTGCTTCGCTACGGGGTCGATATTGCGGCAGAAATGTGAAAAACACCGTGTGAGAAACACGGTCCATCACCAACTCGCGCATCGATGGCTCATTCAGGAGCCCAGCTGTGGATAACGGGACGATCTATGTGGTGAGTCATGTTGAAAAGACTACATAACTATTCTCTTTTTTCGAGAATTAAACCCATAAATCTGCAACTGAAGTTTAGGTACACAACACAAGACAAGGGGAAAGGAGAAGAAAAGGAGGTCGAAAAAGGTTACAAAATACCAAAATAGCAGGAAGAGGGAAAATTTGAGGAATAAACGTACTGCTGTTCTGCACTTCGGCGGCTTCTTCGTACAAGCGAATCCAGTTCTTTTCATCATCACGAAAGTTTCGGACAACATGTCCGAGGGCGACGATTGCCAGTTTTGGGATTTTCTTCTAGCTCTCTTGCCTCGCGTGCTCCAAGAAATGGTGGCATAATGTCTGTCCCTATTGAATTATCATGTCTCTTAATCCTCTCATGGGATGCAGCACGCTCGTGCTCCCCCTCTCATCCTTTCCCCTCTTCTTCCCAAGCATGTGAGACGGACTCATTTCTCCCTCACTCTATCGATCTGGGGCCGGAGTTGGGCAAGGAAACTACACGAGGAGGGGAGGGAGGAGGTGAGGCTGCACACTGAATAAAAAGAAACAGCGTGGAGACCCACGAGGAGGGGAGGCTGCTCACTAAATAAAAAGAAATAGCGTAGGGATCTTAATACCGTACCAATTATATCGGTTTGATTTTTGAAATGGTACGTTTTGGTACCAGTTCATACCTATGTATCATTTCAAATTTAATATAATAATATGAGTATATATATTTATAAGTATATACTTATTAAATTATATGCATACAAATGTCACTTGTAATATTATTTTACATACATAGTGGTATTATCAAATATAGCATATAATTCAATAGACGGTACTATCAATTCCGCTGGTACCGGCCGATATTGATCGGTATAAAAAGCCAGTATGGCTGGTATTGACCGGTATCGAGCCAGGCCGGTACGGTATGTAGATCTACTTTGTCTTAGTTTAGGTGATGGTATGCTTCCGGCACTCCATTTGTTCAAGTCCCTAAATAAAATTAAGATGAAGACGCTGTTGTGACAACAACAATTAATACATACAAGTCTTCCTCAATGAAGATGGTGATGGTCACAACAATTAATATATACAAGTCTTCCTCAATGAAGATGGTGATGACAACAACGACGTGATGTTGAAGTTGGCAATACACACAAGTCTTTTCCGCTCACTCTATTTCATTCATGCTCTACTTTCTTTTATGTATCTTGATGACTCTATTGCCAAAAAGGAGAGAATGATAGAGAAAAAGGCATTAAAAGGGGAAAATGCTTAGCCATCTTGCAATGAAATCTTGCTATGAAAATGGTCATTGTGAGCAATTGCTCGTTTCTTTGGACCACGAGCAAGATTGGACTTATACGTGTGATTTAGAGTTTTTGTAGGAAACTTGTTCTTTCTTGTTGTTTGCTCAATTTCACACTTTGCCAACATGGTTATGATTTCCTTCTTCTCGTCTTTTAGACCATGTGTGGTTTTTGCAACTCCTTGCTTTTGTTTTCAAAAACAAACTTATCTTCATGTCTTTTCAGTGTTTGTCAACATACTTATCAAGGGGGAGATTATAAGACCATGTAGAGGCCACCCTATGGTTGTGATGAGTAATTGACTTTTAGATTAGAATTTGTGTAGAGGTTGAGTTTGGTTTTTGAGTTTTATGCAGAAGTTGACTCTCTGTCTATGAGTATTAGAGCTCTTGCCTCTTACAACTTGGTGGTTGGTAGTGCTCTTACGACTTGGTAGTCGGTAGTGCTCTTACGACTTGGTGGTCAGCAGTGCTTTTACGACATGGTGGTCGGCAGATGCTTTTACGACTTGGTGGTCGGCAGTGCTTTTACGACTTGGTGGTTGGCAGATACTTTTACAACTTGGTGTTCGACAAATTCTTTTATGACTTGATTGTCGATAGAGGTTTTTACGACTTGGTGGTCGGTAAGTGCTTTTATGACTTGGTGGTCGGTCGGACCGATCGGCAGAACGACTACACAGTCGAAAGCTTCAGTACCTGATTGACTATGTGTGATCAATAGTCATAGCCTGCGATCGATGGTCGTAGCTCTGCCTAGTCATGATCGATGGTCGTAGCTCTGCCTGGTCATAATCGATGGTCTTAGGCTGTGGTGTTCGGTAGTCATAAAGCATGGCGATCAATAGTCGAAGCGATCGGTTGCGGTAGTCGTAGCCTGTGTGATCGGTGATCGTGGCTATCGGTTGTGGTAGTCGTAAGTTGTAGCGACTTGGTTTGGTAAGTCGTAGCCGGTGTGAGCGATAGTCGTAGCGATCGTTACGGTAGTCATAGTGATACGTACAGTGCTCATAGCAATCTATGCAGTGGTCGTAGCATCTGCTACATGGTCGTAGCGGCTTGCTGAGTGGTCGTAGACTACCGGTAGGATCTTATGGGCTACAAGTACCTCATGTCTTGTGCATCTAAGTAGTCGTAAGTCGTTTTAGACCAATTGGTTTGCTGAGATGGTTCACTGGAATACATTCTAATTATGCAAATTGATGAACAACTAGCTCGTGAGCAATCAAACATTTTCATCGATTACAACTAGTTAGAAAGTCTTGTTCCCTAACCTATATATGTACCCTGTAGTCACATAGTTTAGATACGCTGAACAACCTTATGCTTATAATATCTCCTCATATAGTGATTTTTGCATTCGTACTTCTGTGGTTTTCCCTACAAGGGGTTTTCACGTTAAATGTATATCTCCCATTAAGTGGTATCAGAGCTAATTTAGCTAATATCATCGCCCGCGTCGTACTACGCCATCATCATCGACAATCTTTTGCCTCAGTCGATCGTCATTTTCTATCAAGAAATTGTGTCGTCAGTTCTATATATTTTTTGTTGGAGATAGAATTATTGCAGTTCAGAAATTGTGCCGTCAGTTCTATATATAAATGACCTATCGTAGTTTCTACTCTATTAACAGCAGAGAGTTGCTTTCATGGATTTCCCGCATCCCAGTCTCGTACCACGCTTTCCATCTGTCCATCCATGATCCATCCATGGATTCCCCTCGCTTCCTGTCTAACAAAAAAAAAGTCGCGTCGCCACCCACCTCCTCTACGGTGCCTGTTCCAGCCTCCTTCCCGTTGCCAACCCCCTCCTCTGCCTCCTTCCCCAATAGTTCTTCGCTCCTCCTCTCAACTCGCCTGTGCCCCAGCGCCGCCGCTGTGCTCCTAAGAGTTCTTCGCTTGGGGTCCATTGGTTGCTTTTCTAGCGCCGCCTGGCCCTGTCTGATCGGTCATCACTGTCATAGTCACTGTCACTGGCTCCTATCATAGTTTCTACTCTATTAACAACAGAGAGTTGCTTTCATGGATTTCCCGCAGCCCAGTCTCCTCCCACGCCTTCCATCTATCCATCCATGGATTCCCTTCGCTTCCTGTCTAACAAAAAAAAAGTCGCATCGCCACCCACCTCCTCTGCGGTGCCTGTTCCAGCCTCCTTCTGAGAGATCATGTAGAGGTCATCCCATGTGTATGATGAGTAATTGACATAGGTTTAGAAAAGTCGAGTTTGGTTTGGGGTGGTTCGGACCTTGACGTTGCGTAGTGCAATGGGCTCGGTTGGACTTGGTCGTATGAACTTAAGATGTATATTCCAGTGTTTCGACAGGTTTTGACTTCGTCATGCGTAAGTATGATGTTTTGATGCTATTAACGCTTTCATGTATTGAGCGGTGCTATTTGACGTGTTTCTGTTCTGTGTGACTGCAGGACATCGAGTGCAGTCGTGGCGAGACACGGAGGACCGGACTAGGCGCAGGTGGCGCTGAGGTCAGAACGGTCGGGATGTGTCGAAGACGACGTGGACTCGAGGTGGAGTCGTGGCGAGGCACGGAGGACCGGACTAGGCGCAGGTGGCGCTGAGGTCAGAACGGTCGAGGTGTGCCGAAGACGGCGAAGCTGCGTGGCTTGCAGGGCAAGGGATGAGGAAGCTTCCTGGAAGGTGCGCGAGGGGCGTTTCGGTAAAAACGCAAAGCGGCACTAAAGGAAGCGGGTTTGGATAAAGCATCGAGTAGGTGGTGACCTAATGGGTAAAGCTTGTGCAAACCCATTAGTGAGAGGCTATAAAAGGAGAGGGAGAGGTTGTGCTGAATTTTTGAGAGAGTGAGTGTAAAAGTTAGGGTTTCATTTGGGTCTCTCCATGTGTGTATGTGTGTGTTCCTCCCAAGAAGCATGTGTAGCTCTTGGTGTTCTTGAGGATTGAGAGGGAGAGGATGGATTGAGATGTAAACACTCTATATCAATCATGTATGTCCCCGTATCGTGTTTATGATATCTTGTGGTTCAGTTCTTTGTGTTTGTGCTTCTCCTTGTGTTTTTCTCGGTTCTTCTCCTGTACTTCTTTGTTGGCAGTAAAAGAACTTCTTGCTCTGGTCATGTTAAATCTCAAGGTCAAGTGACTATTTCTAGTCTTGCCTCCAGTCCAAATTTTTTGTGATGCTATCCTTTGGTTGTTTGGGTTTCTTGTTCCTGTGCTCTCGGTTCTTTGACTGCTCAAATCTTCTAGTATTTGCTGCTAGTTCTCCCTTTGGCCAAATCTGAAAGCAAATGCTTGCAGCTCGGATGCTCTTGTTACAAGTAAGGCAGCAGTGATTTATTTTGGTTCAGTTGGCAGCGTGTTTGCTCTTCTTTTCGGCCAAACCAAAATCTGCACGCAACAGTCTTTTCTTTTGCCGAACAGGAGCTTTGCTCTTAATTTGCTGCATTCTTTTTCTTTGCTTGTTCGGCCAAAAGAGAACCTGCAGTATTTGATTAAAGTACTAATCCTTTTTCTTGAGAAAATGTGCAGCCATTTGATTTGGTTTCCAAGCTCATGCGTGAGTTCTTCCTGCTTCCACTCTTTAGTGCTTTTTCTTTTATTTCTTTTGCTGACCTTCAACTATTTTGCATGCAGATCAAACGGTAGTATTTTGAGCTGAAATTTTTACTGGTTAATCTCTGATTTATGCTGAATTTTTCAATATCGCATGCGTTCCGGGTTTCAGTAAAATTATTTTTCTGAGTGGCTTTGAAAAATCTATGTACGAATTCTCGTGGGCGATTTTGAAGCGAACGACATTCACCCCCTCTCTGTCGCCATTTCGGTCCTACAATTGGTATCAGAGCCAGTTAGCTCTTTTCAATAGATCTTAACCGGTCTCAAGAGCCATGGCGACGGACAAGTACTCGACCAAGCCGCCCGTTTTCGATGGCATCGATTACCCCTTCTGGAAGAGCCGAATGGAGACATACATCCAGGCTCAGGTGTACACCATCTGGCGCATGGTCAAGGTCCGGTTTTAGGTTCCTGCCGATGTGAACATCAATGCCGGGGACATGGTTGATGTTGAGGCAAACGCTAAGGCAAGAAACATCATTATCCAGGGCCTGAGTCGTAGTGAGTTTGACCGCATCTCTCATCTTCCGTCCGCCTTCGATATCTGGGAGACCCTCGATGCATACCATGAGGGCACCACCCAGATTAAGACGGTGAGATAGGACCAGTTCAAGCGAGATTACAACAAGTTTGAAATGCTCGCTGGCGAGTCCCTTGATGAGTGCTTTGCGCGTTTCCACAAGATTCTGAGCAATCTCCGAGCCGTCGGTCTCACGTACTCCGACTCGGATAATGCTCGACAGATGCTCACTGCACTTGATCTGCGTGTTTGGGAGATGAAGGTGATTACCATCAAGGACACCACCGACCTCTCGACTTTGACGCTTGATGCGCTATACTCGCGCCTCAAGACGCACGAGATCGACATTGTCTCTCGTAAGTCGAAGTCGCAGTCGATGGCTCTAGTCACCGATCCCAGTTCGGCTTCTGGTTTTTCCGCCGATTCGCTTTGTGGGTTCTCCCTAGCTGCTCTCTGTGACATAACTGATGATCAGTTAGAGCAGCTAGAGGATGAACAGCTGGCCCACCTAGCTCGGAAGTTCTCCCATGCTTACAAGAGGAGGAGGGACAGAAAGAGAGGCGGACCAGTCATTTGTTTCGAGTGTGGTGGCCCCAACCACATTCGGGCAAACTGCCCCAAGCTGGAGAAGGGCAAGAACAACTACGGCGGTTCGGGCAAGAACGACTACACCGACAAGAACCGCAACAAGAAGACTCCAGCTAAGACGCCGGGAAAGAAGAAGTTCCGCGACTTCGGGAAGGCCAAGAAGCTGTTTCACCGCGTCCTCACCGCCTTCGACGACCTCGACCTCAGCGAGGTGGAGGGATGGAGCGACGACGATGGGACGGGTGACCAAGATCCCAAGAGCGGCGACGACTTCTCCGGCATGTGCTTCATGGCCCTCGAGGGCGAACTGAGCGACAGCGAGCTGTACTCCGACTCGGACGAAGTATGCCCCACCTACGACCAGCTCAATCATGCTTTTCTTAAGCTAGGTGGTTTTCATGCTAGAGCTAGGGCTAGGTGTACCGAGTTAGAGAAGGAAGTAGATAGACTATCACGGGAGCTTACTTCACTTACATCTGCTTCCTCCCGTGATGATTGTGATACATGCTGTGCTCTATTGGGTGACATGGAGAAACTAAGGACCTCGCATGATAGTGTGTCCTCCGAGCTTGATATTGTTAAGGTGGAGAATGTTAGTCTGCTTGCTGAGTTAGAGTTGAGTAGGATGGCTGTTACCCTACTTACTACTGATGAGACTACTTCTCCCACCTCATGTGAGGTTAAGGACATTGCTGCTAGAGGACATTATGCCATGCTCCTTGATCTGCCCGAGTCTTGTGAAAATTGAAATAACTTGAAGATGAATCTAAAACGGGCAGATCATAAAATTACTAAACTACAAGCTTCTTTCCTTGAGCCGATTGATGCATGCTTGAACTGTCCTAAGTTAACTGCTGAACTTGAAGCTGTCTCCAAACAGTTTCAAGAAATGATTGATCATGATAGGAAGTTGGCTCAGTATGCTTCTAAGGACCCTGTTAGCTCACCATGCATTAATTTTAACAAACTAAAATATGACTTAGTTGCATTGGATAAGAAATGTGTGAAGCTAACTAAGGACCTACTAGAGAAGCCACCATCTGCTTGTATTGTCTGTGCTGAGAAGGGGGAGAAGCCCCAGGGTAAGGTTGAGACGCTTAGCGACGTGAACCAACCTGCTAGCAGTAGGACTGTCCATTCTGAGTCGGCTGTGCGTGCACAAGCCATTCGTTCCTCTGCTATTGGTTCTTCATCTGCTTCCTTACCTCCTGCTGTTCCCTCTTCCCCCTGCTCTTTTTGCACCTCTCTCTTTCGGGAGTGTCAGTACCTTATGAACACTCTCGAGAGATTTGTAGGAGGCAAGAAGAAACTTAATCTTATTCTAGACCAATCCAAGATTTGTATGTTCAATCAAGGTCTAGGATATGATTTTTATGAGGATATGAGGAAGCATCCACCTGCTATTCTCCGACCCATAGTAGGATGTGTGATCGAGGTCGAGCCCAGATCTGATGAGGTTAAATTCAAATCAGCGGGTTTTGTCCAAGGGATCTCTGACAGCAAGGTGAGTCCACCTGCAGCTTCGGCCTCTCAGAAGGCGAAGCCTCCCCGTGCTACTTCTACCTCTCAGAAGGTGAAGTACCACTGCACCTTCTGTTAGAAGGATGGACACACAGTCGATCGATGCTTCAGGCGCGCTAGGATTGCGCGTAGAGACCGTGCGGAGGCACTTAGGCGTATTCAGGGTCAGCCCCAGATCCTGAGTGCACCTAAGACTAGCACGAGGTCCAGGTTTGCTTCTGACGGGTTTGGGCAGCATCGAGGACTTGGTTTTTCTGAGTCTTCTGGTTTTCGTCCTCGTGCTGCTCCGGGTCGTGACTTCCGCCGTACTGAGGGTACATCTCGTTTCCCCCGTCGAGACAGTTACCCACGGCGTGATCAGCAGGTTGCCGGTGTTTCGACTCGCTTTCTCATAGCAGTCGGACCTAGCAACAGCTTCAGGTCTGCACACAGACCTTCTGCTTCTTTGAGTCACAGAGAGCGTAGGATAGATAGAGGTCAGTCATGCTTGACGACTTCATCTGCTCGACGTGTTGTTCAGTATTCGGTGCCAAAGTCACTCTTGATTTACCCCAGTACTGAGATTTTACTCTCTGTTTGACTCAGGTTCGCCGGGTAGGGAAGGAGAAGGTTTGGCTTGTAGACTCCGGTTGTTCTCGACATATGACCGGAGACTCCCGTTGGTTCTCCTCCCTAGCCCGCGCTCCAGGTGATGAGACGATCACCTTCGGAGACGCTTTGTCTGGGCGTGTCATCGCCAAAGGTATTGTGCATGTTAATGCTTCTTTTATTCTTAAGGATGTTGCCTTGATTAGTAAGCTGCAGTACAATTTGCTTTCCATTTCTCAGCTTACCGATGACGGTTTCGAGGTGAGCTTCAAGAAAAACAATTGTAAAATTCTTGATTCTTCGGGTAGTCTGGTGTGCGGGATTTCTCGTTTTGGGAGGCTCTTTCGTGCTGATTTTTCTGAGTCTTCTGGTGATCCTCTCAGGTGTTTAGTTGCTTCTGAGTCCCGCGACCTTTCGTTCTGGCATAAGAGACTTGGTCATATCGGATTTGACCATTTGACCCGAGTTAGCAGCCATGACCTCATTCGTGGTCTGCCGAAGCTCAAAATGGTCAAAGACCTTGTTTGTGCTCCATGCCGACACGGCAAGATGGTTGCCGCTTCTCACCCTCCGGTCACAGTGACCATGACCGATGCACCAGGACAGCTGCTCCACATGGACACAGTCGGACCAGCTCGAGTGCAGTCAGCCGGAGGGATGTGGTATGTTCTTGTCGTGGTCGATGACTATTTGAGGTTTTCTTGGGTGTTTTTCTTAGCCTCGAAGGATGAGACATTTTCACTTTTCTGAGGTCTTTTCAGTAGGCTTTCTGTTGAGCTCCCGGGTGCCTTACGAGCGATCCGCAGTGACAATGGCACGGAGTTCAAGAATTCCTACTTCGAGAGTTTCTGTGATGAGATAGGTGTAGAGCATCAGTTCTCCTCTCCGCACGTTCCACAGCAAAATGGCGTTGTGGAGAGAAAGAACCGTACCTTGGTCGAGATGGCCAGGACGATGCTTGATGAATACTCTACACCGCAGAAGTTTTGGGCTGAGGCTATAGCCACCGCGTGCCATGTCTCAAATCGAGTTTTTCTTCGGGCACACTTGCACCGCACTTCTTATGAGTTGAGATACGGGCGAAAGCCCAGCGTCTCTCATTTTTGTGTGTTTGGTTGCAAGTGTTTTATTTTGAAGTCCGGGAACCTAGACAAGTTCGAGTCACGTTCTTGTGATGGGATCTTTCTAGGTTACTCGCCTTCTTCGCGGGCTTATAGGGTTTCGAACTGCGAGTCTAGCAAAATGGTAGAGACCTGTGAGGTGACCTTTGACGAGGCCAGTCCGGGGACTAGGCCAGATATCTCAGGTTCTTTAGAGCAGTCCGAGACCATCTTTGTGGATGATGAGGACGATGGAGACGATGGTTGTTTACCTGATCCAGCTCCTCATCCTCCCCTTGAGATGCCTTCCTCCACGGTACCTCAAGGTGATCAGCCCTTGCCTACTGCTTCCTCCGGAGCTAGTGGCTCTGTCCCTGCCTCGTCTGCACACGAGGTAGAGGCCACTTCTTCTCCTCATCCAGGACCTCCCCGACATATCCAGAAAAGGCATCCTTCAGAGCAGATTATTGGAGACCTTTTCGAGCGTGTTACCCGCTCAAAATCTGGCTTATCTCAATTCTATCTTCATTCTGCTTTCATTGCCTCCTTTGAGCCCAAAGATGTTTCTCATGCTCTTTCCGATGAGTCTTGGGTTAATGCCATGCATGAGGAGTTAGAGAATTTCAAGAGGAACAAGGTCTGGTCGCTTGTCGAGCCCCCGCGAGGTCACAATATTATTGGGACTAAGTGGGTGTTCAAGAACAAGCAGAGGGAGGATGGAGTGGTTATTTGAAACAAGGCTAGACTGGTAGCTTAGGGGTTTTCCCAGGTTGAGGGTCTAGACTTCGAGGAGACCTTTGCCCCTGTAGCTCGACTTGAGGCCATTAGAATCCTGCTTGCCTTTGCAGCTTCTAAAGGTTTCAAGCTCTACCAGATGGACGTCAAGAGTGCCTTCCTTAATGGAGTCATTGAGGAAGAAGTTTACGTTAGACAGCCTCCAGGTTTCGAGAACCCCAAATACCCACACCATGTCTTCAAGCTTTCCAAAGCGTTGTATGGATTTAAGCATACCCCCAGAGCTTGGTATGAGAGGCTTAAGTCCTACTTGTTGAGTCATGGGTTTGAAATAGGTAAAGTAGACAAGACCTTGTTCATCCGCCGTCATGGCAATGACCTTCTGCTCGTCCAGATCTGTGTCGATGACATCATCTTTGGCGGCTCTTCCCATACTCTGGTTTCACAGTTCTCGGATGTCATGAGCACCGAGTTTGAGATGAGTATGATGGGCGAGTTGACCTTCTTCCTTGGCTTCCAAATCAAGCAGACTCGGGAGGGTACATTTCTTCTTCAGAGAAAGTACACCCGTGACCTCCTGAGACGCTTCGACATGAGTGATGGTAAGCCTGTGTCGACTCCCATGGCTTCTACAGCCTATCTTGACCCAGATGAGGACGGCGAGCCAGTTGATCAGAAAGAGTTCAGAAGTATGATCAGCTCCCTTCTTTACCTCACTGCCTTGAGACCAGACATACACTTCTCTGTGTGTCTGTGTGCTCGTTGTCAGGCCTCTCCTCGCGTATCTCACCGCCAGGCGGTGAAGCGCATCTTTCGGTACCTCCGAGCTACCATTGACAATGGTATCTGGTACTCTTCCTCATCCTGTCTTTCCTTGAGAGCCTTCTCGGACGCAGACTTTGCTGGCTGTAGGATAGATAGGAAGAGCACTTCTGGCACTTGCCAATTCATTGTCACTTCTCTCGTTTCTTGGTCTTCTAGGAAGCAGTCCGGTGTTGCACAGTCCACCGCAGAGGTCGAGTATGTTGCTGCAGCCAGCTGCTGTAGTCATGTACTCTGGATGGTTTCGACCCTGCGGGACTTTGGGTTAGTTACCGACAGTGTTCCACTCTTTTGTGATAACACTTCTGCGATTAACATTGCCAAGAACCCAGTGCAACACTCTCGGACCAAGCACATCGATATCCGTTATCACTTCCTTAGAGACCATGTAGAGAAGGGCGATATAGTGCTCCAGTTTGTGGAGAGTGACCACCAGTTGGCTGACATCTTCACCAAGCCATTGGTTAGTTCGAGGTTTTCAGCTCTGCGGGGAGAGCTTGGGGTGGTTTGTCCTTATGGACTGTAGTGAGGGGGAGCTTTGGGTTTTACTGCTTTACTATATTGATTATGCTTCTGTCTCATTTCTGCCGCTTTGCACTCGGGGTGCATCGGGCTTAGTCCTTCTAGCATAGGTTAGAGTGCTTCTCTTGTCTAGTTTCATAGACTTCTTACTCTTATCTTGTGCGTCCAGGATGCTTCTTATTAGCTGTTTCTTATCTCACTAGATTGAGCTCACTCACTTCTCGTAGGTTTTAGCGAGGGTTGGGCCACTCTCGGGTAGACAGGGTACGTGTTTGCTCTCTAGTGTGTGTATTTTACGGTCAAGCTAATAGTCATGGAGTCACATGGGGTAGATGAGAGTCAGTCTGAGCCATAGTATCTTCTATATCTTATCTATGCTTTAAGGAACTGCCTGTTTTGATTTTCTTTGCCAGCTTCTCGATTTTATTGCCTTGGTTCAGGGGGAGTTCATTTGGGAGCTTCTGGAGCTTAATATTGACTTAACTCAACTTGAACTAAAAGTTGCATCTCATGTTGAGGGGGAGCTGGATTTTATTGCATTTCAGCATTCTACATTGTAATATAACTACATGGAGCCTTGATTATTATCCTGTCATGACATGATTACAATGCTTCACACCTTGCCATGATTTGTGCGTATTTGCTAGATTTATCATGACTTCATATGTGTAGACTAGCTTTTGCCATGATAAGTAATTTAAAATTGCTCAACTTGAATTAAAACTTGTCATGCTAGCTTTTGAGTCTAGTTTTTCTTGAGCGATCCTTTTATGATCCATGCCATGTCAAGTAGGCTAAGTTGACCGTTGAATCTCTATTGAGCCTTAGTTTGAGCTATATTAGTTCTTGATGATGCATAAGTTAGTACAACATGTTTAAAAAGCAAAACGATCTCTTTTGTGCGAAAAAAACTGATTTCACCAATTCTTTCTCATGAGACGGCTTGCCATTGCACTAGGCATGAACTCAGGGGGAGTTTTGGATGACCTAGACTATCTTCTTAAGCTTCTTGCTTGGAGTAGTCGCATAAGGCTTGAGATCTAGCACATAACAAAAAATTGGGTTGGAAACAACCATAAGTTTCAAAAGAAAATATGTCATTTGTGCTCATTTTGCTTAAGCTACAAAAAGAATTAAGTACTTAACCAATGTTTCATTCTTGAGCATAGCACTCTATTTGGTCTCAATTGTAGCTTCTTAGTTCTGCTTAGCTTATTGACATGGCCTGCATCATCCTTGGATATCTCTAGTTAGACTTTGCTTATTGATGACTTGACATGCTCATAAAATGCATTACATTTCAGTTCATCATCTATGTGCTCTAGCTAGGATATACATATCCTGTCATGATCTAGATAGCATTTTATTGAGTTATGGCTTGGTGTAGTTCATTATGGTCATTATGGATAATTCTCATGGCTCTCAATGCTTAAAATAAACAAACTTCAGCCATTTCCATCCATTGACATGTCATACTCTCTCTTTTGCATCTTGATGTGTTTATTGCCAAAAGGGGGAGAATAGAGAAGAAAAAGTCTTTTGGGAACAGTTTAGAGCTTTGAAGAACAATTTGCTCTTTCAGTTGTTGCTCTAGTGTTCCTTCTGTCGATATGGTCATTAGCCTCATTTTCCTTCTTTGGACCATGTTGGACTTTGCAACTCAAACTCTTCTTCGTGCTTTTTCGGAGTTTGTCAATATACTCATCAAGGGGGAGATTGAGAGACCATGTGGAGGTCATCCCATATGTATGATGAGTAATTGACATAGGTTTAGGAAAGTCGAGTTTGGTTTGCGGTGGTTCGGACCTTGACGTTGCGTAGTGCAACGGGCTCGGTTGGACTTGGTCAAACTTGGTCGTATGAACTTAAGATGTATATTCCAGTGTTTCGACAGGTTTTGACTTCGTCATGCGTAAGTATGATGTTTTGATGCTATTAACGCTTTCATGTGTCGAGCGGTGCTATTTGACGTGTTTCTTGTCTGTGTGACTGCAGGACATCGAGTGGAGTCGTGGCGAGACACGGAGGACCGGACTAGGCGCAGGTGGCGCTGAGGTCAGAACGGTCGGGATGTGTCGAAGACGACGTGGACTCGAGGTGGAGTCGTGGCGAGGCACGGAGGACCGGACTAGGCGCAGGTGGCGCTGAGGTCAGAACGGTCGAGGTGTGCCGAAGACGGTGAAGCTGCGTGTCTTGCAGGGCAAGGGATGATGAAGCTTCCTGGAAGGTGCGCGAGGGGCGTTTCGGTAAAAACGCAAAGCGGCACTAAAGGAAGCGGGTTTGGATAAAGCATCGAGTAGGTGGTGACCTAATGGGTAAAGCATGTGCAAACCCATTAGTGAGAGGCTATAAAAGGAGAGGGAGAGGTTGTGCTGAATTTTTGAGAGAGTGAGTATAAAAGTTAGGGTTTCATTTGGGTCTCTCCATGTGTGTATGTGTGTGTTCCTCCCAAGAAGCATGTGTAGCTCTTGGTGTTCTTGAGGATTGAGAGGGAGAGGATGGATTGAGATGTAAACACTCTATATCAATCATGTATGTCCCCGTATCGTGTTTATGATATCTTGTGGTTCAGTTCTTTGTGTTTGTGCTTCTCCTTGTGTTCTTCTCAGTTCTTCTCCTGTACTTCTTTGTTGGCAGTAAAAGAACTTCTTGCTCTGGTCATGTTAAATCTCAAGGTCAAGTGACTATTTCTAGTCTTGCCTCCAGTCCAAATTTTTTGTGATGCTATCCTTTGGTTGTTTGGGTTTCTTGTTCCTGTGCTCTCGGTTCTTTGACTGCTCAAATCTTCTAGTATTTGCTGCTAGTTCTCCCTTTGGCCAAATCTGAAAGCAAATGCTTGCAGCTCGGATGCTCTTGTTCCAAGTAAGGCAGCAGTGATTTATTTTGGTTCAGTTGGCAGCGTGTTTGCTCTTCTTTTCGGCCAAACCAAAATCTGCACGCAGCAGTCTTTTCTTTTGCCGAACAGGAGCTTTGCTCTTAATTTGCTGCATTCTTTTTCTTTGCTTGTTCGGCCAAAAGAGAACCTGCAGTACTTGATTAAAGTACTAATCCTTTTTCTTGAGAAAAGGTGCAGCCATTTGATTTGGTTTCCAAGCTCATGCGTGAGTTCTTCCTGCTTCCACTCTTTAGTGCTTTTTCTTTTATTTCTTTTGCTGACCTTCAACTATTTTGCATGCAGATCAAACGGTATTATTTTGAGCTGAAATTTTTACTGGTTAATCTCTGATTTATGCTGAATTTTTCCGTATCGCATGCGTTCCGGGTTTCATTAAAATTATTTTTCTGAGTGGCTTTGAAAAATCTATGTACGAATTCTCGGGGGCGATTTTGAAGCGAACGACATTCACCCCCCTCTGTCGCCATTTCGGTCCTACACCTTCCCATCGCCAACCTCCTCCTCTGCCTCCTTTCCCTAGCAGTTCTTCACTCCTCCTCTCAACTCACCCGTGCCCCAGCGCCACCATTGTGCTCCTAAGAGTTCTTTGCTCGAGGTCGATCGGTTGCTCCTCTAGCGCCGCCTGGCCCTGGGCCTATTTTTTTAGTTAAGGCTTATGGTTTTTGACTGTATCTTATGGCTTTTGAGCTGTTCGTGCGAGAGATTACAGAGTAACAGAAACTCACTTGTGATTTTTGTCAATATAAATAAAGTCAGTATAGTATGTATTACAATTAATCATTATACCCTATATCTTAAAAAGACACTCTAGTTACATAAAAAATTAAATATAAAAAGTTAAAAGCTGAAAAAGAACAGGAACTGGCGTTTCTGATGGGCCGTCAGTGTCATCTTGCGCTAGCAACGCTCTTGTTACGTGGTAAGAAATGACATGATGTGTGGACACAAAGGTTCATTGCATTTACTCGTAAAGTGTGTTATAGTACACAAAGCTATGGTTTATGGCTGAAATTACACTGTAGTAGCTGAAATTTCACTGTAGCTAAATGTGACTTATTTGGTGTAATCAACTCTAAAAAAAATTTAAAAATAGAAAAAATATGCTAGCTCAATACGGACAACGTAAACGAATACGAGAAAAAAAAGAACCGACAAAAAAGCTCAAAAAAAGCTAAAAAAATCATAAAAAGACAAAATTTATAAATAGTAAAAAATAAGTCAGAAGCTCAATGTAGGATAGAGCATCTATGTGTATAAAAATTGGTGCTTTTATCATGCCATAGGCCAGACTTCATTGTCATGTCTGGTCCACACCATGATGTTAGCTCGGTCAGAACCATCGTCGCCTCACGCTGGCCCCCTCATGGTTGAAGTTTTTCGAAGCCCTTCTTGATAGAGGAAGATTTTTCCAAGTCCTATTTGATAGAGGAAGAGGAAGTTGCGACGGGAAGAGGAAGGGGGACGACATGAGTTGTCTTAGGCCGCTTTAATAGTAGTACCCCTGAAATGTTAACTTGAGCAGTTGCATAAGGTAATACGTTAAATGCTTTCCCTTTAGTCCTGCAAAAAGACTTATCTATGCAATCAGGGGTGCATCCATATCTTAGACAGCCTAGGTTTTAATCCGGAACATACGGTATTTATCAATATAAAACTCAGATAAGTCCAAATAAACTAAATATGTAACTTTTTCTTCTAACTGAGATAATAATAGTATCTAACCCTCTCTAGTCTAGAATATAATAAAATCGTATATCCGTCCTGTCTGCAATTACACAGGGAAGTTTGTAAGGAGCAGTACAGCAGTTTGGGTCGCAGTTTCCTAATTGATATGGTCAGAGATAGGGCTGTAAAAAAAGCTCGAAGCTTGTGAGCTACTCGAATTCGGTTCGTTCTAGGCTCGATTCAAGCTCGGTTCGAACTTTAAACGAGCCGAACTCGAGCTTGATCTCGAGCTCGCGAGCTTCACCGAGCCGAGCTCGAATAGTTCGCGAGCTCCGATTTGAACTTAAATAGTAATACATATTAATTCTTACCGAGCTTTCTCGAGCCAAATTCGAGCTCGAGCTTTTCTTATTATTAAAAATTAGTGTGTATTTGAATTATTTTGACTGTTATCGAGCTTACTAGAGCCGAGCTCGAACTTAAAATTTTTTTATTATTGAAAAATAGTGGATAATAAATTATTTTAATTGTTATCGAGCTTCAACGAGCCGAGCTCGAGCCTACTCAAGCTTAGGCCGAGCCGAGCTCGAGCCCAGATCCAAGCTCAGACCCCAACTCGAGCTCGGCTCGAACTTCTATCGAGCTCGAGCCTGAAAGGCCAAGCTCGCTCGAGCTCGGCTCGTTTACAGCCCTAGTCAGAGACGTCGCTTCAATGAATTGAATTCCATAACGTCACATACGTACGTAGTCGATAAAGACTTATGGAGTCTCCCCTCTCTATTAGAGCATGTCCAATGCAGACGCTTAGAGAGATGCTTGGTAATAAAAAACTGATTTTTCTTGTCACATAGGATAGATAAGATGCTTATTTTGAAGCATCGATGCTTAAATAAGCATCGGTGCTTAGTAGGTGCTTATGTGTATAACTATATCTATTAATAGATAATATAGCATCTAAGCACCTATGGAAGAGATGCTTACATCGGAGGAAATAACTTTTGCATGGATGCTTGATGATGTGGCTATATTTTCTCTCTTTAAACGCTCATATATAAGCATCTTGCATTGTACATGCCCTTAGGTGACATACATACCTCAATTTAATTCCATAACATCACATACGCTGTCGAGAAAGACTTTGGCATCCTTTCAAACAGCCGCTGTCTTCTGATTTTTAGCTTATAAAAATAAAAAACTATTTAATATATATTAACTTTTTAACACAATTTTTTCTTTATATTATTTGTAAATATATAACGGTGTTTTTATTTTTTTCTTTATTTTTCTTTAATTAGAGATCTTAGAAAAAATTAACAACCACAATAAAAAGTCACGGTATTTTAAAACAGGGCCCCTCTCTCTCTTCATGACATACATATCTCAATTTAATTCTTGCGACCATCCTATCAATGACGTCTTCGCCCATTTTCGCTAATACTATATTACTATAGGCAGTAATAACTATCAGGAAATGTTAGTATAGAAATATAACTTCTCATGTCTAAGTTTATTTTACATTGCTAATATGCCATCTGTTGTAGGGGTAGCTCCTACCTAAACCCAGCTGACCTATTAGAGGGTTGTAAAGCCCAAAATGAGAAATGTATAATGACATATATACCCTTGGGTGGGGTTCTTGAGTGTAAGGACATATTTGTAAAGCAATCCCCCATGTGAATATATATATGGCTACCCTGGACATGGGGAAGGCCAAGTATTGTTCATCTAATATCTTCACTATCACACGTTACTGTTTGGCTGTAACCACAACACTATATGTTTAACGCCAAATTTTATCTGGAAATTTTGTTATATACTAAAAATGAGGACAACAGGTTTATGGTGATTTTTAATTTAACCCTTTTTAATTTATTTTGTTTAATGATCTCTTCACCTAACTTATTTTTAAATCTGACCATTTTGACTACTTTGTTGGTCGTGGCATGTCAAACATCGCTACCATGTCAGTTACCATGGTGCGACTAAAACTTGCCACCCACCATTCCTAGTGTGGCAGTGTTGTTTGGGGATGCTAGAGATAGTAGCGTGGCCAAAAGGGTCATTTTGTGGCTCGAAGCTAGACTTACCCTGTGGAGTAGCAGCATTGTTTCACTATGCCAGGGGTCTTACATGGCCAATTGGGCCATGTTAGTCATCATGGTTCTTATCGCATCAACGTGTTTTTGAGCTCTTTGGATAATAGTCGGCCCACAAAAATTGTTTCTCGCCAACCTCGGTTCAAAAAAGAGGTGTTCTGCACTTCCTCCCATAAAAGTGCTTTGAACGGAGATATTTGGAGGCTTGATTAGAAGCTATTTTTGTAAGAAAACTCATCTAACAGAAAGCATTTCTCTCAAGTTATGCTTTAGGACAACATACAAGCTCTTAGCATATCCTCCAGAATTTGATTTGTCCTCTCGGTTTGGCCTCTCGTTGGTGGGTGGAATGTCATCCTGAAGAATAGCTCGGTTCCCATAAACTTGTGCTTGCTTTCCCAAAATCATAAGGTAAATTGAGGATCTCGATTAAAAGTTATCATCTTTGGTACACCGTACGAATGGACGATATTGTTTATGTAGAGCTCAGCGAGCTTAGCTCCACGATATGTGGTGCTCGCTAGAATGAAATGGGCCATTTTGGTCATGCGATCGACAATAACCCTTATCAAGTCATGTCTGTTTCAGGTCTTCGGCAAGCCAGTAATAAAATCCATGCCGATGCTGTTCCATTTCCACTCGGGAGCCTTCAAGGGTTGGAGCAATCCTGCTGGTCACTGGTGCTTCACCTTGATTCTTTGGCACACATCGCAAATGGCAACATGTGTGGCGATGTCCCGCTTCATATCAGGCCACCAAAATCATTCCCAGAGATCTCAATACTTCTTCGTACTCCTGTGATGTATAGAGAGCAGTGAATTGTGAGCTTCTTTGAGGATTAGCTCTTTTATTTATTGGTTATTTGGGACATACAAGTGCTATCGATGCATAACCATTCCACTCACATTTTTGGTGAACTTCAATTTCTCACCGTTTTGCAAATCATGCTTGATTTTGGCGATCGCTTGATCTTTGCGTTGAGCGACTTTGATATGAGATACGAGGATAGCATACAGCACTAGGGCCATAAGGAAACCCTCCTCAACCTCCTCTAGGTTGAGTCTCCAAAACCCTTCATGTGACGCCGATTGACTTGCTTCAACTGATGCATCGATGTAGCGAAGGTTTTAGCTGAGAGCATCAGCGATAATGTTGGTGTTGTGGCTACTGACCAAATAGTAAAGTGAGAGAGTAGTAGTGGAGATGATGGATGAACAACGCTTGGCCCCCTGTCCCATGTCAAGGGCAGGTATATATATATTCCTATGAGAGGTATTTTACAATTATGCCATTACATCCGTGCGCCCCCGTAGGGGTATTTATGTCATTACACACATCCTATTTTCAGCTTTACAGCCCTTTAGCAGGCCGGATGGGCTTAGGTGGGGGCCACCTCTACAATAGAAGCCTCTCATGGTGAAGGGCTTCACGGGCCGAAGCCATGCCGTCGAGCCATTTGGCCCCCTCTGTCCCTTCGGCCTGTGATGTTCTGTGATGTTGCGCGGAAATGACTTTGTTGGTGCAGGCCGGCCTCATGCCGCGGACAGGGAGTGCATGTGCAAATCGGCCTTGTCCCGTGGAGATGAAGTCGAGGTCAGAGTTGCCCCGTAGACGTGGAGCCGGAATGCAGGCCGAAGTCATCCCGTGGACCCGGAGTCGAAGTCGGAGTTGGCCCGCGGATGCGGAGCCAGAATGCAGGCCGAAGTCATCCCGTGGACCCTGAGTTGAGGTCAGAGTTGTCCTACGGGCGCGGAGCCGGAATGCAGGCCGAAGCCAGTGGCCTGCGGCCCAATGATGATGTTTTAATGACGCCGAGGATCGCACCGGTCGCTGGCGCACAACGGGAGTTGGACCATGCGCTGGCACGGAGTGGGATACGTGGCAACAACGGATTGACACGTCGTGGGATGTCAGACGGCCGCACGACTGCGGTCGTGCATTCCTTCCCAAGGCAGCGGGACACATGGCCGAAGGGGATTGGTGCGTCATGGGGTGTTAGGCGGTCACACGACTGCGGTTGTGCGTTCCTTCCCCAGGCGTCGGGACAGGTGGCAAGAGCGGATTGGCGCGCCATGGGGTGTTAGGCGGCTGCACGACTGCGGTCGTGCGTTCCTTCCCCAGGCGTCGGGACAGATGGTAGGAGCGGATTGGCACGCAGTGGGGTCTCAGGCTGCCGCACGACTATGGTCGTGCGTTCCTTCCCTAGGCATCGGGACAGGTGGCAGCAGTGGATTGGCACACTGTGGGGTGTCAGGTGGCCGCACGACTACAGTCGTGCGTTCCTTCCCCAGGCGATGAGACACGTGCGCGCGCGCGATCGTGCGGCTTCGACTTCCGCCGGTTGCACTTCCCAATCGTGGGGGAGGCAGACGGCCTTTATATATGTTGTGAACGTCGTACCACCATCCTTTCCCAATCACTCCCGCATTCTCCTTGTTGCTCTTTGCTCTTGCGCACCCTACTCTCGCTTCGTCTGCTGCCGCCGTTCGCCACCAACCCTTTTGAGACGATGGCCCGCTGTGAAGAGCACGCTTGCCGGCCTAGCGGTGGCGCTTCCCCCAGCCACGGTGTTTCCTCCCACCAGCTCAGCTCGTCGTCAACGGAGGTGGAGTATGCCCTGGTGGGGTGCAACCTGTCGCTGGCCGACAAGCGGTGGACTGCTGAGAAGAAGCTGGAAGGCCGCTGCTCCAATGTGTTGGGGCAGAGCCTCACAACGAAGGAGACAATCCGGTCTCTTCTACGCGAAGGAAAGCTGTCAGACCGCAGCGCAGTTCGCCTGCTTGGAAGTGACGAGACGGAGCCGCACCCAGAGGAGCCGGAGACGGTCATCTTTGTCGCGTATTTTGAAGTCAGGCTTCGAATCCCGCCAGCCATGATTGTCGGCGATGTCCTTCGGACTTGTGGGCTGGAG
The DNA here is from genome assembly GCA_017311315.1 of Dendrocalamus latiflorus. Taxonomy (NCBI): domain Eukaryota; kingdom Viridiplantae; phylum Streptophyta; class Magnoliopsida; order Poales; family Poaceae; genus Dendrocalamus; species Dendrocalamus latiflorus. The sequence goes on along the minus strand of CM029674.1, from coordinate 15,061,779 downwards.
TTGGCGCAACTGACTCCGAACGCAATAGCTTGCCTGGCTGTTTACAGCTGGGCGATACGGACAGAGGGTGGTTGGCCCAGCGCCTCTCTGTTCGCCTTCCTCCGTGACACATGGTGCCAGCCAAAGAAACTCGACGAAGGGGAGTTCTCAAACTTCGGCAGCGTTAACGTCGTTCTGCGGTCACCGTGCACAAAGATCTTCCCCGCCATCTTGACCCGAGTGAAGTGGAAATCGAACTAGATGCGGCAGTGGTTCTACCATCGTGTGGTGAGTGGCAACGATCTTCGATGGACAGGTCGACCCATGTCGTTCAACACCTCACCTTCGGTGGCTATCGACCGCAACGACGAGCAGAGGGCGCGGAGGCTTGTGGGGATTACCCTCTGCTTCAACATACGCGAGGAGTTCGTCATGTATGGCGTGGCGTCGTTTGCCTGTCGGTGGCACATCCAGCCTGGCCCCGTCCGAGCGACGGTGTTCGGCCGTCCGTGTCTTCATCGCCGAGGCCCTCCAACCCTCGTAAGCTTTTCTGCCACGGACCGTATTCAAGATTTCCTTTGTGTTTTTTGTAACCTTGCCTCGCTTTGTATGTAGGACTCCTAGAAGGCGCGGAGCGCGCGGTGGTTGTGTTCCTTGGGCCGTATGTGGCCAAGGAGCACAGCCTGCACGAGTTCTTAACGGCAAAGCTCAGGTGGATAAACCGAGTGTGCAAAGCTCTGGGCATTCCCGTGCCAGAGCATGCCACTCCGACCGCAAGCTGGGAACGCCCGCGCGATGGCGATCACATCCAGTCCAGTCACCTACCACCGCATCCAGTCACCTACCACCGCATCCAGTCCAGCGGTTGCCCCTCCCGTAAATCCTGCCGGAGCCGAAGGTATGACTGTCACCGGCTCCGATTTGGCGGAGTACGCCAATTTGGACTTGGAGGCGGAGGCAGATCGCCCAACTCCCAGCGAGGGGTCCTTGGGCGGCACCAAGGACAAGGAGCACGACGAGGACATCTAGGAGGATGAAGCTTCATCGCCCGCGCTGGCTGCGAAGGCTGAGGAATCATTGCCCAAGTCCTTGAGAGCAAAGCGCGCTCGGACACGGTCGCCTTCCAAGCTAGAGGAGGTGTTTGAAGTGGCGATTGGGGTTGGGGGCGTGTCAGAGTTGGACTCCGTAACTCCGACACGGAGGCCGCCAGGCCTGAAGAGGACCCTATTGCCCCAGATGCAGGCGGTGCCCCTGCGGTTCAGTCCGAGGCGGAACGGACACCCCGACGGACTTCACCGGTCCATGGCGAAGGTAGGCACAACTCTTTCTCTCCTTGCGACTTCGCGAAGCTTTCTCTGATCTGCCTGCTGATGCCCTCGTCAACATCAGCGGAAACACGGTTGCTGGGACGCGGACAAGTCTCGAGCAACGGGGGCGGACATGAAGTCTCCGGCGCGCCCGGCCCGGATGTGATGTCAATCCCCGCCACCATAGAAGTTGCCGGCGTGGAGACCCGACGGCTGACCGTTTTTGACTTCGTCCCCGGACCGGAGACACTGTGAGCCCTGCATGCAGTCGGTGATTGTGCAGACACTGGATTGGACTGGCGAGCACTGGCGTCGTGTGGCTCGGAGCTGCTGGAGGGCGCCATCGAGGCCACGGGGATAAGGGTAAGCTTCCGTTCCCTCGATTTATACTTGCATTTGTGTTTAAGACTAGACCGACAGCGGCGCTATGCAGGTTCTTGCCCTTGGTCGCGCCATGCAGGTGGCCCACGCTCACGAGCGGGGGTCGATGGAGGAGCGACTTCACGCCGCCGAGGAAGCCAACGATGCTAAGGACAATCGGATCCGTTTCCTTGAGACGGAGGGTGCGAAGGCAATCACGTAGGCTCGAGCGCTCGCGGAGGAGACGAAGCGAGTGGTCGCCGAGGAACATGATGGGCTACTCCAGCAAATCGCTACGTTGGAGGAGGAGAAGGCTCGGCTGGCCACATCGCTCAAGGAGAAGGACCAAGTCCTGGGCGATGCCTCCGTAGCCGCGTGGAGCTCGATGGAGGCTTTGGAGGGTGCGCTGTCTGACCTATCCGTGATCGTGCCACCCCGCACATTCGGCTCCGAAGAACTGCCGCATACTCTTTGGCGTATCGGGGAAGCTTCCAGCCTCGCCTTTAGCGCTGCGTTGTCCTTCGGCAATCACTGCTCGATAGTGACGTCGCGCATCGCCTTCGCCCTCCTCCACCACCGAGGATGCCTCCATGTGGGAGAACTGGTGAACCCCCAGCTGGAGATGCTAGCCGGAGCCGGGGATATGTCGGGCGCCGTGCACGCCGTCTACCGCTCCGTCCGGGCCTTCCATCAAAGGATTTGGGACTATATTGGCGAAGCCACGGCGAAGGTGGTGCTGCGACGGACTCTACGGGGTGAAGGGGACTTCGGTGCGTGGCTCAACGAAGTCCCGCGGTGTGGTGAAGATGGCGTCGACCCGCTGGTGTGACGCTAAAGTCTTAGCTTTGTAGGCATGCGTTACCGTGTATCCGCTATGTAAAATGGCGCCACATGGCCCCCTCTTTTATGAATGAAATGAAAAATTGCCAAAGTGTTTTGATTATGCATACTATTTTTACCGCAGGCAGGTGCTTGATAGGGGCGCTTGCTGGTCTCAGATCTTGTGGTTCGGCGGTGCCTTCAGCATTGGGAGTGGGCGGAGGACTCCTTGCACTTCTGGGAGACCCGGAGTTCGGCGGGTGAGACTTCGGCGCGAGAGCACATTAAGATAGAGTAGCCGGACGAGTAGTAACCTTGACAACCCGAACACACTCGTAGACATTACTCTTCGCAAATGTAATTACCGAGCATCTCTGTAAATATTATTTCGTAAATGAAATAAAAACTTTGGTTGAAGTAAATACGTACCCCTGTCGTTCTTTGTGATCGCACTTGTCTTCGACCAACAGATGGAACTTCGGGTGAGAAGCGGGCTCCACTGGCATTGCCCTCAGTGCGCAGTATGCGATACGCAGGAGCTAGGGTAGGAATGAAGGGCCGTCGACCTTGCCTGAGTAGGCATGGACCTCGCGAGTGTTCCCAAGCGCTCCGTCCCCTACCCTACGAAGTGGCGACAGCGGAGCTATCAACTATGCTAAGTAGACGCTCAAGCGTTCCGTCCCCTACCCTTCGAAGTGGCTGCAGTGGAACTGGCGACTATGTTAGGTAGACACTCGAGCGTTCCGTCCCCTACCTTTCGATGTGGCGGCAGCGTAGCTGGCGACTATGTTAGGTAGACGTTCGAGCGCTCCGTCCCCTACCCTTCAAAGTGGCGGCAGCGGAGCTGGTGACTATGTTAGGTAGATGCGCTCTTTTTGGGTTGCTCAGGATAACGAGTTCCCGACACTTTATACTCCGCAGAGTACGTGGAGACTCGAGGCCATCACGCGATTTTTATACTCCGTAGAGTTGCTCGGGATGACCAGTTCCCTATGCTTAATACTCCGCAGAGTGCACGGAGGCTCAGGACTGTCACATGATTTTTTATACTCCGAAGAGTGCACGCGGAGGCTTGCCTCCGCATGTCTTATTTATACTCCGAAGAGTGCGCGCGGAGGCTTGGTGCCGCATGTCTTATTTATACTCCGAAGAGTGCGCGCGGTGGCTTGCCTCTGCGTGTCTTATTTACACTCTGAAGGTTGCGCGCGGAGGCTTACCTCCGTGTGTCTTATTTACACTCCGAAGAGGGCGCGCGGAGGCTTGCCTCCGCATGTCTTATTTATACTCTGAAGAGTGCGCACGGAGGCTTGCCTCCGCGTGTCTTTACATGGATTAGGACCAATTTTCCAAATGGTGTGCTTTATTGAACTCCCGGTTGCGCGGGCAAGCTATTAGAAAGGACTAGGTGCCGGCAGGGCCAGGGGCGTCTCCTTGGCCTTATGCATAGTATCACCGCAGCCGGTCTGCATTCCATGTGTGACAGAGAGTCTACCCTTGTAATGTCGCGAGGCAATATACTCCACACTGCAAAGCCGTAGCGACAATGTAGGGGCCCTCCCACTTGGATTCCAGCTTGCCAACCGGCGCTGCATGAAGCGCCATTTTGAGAATGAGGTCTCCCGGCTGGAACTCGCGGGAGTACACGGTGCGGTCGTGCGCACGCATGAACTGACGTGCGTACTTCGCGACGTGTTGGGTGGCGCTAACCTGGTGACCATCGAGGAGATTGAGGGATAACCCACGCTCTTCCTCCGGGGCCTGGGCGAGGACCCTCCTCGAACCAGCCCTGATTTCCTCTGGTGTAACTGTTTCGTCCCTGAAGAGAAGCTTGAACGGTGTGAATCCCGTCGGACGTGTCATCATCGTGTGAAGGGACTAGAGTATGCTATGGAGCTCATCTGGCCACTTCCCCTTCGGGAGCCTGACGAGCGTTTCTTGAGTCCGGCAGAAATGCTTCTGTTCGCACGCTCGACCGCTCCGTTGGATTGTGGATGCTCAACAGAAGCGTATGGAAGTGTGATGCCCATGCGGTCGCAGAAAGCCTTGAATGGTGCGGAGTCGAATTGTAAGCCGTTGTCGACGGTGACCTCCCTAGGGACTCCGAAGTGGCAAATGATGTTTTGCCAAAGGAAACGCTGCATGACTACAGAGGTTACCCTAGCCAACACCACTACTTCCAACCATCTGGAGAAGTATTCCAGGGCAACTATGATGAACCGACGATCTCCCAGGGCGCGCGGAAGCGGTCCACAACGTCGATGCCCCATCGCGCCAAGGGCAATACTGGCGGGATGGGCTGCAGGTTGCTCGGGGGTCTGTGGATGACCCGGCCCATCCACTGGCAGCCTTGACAACAGAGCACGAGTTCTTGCGCGTCTACTATGGCCGTTGGCCAGTAGAAGCCATGTCTGAATGCCTTGCCGACCAGGGACCTCGGCATGTTGTACGAGCCGTAGAGCCCTGCGTGAATCTCTGCGAGGAGGTGCTTTCCCTCGGTACGCGAGAGGCATCGCAAAAGCGGGGCACATACTCCCCTCTTGTAGAGGACGCCGTCCAGCACTTGGAAGGATCTGGCATGATGCTACAAATGTCATAGCTCGAGGGGGTCGTCTGGCTCGGCTATGCCTTTCAAAAAGCCGTAGATGGGCTCTCGCCAGTTGCCTTGCTGGGCAATTTGATGGACGAAAGCCGCATCACAGTTGTCTTGGACTATACCTGCCGTAGACAAGACCTCACAGAACGCTCCCTCAGGGAGGGGGAGCTGCTGGCTGGTGGCTTTGGCTAGGACGTCGACCTGTTTATTATTCGCCCGAGAGATGGCCTTGACCATGATGCCCAAGAAATGGTGCTCCTTTGCCCTTACCGCCGCTAGATACTTGGCCAACTCGAGGTCCTTGGCCTGGTAAGATTTGTCGACATGGCCCGCGATCAAACGCGAGTCGGTGTGGACAAGAACCCTTTGGGCGCCCAGAGCTTTAGATTTCGCAAGGCCGAAGAGCAGCGCCTCGTACTCGGCTGTATTGTTCATTGCTGAGAACCCGAGTCGCACCGAGTACAGCAGGCAGTGCCCCTCTGGCGTAGCAATGACTACGCCCACCCCAGCGCCCAGAGCACCGTAGGCCCTATCGGTTTGAGGGTCCACACCGTGTGTTTGGGTTGTTGCACATGTTGAACCGGTGGAGTCCACTCGGCGAGGAAGTCCGCGAGGACTTGAGATTTGATTGCCGTGCGTGAAGCGTACGTTATAGAGAATGGTGTGAGCTCGGCCGCCCATTTGCCGATATGCCCTGTGGACTCCTTGTTGTGCAACATCTCGGCCAATGGGAATGAGGATGGCACGGTGATGGGGTGGGCGAGGAAGTAGTGTCAAAGCTTCCTCGAGGCCATGACCAAAGCGTAGGCCAGCTTCTCGAGTTCGGTGTATCATGTCTTCATGCCCTTGAGGGCTTCAGAGACGAAGTATACTGGCCACTGAAGGGCGTCTTCCTCGAGGACGAGGACTGCACTAATTGCCGTCGCTGTGGCGGCGAGGTATAGGAGGAGGGGAGCCTCTGGTGCCAGGGCGACCAAAGTGGGAAGGCTCACGAGGTGCTTCTTGAGGTCATCGAAAGCCTTCGTGCAATCGTTTTCCCAATGGAACCCATCGCAGCTGCGAAGGGTCTTGAAAAATGGGAGGCCCCTTTCAACCACCCTTGACAGGAATCGGCTCAACGCGGCCATGCGCCCGATGAGCCTCTAGACCTTCCCCGTCATTTTGGGCGGCTCCATGGCGAGGATCGCCTCCACTTTATCGGGGTTTGCCTAGATGCTGCGCCCGGACACCAGAAAACCCAGAAGTTTCCTAGCTTGCACGCCGAAGACGCTCTTGTCTGTGTTGAGCTTGACGCCCGCTCGCCTCAGGTTATCAAAGGTCTCCTGAAGGTCTTGACTGTGGGAGGCTAGCTACCTAGTCTTTACGACCACATCATTGACATAGGCTTCGACGTTCCTCCCAAGCTGGGAAGCCAGCGCAAGCGCGATGAGGCGCGTGAAGGTGGCGCCTGCATTTTTCAGGCCGAAGGGCATCCTGACGAAGCAGTACATCCCTATTGGCATGATGAAGCTTATCTTGCCCTCATCATCCTTGGCCATGTGGATCTGGTGGTAACTCGAATATGCGTTGAGGAAGCTCATGAGCTCGCACCCTGTCATGGCATCCACTAGTTGATCTATGCGCGGCAATGGGTAGTTATCCTTCGAACACGCCTTATTAAGGGCTGTGAAATCAATGCACATGCTCCAGGCTCCGCTAGCCTTCTTCACCAGCACCGGGTTGGCGAGCCAGTCCGGGTGCTGAACCTCTCGTATAACTCCGGCCTGGAGGAGCTTCGCTACCTTTGCCTTGGCCACCTGTTGTCGCTCTATCGACATGAGCCGGAGTCTTTGCCTGACCGGCTTAGCGTCGGGGTGGACCACCAAAGTATGCTCGATGAGGGTGCGGTTGACGCCCTTTATGTCATCTGGGGACCACGTGAAGACGTCCACGTTGTCCTAGAGTACCCGGAGTTGGTCTTGGTCAACCTCCGGGGGAAGGCCTTCGCTAATGCAGATGCACTGACCCTCAGTGTGCAGGGGTACCCTCTTGACTTTGCTGTCCAGTCGAGGCTTGGGCATCCATCCCAGGGCGGAAGGCATGCCTGCCTTTGGAGTATCGGTAAGCACATGCACCTTTTGGTGCGGGCCCTGAGCCCCATGCTCTATGCGCTAGGCGAGGTCTTGGTCTCCGAAAGTGGTGATAATACCCTACGGGTCTAGTAGCTTCACACATAGAAAGTCGTGGTGCGGGACCGCTCCAAAGGAGTTGAGGGTCAGGTGTCCCAATATGGCATTGTATGGGTACGGGAGATCGACGACGTCGAAGGTGACGTCCTCGCTCCTCAAGCTGTCGGCCTGGCCAAAAGACACTTGCAGCCGTATCTGGCCCAAGGCCTTCAACGGTTGACCCCCGAAGCCCTGTAGTGGGGCCTAACTGGCTTCGGGGGATTACCATCTAGTCGAAGGCTGCCGTGAAGAGAATGTCGGCGGAGCTGCCCCTGTCGACTAGGACACGCTTAACATCACAACCCGTGATGGTGGCTTGGATGACTAGGAGATCTTGGTGAGGGAAGTCTATGCCCTCTGCGTCGGCCGGCATGAAGGTAATGTTGTGCTGCGCCCACGCCAGCGGTGTCTGCGCGGGATATGCCACCACATGGTGGAGTCGATGCGTGTAAGCCTTCTGTTGCCTCGCCGACGAGAACTCCAGCAAAGAGCCCCCAGAGATGACATTTATGACCCGGTGTTGGGCTCCCTCCGGGGCCTGTATCTGCAAGGGGCCCGCTTCCAGGGCTCTATCCCTAGCGATGCTCTGACAAAGCGCATGCGATGGTCATGCATGTCCGCATGAGGTGATCGCCATGACCATGCACTTCACACCACAGGGCGTGTTGCTAGTATTGCGGGTACTCCCCTTCACCGTAGGCTCGGTCGTCTCGGCCCCAGCCGTGCCCGCGTCCCCAGCCTCTGTGACCTCGCCCTCGACCAGCGGGGACGCTGTCATCAGGGCCGCCCTCAATGTCGAAGACGTAACGGGTCCTCTGAGACCTACGCTGATTGCGCTTGGGCTTGTCATTCGAAGGGTCCTGCTTACGTTTGGAGGTGTCCTTAGAGGAGTCTTGCTTGTGCTCGGAGGCATCCTTCGTAGATTCTTGCTTGCGCTTGGGGGTGTCCTTCGAGGGCGCCTTCGCCTGGTTGGTGTCGGAGTCATCACCTTGGCACCGCTGTGCATCCTCTTCTGCCCTCGCATACTCTTCCATCTTGTCGAAGAGCTTGGCCATTGTCTTTATCGGCTTGCGCACGTTGTACTCGGCCAGCTGTCCCGAGCGAAGACCTTGGATTGCTGCGTTGATGATGGTGGTCTCGTTGACGTCTTTGACATGGCAATGAACCTTGGCGAAATGCTTGAAGTATTCTCGGAGCTTTTCCGAGGGCTTCTGTTTGATGGCGAAGAGCTGATCCGCATCGACGCGGTCAACGTAGTTTCCTTAGAAGTTGTTGTAGAGGCGGTCGCGGATCTGTTCCCATGCGTATATGGAGTTTGGCTCTATGGTAAAGAACCAAGAGAGCGCCACTCCCTACAATGCGAGGAGTAGACCCTTCGCCTTGGTGGAGTCATCCCCGCCAGCAGCTTCAATGGTGGTTTTGTACACTCGCACGAACTCCCGGGGGTCCGTGTCACTTTTGTACGGCTCGATGGTGGTGGGAACTTGAAGTCCTCCAGCCACGCTGATTGCTGCAGGCCCACGAAAAGGCATCGCGGCTGCCCGCTCTGGCGTAGGCTCCACCGCCACCACCGGTGGGAATTGCTGGCTCTGAGCCTTTTGCATCTCCCGCACAGCTTTGCGAAGGTCCACCAGTTCACGCTGCAATGTGCCAAGGGCCGACAGCAAGGTGTTCTCCACTGTCCAGGTGGTCACACCGGCCTGAGCATCGGTGCGAACCATTGGGTTGGCGGCGACCACGGCCTGTGCTCCGGAGCTGCCTAGCGCGCCGGCGTGGTGGGCTCCGGGATCAGGGATGAGGCCGATGTTACTGCCAGAACCACCAGCCGCTCCCACCCCGGGTGCAGGGTCACTAGCCATGCCAGCACGGGCATCGACGTCACCGCTTTTGTCGGCCCGGTCTGTCCTATCAGCGCTAGCCGCCGCACCAGCAGCGGGGTCGGCCGCCATGCCACGGGTGCCGACGTCAGCGGGCGCAGCACCAGCGTTGCCATCTGCACCAACCGCTAACGTAGACGCCAGCGGCGCGCCTGCCAGGGCTCTAGCGTTCACGAGTGTCGCCGTCGTGCTCCTCTTCTTCCTTGCTACCGATGGAGCTTTCTTGGGTGCCATCACTTCTCAAGTCTTCGAGGCTTGCTCTCTGTCGTCCCCACGGACGGCGCCAACTGTTGTGGCTACTGACCAAACAGTAAAGTGAGAGAGTAGTAGTGGAGATGATGGATGAATAACGCTTGGCCCCCTGTCCCATGTCAGGGGCGGGTATATATATTCCTATGAGAGGTATTTTACAATTATGCCCTTACATTCATGCGCCCCCGTAGGGGTATCTATGTCATTACACACATCCTATTTTGAGCTTTATAGCCCTTTAGCAGGCCATATGGGCTTAGGCAGGGGCCACTCCCACAACAGTTGGCTTTATCAAGTGGTAATGGATGCTAAGATCATAGTCTTTTATCAATTCAAGCAAATTTCTTTGCCTTAGGTTCAGATCTAGTTACGAGAAGAAATACTTTAAGCTTTTGTCGTCGGTATATAGCTCACACCGATTACAGATAAGGTAGTGCTTCCAAATCTTAAGAGCATGAATCACGGCTGACAATTCCATGTCATGAGTGGATAATTCACCTCATGAGGCTGTAATTGATGTGAGGCATAGGCCACAACTTTGCCTTATTGCATTTACACACAACCGTTGTTGTGACGAGATGCATCGCAATGCACAACAAAACTTTTGTGTATGTCAGGCAATACAAGAACTAGGCCTGTTGTGAGCCTCTTCTTTAATTCTTCGAAGGTCTCCTCGTAGGTCACTGACCACTCAAAACTTCATCTCCTACTTCAAAAGTTGGGTCATTGGTCTTGAAATTTTAGAGAAGTTATTGATGAACCAGTGATAATATCCGGCTATATCGAGAAAACTCCAGACTTTAGGAATGGTGCAAGGCTGACTCCAATCTAGCATGTCACCTACTTTGCTAGATCTACTGCAACACCTCCTTTAGAAAGAATATGGCCTAGGAAGCTAACTTCCTTTAGCTAAATTGCCACTTGCTAAATTTTGCATATTGTTGATGTTCCCGAGTTTCTCGAGTACACACTGCCGCATAAAAGTTTATCACAGATGGTTCGTAACTGTCATCATAGATAACTTCATTTAAAGACCGATAGTCGACACATATCCTCAGACTATTGTCTTTCTTCTCTGCGAACAGCACGAGGCTTCCCCACGGTAATGAGCTAGGATGAATATCTCTCTCTCTCCGTAATCTCTGTCGTAAACAGCTAAAATTCAAAATTGTCAGCCAAAATCCATAAGTCGCAGCCATACCAAACAGGCCCTATATAACGTTGAAGTCTCAAATGAGAGTGGGTTCGTTGTGGCTTGTGGTTTGGCTTGTATGTTTGTTAAAGTAAATTATTTTTAAATGATGTATTTTTTAAGATGAAATTTATAGGTAAATTATAGTATAAGTTGTACTGAGTTTAGCTGTACTAGCCAAAATAGCATATGATTTTTCCTCTACATGTTGTTTCTTGTGAACACTCAGAATTCAAAAATTATAAACCAAAAGGCAAAGCTACAACTTAAAATAACTCACTCTAAAAAGGATTTAGAATATAAGGAAAGAGTTTTTTTTGTTTCAACAGATTAGAAAACTATAAAACAAATTTTAGGTGCCGCCTGTGCGTCACGGTTGCTTCCGGAACTTCATTTGTGGAAGTCCCTAAGTAAAATTAAGAAGAAGACGACGATGTGATGATAATAATTAATAATAATGAAGATGGTGACATGAAAGGGTGGGTTTTTGACTATTGTTTTAGTGTATGGTTTTTGAATTCTGGCTATTCATGAAAGATAGTACATAAAAGAAAACAGTTATATGTTATTTTAACCGATATAGCTGAATTTAGTATAGTATCTACTATAATATATCGGTAAACTTTATTTAGAAAAGATTAATTACTTCAGTAAAAAAATGATAGAAAAAAACTAGCTTTTGTCTCTTTAAGAAAGATCAGTCAACAAAGTTGGCAGAACAAGTCCTCCCCGCTCCCAGGGGTAGAACGTGGTAGGACCTAGGAGCGACAACAGATCAACCGTAGGACCCAGTTGGCAACTCTTTTGGTGATTCTTTGGCACACATCGCAAATGGCAACATGTGTGGTGATGTCTGGCTTCATATCGGGCCACCAGAATCATTCCCAGAGATCTCAATACATCTTCGTACTCCTGGGATGTAAGCTTTTCTGAGGATTAGCTCTTTTATTTCTTGGTTATTTGGGACATACAAGTGCTATCGACGCATAACCATTCCAGTCGCATTTTTGGTGAACTTCGATTCGCATTTTTGGTGAACTTCGATTTCTCACCATTTTGCAAATCATGCTTGATTTTGGCGATCGCTTGATCTTCGAGTGGAGCAACTTTGATATGAGATTCGATGATAGCTTACAGTACTAGGGCTGTAAGGAAACCCTCCTCAACCTCCTCTAGTTTGAGTGAAGCTTTTAGCTGAGAGCATCGGCTATAATGTTGGCTTTAGCAGGGTGGTAATGGATGCTAAGATCATAGTCTTTTATTAATTCAAGCAACCTTCTTTGCCTTAGGTTCAGATATGGTTACGTGAAGAAATACTTCAAGCTTTTGTCATCGGTATACACTTCACACCGATTACAGATAAGGTGGTGCTTCCAAATCTTAAGAGCATGAATAACGGCTGACAACTACATGTCATGAGTGGATAATTCACCTCATAAGGCCGTAATTGATGTGAGGCATAGGCCACAACTTTGCCTTATTACATTAACACACAACCGTGGCTGTGATGAGATGCATCGCAATACACAACAAAACTTTTGTGCATGTCAGGCATACAAGAACTAGGGCTGTTGTGAGCCTCTTCTTCAATTTTTCGAAGCTCTTTTCATAGGTCACTAACCACTCAAAACTTCATCTCCTACTTCAGAAGTTGGGTCATTGGTCTTAAAATTTTAGAGAAGTTATTGATGAACCAGTGATAATATCCAGCTATATTGAGAAAACTCCGGACTTTAGGAATGGTGCAGGGCTGACTCCAATCTAGCACGTCACCTACTTTGCTAGGATCTATTGCAACACCTCCTTCAGAAAGAATATGGCCTAGGAAGCCAACTTCCTTTAGCTAAAATTGGCACTTGCTAAATTTTGCATATTGTTGATGTTCCTGAAGTTTTTCGAGTACCCACTGCCACATAAAAGTTTATCACAGATGGTTTGAAACTATCATCATAGATGGTTTCTCGAACTGTCTAACTTCATGGGTCAGTGATAATAGGGATTATTATAGCTAGTTTTTGAACTGTCTGTGAAAACTGTATCATAGACGGTTCAAAACTAGAACCGTCTATGGTTGTCCGTTATCACAGACGGTTTGGAACTAGAATCGTCTGTGACCGTCCGTTATCACAGATGATACGAAACTAGAACCGTCTGTAATAATCAGTTATCACATACGGTTCTTAGTAAAAAATGTATGTGATAGCTGTGCGAGAGCTTAAAAAAAGTGGGTAGTTTTACCATGGCTTGGATGCCCAAAATTTGGCTAAGTCTGCATTTTCAACGTGACTTGGATGCTAAAAAATTTGGCTAAATTTGTATTTTTACCATGGCTTGAATGCCCAAAATTTGGCTAAGTCTTCATTTTTTACTGTGGCTTGGTTGCGAAAAAACTTGGGATTCCAAGTCATAGCAAAATCCAAACCACAGTAAAATTAAGACTTAGCCAAATGTTTGACCATCGAAGCCATGTAGAGACATGAAAGAAATGTCTCTACTATAATAAAAAAGTGTCTCTACGTGGAGGTTGTATTGTAATGTTGGTAAGTTCGAATGGCATTACGTTGTACTCATACAAACTATAAAATGTGGTAAATGCAGTCTTCGGAATGTCCTCCGGCTTGATCTTGAGTTGGAAATATCCGAGCCTCAGATCAAACTTTGAGAAGACATGCATCATTCATTTGATAAAATAAATCATCAACTCATTGAAGAAGATATTTGTTCTTGGTGGTAACTTCATTTAAAGACCGATAGTTGACACATATCCTCAGACTATTGTTTTTCTTCTCTGCGAACAGCACGAGGCTTCCCCACGGTAATGAGCTAGGATGAATAAATCCTTTGTCCAGCTGCTCCTTGAGTTTTTGCTTCAATTCAACCAACTTATCTGGGGGCATTGTTGCTTCAATTCAATCAACTCATCGGGGGGCACGTGATACGGTCTTTTGAAAATAGTTGCCATCCTAGGCAGCAAATCAATGGCAAATTTCATGTCACGGTCCAACGGCATTTCCGACAATTCATCCAAAAACATATCGGGATACTCGCACACCACAGGAACTTGACGAAGCGCTGAAACTGAGAGGGAATTGAGAGTGGGCTGTTGCGAGGACATGCCATGAGCGGAGGAGAAAATAATTTGCTCTCTGCTGGAATTAACATGAGAAATGGTTTGGTTGGCACAATCGATGAACTCTTTGTGTTTAGACTGCCAATCCATCCCGAGAATTATATCTAACCTAGGTACATCCATCATGATAAAGTTAGTTTCAAATTCTACTTCACTGGTCATCATCGTAACTCCTAAACAACCATGTTTGGATTTTATAACTGACCTGGGTGAATAAACTAGAATAACAAATTGAAATCAAAATAATATGATTCAACCTCAGACCCTTTAAATGTAGCAAGAGGAGCTCGAAAATTGATGTGTATTCAAGTCATAATAGGAGCTACTAGTAATCAGCAATATGCTCGTATTAGTGATGTTATTGTTGCTGTAATCAAAGACGTAGCTAGTGCCCCAAATGCCTCTAGAATGATCGAAGTATTCGAGCTGTAGTTATAAGTTGCAAACGTCCTCCAATGCGAATTCCGTCTGTTTGTGTTTCCATAAGCTCGGCTGCCACTAACAAATACAAGTGATCGATTACTGTTAGAGAAAACAATAATGGGGACACTTGGTCTGTCTTGCTTGTACCACTTGGTGCCTAGAAGAACCATCTTTGACATATTCAATTCTTGCGTGTAGAGTGAATATTGCCCTACATTTGTTTAAATTCAGATTGCAGTAGTTGATCTATCCATGTAATAATTTTCATGTGTGCGGAGAGCTGGCTAAAAATGAGCATTCAGGAACCAAATTAGCTTGCATACGAAGGCAAAATATAGGGCAAATAAGGGTCTATATAACGTCGGGTCTCCTCTATAGGGAAATTATCCGGACCCACCCAATAATAATTGTATAACGTCGAAGTCTCCAATGAGAGTGGGCTCGCTGTGGCTTGTGCTTTGGCATGTTTGTATGTTACGGTAATTTATTTTTAAATAGTATATTTTTTTAAGATGAGATTTATAGGTAGATTATAATATAAATTGTATTGAGTTCAGCTACAGTAGCTAAAATAGTATACGATTTTCTCCTCTTTATACTGTTTCTCAGGAACACTCAAAATTCAAAAATTATCACTACTACAGAAAGCCTAATACTAGATGGCCAATCACAGACGGTTTGACAAAACCGTCTGTGACCAACACTAACACAGACGGTTTTAATTTGGACACCGTTTGTGTTGGCGGCGTCGGAGTAAACGAGTATCACAGACGGTCTGTATTAAAAACCGTCTGTGATAATGGTCACTAGGCATTTATTGCGCTGCTCAGACCGCATCTGTCTTCATTTCGATCCAGATCTTGCCGCTGCTGCGCACTCTTTCGCTCAGGAGGCAAGGTAGGCGATTTCAGGCCAGTTAATTTGGTGGGAGGAGGCAGAGATTGAGCTTTGAAGATTCATACTTTCCTGGTTGCTCTAGATATGGTTAGTAATGAAATTTATTTTTTTCTTTGCATTACAATTTAGATCCAAGTAATTGGTGAGCGTTATTGAAGATGGTTTGCAAAATTGTTGGTTATATAATAGCTGTTGTGTTTATAATATGAATTGTACAATGCTTACTGAAAAAGATCAAGTGCTAGCAAATTAAGCCTCAATATAATACATGTGGTCGGTATATATGTAGTAATAATTAGTTAATTTAATTTTTAATGTACGTAACGTAGGACCGAAGCTGGATGTATGCTGCGAGCCGTGTGAGTGAAGAGTACATTAATGGCGTGTCTGCTTTTACAAGAGCTGCCGAGGAGGATATGTTGAATAAGGGGGTGGAATATATGTATTGTCCATGCACTGACTGCGAGAATTTGAAGATATTTAAGAACTGAGGGCAAATTGAAGCGCACTTGATTCGGAGGGGTTTCAAAAAGGGTTGTACGTGTTGGACCAGTCATGGTGAAGTGAATGATCATATGCCGCCGGATGACATCGCCGGTGAAGTGAATGATATGCCGCGGGATGACATCGCTGGTGAAGTGAATGACATGCCGCCGGATGATGTCGATTGTGGTTCGGATTCGTATAGGTTGCACGATGATAATCTGGATCAGATGCTTCGCGATGTAGAAGAGAACTATGATGAGAGAGAGTATGTTAAATTCCGGGGCTTGATGGAGGACTCAGAGAAACCTTTGTTCACGTGCTGCAAGTACACAAGGTTGTCGGCCGTGCTTGAATTGTTGAAATTGAAGGCAAACAACGATTGGTCCGACAAGAGCTTCACGGCGCTGCTAGGTCTTTTAGCGGACATGCTTCCGGAGGGAAATGAGTTGCCTAAAACCACGTATAAAGCCAAGAAGGTTCTTTGTCCGTTGGGAATGGAAGTAGAAAGAATACATGCATGTCCGAACGACTGTATCCTCTACCGTAAAGAGTATGCAAACATGCATGTATGTCTGGTGTGCAACGCATCCCGATACAAACGCAACAATCAATCAGATGATGGCGAGGGAACAGAGGCGAAGAAAGGACCTCCTGCTAAGGTGGAATGGTATTTTCCTATAATTCCCCGTTTGAAAAGGTTTTTTGCAAATCCAAAGGAGGCAAAACTGCTGCGTTGGCACTCGGAGGAGCGCAAGAAGGATGGAATGCTAAGACACCTTGCTGATTCCGCGCAGTGGAGAAACATCAATAGGAGTTTTGCAGACTTCAGTGCAGAACCAAGGAATATAAGGTTTGGACTGAGTACAGATGGAATGAATCCTTTCAGTAGCATGAGCAGCTGACATAGCACATGGCCTGTGACTCTCTGCATCTATAACCTTCCTCCTTGGTTGTGTATGAAGCAAAAGTATATTTTGTTGTCGATACTTATCCAAGGGCCAAAACAACCTGGGAATGATATTGATGTGTTCCTGGCATCGTTGGTGGAAGATCTAAAAGTACTGTGGAACGAAGGGGTACAGGTATGGGATGCATATAAATGAGAGAACTTCACTCTGTGCTCCTTATTGTTCTGCACCATAAATGATTATCCTGCTCTTGGTAACCTATCGGGCCATAGTACAAAAGGTGCCAAAGCTTGTACTCACTGTTTAGATGGTACTGAGAGTGTGTGGCTGAAACACTCACGCAAAATCATCTACATGTGTCACCGCCGGTTCCTTCGGAGGGCTCACCCATACCACAAGATGAAGAAACAATTTGACGGAGAGAAGGAAGACGGTTCAGCTCGAAGGCATTTAAGGGGACACGAGGTTTATGATATGGTTAAGGATTTAGATGTTGTCCTCGGAAAGGGACGTAAATTGAGGGCTCATGAGAAGAACACCCGGAAGAAGAGATCAATATTTTGGGACTTATCTTATTGGGAGTACCTAGATGTTCGACACTGCATCGACGTCATGCACGTAGAAAAGAATGTATGCGACAGCTTGATTGGTCTCTTACTGAACATTCGTGAAAATAAATATCACAGACAGTTCTAAATATAGAACCGTCTGTGATAACCTTACTATCACAGACGGTTCTACACTTAGAACAGTCTGTAATAAGCCTCCCTATATATACCCTCTGGCTAGGGTTTTCCGCGTATGCTGCAGTTATTCTAGATCTAAATCCCGAACCGTCGGCCACCTCCCCGAGCCCGTCGCCGCCTCCCCGAGCACCTCGTCGGCCACCTCCCCGAGCCCGTCGGCCGCCTCCCCGAGCACCTCGTCGGCCGCCTCCTCGAGCCCGCCGGCCGCCTCCCCGAGCCCGTCGCCGCCTCCCGGAGCCTGTCGGCCGCCTCCCCGAGCACTTGATCTTTTTCGGTAAGCATTGTACAACATTAACTCATTTTGTCAGTTACTAGCTACTTGCAGCTTCATAGCAAATATGCAAAGTTACTAGCTACTTGCAGCTTCATTTTGTCAGTTACTAGCTACTTGCAGCTTGTATTCATGTATATGTTAATGTATAATGAGCTACTAAAGTATAATGTTAATGTATAATGTAGCTTTAGTCAGCATGTGGGATTTGAAGTTTAAAGTTGCATCTCAAACATGCAAAGTCTTGTCCAAGTATGCATCTCAAATATGCATCTTAAATATGTTAATGTATAATGTAGTTTTAGTCAGCATGTTAATGTATACTAACTCTACTATATCTATATATCTATAAACAACTGATGATATTTAAGGTACCTCATTCGCTTTGGAGGTTTAATCAAGAGAAAATATAAGATCTACATCATATATTGAGCCTCTACTCCTCTCCTCCTTCCTAACATTGAGCCTCTCTTCCTCATCTTCCTCTCTTCCTATCACAAGCACAGTCCTCCCTTCTCCCCCTCCCCTCTACTCCTCTCCTCTCTTCCTAACATTGAGCATCAAATGTATGTTCTTTGTTCTAACCAATCAATGTACAAACATCTATTTTTATGTAAACTATCTAGCTAAAGGTTATAGTTGGAACCAATCAATATGATCACTTTCTTATATTATGGTATGGCACTTTCTTATCTTATTCTAATAGACCCACAAATTGAGCAACATGTCATCCGCGCATTCTTCAACACCATCGCCGGAGGCGTCCGCTACAAAATCAAGACGCCAAGGAAGAGGGTTATCGAAGAAACATGAGGGCCGATTTACCATCACACAGGTCGATGTATCTGGGGTCCCTCTCCTTCCTCGCAAAGCAGTAAGCGTATGGAGAAGAACGATCGGAATAGTTGCACGAGAACGAATTGAGATCACATTCAATTCGTGGAAGAGCATGCTTGCGACTCGGAAATAAGAGTTGCTGACAGAAATTTTGGCATCGTTCGAGATCCCAGAAGAACACCAGGACGCCGTGCAACGACAAGCCTTGCTAGGGGCGTGCAAAGCATGGAAGAACTTCAAGAGCACGCTTGTCAAGGACTACGTGGAGAAGGACAAAATGCCCTTTCAAAAATACCCATTCCTAGAACCACAAAGGGAAGAGTTCAAGGCGATGAAGACGACCGAAGAGTTCAAAAGTACAAGTGCGGCGCACAAGGCCCTGTAGGCAAAAAAACACACACCCCCACAGACTTGGCACAGCTGGGTATGCGGGTAAAATCCCGCAGTGGAGGAGCGAGGACGAACAGGCAGCCCTACAGGACACCGCCCCGCCATTTGCCAATATCCCGGATGACCGTGCTCGAAATTGGATTAGAGTAAGGTCATCTACAACGACATCGGGGGAGGTCTCCTTTCGAAACTCTGCAGACCAGCAAGTGTCTCAGCGCATGGTAAGATATCAATCGAACTACGTAGCTTGTAACTACTCCACAACTTCGTACGAAGTGAAATGACATGTCGTGCTCTTGCAGGAAGCGCTGAGTGTTGAATCTTCGCAAGGATCATTCCATGGAACAAGGGAGAAAGATATACTCTCCGTGGCCCTGGGAAACAAGGAGCATGGTTCCCAAGATGACTCCGAAATGTATCGACGTAGGAAGAGAAACAAAGCCGAGCGTGACGCACGGCTACGAGAAGAGATCAAGGCATCTCTTAGAGAGGAGCTAATGGGTGAGCTGGCTGATGCAGTCAAAGATGAGGTGTGGAAACATACAGAAAGTCAGCAGGCTGCCACCGACGCTCCTGTGCTAGCTAGCCGGCACAACCGTCTGAGTAGTTGTGCGTCCAATCCGACGCAAACCGATGCAAGATTTCCTGTGGACAACATCCTGATAATAATTATTATCTCTCGAATGCTTGCTCCTGATAGGCCTATTCGAGTAGCTAATTCTGTATCGTTATGTAGGAGCCTACGAAGTGCAGGCTCCAAATGAGATGCATCCATTCCCTTGCACGCTGCTTGGGGCCAGGCATATCCGTCTAGTATCGGGGCCATGCTGCACGGTCAAGCTTTAGCGCCAGGCTTCGCAAAAGTTAATGTGGATGGTGTGTATGTCAATTTTGAGGTCGTCCCGCTACCGAAGCCTCCCAACGACGAGATCGTGACTCTAGGGTAGGCCATTGGAACATTTATCTAGTGGCCCAAAAGCGACATCTCCCTGGAGGCTTCTTCACCAGTGGCAGGACCAGAAGGGCAGTGCGAACCAGAGCTACTTGCACTGGTGCCATCTCCACTACAAGACTTGTCTCCACCACCGCTAGCTGCACCGGTGCTATCTCCACGGGTGCTATTCTCGCCAGAGCAACTTGCACCGCTGCTACCTTTACAGTCGACTGCCATTAAGTCGACCTACAGCCGAGGCAGCAAGGGCAGCAAGGGCAAAGCAAAGAAGACCAATGATGATATCCCGTACCTACCATTGGCCCGCAAATTCGTGCTTGGCCAGCTGTTGCTCGAGCACAAGGTCCTCCAACCCCTAGCATATAGTTGCCTGCAATTGCACAAGTGGTATATGGAGCAGTCCACTAAGCCAGAGGGAGAACGGATCTCAAGTGTCACTGTCAAATTCACGCCGGATGATTTACATCACAGTCTTCAAGAGTGTGTCTTCGTGGTCGCCTTTGAGGATTTATTTGATCTTTTCACGCTCAATGCTCTTGACGTCTCACTCATTCGATGCTGGACGCTGTAAGTGTGTACAATCACAGTCTCTGTTCATGTCATACCGATAAATGTTATATATAATTTATTGCTTTTGTGTGTATATGTATAGACACATGCTGACTAAAGCTAGAACATCCAAATCATCATCGGTTGGTTTCTTGGACCCACACTTGGTCGCCAAGACTACCATCGATGAGGTGTCATCCATCGTCGAGAGGTACATTGCAGCAGCACTGCTGAAATGCCGCAATAAGGAATATGTACTTATGCCCTTCAATCAGAACTATCATTGGATTTTAATAGTAATTGTACCAAAATGGAACAAGGTATATTACCTTGATTCCCTAAGTAAGAATAAAATGGACTTCACAGTTGTCAGCTAAGTAATTGATAGGTAAGTATATTTTCTTCATACATACTTATATTGTACTTTTTCTTTCCTTCTGAATGACTAAGGTTAACTTTTTTGAATCATGTAGGGCGTTCGCGATGTACATTGCAATGGGAGGTGTCTCGAAGCAAGGGGTTAAAGGCCTGACACATGCTCGAGATTTTAAGGTATTCGCTATTACACATTAATTAATCCTATGCAACAGTTGGTAGTAATGCCTCTTGAATTAACACATTGCATTTTTTGCAGTGCCACCAGCAGTCGTCGGGCAACACATGTGGATTCTATGTTTGCCACCATATGGAACTACTCCTCGATTCCTCGAGGATCACCAATTCCAAGGTTTGTCAATCTTTCCATAATTACTTTATACTTATCACGTTATATATATACGCACATTGATATTCCTATCGACAGGCTGCGTTCATCCTGCCAACTGCATTGAAACAGCCCGACCTTTCACACATTCGAGGAGAGATGGCGTACTTTCTGGTGGCTAACGTCATAAACCCAGCTGGAAGGTTCCACTACGCACCATGATTTTTTATTGCTCTATCACTCCGGAATCGAGGTCTCGCGAAAGTAACGGATCCATAATCAACGAACTTGTCAGCTGCACAAGCAATACTTGAATGGCAATGCACCATCCAAGTATAGCTTGTGTAGCCTGACAAGTTCGTTGATTACGGATCTGTTTCTTCCGCGAGTCCTCGCTTCCGGAGTGATAGAGCAATAAAAAATGCAATGTTATCATCTGAGTGCAAATGCAATGTACATCTTTTGTAATTGTGAATTTGTTAATGGATATTTTATTTCATTTCAATTAATTCGTTTGCAAAATGGATGACTTATGTTTGTGAATGAAATGTGATGTGAATTGGATGTTTTATGTTTGTCAAATGAATTGAGATGTGAATTGTATGTATACATATACTTGTTCATCTGCTTGTTTCAGAGGGCATGGCTAGCATTTCCTGAGGCTAGCCAATAAACAGGAATAGATTTAGGGGTAGAAAAGCATATCACAGACGGTTTTTAACAAAAAACTGTCTGTGATAGCTGATAATCACAGACGGTTTTTAATTAAAAACCGTCTGTGTTGGGTGATATATCACAGACGGTTTTTAGTTAAAAACCGTCTGTGATAACTAGATATCACAGACGGTTTTTAGTTAAAAACCATCTGTGATAACTAGATATCACAGACGGTTTTTAACTAAAAACCGTCTGTGAATATCAGCTATCACAGACGGGTTTTAGTTAAAAACTGTCTGTGATATTTGCACCATAGACGGTTCGAAAGCCGTCTGTGATGACCTCGTATCATTATTGACCCATCTGTGATGACGTTTTGGAACCGTCTGTGATGACCTTTTCTGTAGTAGTGTATAAACTAAAAGTCAAAGCCACAACTCAAAAGAACCCACTTAAAAATGGGTTTAGAATATAAGGAAAGAGTTTTTTTTATTCAACAGATTAGAAAACTATAAAACAAATTTCAGGTGCCGCTTGTGCGTCACGGTTGCTTCCGGATCTTCATTTGTCGAAGTCCCTAAGTAGAATTAAGAAGAAGACGACGATGTGATGATAATAATTAAAAATAATGAAGATGGTAACATAAAAGGGTGGGTTTTTTGGACTATGGTTTTAGCGTATGGTTTCTAAATTCTGGCTATTCACGAGAGATAATACATAGAAAAAACTAGTCATATGTGATTTTAACCGATATAGTTAAATTTAGTATAGTGTCTACTATAATATATCGGTAAACCCTATTTAGAAAAGATATATCTTCTAAAAGGTAGTTACTTCAGTAAAAAAATGATAGCAAAA
This sequence comes from Dendrocalamus latiflorus, assembly GCA_017311315.1. Taxonomy (NCBI): domain Eukaryota; kingdom Viridiplantae; phylum Streptophyta; class Magnoliopsida; order Poales; family Poaceae; genus Dendrocalamus; species Dendrocalamus latiflorus. The sequence goes on along the minus strand of CM029674.1, from coordinate 15,039,386 downwards.
AAACTAGCTTTTGTCTCTTTAAGGAAGATCAGTCGACAAAGTTGGCAAAACATGTCTTCCCCGTTCCCAAGGGGTAGAAGGTGGTAGGACCTAGGAGCGACAATGATCAACCTTAGGACCTAGTTGGCGACTCTTGGCCAACTATTTCATAACTCAGCAAGTAATTTTATTATCAAGTTACATCTTGAAAAGATATATCTTTTAAAAGTTTGTCTCTTTGAGAAAGATCAGTTGACAAAGTTGGCAAAACATGCCTAAGTCTTCCCCGCTCCCAAGCGGTACAACGTGGTAGGACCTAGGAGCGACAACGGATCAACCGTACGACCCAGTTGGCAACTCTTTTGGCGATATGCGTTTGGTCATATTAACGTCAGAATCCTCGCGCCGGGCGTGCAAAAGCATGATAGGTTGGCGCTGGCACGCGTGCTTGCTACGGGTGGCTGCCGGTGCTGCCCGGGATGCTACGGCAAGAGTTACGGGTGGTTGCCGGTGCTGCCCTGGATGCTACGGCATGAAAGGTATGGAGGAGCTGCTGTTACTACGGCAAGAAAGGAGGAAGAGGGTATAATAACTATTGACTCCACCAATAGTTTGGTATATCTAAACTTTACAGCATGGTATTAATCAAGTCATAAAGAATTCAATTATTTCTTTTGGCTATTTCATTCGATGGGGTGAGTATGGTAGAGTAATTTTATGAATTATCTCACTTTCTCCACAGAATTGAGAAAATTCATTTGAAACGTATCCACCGCCTCGTGTCCTGATCAGCGCAACCCTCCTCACTCTGATCAATCTCTTCTAATCATCTCCCTCTTCTATGTCCTGCACCAGCGCCTTGCTAGTTTTGCAGGCTAATGTTAGTGATATGTCTCAGAGGCAATCATGGTATAATTGTATCACTTCTATGTTTATGATCTTTTGAATAATATGTTATTTTGTCTCTTGAATAAATGTCTTTCATATTGATCAACAAGTATGTAACTTGTTCGTGAAACTCTTTAATCATGTTTTGATGTTATTCTAAATTATCTCTGATTTTATATCATTATGTGGGACAATTATGATTCATAGATCAGCACATGTATTGATTGATGATCATGTTTCACAGATCGTGGATATAGGATATCAAATTAATAACGTAGACACATGTTAGAGAATATGATATTGGATTGATCCACCATTAGACACTACGGGAATTGTGAGAGACCATGTGGATGTAACCCCATGTGTGTGATGAGTAATTGATATCTGTTTTAGGAAAGTCGAGTTTGGTTCGTGTGGTTTGGACCATGTCGTTGCGCGGTGCAATCGATTCGGTCGGACCTTAGTCAAACTAGGTCGAAGTGGTTAGGATGCTTATTCCCTTGATTTGACAGGTTTGGGCTCTTTCATGCGTAAGTATGATTCATTGATACTATTTATGCTCACATGTATCGAGCGGTGTTATGTGATGTGTTTCTTGTCTGTGATGGCTGTAGGACGTCGAGGCAGAGTCGTGGCGAGGCACGGGGTGACCGGACTAGGCACAGGTGGTGTCGAGGTCAGAACGGTCGGATGTGTCGAAGACGGCGGAGACTCGAGGTGGTTGCGAGGCTTGGATGACAAGGAACGCGGAAGCTTCCCGGAAGGTGCAGGAGGGGCGTTTTAGTAAAAGCGCAAAGCTACACAAGTGGAAGCGGTTCCGTTCGGGATTTAGCGGGCATAACGGGTTGGAGACCCATTAGGCAAAGGCTATAAATAGGAGAGGGTTCCTGATTGTATGCATGGATTCAAGGGGTTGTTAGGGTTTTGCTTTAGCCAAAATGGCCCTTGGAGGGTTGTTTTGCCTTTAGGCTTTAGTGGTTGAGAGAGGCAGAGTGCTGTTAGTGTGTATCTCCTCTCTGTGTGTTTTCCCGTGCTCTTCGGTGGACTCCCTTGGTTCCCTAGGCCCTTTTGCTTTTTAGATTGTTGTTGTGTTGCTCTGGGCTGAAAAGATTAGGAGCAAACCCCCAATTTCTCATGTATCTGAAGATTTGCAATATTTTCGTTGTTCAGATTTTTCAGTCCGCGCACTCTGTTTGCTCTGGGATTAGGGGATCGATCAGACCGGGGTTACGGTGACGGTCTGATTGCATGATGGCCGGCGGTCAGACCGGGGTAGAGGCGGCGGTCAGACCAGCCTCAGTAGGGCGGTCAGACCGGCCCCTACCAGGCGGTCAGACCGGCCCATGGGCACCAGTCAGACCGGCCTTTTGTTCTTGGTGGCTGTCTCTTTTGTTTCTCTTCTATTCTTTTCTGTATCTTTCTCGAATGAGTTTAGTTGAGATTCCAGTGAGCATGAACCTTCTTCATAGCTTTGTAGCTATTGGAGAAGAATACATTTTGGGGTTACTTGTGAGGGACAATTTTTAAGAAGCAACATTCACCCCCCTCTGTTGCTGATTCCGATCCAACAAATTGTTATATTCGTAAGTGTCATCAGTTGGTCTCATACATAGTGTATGTAGGATTCTTATACCTGAGATCGTCATTGTTTCCTACATGTGTAATAATTTACTTAGGGGTTACCAAACACTACTCCATGATTGGTTAGTCATAAAGGTAGCTTTCGTGTTTACTATGAAACATGTAGAGGAATGTGAGCGATCAAAATGGAATTTACCACTCCTATATAATAAGAGAGATATCTCTGAGCCCCTCAATGTGGTTGGATTAGAAAAGTGCATGGCCATGCTGAATGTGGTTGAGGAGTCAATTATGACTGAGTAATCCACTATAGGTTCGAGTGAATGATCGAGCTATCATACGATGGCACGTTTCTCGCCTTAAGTTCGATTTGGTATCATGAGGCAAAGGGATTGGTACATAAGCACTATATAGGTTCATCCGATATGATCTTTACGTATGTTTGGGAGTCGTTATGTTTTGCTAGGGATCGCTATCGACCTATGGGCCGGAAAGGAGTTTTTCGGCCTATGGCCAAATATACATGAACTCACAGGGTAATGGGTTGAAATGATAAGGGGCCGGATGATGGTTTCTGAGTGGGATTCGATCTTTACTCGTATCGGATATGGATCCAATTGGAGGCTATATAAGGAGAGGTGCGGGGGCTGAGGGAGTACGCCGAAACACACCCGTAGAAACCATAACCGCCACCTCTCATATCCCCTGCCGTGCGCGCTGGTGCTAGCACCCTGACGTACGGTGCTCCATCCCTGGACATGTGGACTTCAGTAGAGGCGCTGCTGCAACTGCGACGTAGATCGGGATGATCGCGAGAGGAAACGGTTGGCCGGAGGATGATCGACTATTATCACTACACCGACGTGCCTTTCGTTGAATCGGCTGCTTCAACTCTATTTCCGCTGCACTGCACGTCTAGTGATAACGATCCATGATCTCTTCCTTGCATGACTTTCTGGTTTACGCAGTAGAAAATTTTAATTTACGCTAGTGTATCCTCATTGCAACAATACCTGGACACCATGGGAGGAGCATCTGTGACCTCCAGTTCTGCAGATTCTGTGGCTGGCGCATACTGGAACCAATGCATGGAAAATGACCATGGCTTGATCATCTGGAACAACAGCTCAGTGTGGGATCAAGTGGACTAATACAAGCCCTGTTTAGTTCTCCATTTGCTTGGTCAAGCAAGGCCGGAATCTATACAAAAATATATTTTGCAACAACTTGCACCACCACTTCTTTTGCAGCATTCAGCTGTTTTTTAGTGTGTGCGCGAGCGCAGTAGATAGCATCGTATGTTGTCAATGCATACACAGTCTAATTAGCATTAGAAGAAGTTGTTAATCTGGCTGTTACCATCAGCAATAATTATATATCTATCTAGGGGTGAACACGGATCGGATAGTTTCCGACCGATCTGGACGAAAACAGATACGGATTGTGTCGGATCGGATACGGATACGGATTTTTTTTATCAGATACAAATACGAATACGAATACAGTAAGCCTGGTATCCGTCGAATGCGAATACGAATTATCCGGATAATACGGAAATAGATATCTAGGATTTTATCCCAATAGCCATTCTCTCTACATCTCTGTGTTCAATCTATTCTTCTGTGATTCTGTGATTGATTCGTTCTTGTTCTAAGCAGAGGAATCGCTCGGACTGGTCGCCAGCGACGGTTACTCAACACGTTATCAGCACGACTCGCTCCGGTGAACGAAGATAATCATCGAAGCACAGATTGAATTTTCTAGATCGCTTTGAATCTGTATTTTCTTTCGCGTTCTAGATTGAATCTCTACGGTGCAAACCCGCCCTAATCTACCACGAGCAGACCTGAAGTCGCCGACACAATGCCGATCGGTAGATTGCATCAAAGGGTAGATGTTGATTGCACTGTAGATTAGAAAAGAAAAATACGGCACAAAGCCACCCTAATCTACCGCGAGCAGACCTGAAGTCGCCGGCACAATGTCGATCGGTAGATTGTGAAATGGGATAGATGTTGATTGCACAGTAGATTAGAATCGAAAACGAAAATTTTGCATGGTCTCTGTACGGGCTGCACGAGGAAAAAACTAATAAATATACACACATGTTCGGCCCTGCATGGCCACTACATGCGTTAGCACAGTCGGCTGTCGGCTTACCGTCGGCTTGCCGCAGGCCGACGGCCCGCCGCTGGTTGCTCAGTACGGAACCTCCAGGCTGCCGCCCCGCATGGCGCCGCCGAAGGCCTTGGTTCCGCAGCCGGGCCGTACGCCGACTGCCCCTTCTCGCACACCATCCGAGCCAGCTGCTCGGGTTGCCACCGATGCCGCACCGCACGAACAGCACGAAGCCTGGCCCCACGCCCGCACGCGCGCCATTCGGCCGCCGGCACCCGAAGCTGCCGTCGCTCGTTTTTGGCCAAAGCCCGAAGCCATAGCCGCTTGTGGCTCAACCCCGACCACGCACCCCCACCGCCGGTCTTCGTGGCCCGCAGCCGCACGGCGCCGGCCGCCTCCACCCCGTCGGGCCCGCAGCCGCATGGCGTCGCCTGCCTTTGCCTCACCGCGCTGAGCCGTGCCTGCATGCACCCTGGCTCCGACCGCCCGCCCGGCCGCTCGCTCAGCCGGCTGACGCCCCGAGACCCGGCCCGAAGCGCGTCGCGCCGCACCAGCCGCCCTGTATGGCGCCGCCACCCCGGGTGCCTCGGCCTCGCCGCCACATGCATGCATCGTCTCCCGTGCGCGCGCACCGCCCCGAGCCAGCTCGGTCCTCGCCGCTTGAAATGCGCCGCCCAAAGCCGGCTTGTCCCCGCCGTGCTGCCGCGCCGTCGCGCCCGAAGCCGGCCCCGCAGCCACCTCGCCATCGGCCACAGCTTGATCGGTTGGTCGCCGTCGATGTGCTCCGGCCCGCTGCCGCCGGCTGGTACCAGCCCTGCCGCTCGCCTCACCCGCCCGAGCCGAAGCCAGGGCCGCCGCCACCCGAATAAGCGGGTAGGGAAACCCTAACCCCGACTCGTGTGTTAAGCCGGCTGGACGGGCCGGCGGGGCCAAGTGGGTCGCTCGGCTGAAAAAGAGAAAATGGGCCAGGGAGAAGGAAATCGGCCCGGCCGGGGGGGCTGGATGGAAATTGTCAGAAAACCCCCTTAGCTTGCTGGAGATTTCCGATCGGCCCTTGAATCTTTAATTTGGGTCCAGAATTTTTGCAGAAAACCCCTCGGTAAATCAGGAAATTGTGCAAATTTTTCTCTAAACTGAAAATTTGCGTAGAAACCCCCAGAAATTGCAGAATTCACTGAACATTCATATTATATCATAAAAGGGCCTCGGGAATCCGAATTTTGAATTGTTTTTAGCATTTGAAGCTTATTTATTTTTGCCATTATTATTCTCTGTATTTTCTGTATTTGTTTACTATTTTGGTTAATTGTAATTACTGAAAATTGCTTTTTAATCACTGAAATTAGGAGTAAAATTATAGAAAATGCATAGAAAATTCTGGAACATTACGAGAACCTTTTGTACCAGTTATTTACCCGCAGTAAATTATTCCATGCATGTTTACCAGCAGTAAACTTATACACATTTAAATGACTAGCATCACGAACTGGGAGTTCGAGAAGCTGGCCCCGCATGGCCAAAGCTATCTGACGTAGGCATCCGATGTCGAGATTGTGCTTGGAGCCAAGAAGCTTCGCGCGACTATTGGGATTGGGGGACTGAATGACGCCCAACCCACACCTGAGGAGAATGATCAGGCACTTCATTTTCTCAGGCACCACCTCTACCTCACTCTCAAGAATGAGTATATGACGGAGAAAAGCGCGCTAGCACTCTGGACCGCACTCAAGAAGCAGTTTGAGAGGCTAAAGTACACCATTCTTCCTCAAGCAGAGCAGTAGTGGATCAGACTGAGGTTTGCCGACTTTAAGACGGTCGGCGAGTACAATTCTGCCTTGCACAAGATTTGTACTAATCTTCAACTCTGTGGCAAGCAGATCACAGACGAGCAGAAGATCGAAAGAACCCTATCCACCTTCCACCCCAATGCAGTACAATCCACACGCAATTATCGTCAAGACGGCTATAAGGAATATGCCAAATTGATTGATATGATGCAGGTTGCGGAGGCTTAGGACGAAGTTCTCCTTATGAACTATGTCACTTAGCCACCTGGGAGCTCCGTTGGCCGTGAAGCCAATGTCGGGAGCCATAAGGTGTGAAATCCCTTGATGAAGAGAAGGGGAAGGAAGGGTAAAGCCGCAGCCCAGAAAGGCAAATCAGATGCTCCACATGAGAATAAGGCTAGCAAGCCAAAACGGGATGGCAAAGGGCAGCATGAAGCCCACTTTGCATCGGTTGAGGGGGAGAGTTCCGAGTAGCTGCCCGCGCTGATGGAGGTTGAGACCATCCAGGCAGCAGCACCCCTCTCGACCTAGAAGCAGCCAACGCCATGATTTCTCTTGAAGAGAATGTCAACCCTGAGAAAATAGCAGAAGAAGTCTAGTGCACTGAATGCATTTCGACTTTAATTGTCATTTATTTTGTGTGGAAGAATATGTTAGAATTTGCATGGATGGTACTTAAGAATTGTTATTTTCTCGTGATGGTTGGATGATTTTGGAAGAATTCATTCATTTATTCAGTTTATAATGGCATGATATGTTCTGATACTGGAGTATTTTATTTATGTGTTGATTGCCTTCTCATGCATATTAATAAAATACCATATATTAGAACACGTGTAGCGCCCTATGAAGGAAGTGTGTGTAGCTAGCAGCGGCACAATGAATATTGTCTTAAGAGAGACTAAGTATTTTCAATTGATTCGTAAGAGCACTGGCAGCCTTACGACAATCGCCGGAAGTGATGCATATATAATTGGTTCTGGAAGAGCCACATGGGCACAACTTTGGTCATTGAAGAAGCCTTATTGTACCCAGAATCGATTATAACTCTCCTAAGTTTTAAGAATATCCGCGCAAATGGTTTCCACGTTGAGACTGAAGAAGAGTATGATATGGAATACCTGCTCATTATGAAGCGCCAAGGGAATGAAAAGAAAAAGTGTACTAAAAAAACTTCCTTCACTAGAAACTGGGCTATATTATACCAACATTAAAGCGCCTGTAGCGTACACTATCCAGAAGACGGTATTTAGAAGCTTTGAACTTTTTTGTCTCTAGCATGACAGATTAGGCCACCCAGGTCTTAGGATGATGAGAAACATAATTAATAGCTTCCAAGGGCATAATATTAATGTGAAGAATTTCCTGAATCATGAAGATTTTGTGTGCCCTGTATGTGCCACTGGGAAACTAATTACTAGACCCTCCACTCTGAAAGTGAAGGATGAAGTCCCTGCATTCCTGGAATGCATCAAGGGAGACATTTGCGGTCTCATTCAGCCCATCTCAGGGCCATTTAAGTATTTCGTGGTGCTCATTGACGCTTCCTCGAAATGGTCATATGTGGGTCTGTTGTCCACACGAAACCACGCCTTTGCAAAGTTGATCTCACAGATCATTCGCATCAGAAATGTGTTCCCTAATCATCACATCAAGTCCATCAGAATGGACAATGCCGGAGAATTTACTTCAAAGGAATTTGATGATTATTGCATGGTGATAGGTATTGCAGTTGAGCACTCGGTACCGCATGTCCATACCCAGAATGGTTTGGCAGATGCTTTAATCAAGAAAATTAAATTTATTGCCCGACCTTTTTGACGAATTGTAATTTGCCAGCCACATGTTGGGACACGCAGTCCTACATGCAATGAATCTCATCTATTTTAGACCATTGGCCTACAACATCCATTCACCTATGCAACTAGCGCAAGGGCCAGAGCCGAAAATTTCCCAACATTAGGGGGAGGAAATCAACCCCTTGATGAAGAATGTCGGGAAATTACATGGCAAGCCACGGGAATTCATGCACATGACCCGCGCACTAGTGAAGCAATAGAAGTCTAGAAGACAATAGAAGTCCAGAAGACAAGAGAAGTCCAGAAGACAATAGAAGTCCAGAAGACAATTAATTTGCATGCATTAGCAAATCAGCTGCCTGATCACTTTAGTGATTTGAAGAGCGTGACTAAGTCGCATGTGCCAGCACACACTGCACCGGAGAGGGTTGAAATACCAAAGAAAACAGAAGGTATCCCTAATCTCGTCCAGAGGCCTCATAAAAAAATAATAAAGGACGAGAACTCCGGTTCCTCGAATCCTAAGTAACCGGGGACGCCTGGTGAAAAAGGATAAGAAGGACTTACCACAGCCGATCATTGAAGTCCCCCAGAATGAGAAGGGGAGCCAGTTGAGACCTGGCACAAGTATGACACCTCCAGAAGAGGGCATACCGGATCTGAATATCCCCGTCAGCATGGATGTGTGCGCACACATCGGAGCTGAAAAACTAAAGGGACTTGCCACCGCAATTGAAAGAAGCGATGCGCAAGGTGAAGCTCCAAAAGAAGCAATCGCTCCAGAAGTAGCAACACATGAAGAAATAGCTATAAATTATGTGCACACGGGAGAGTCCCTGAATAGGACAACAGTTAATATCGATACTTACTTCGCAAAAAAAAATTGCCACAATCATCGATCTTGATCCATAGCTTGCATCGCTCGCTGAATGTAAGAAAAGATCAGATTGGGAAGATTGGAAGAAGGCAACATCAACTGAATTGCTATCTCTGAACAAAAGAGAGGTGTTTGGGCACATATGCCGCACGCCTCCCCATGTGCACCCCGTAGGGCACAAGTGGGTATTTGTTCGAAAGAGGAATGAAAGATACAAGCAAGGCTTGTAGCCCAAGGTTTCACTCAACGTCCTGGAGTTGATTATGAAGAAACCTACTCCCCAGTCATGAGTGGAATTACCTTTAGATATTTGATCTCAATGGCAGTGAACTTGAACTTAGAAATGAAATTGATGGATTTGTGACTGCATACCTTTTTGGTAACTTGGATTCAAAGATTTATATGGGAGTCCCTGAAGGAATCCCTCTGCCGAACCAAGACAGAGAAAATAGAAATATGTACAGTGTAAAACTTAGAAAGTCACTGTATGGGCTGAAACAATCTGGAAGAATGTGGTATAATCGCTTGAGCGACTTTCTCTGCAAGAAAGGCTACACGACCAATGAAGACTGTCCTTGTGTATTTATACGACGATCCCAAAATGGATTCTATATAATCTTTGTGTATCTAGATGATCTGAATATCATCGGGACAGCAAAATACATAAAACAAGCAAGCTCCTACTTGGAGTCAGAATTTGAAATGAATTATTTGGGCAAGACCAAGTTCTGCTTAGGCCTGCAGCTTGAGCATGTCCCTGAAGTAATCTTGGTACATCAGTCGACCTACACCCAGAAGGTGCTTGAAAGGTTTGGCTTTGAGAAGGCATTCCCATCGAAAGTACCGATGATCGGGAGGTCTTTACAGCAAGAAAAAGATCATTTCCGACCTAGGGAAGAGGGGGAGGAAGTCCTGGGACCGGAATTCCCATACTTGAGTGCAGTGGGAGCGATCATGTACTTAGCAAACTGCACTAGATCGGACATTGCATTTGCCGTGAACCTCTTAGCAATGTACAGTGCAGAGCCCACCAAAAGACATTGGTAGGGCATAAAGGACATCTTCCGATACCTCCAAGGAAACAAGGACCTTGGATTGTTTTACAGAAAGAATCAAGATCTGAACTTGATTGGCTATGCAGATGTTGGGTACCTGTCAGACCCGCATACCGCTAAGTCACAAACAGGCTATGTATTTCTGTGTGGTAGAACTGCAATTTCATGGAAATCGTCTAAGCAAAGCCTGGTAGCTACTTCGACGAACCACTCAAAAATTATAGCGCTGTATGAAGCCGCACGAGAGTGCACCTGGCTCCGCCGAATGGTTCACCACATCCAGCAGTCATGTGAGATGAACATTGTGCAAAACCCCACAATTATCTATGAAGATAATGCCGCTTGCATTGCACAAATGCAAACGGGCTATGTGAAGAGTCATCTCACAAAGCATATCAACCCCAAGTTCTTCTATACACATGAATTGCAAAAAATGGACGAAATTAAGGTACTGCATACTAAGTCCTGTGAAAATCTTGCAGATTTGTTAACTAAGTCACTCCCCGCATCTAGCTTTGAAAGGTGCGTGCGAGGGATTGGGATGATGAGACTTAGAGAAGTGCAGAATTCAGGAGGAGAATTCTCTCAAGCCCGATAGTAAATCTTGATTCTAAAGATTAAGTACCAAAATGAGCAAAGACCTGAAGACTAAATGAAGTTAGGTGAATTGTACTCTTTTTCCCTTGACGAGTTTTCCTGAAGTTTCTCGACCAAGGTTTTTAATGAGGCAATTCGTGCATCGCAGCATCACATGTATCATGTACTCTTTTTCCAAATTTTTCCCACTGAGTTTTTATAGAGTTTTAACGAGGCATAAGCATGTTGAGTGAGTGCCCAAGGGGGAGTGTTAGGAAACCTGGGCCCAGCCCAGAGTCCTGACATATTTGGGTACCCCACCGTAGACTATAAATAGGGAGCCATACCGGCAATTCATGTACACTCAATGCAATTGAAAGCAATAAAGAAAGACCAGGAGTTCTGTCTACATCTCTGTGTTCAATCTATTCTTCTGTGATTCTGTGATTGATTTATTCTTGTTCTAAGCAAAGGAATCGCTCGGACTGGTCACCAGCGACGGTTCCTCAACACTTCCTATGGCTGCAGCTTGATTCGACCGACCGGACTGGCATATTCCTGTCCTCGCGAAAGTTTTGCGGGTGGCTAAGAGGAATTTGGAATTCGGAAGGACGGTTAATTTTATTGATTATCCAGCTTTTGGCAAGTGTTGCCTTCCGCTCCACTCACTCCGTATTAGTGGAAAACACTGTTGGCAAATCAAGCAGCTCATGCTCATTTTGAGAGTTTCTGACGAGTAAACTTAGTTCTTTTTGTTCGATTCTACTTTCAAATACTCGTGTATGTATGCTTTCCTACTCCATCTAAAAGATTAAGGCCCCGTTACGAATTTTTTTTCGATTCCTATAGTAATTAATCTGTTTTATGGGAAGTTTCTATGAAATTCTTACGTTCTGAACAAACTATAAAGACCACGGAAAGTCATGTTCCGATAAATATTCATAACCGTATTCGTTTCGTTCGTATTCGCTCCGTATCTGTATTCGATATTATTCGTATTTGCATTCGTATTCGAGTTATCCGTATTCGTATCTGTATCCAAAAAAAATATGAAAATAAATATGGTAGAAACATTATCCGTCCGTATTCGATCCGTTTGCATTCCTACATCTATCTATCTATACCTATACTAATTAGACACTACGAGAAATTTTTTATGTTAATCAGAGAAAAAACGGGTCATTTATCTATTGTAGCACCGAGTTATAATGGTTCAAATCAAAACAAAAACTCCATGCCAAGTACAACTCGGGAATTATTAATTCTGAAGTTCGGAATTGTAAATTCTAGAATATAGCAAATTGATTTGCATGTGAATATGTATATCTCATATATAGTAATTCAGAATTAATAATTCCAAAAAAATAGCAAATTGATTTGTATGCGGATATGTTTTTCTATATATATAAATTCGGAACTAATAGTTCTTGAAAATTGACTTGTATATGAATATATATTTCCATACACACAAATTCAGAATTAATAATTCCGTAAAATAGCAAATTAATTTGTATGTGATTATAAATTTCCATCTGTATAAATTCGAAATAAATAATTACATAAAATTGAAATGGATTTGTATACAAATACAAATTTCCAAATATACTAATACAGAATTAAAATTCCAAAAATTATCAAATTTTTTGTACACGAATATGTATTCCCACATACATAAATTTGAAATGGATTTGTATACAAATACAAATTTCCAAATATACTAATACAGAATTAAAAACCGTCTGTGATATGTTTCCCGCCTTGCAATTCCCCAAAATTTCATAATTTCCCGCCTGAATCCGAGTAGAATTCAGTTTTGACACACCTTCCGTAAAACGGACATAACTTTTGCATACGGTGTCCGTTTTCGACGTTCTTGTACTCGTTGGAAAGCTAACGATAAGCCCGATCCAAAACACTATCAGCTTGCACTAGTCGCCCTCCAAGACCCCAAAAATCGGCCATCTTTGGACCTAAACCTGCGTCGCAAGTTTTTGGTTTCTGTTTGCACCCTTTTTCTTGGTCTTCCTTTTGGAATTTGGATTTTGCTTCAACTGAAAAGTTGTAGATCTCATCGAAACCTTTCAAATGAGTGTATATAAGCTATATAAAAATTTGCTATTTTATCTTTTCAGACTAGCTGTTTATATTGCATCGGTATATAAAATTTTGTGCTCTAATTCACAGACGGTTCTATATATAGAACCGTTTGTGATAATCTATGGGCCCGTCGATCCTCCTCAACCCAATCCTAGCCAGTAGAAATCCAGCAATCCTCACCCACGGATCGTAGCTCCGCCTCTCCGTCCCCGCACCTCTCCCTCCCCTATAAATAATCACTAGAACCCAGCCTCCTTTCTGTTCTCCTTCTCCTTGCTGTTCTACTCCTCTTTGTTGTTCTCCTCCTCCTTGCTGTTCTCCTCCTGCTCCTTAAGCTATACCATAATAGTCTCACGAAGCAGACGATGCACAAGGCAGCGCTCAATCAACACCGACGATGGTGGGCGTCAAAGACATCCAGCTCGCACGCTGCATCAGGGGCGAGAAGGCCTAGGCATAGAGGATCTTTGCTTTTCTCTGTTCTTGTTGTGTTAGCTAAATGGGCAACCTGTTTGTTGTTCTTCTCCTCTTTGTTCTTTGTTGTTTGTCTGTCTACTCTTGTAATGGTAGACTCTAATCTTAAAATGTGTACTGTGTTTCATACTGTATTTGCTTGTTCTCATTTCAATTAATTGATTTGCGAAATGGATGTTTTATGTTTGTGAAAGGAATTGAGATATGAATTGGATGTATACATGTACATGTTGATCTGCTTGTTTCAGATAGCATGGCTAGCATTTTCTGAGGCTAGCCAATAAACAGAAATAGATTTAGGGGTAGAGGAGAATAGCACATATGGTTTTTAACTAAAAACCGTCTGTGATAGCTGATAATCACAGACGGTTTTAACTATATCACAGACGGTTTTTAGTTAAAAACCGTCTGTGATATTTACACTACAGACGGTTCGAAAACCGTCTGTGATAACCTTCGATTATCACTGACCCATAAATTCAGACGGTTCAAAAAACGGTCTGTGATGACGTTTTTGAACCGTCTGTAATAGGGTTTTCTGTAGTAGTGACTGTTGTTCCCGTCCTACAGATATGTCCTCGGACCCTTCTTTTGCCCTCTCATCTTCACATTTCCTACAACCAGGTCCTTGGAGCGATGCATTTTTTTCAAGTCATGTCCATTCTAATCGTCCCCCTTCCGGTTATAGCAGTCAAACATTTGAAATTTTGGTTATCGATTAAATATTTATATTAGATACATAAAAATCATTTATGTATATTTGTCTCAAACAATACTTTTATAATATTATAATTTTATTGAGTTTTATAAATATATTACAATATAAATTAGTGGTTAAAGTTACATTTTGAGAACTATGTCGATATCCAAAATGATATATTTTTGTAATTGGAGAGTGTACAAGACGAAGCATTTAATGCCATGCTGCTGAAAAGAGTTAAGAGGGGTATTAGAAAGAAAAACACACAAAATGCATGAGAAATAGTGTGTGCCTTACATATCTGAACAGCAGCAAAATAGAAGGAAAAAAGAAACACGCCCTACACAATTGAACAGAAGCGGCTAATTTTGGCCCTGCTCTAACCAGCTTCGGTTTCTGGCTTCTGACTTTCAGAAACCAGAAGTCACCTAGAACACGTTGGATTCTTAATTTTAGCTTTTTTGGTTTTTTGGCTTTTTTGTTTTTATTTTCCCTTTATTCCTTTACATGTCCCAAAAGATATAGAAGTGTTTTTCAATTTTTCCTACTTTTTGACTTAAAAAAAGTTAACAGCCACTACATTGCATTTGCATCCAAAAACCAATAACCAAAGCTAGAAGCCAAGGCTTTTAAGCCAGTTTGAGCGGCTCTGAGACAGTCAATGCAGTTGTTGTAGGGGTGCCCCCCCCACCTAAGCCCAGCCGGTCTGCTAGGGGATTGCAAAGCCCAAAATAGGATGTGTGTAATGATCTAAATACCCTCACCCGGGGTATTTAGATGTAAGGGTATAATTGTAAAGCACTCCTCATGTGGATAAATATATGGCTGCCCTGCGCATGGGGAACGGCAAGCATTATTCACCTAACATCTCCACTACCACACGTTACTATTTGGTCTGTAACCACAACAGTTGGCGCCGCCCATAGGGACGACTGAGCAAGCTCCAAGATCTGAAGAAGGATGGCACAAAAGAAGGCTTCATCATCGGCGGCAAAGAAGAAGAGGAATACGAAGGAGGCGCTCGGCAACGCAAGGGCTTTGGCGTCGGTTGTGGGTGCGAACGGTAGCGCCGGCGCTACGGCTGCCGACTTCGACGCTCGTGGCACGGCTGTCGACCCCACCACTGGTGTGGTGGTCGGCACGGGCAGTACCGATCGGGTTATCGGGAGTGGTGATGCCGATGCCCGTGCTGCCACGGCTACTGCCACTGCACCCGGCGCAGGAGCGGCAGGTGGCCTCGGTGGCAACGCCGGTCTCGTCACCGACCCCGGAGTCCACCACACCGGTGTGCCGAGCAGCTCTGGAGCGCAAGCCGTGGTCGCTACCAACCCAACGGTGAAACCCAGTGCTCCGACCGCTGCAACCACGTCGACGACGGAGAACGCTCTACTGACAGCCCTCGGCACACTGCAACGGGAGTTGGCGGACCTCCGCGGGGCCATGCGGGAGATGCAAGAGGCTCGCAGCCAGCAAACCCCGCCGGTGGTGGCAGCGGAGCCTACGCTAGAGCGGGCGGACAGCTGCGACGTTCCTATATCCAATCACGTCCTGCTTCGGCGTGTGGATCCGGAGTCCCCCCCTTTCCGCAGGCCTGCAGCAATCAGCGTGGCCGGAGGACTTCAAGTTCCCCAGCACCATCGAGCCGTACAAAGGCAACACGGATCCTCGGGAGTTCGTGCGAGTGTACGAGACCGCTATCGAAGCCGCAAGCGGAGACGACTCCACCAAGGCAAAGGGGCTACCCCTCGCGTTGCAGGGAGTGGCATTCTCTTGGTTTTTTACCATAGAGCCGAACTCCATCTATGTGTGGGAGCAGATCCACGATCGCTTGTACAACAATTTCCAAGGGAACTACATCGAGCGCGTCGACGCGGATCAGCTCTTCGCTATCATGGAAAAACTCTCGGAGAGGCTCCGAGAGTATTTCAAGCGCTTCGCCAAGGTTCGTTGCCAGGTCAAGGACGTCAACGAGACCACCATCATCAACGCAGCAATACAAGGCCTCCACCCAGGACCGTTAGCCGAGTACAATGCGCACAAGCCAATCAAGACGGTCGCTAAGCTCTTTGACAAGATGGAAGAGTACGCGAGGGCGGAGGAGGACGCACAGCGGTGCAAAGGTGACGACTCCAACACTAACCAAGCGGAGGACTCGTCGAAGAAGGAGGACTCCCCGAAGGGCGCCACCAAGCACAAGCAAGAGTCTCCGAGGGACGCCCTCGAGTGCAAGGACACCAAGCATAAGTAGGACTCGAGTGACAAGCCCAAGGGCAACCAATGTAGATCCCAGAGGGCCCGCTATGTCTTCGACATTGAAGGCGGCTCTGAAGACAGTGCCCCCGCCGGTCGCGGGCAAGGCTGCAGAGGCCAGAAGCGAGGGCGCGGCTGGGGTCGCGACGACAGACCCCGTGCAGAGTGGGGTCACGATGACAGACCCCGTGCAGAGTGGGGGTCACGATGATAGACCCTGTGCAGCACAGGAGCGTGAGGACTACAGCATGTGGTGCGAGGTGCATGGCCGCGACGATCACTTCACGCGGACGTGCACCGCCATCGCGGCGCTTCGTCAGAGCGTCACCAGGGATAGAGCCCTACAAGCGGGGCCACCAGTGGTGGCCCACATGCAGTAGCCCCAAGAGGGCTCCCTGCGGATACATGCCTCGGAGGGAGCCCAGTGCCAGATCATAAACGTTATCTCCGGGGGCTCTTCACTAGAGTTTACCTCGACGCAGCAGCACAAGGCCTACAAGCGAAGGCTACACCATGTGGCAGCATACTCGGCGCAAGCACCGCCGGAGTGGGCGCGGCACGAAATCACCTTCACGCCTGCTAACGCTGAGGGTGTGGAATTTCCTCACCAAGATCCCCTGGTCATCCAGGCCGCCATCGCAGGTTGCGATGTCAAACGCGTCCTGGTGGATGGAGGCAGTTTCGCGGATATTCTGTTCGCGGCGGCCTTCAACCAGATGGGGATGCCCTAAAGTCGCTTGGGACCCTCGGGAATCTCACTGCAGGGCTTCGGGGGTCAGCCGCTGAAGGCGTTGGGCCAGATATGCCTACAAGTCTCCTTTGGCCAAGGCGACAACGCGAGGAGTGAGGACGTCACTTTCGATGTCATCGACATCCCGTACCCATACAATGCCATATTGGGGTGCCCAACCCTCAACTCCTTCAGGGTTGTCCCGCACCATGGCTTCTTATGCATGAAGCTCCCGGGCTCGCAAGGTATCATCACCACCTTCGGTGACCAGGACCTTGCCCGGCGCATAGAGCTTAGAGCTTGGGGCCCGCACTACAAGGTGCATGTCCTCACCGACAATCCAAAGGCAGACGTGCCCTCCGCCCTGGGATGGACACCTAAGCCCCAGCTGGATGGTGAAGTCAAGAGGGTGCCCCTGCGCGCTGACGGACAGTGCGTGTCCATTGGCAAGGGCCTCCCCCCGGAAGTCGAGAAAACTCTACTCCGAGTGCTTCGAGACAACGCGGACGTCTTCGCGTGGTCCCCAGATGACATCAAGGGTGTGGACCACACCCTCATTGAGCACACCTTGGCAGTCCGCCCTGACGTCAAGCCAGTCAGGCAAAGGCTCCGGCACATGTCGATTGAGCGGCAACAAGCGGCCAAGGTAGAGGTAGCGAAGCTTTTCAAAGCCAGAGTCATCCATGAGGTCTAGCACCAAGACTGGCTTGCCAACCCGGTGCTGGTGAAAAAGGCTAGCAGAGCCTGGCGTATGTGCATTGACTTCACCACCCTCAACAAGGTGTGTCCGAATGACGACTACCCCTTGCCGCGCATAGATCAGCTGGTGGATACCACGGCAGGGTGTGAGCTTATGAGTTTCCTAGATGCCTACTCCAGCTTCCATCAGATCTACATGGCCAAGGATGATGAGGACAAGACCAGCTTCACAACGCCGGTAGGGACATACTGCTTTGTCAGGATGCCCTTCGGCCTGAAGAATGGGGGCAACCTTCACGCGTCTTGTTGCCCTAGCGTTGGCCTCCCAGCTAGGGAGAAACATGGAGGCTTATGTCGACGATGTGGTCGTTAAAACCAGGCAGCTCGCCTCCCACAGTCAGGATCTCCAAGAGACCTTCAACAACCTAAGGTGAGCAGGTATCAAGCTCAACCCGGACAAGTGCATCTTCGACACGCAAGCTGGGAAGCTCCTGGGCTTCCTCGTGTCCGGGCGCAGCATCCAGGTGAACCCTGACAAGGTCGATGCGATCCTCACCATGGAGCAGCCAAAGACGATGAGGGAGGTGTAACATCCCAAATTTGGCTTTCAGGAAAAATTTAAATTCAAATTAATTATTTTAAGGTAATTGGATTTTACTTGGATTTTATTTGGCTTTTCTGAATTTTCTGGAATTTAAAACCTATTTTTAGAATTTTAAAAGTAATTTAAAATATGAAAATTATATATCAACAGTAGTTTGAAATAAATTTATTAAGTCCAAAATATCTCCAGGAGCTTCTGTGAATTGTTCTGGAATTTTTGGAGGTATTTTCATATTTTTCTGAGGCCTAAATAAATTCCTAGCCTTTTCTGAAAATAAAAATCAATTCCAAAAAAATAAAAAAATAAAAATAAAAATCCAAATCCTTCCCCGAGCCCCGTCGGGAAACAAATCCCCGATCTCCGTGCCTCCCTTCCTTCCCTGCCTCCCCTTTCCCGTTTCTCCCCCTTCCCTTCCCTTTTCCGGCCGCCAGCACCGGCAAGCGATTGCCGCTCCCCTGCTCCCCCTACGCCCCTATAAAAGCCCCCCTCGGTTCGCGTCCCTCCGCCCAACACCCAGACACGCTCCACCTCCCTTCCCGAGCACCAAAGCGCACCGCCGTCGAGCTTCCTCTTCTCCGAGCTCCGCCCAACTCCGGCGAGCCTTCGCCGCCGCCTCGGTCATCCCCGGAGCCCGCTGTCGCCTCCCCGAGCTCCCTCTCGTCCGTGCGATCCTCCCCGACACCTCGGCCGCCTCTCCCCGTCACCGGAGCACCGTCGCACCGGAGCTCCCGAGTCGTCTCCGCCGCTTCCTCGCCGCCGGCCGTCTCCGCTCATCCCCGGACCTCGCCGACCCCTCCAACCGAACCCCCTCCGCTCCGGGATTTCATTTCACGCACCGCCCAAACCTCTCCGGCCCTCCCTCGCCGCCGGCGCCATCACCTCCGACCACCTCTGCCCGGGCCACCCGAAGGTATCCCTCAAGAGGGTTACCTACCCTTATTAGGTAGGCAACGCCTCCCCGCCCGACTGGTTACCAGCGCTCTCTCTTCTCCCCCTTGACTCCCTCGGCGCGCGTTCGAGCCTTCGGCTCCGCACGCCGAGGTTGACTTTTTCGTTATTTATCCGCAACTGACAGATGGGTCCCACCCGTCAGCGGCCACCGGTCTGCGCTGGCCACTGCCGCCTGGGTCCCACCAGTCTGCGTCAGCCTCTGACAAGTGGGTCCAGATCCCAGTGGGTCCCACATGTCAGTGACCAAAGCAGAAGTGGTCACTGACAGAGGGGTCCCACTTGTCAGTGACCGCCAGAGGGTCCACTGTTCAGTGGGTCCCACCTGTCATAATCTCAGGATAAAAATAAAAGATTAAATTTAATAATTCCAGTGGGCCCCACCTGTCAGAAATTTCCTAATTTCTGGATTTATTCAAACTGAAAACTTCAAACAAGCATAACTTTCTCATTTTAACTCCAAATTCAGCCATTCAAATTTCTAAATTCATCTAAAATCATGATCTATCCAGCTGTGGCCTCTATTTGGATTTTTGAGTTTATTTAAATTTTATTTGTATTTATTTGCTTTGTTTGCTTCGTCTTTTCTCGCGTAGATTCCAACGTTGTCGACGATCCCTCTTCACAGCAGCAAGAAGACCCAGAAACCCTGCAAGAAGGCAAGTCTCCTTTGATCATCTTGAGCCTATGATTTTGAAATGTTTTACTTATTTTAAATTATGTGCATTGCTATTTACATAAAATCATTAGTTCAAATCCTTAGGAATTAGTTATTCCAACTTTGTTATGCCCTCATTTGACATTGATTATCATGTACCTTTGCCACCCTAGAACTTCCTTTGTCTCAATAATGAGATTAATATTAATCTTTGTGAATCTTAGAAGGGTAGGATAATGCTTAGTCATGCTATCTAATATCTTTAGAAACTCTTGAAAATGGGAAATTAAGATTTATGGTTGAGCCCTTGTGTTTATAAATTTAGTGGTAATTGGAGTTACCACTGTTCTTTTAAAATAAAACAAAATGTGGAAATTGGTTTAGATTAGGGTGGATGGTTGGTTTGGATTGGTGCAGGAAGCACGAGATCTTGTAAAGTGTATGTTCCACCCTAGTCAATCAAGGACCGACGCTTGTGTTTGTCCAGACTGAGCATTAACCGTACAACCACAAGTCTATATGGGTACGACCTAGCTGACTAACTTATGATTGTCTAGTTTAGGTGCCACCAGTGGAAAGTGGGTGCCAGGGATGGACTGGTTATCCACAGTGAGGGACAGGGATTTACTGTACTCATATGGCGCAAGAGGGGGCTTCGGTTCGGGCAGTTAGCCTACCTGCGGTGAAACCTCAGCGGGTGGTATCTAGCTAGATTAGAATAAGGTAAAGGCTTTGTGATATTTTATCTGGGTCTCATGCCAAAGGAAGCGTGTTGACTTTTAGGATAATTTATCTCTTGTGGGTAAAGTTGTACAACCTCTGCAGAGTGTAAAACTATTCGAATAGCCGTGCCCACGGTCAAGGGCGGGCAAGGAATGCATTCACATGGTAGATTTCTGGTTTTGGTTTTAAAATTAAAAGTTTTGTATTCCGAGAGTGGAGGGAACTCTCGGAAGGGGTATCCTGGCGGTTGGAGCCAGAGAGGGTGGATGTAACCCGCAATATTAACTTGATCAGTTGGTAATGTTTAAGCTGGTGTTGGTAGATGGAACCTTCACTAGAGAGTAATTGTTAGTTCAGTTAAAATCATTTACTTTATTAAATTGATGCCTTCGAAAATAATTAGTAGTAATTGAATTTAAAATATTGCTTTGTGCAAAAGAACCATATAGCCTTCCTTTGTCAAGCCTTGCATCTATTGCATTTTTCCCAAGACTTGCGGAGTACTTTATGTACTCACATGCTGCACTCAAAAATAAATCTCAGAGGAAGTTGAAGCTCAAGAAGGTGACTACGACTACTGCTTCGCTTGTGGCTGTGATGGATTCTTCCCCAGTCAATTGCCTGTGGCGTATTGATGGGTCTTCACCGAGTTTATCTTTTGCTTCCGCTGTGTTTCGTGTGTGCGAGGTCTTGAAACCTCTATTGTAATACTGAGACCTTTCGGTCTGTACTCTTTAATATTGTAATAAATGCGTTGTTAGTCATGAATCATTTCTGTTTAGCTGTGTGCACTAGCTTTGATCTGGGACTAGTGCAGTAATACACAGAGGGTCCGGGTTTGGAAATCCGGGGTCCCGACAGAGGTGGTATCAGAGCCAATTTGACTGTAGGACGTGACCTAGATTAAGAATGGCAAACCATAAGGACTTATATTTATAAAAAGAGTATATAAAAAATATATAAGCTTCCTTGCTTCTACTCTTTCTTATTTAGTATTCCGTTCTTGTCTTTGAAATTCTATTGATAAAACCATTTTACTAATCTTCTCTTTTATTTCAACTTTAATAGATGGCCGGTTCAACCTTCGCTGCCCCGTGGGACTACTACTCACATGGAGAGGATGCTGGACTTTCAGGACTCCGCACTCGGCTCACAGCACGCAAGAAGGTGCGACGCCCCAGTCCGCCACCTGTCATCACTCCCAAGAAGCGCAAGCCTTCTCCTTCCCGTTCACGTTCGACTGCCTCCAGTCGTAACCGTCCCCGTGCCTCGGCCGAGTGTGATTGTTCGAGGCACCACGTGAGAGAGCGCCAGGAAGACCCGGAGGAGGATCCAGAAGAGGACCCGGAAGAGGAGCCTGAGGAGCGCGTCTTTGGAGAGGATTAGTAGTCTTTTGAGTCAGTAGTACCCAAATAAAATGTCCACGTCTTTGAACGCTTTATGCTATGTTTTGGTGTGCTAGATGGACTGTACCAAGCCTATGTGCACTTGTGGTACAGCCATTCCTGAACTTATTTTGATTTTAATAAAAGTTTTCCCTAAGTGGTTGCTGGTTTCTTCTTGTGTGTCGGCTTGGGATGTGATTTAGTTCCCCTAATCTCTTACCTTTGCTATTTCCCTCTTACCTTCTGCTAACCTGGAACCCCCCCCCCCTTCAGATGGTGAACACAAGGAGCAACCCTGGCAACAGCCGTGACGCCAACAATCAGGCAGAGGACAACATTCCACCACCTCCCGCTCAGGCCCCCAACTTGGAACAGATGATGGCCATGCAACTTCAGCTTCTTCAAGCCTTAGCACAAAACCAAGCGCAGCCAGCCCAGCAGGCACCCAACCAGGCACCCCAGTCTAAGTTGGGAGAATTCATGAGGACAAGGCCTCCCACTTTTGCTAGATCAGTGGATCCCCTGGAGGCAGATGATTGGATCAAGGATGTGGAAAGGAAATTGGTCCTAGCTCAGTGCAACGACAACGAGAAGGTGCT
The DNA here is from genome assembly GCA_017311315.1 of Dendrocalamus latiflorus. Lineage (NCBI taxonomy): Eukaryota > Viridiplantae > Streptophyta > Magnoliopsida > Poales > Poaceae > Dendrocalamus > Dendrocalamus latiflorus. The sequence continues at coordinate 15,016,859 of CM029674.1, read as the reverse complement.
GTATGCTGCTCACCAGCTCAAGGGAATCGCTGCTAACTGGTGGGATAACTACCGCGCCGCCCATCAAAATGCACAAACCATCACTTGGGATGAGTTTGTTGAAGCTTTCCGCACTGCCCATATTCCTACGGGAATAATGGAAATGAAGAAAAGAGAATTCTACCAACTGCAGCAGGGAAACCTCAGTGTTTCCGAATACCTGAACAAGTTCACCCAACTGTCCAGGTATGCATCTGAAGAGGTCACATCAGAGGCGACAAAGATTTGGAGGTTCACGCAGGGACTTAACCCCAACCTCAAGGTGCAGCTGGTGTCCAATGATTACCCGACCTTCCAGCACCTAGTGAACAAGGCCTTTGTCCAAGAAGATGCTCAGCGTCAGCTATACGAAACTCGGAAGAGGAAGTCCCAAGCCCAGCAAGGAGCAAGCAGCTCTCGATTTCGCCCCAACACACCTCATTTTCACAAACCTTCAGAGTCAAGCGTGCCAAGGACTCCCTTTTCAGGACCCCGCCCAAATCCACAAACTCCCCGGGCAAATAATGGTGGCCAACCCCAGCAGAACAAGGCTTCAGCAGTAGGAGTGCAGTGTTTCAACTGCAAGAACATGGGGCACTATGCCAGCAATTGTCCCCAGAAACGCCCAGCAGTGACCCCAGTTCGTTTCAATCTGGGGACTACGCCAGCAAGAGCTCCGACTGCAGGTCAAGGCCGTGGGGCACCACAAACCCCAAGGACTCCGCAGGCAATGAGCAGGGGACATCTTAACCATGTCACTGCGGAGGCATCCCAGGATGCACCCGACGTAGTTCTGGGTAAGTTTCTTGTCAACTCAGTATTTGCATCAGCATTATTTGATTCTAGAGCTTCGCATTCTTTTGTGTCAAAAGATGTGGTTGAAAGGTATAATTGGGATGTGCGTAAACTACAGAACCCCATGCTAGTCCAGTCTCCTGGAAAGGAAATGAGGACTAACACAGTTTGCCCTAACGCAACTGTGGATATAAATGGAGTTAAGTTCCTAGCGAATCTTATTATAATAGACTCCAAGGGTTTAGATGTAATACTTGGTATGGATTGGTTAACCAAGTATAAAGGGCAGATAGATTGTGCCGACCGAGCTGTTACTATTACCAATTCTGAAGGGATTCGAGTAAGGTTTCAGTCCAATGCACCTTCCCAAAAGAAAAGTAAGTTAACCAGTTTGAAGGGAATAACTTTGGAAAAGGTGCATGCCTATAGCATGTGAATACCCAGATGTATTTCCTGAAGATTTGCCAGGAATGCCACCAGATAGAGAGATTGAATTTGTTATAAATCTGGTACCGGGTACAGCTCCGATTTCCAAGAGACCTTATCGGATGTCCGCGAATGATTTGGCGGAAGTTAAGAAACAAATTGAAGAGCTGCAAGATAAAGGATTTGTAAGGCCAAGCTCGTCACCCTGGGGAGCACCAGTGCTGTTAGTGAAGAAGAAGGACGGAAGTCTTCGCATGTGTGTGGACTATCGATCCTTGAATGATGTGACGATCAAGAACAAGTACCCTTTGCCCACAATAGATGATCTGTTTGATCAGTTGAAAGGATCATGTGTCTTCTCTAAGATTGATCTTCGATCAGGTTATCACCAATTGAAGATAAGACCATAAGACATACCCAAGACAGCATTTGCTACTCATTATGGATTATACGAGTATACAGTGATGTCTTTCGGTCTAACCAATGCCCCCGCATACTTCATGAATCTGATGAATAAGGTGTTCATGGAATATTTGGATAAATTTGTGGTTGTATTCATCGATGATATTTTGATATACTCCAAGAATGAGGAAGAGCACGCAGAACATTTGAGGATAGTTCTGGAAAAGCTCAGGGAAAACCAGTTGTATGCCAAGTTTAGTAAGTGTGAGTTTTGGTTAAAAAAAAGTGGCTTTCTTGGGCCACGTGATTTCTGCGGGAGGAGTGTCTGTGGATCCCGATAAGGTAAATGATGTGCTCAATTGGACACAACCTAAGTCAGTATCTGAGATCAGAAGCTTTTTGGGTTTGGCTGGTTACTATCGCCGCTTTATTGAAGGTTTCTCCAAGCTTGCAAGACCTCTTACACAGTTGCTAAAGAAGGAAAAGAAGTTTGAATGGAGTAAAGCATGTGAGGATAGTTTTCAAGAACTAAAGAAAAGACTAACTTCTGCACCAGTGTTAACACTTCCAGATATTAGAAAGGATTTTGAAGTCTTCTGTGATGTGTCAAGGCAAGGACTAGGCTGTGTACTGATGCAAGAGAGAAAGGTAGTAGCATATGCCTCAAGGCAGCTACGACCCCATGAGGGAAATTACCCAACCCACGATTTAGAGCTTGCCGCCGTTGTGCATGCTCTAAAAATATGGAGGCATTATTTGATTGGTAACCGTTGTGAAATTTACACGGATCACAAGAGTTTGAAATATATATTCACTCAACCTGATCTCAACATGAGGCAAAGGAGATGGCTTGAGCTAATAAAGGATTATGATGTGGGAATACATTACCATCCAGGAAAAGCTAATGTAGTAGCTGACGCCTTGAGCAGAAAGAGTTACTGTGCCAAGCTGTGGATTAAGGACAGTATGCCTGCCCTTCAAGCAGAATTTCAGCGGCTCAACTTGGAAGTGGTAAAGGAAGGATTCCTGGCGACTCTAGAGGTTCAACCCATGCTACAGGACCAAATCAAAGCAGCTCAAGGAGATGATAAGTACGTTAAGGAAATCAAAGAAAACATGAAGAAAGGGAAAGCACTAGGATTTTCAGAGGATGAAGAAGGTATCCTTTGGTTTGGGAAAAGAATTATTGTGCCCGAAAAGAAGGAGGTAAAGGAGTTAATTCTGAAAGAAGCACATGAATTTGGATTTTCAATTCACCCTGGGAGTACAAAGATGTACCAAGATCTCAAGGAAAGGTATTGGTGGTCAAGTATGAAAAGAGAAATTGCAGAATATGTAGCTTTGTGTGATGTGTGCCAGCGAATTAAAGCAGAACATCAGAGACCTACCGGGCTTCTCCAACCTTTGCAGATACCCGAGTGGAAATGGGAAGAAATAGGGATGGACTTCATAACCGGGTTACCGAGAACAAGATCAGGGTATGATTCGATTTGGGTTATTGTGGATCGTCTGACAAAAGTCGCTCATTTCATTCCAGTAAAGACCACCTACTCTAGAGATAGACTCGCAGAGTTGTACATGTCAAGAATTGTGGGTTTGCATGGAGTTCCAAAGAAGATTGTGTCAGATCGAGGGACTCAATTCACCTCGAGATTTTGGCATAAGTTACATGGACTTCTAGCACAAATCCGAATTTTAGCACAGCATATCATCCACAAATAGATGGTCAAACAGAAAGAGTAAATCAAATTTTGGAAGATATGTTGAGGGCTTGTGTTCTCGCAAACAAGGCTACTTGGGATCAAAGTCTGCCCTATGCGGAATTTTCCTATAACAACAGTTATCAATCCAGCTTACAGATGTCTCCATTTGAAGCTTTGTATGGCAGAAAATGTAGGACACCGTTGTATTGGAAAGAAACGGGAGAAGGGCAAGTGTTTGGACCAGATGTGTTGAAGCAGACAGAGGAACAAGTTCGCCTAATCCAGGATAGATTAAAGACAGCTCAAACCAGACAGAAGAGCTACATGGACAATCGTCGAAGAACATTAGAGTTTGTACCTGGGGATCATGTTTATCTGAAAGTTTCGCCTCTCAAGGGTATGCGATGTTTTGGAGTTAGTGGAAAGCTTGCTCCTAGGTTCATTGGACCATTCCCTGTTACAGCAAAAAGGGGAGAAGTTGCTTACCAGCTTGAGCTTCCACCCCAATTGTCCAAAGTACACGACGTGTTCCATGTGTCTCAACTAAGGAAATATCTCAGAGTGCCAGAGGAACAGATGCCACTAGAGGAAGTGGACTTGAAGGAGGACCTAACCTATCCAGAGTATCCCGTGAAGATATTGGAAGAAACAGAGCGTTGCACGCGGAGCAAGGTCATCAAGTTCTGTAAAGTGCAGTGGAGCAACCATTCTGAGTCCGAAGCAACTTGGGAGCAAGAAGAGGATTTAAGATCAGAGTTCCCCGACCTTTTTCCCAGTCCGTCCGAATCTCGGGGTCGAGATTCTTTCTAAGGGGGGTAGGTTTGTAACATCCCAAATTTGGCTTTCAGAAAAAATTTAAATTCAAATTAATTATTTTAAGGTAATTGGATTTTACTTGGATTTTATTTGGCTTTTCTGAATTTTTTGGAATTTAAAACCTATTTTTAGAATTTAAAAAGTAATTTAAAATATGAAAATTAAATATCAACAGTAGTTTGAAATAAATTTATTAAGTCCAAAATATCTCCAGGAGCTTCTATGAATTTTTCTGGAATTTTTGGAGGTATTTTCATATTTTTCTGAGGCCCTTTTCTGAAAATAAAAATCAATTCCAAAAAAATAAAAAAATAAAAATAAAAATTCAAATCCTTCCCTCCGGCCGACGCGTGGATGGCCCAGATCCGCCCACGTCGCCGCTCGGCCTAATCCTGGCCGCATCTCCCCATCCCCTCGCTGTCTAGAGGGCCCGGCCCAACCAGCCCCGCCTTCCCCTCCTCCTTGGGCGATGCGTGGCTGCCCGATCCGCCTTGCGCCCGCGCGTGCCGCTTGATCCCCTCTCTTCCCCGCGTGGCGCCATCCTGGCCGCCCGCACTCCCTTCTCCCGCTGCGGCTGGACCCCGCTGGTCAGACCCGTCTTCCTCACCGCGCCGCCCCTTTCCTTTCTTCTCTCCCCGCTTTCCTTCTTTGCGCCGGCGACCAATCCGAGCCGGATGCGGCCTTGCCTTCCCTGCGTCTCCCCGATTTTGGCATCCCCGAGCCCCGCCGGGAAACAAATCCCCGATCTCCGCGCCTCCCTTCCTTCCCTGCCTCCCCTTTCCCGTTTCTCCCCCTTCCCTTCCCTTTTCCAACCGCCAGCACCGGCGAGCGATTGCCGCTCCCCTGCTCCCCCTGCGCCCCTATAAAAGCCCCCCCTCGGTTCGCCTCCCTCCGCCCAACACCCAGACACGCTCCACCTCCCTTCCCGAGCACCAAAGTGCCCCGCCGTCGAGCTTCCTCTTCTCCGAGCTCCGCCCAACTCCGGCGAGCCTTCGCCGCCGCCTCGGTCATCCCCGGAGCCCGCCGTCACCTCCCCGAGCTCCCTCTCGTCCATGCGATCCTCCCCGACACCTCGGCCGCCTCTCCCCGTCACTGGAGCACCATCGCATCGGAGCTCCCGAGTCATCTCCGCCGCTTCCTCGCCGCCGGCCGTCTCCGCTCATCCCCGGACCTCGCCGACCCCTCCAACCGAACCCCCTCCGCTCCGGGATTTCATTTCACGCACCGCACGAACCTCTCTGGCCCTCCCTCGCCGCCGGCGCCGTCGCCTCCGACCACCTCTGCCCGGGCCACCCGAAGGTATCTCTCAAGAGGGTTACCTACCCTTATTGGGTAGGCAACGCCTCCCCACCCGACTGGTTACCAGCGCTCTCTCTTCTCCCCCTTGACTCCCTCGGCGCGCGTTCGAGCCTTCGGCTCCGCACGCCGAGGTTGACTTTTTCGTTATTTATCCGCAACTGATAGATAGGTCCCACCCGTCAGCGGGCGCCGATCTGCGCTGGCCACTGCCGCCTGGGTCCCACCCGTCTGCGTCAGCCTCTGACAAGTGGGTCCAGATCCCAGTGGTCCCACATGTCAGTGACCAAAGCAGAAGTGGTCACTGACAGAGGAGTCCCACTTGTCAGTGACCGCCAGAGGGTCCACTGTTCAGTGGGTCCCACCTGTCATAATCTCAGGATAAAAATAAAAGATTAAATTTAATAATTCCAGTGGGCCCCACCTGTCAGAAATTTCCTAATTTCTGGATTTATTCAAACTGAAAACTTCAAACAAGCATAACTTTCTCATTTTAACTCCAAATTCAGCCATTCAAATTTCTAAATTCATCTAAAATCATGATCTATCCAGCTGTGGCCTCTATTTGGATTTTTGAGTTTATTTAAATTTTATTTGTATTTATTTGCTTTGTTTGCTTCGTCTTTTCTCGCGTAGATTCCAACGTTGTCGACGATCCCGCTTCACAGCAGCAAGAAGACCCAGAAACCCTGCAAGAAGGCAAGTCTCCTTTGATCATCTTGAGCCTATGATTTTGAAATGTTTTACTTATTTTAAATTATGTGCATTGCTATTTACATAAAATCATTAGTTCAAATCCTTAGGAATTAGTTATTCCAACTTTGTTATGCCCTCATTTGACATTGATTATCATGTACCTTTGCCACCCTAGAACTTCCTTTGTCTCAATAATGAGATTAATATTAATCTTTGTGAATCTTAGAAGGGTAGGATAATGCTTAGTCATGCTATCTAATATCTTTAGAAACTCTTGAAAATGGGAAATTAAGATTTATGGTTGAGCCCTTGTGTTTATAAATTTAGTGGTAATTGGAGTTACCACTGTTCTTTTAAAATAAAACAAAATGTGGAAATTGGTTTAGATTAGGGTGGATGGTTGGTTTGGATTGGTGCAGGAAGCACGAGATCTTGTAAAGTGTATGTTCCACCCTAGTCAATCAAGGACCGACGCTTGTGTTTGTCCAGACTGAGCATTAACCGTACAACCACAAGTCTATATGGGTACGACCTAGCTGACTAACTTATGATTGTCTAGTTTAGGTGCCACCAGTGGAAAGTGGGTGCCAGGGATGGACTGGTTATCCACAGTGAGGGACAGGGATTTACTGTACTCATATGGCGCAAGAGGGGGCTTCGGTTCGGGCAGTTAGCCTACCTGCGGTGAAACCTCAGCGGGTGGTATCTAGCTAGATTAGAATAAGGTAAAGGCTTTGTGATATTTTATCTGGGTCTCATGCCAAAGGAAGCGTGTTGACTTTTAGGATAATTTATCTCTTGTGGGTAAAGTTGTACAACCTCTGCAGAGTGTAAAACTATTCGAATAGCCGTGCCCACGGTCAAGGGCGGGCAAGGAATGCATTCACATGGTAGATTTCTGGTTTTGGTTTTAAAATTAAAAGTTTTGTATTCCGAGAGTGGAGGGAACTCTCGGAAGGGGTATCCTGGCGGTTGGAGCCAGAGAGGGTGGATGTAACCCGCAATATTAACTTGATCAGTTGGTAATGTTTAAGCTGGTGTTGGTAGATGGAACCTTCACTAGAGAGTAATTGTTAGTTCAGTTAAAATCATTTACTTTATTAAATTGATGCCTTCGAAAATAATTAGTAGTAATTGAATTTAAAATATTGCTTTGTGCAAAAGAACCATATAGCCTTCCTTTGTCAAGCCTTGCATCTATTGCATTTTTCCCAAGACTTGCGGAGTACTTTATGTACTCACATGCTGCACTCAAAAATAAATCTCAGAGGAAGTTGAAGCTCAAGAAGGTGACTACGACTACTGCTTCGCTTGTGGCTGTGATGGATTCTTCCCCAGTCAATTGCCTGTGGCGTATTGATGGGTCTTCACCGAGTTTATCTTTTGCTTCCGCTGTGTTTCGTGTGTGCGAGGTCTTGAAACCTCTATTGTAATAATGAGACCTTTCGGTCTGTACTCTTTAATATTGTAATAAATGCGTTGTTGGTCATGAATCATTTCTGTTTAGCTGTGTGCACTAGCTTTGATCTGGGACTAGTGCAGTAATACACAGAGGGTCCGGGTTTGGAAATCCGGGGTCCCGACAGAGGTGGTATCAGAGCCAATTTGACTGTAGGACGTGACCTAGATTAAGAATGGCAAACCATAAGGACTTATATTTATAAAAAGAGTATATTAAAAATATATAAGCTTCCTTGCTTCTACTCTTTCTTATTTAGTATTCCGTTCTTGTCTTTGAAATTCTATTGATAAAACCATTTTACTAATCTTCTCTTTTATTTCAACTTTAATAGATGGCCGGTTCAACCTTCGCTGCCCCGTGGGACTACTACTCACATGGAGAGGATGCTGGAGCTTTTGCTAGCCTTCTCCGGCAGCTGATGCAGTGTTTGGAGTACCGTCAGCCGCCCATTTTCAGGGCGCGGAAGACACGGATCCTAGATCGAGACTCTTGGACGATGGAGGTATTCCTGTATGCACGGGAAGAGGAATTCAACTCCCACACATACCCCATCAAGCACCCTCGGTCCCGCTGTTTCGACGCTGTCCAGGATGCAGCACGCCTCGCCACTGACGAGTTGTGCCACCTGCACAAGGATGCTGTACAGCAGTCCCCTTTTTGCTTCTTCATCAACCCTCGAGCAGGACAGAGGTATCCAGATCCCTTTGACATTCCAGTTGACGATCCTCGACTGTCGCATCAGGTGCAGCTTACACAGGCGATGGCAGTCACATATGCTAGAGCCTTGGAGGAGATTGGACAGCTACGGATGCTTCTCACTTCCAGCTATCAGCACTCCGACACCCTTCGCGCACAGCTTCTTCACAGCCAGGCAGCAGAGTTCGAGCTGGGACGTCTCAAGGCTACAGTTGAGTACACGCCATCTTCACCTGCACCAGCCGCCGCCCCTACCAACCGCGCGCCAGTTCGACTTTCAGGACTCCGCACTCGGCTCACAGCACGCAAGAAGGTGCGACGCCCCAGTCCGCCACCTGTCATCACTCCCAAGAAGCGCAAGCCTTCTCCTTCCCGTTCACGTTCGACTGCCTCCAGTCGTAACCGTCCCCGTGCCTCGGCCGAGTGTGATTGTTCGAGGCACCACGTGAGAGAGCGCCAGGAAGACCCGGAGGAGGATCCAGAAGAGGACCCGGAAGAGGAGCCTGAGGAGCGCGTCTTTGGAGAGGATTAGTAGTCTTTTGAGTCAGTAGTACCCAAATAAAATGTCCACGTCTTTGAACGCTTTATGCTATGTTTTGGTGTGCTAGATGGACTGTACCAAGCCTATGTGCACTTGTGGTACAGCCATTCCTGAACTTATTTTGATTTTAATAAAAGTTTTCCCTAAGTGGTTGCTGGTTTCTTCTTGTGTGTCGGCTTGGGATGTGATTTAGTTCCCCTAATCTCTTACCTTTGCTATTTCCCTCTTACCTTCTGCTAACCTGGAACCCCCCCCCTTCAGATGGTGAACACAAGGAGCAACCCTGGCAACAGCCGTGACGCCAACAATCAGGCAGAGGACAACATTCCACCACCTCCCGCTCAGGCCCCCAATTTGGAACAGATGATGGCCATGCAACTTCAGCTTCTTCAAGCCTTAGCACAAAACCAAGTGCAGCCAGCCCAGCAGGCACCCAACCAGGCACCCCAGTCTAAGTTGGGAGAATTCATGAGGACAAGGCCTCCCACTTTTGCTGGATCAGTGGATCCCTTGGAGGCAGATGATTGGATCAAGGATGTGGAAAGGAAATTGGTCCTAGCTCAGTGCAACGACAACGAGAAGGTGTTGTATGCTGCTCACCAGCTCAAGGGAATCGCTGCTAACTGGTGGGATAACTACCGCGCCGCCCATCAAAATGCACAAACCATCACTTGGGATGAGTTTGTTGAAGCTTTCCGCACTGCCCGTATTCCTACGGGAATAATGGAAATGAAGAAAAGAGAATTCTACCAACTGCAGCAGGGAAACCTCAGTGTTTCTGAATACCTGAACAAGTTCACCCAACTATCCAGGTATGCATCTGAAGAGGTCACAAGCGGGGCCTGCCATTCTTCAAGACCCTCCGTGGTTGTGACGGGTTTCATTGAGACGACAACTGTGCGAGGGCTTTTGAAGACCTCAAGAAGCAACTTGCAAGCCTACCTACATTGGTCGCCCCGACACCAAAGGCTCCCGTCTTGCTCTACCTTGCCGCCACAGCAATAGCGGTCAGTGCCGTCCTCGTCCTCGAGGAGGGCGCCCTTCAGCGGCCGGTATACTTCATCTCCGAGGCCCTTCAAGGTGACAAGACGTGGTATACGGAACTTGAGAAGCTGGCCTATGCATTGGTCATGGCTTTGAGGAAGCTTCGGCACTATTTCCTAGCCCATCCAATGACTGTGCCATCCTCGTTCCCTCTGGCGCAGATGTTGCACAACAAGGAGTCCACGGGACATATAGGCAAGTGGGCCACCAAGCTTGCACCATTCTCCTTGACGTACACCTCGCGAACGGCCATAAAATCCCGAGTCCATGCAGACTTCCTCGCGAAGTGGACTCCGCCGGCTCAACATGTCCAACAACCAGAGGACCCGGTATGGACACTCAATACCGACGAGGCTTACAGTGCTCTGGGCGCCAGAGTGGGTGCAGTGGTCACCACGCTGGAGGGTCACCTCTTGTTGTATTTGGCGCGCCTCGGATTTTCAGCCACCAACAACACGGCCGAGTACGAGACGCTACTCTTCGGCCTCGCGAATCTTAAAGCTCTTGGCGTATGAAGGGTCATTGTCCGCACTGACTTGCGTTTGGTAGTGGGCCACGTCGACAAATCCTACCAGGCCAAGGACCAAGAACTGGCCAAGTACCTGGCAGCGGTGAGAGCGAAGGAGCGCCACTTCCTGGGTGTCACGGTCAAGGTCATCCCTCACGCGGACAATGAACAGGCCGACGTCCTCGCGAAGACCGCCAGGCAGCAGCTCCCCCTCCCCGAGGGAGCGTTTTACAAGGTCTTGCATATGGTGGCCATCGCGCAAGACAACCACAATGCGGCTCTTGTCCACCAAATAGCCCAACAAGGCGAATGATGGGAGCCCATCTACGGTTTCTTGCAAGGCATAGCCGAACCGGATGACCCCCCCCGATCCGGATCCTTCCAGGTAATGGAAGGTGTCCTTTACAAGAAGGTAGTCTGTGCCCCACTCTTACGATGTCTCTCACGTAACGAAGGCAAGCATCTCCTCGCAGAGATTCATGCCGGGCTCTACGGCTCGCACATTGCACCGAGGTCCCTGGTCGGCAAGGCATTTAGGAAAGGCTTCTACTAGCCAACTACCGTCGCCGATGCGCAAGACCTCGTGCGTCGGTGCCAAGGCTGCCAATGGATGGGATGGGTCATCCGTAGACCTCTGACGAGCTTGCAGCCTATCCCACCGGTGTGGTCATTGGCACTGTGGGGCATCGACGTTGTCGGGCCACTCCTACGGGCCCTGGGAGATCTCTGGTTCATTGTAGTCGCCATGGAGTATTTCGCCAGGTGGCCCGAAGCCGTTGCTCTGGCTAGGGTAACCTCCGCGGCCATGCAGCACTTCCTTTGGTAGAACATCATCTGCCGCTTCGGAGTCCCCAAGGAGCTCACTGTGGACAACAGCCTGCAATTTGACTCCGCTCCATTCAAGGCATTCTACGACAGCATGGGCATCACGCTCCGATTTGCTTCGGTCGGGCACCCACAGTCCAACAGAGCCTCGAGCGAGCGAATGGTGCCATCTCTGCCGGAGTCAAAAAGTGCCTCGTCGGCCTACCGAAGGGCAAGTGGCCAGGCGAGATTCATAGCGTGCTCTGGTCCCTCTGCATGATGGTCACGCGTCCGACAGGGTTCACACCATTTAAGCTTCTCTTCCGTGACGAAGCAGTTATGCTGGAAGAAACAAGGCCGGCTCGAGGAGGGTCCTAGTCCAGGCTCCAGTGGAAGAGCGTGAGTTGTCCCTCGATCTTCTTGACGGGGATTAGGTGAGCGCCACCTAACACGTCGCGAAGTACGCAAGCCAAGCGACACACGCACATGACCGCACTGTATACTCACGCGAATTCCAGCCGGGAGACCTCGTCCTCAAAATGGCGCTTCATGCGGAGACGATCGGCAAGCTGGAGTCCAAGTGGGAGGGCCCTTACATAGTTGCTGCGACGTTGCAAAGCGGAGCATATCGTCTCGCAATGCTAGAAGGGCAGACCCTTTGCCACACATGGAATGCAAACAGGTTGCGACGATATTATGTATAAGGCCGAAGGAGGGCCAACTGCATGGTTGGCACCCTGACCCTTGTAATCGCTCATCCGTGGAAACGGGACATCAATAAAATGCACCGTTTGCAAAAACTAGTCCCATCCTGTGCAAAGACGCACGGAGGCGAGCCTCCGCGTGCACTCCATGGAGTATAAATGAGATGCGCGGCCTCTGCGTGCACTCTACGGAGTATAAATAAGACGTGTGGCCTCTACGTGCACTCTATGGAGTATAAATAAGACGCGCGGCCTCCATGTGCACTCTATGGAGTATAAATAAGACGCGCGGCCTCCGCGTGCACTCTACGAAGTATAAATAAGATGCGCGGCCTCCGCGTGCACTCTACGGAGTATAAAGAAGATGCGTGGCCTCCGCGTGCACTCTACGGAGTATAAATGAGACGTGCGGCCTCCGCGTGCACTCTACAGAGTATAAATAAGACGTGCGGCCTCCGCGTGCACTCTACGGAGTATAAAGAAGACGCGCGGCCTCCGCGTGCACTCTATGGAGTATAAATAAGACGTGCGGCCTCCGCGTGCACTCTGCAAAGTATAAATAAGACGCGCGGCCTTCACGTGCACTCTACGGAGCATAAATAAGACGCGCGACCTCCGCGTGCACTCTACGGAGTATAAAAAGCACCGTCTACCTCAGCTAGTCACCAGCTTCGCTGCCACCACTACGAAGGGTAGGGGACGGAGCGCTCGAGCGTCTACTTCGGCTAGTCGCCAGCTCTGCTGCTGCCACTTTGAAGGGTAGGGGACGGAGCGCTCGAGCGTCTATTTCGGCTAGTCGCCAGCTCCGCTGCCACCACTTCGGAGGGTAGGGAACGGAGCACTCGAGCGTCTACTTCGGCTAGTCGCCAGCTCCGCTGCCGCCACTTCGGAGGGTAGGGGACGGAGCGCTCGAGCGTCTACTTCGGCTAGTCGCCAGCTCCACTCCCGCCACTTCGAAGGGTAGGGGACAGAGCGCTCGAGCGTCTACTTCGGCTAGTCACCAACTCCGCTACCGCCACTTCGAAGGGTAGGGGATGGAGCGCTCGAGCGTCTACTTCGGCTAGTCGGCAACTCCGCTGCTGCCACTTCAAAGGGTAGGGGACGGAGCGCTCGAGCGTCTACTTCACCTAAATCGCGCAATATACGTAAGGACAACACTAGCGAAGGCAGCTTTGCACCTGCGGTTTTATGTGTTGCTCGAGGATAAGTACAAGCACAAAGGACAACGAGTACACTCGGTTGCTTCGATCACATTTTTATTGCATCAATGAATAATGTTTACAGGCGTTTGACAATTACATTTGCGAAGACCCGGTGTATCCAAGAGAACTTGGGGTTGCTATTCGTCTAGCGGAACCTTGATATACTCCCACGTCGAAGTCTTACCTGCTGAAGTCCGGGCATTCCAGTAGTTTAGGGAGTTTTCCGCCCACCCCCAATGCTGAAGACGCCGTAAACCATGCGGTCCGAGACTAGCAACCGACCCCTATTAAGTATCTCCCCGGGGCAAAACATTACAAGTAATCAGAACACTGGGCAATTTTCACTTCATAAAAAAGGGGGGCATATGGCACCAGTTTACAAAAGGAGCGGATACAGTACAACACACGCCTACACACTAAGACCCCAGCGTCACACCTGTGGGTCCGCGCCATGCTCCGAGCTGGCAATATTCGTTGCGCCGTGGGACTTCGTCAAGCCACTTGCCGAAGGCCCCCTTGCCATGAAGAGTCCGCCGCAGTGCTACCTTTGTCGCGGCCTCCCCGATGTAGTCCCAAATTCGGTTGTGGAAGGCCCGGACGATGCGGCAAATGGCGCGCACGACGCCTGACATCACCCCAGCTCTGGCTGGCATCTCCAGCTGTGGGTCGGCCAGCTCGTCGATGTGCTGGCAGCCTCAGTGTTGAAGCAGGGCGAAGGCAAGGCACGAGGTCACAAAGAAACAGTGGTTGCCGAAGGCCTTGGCGGCGTTGAGAGTGAGGTTGGAAGCTTCTCTGATCCGCCGAAGCATGCACGACAGGTCTTCTGGGCTGAAGGCACGAGGCAGCACATCGACGGAGAGGTCCTCGAGGGCGCCTTGCAGAGCCATCATGGTGTCCCACGCCGCCACTGAAGCATCGCCCAGAGCCCGATCCTTTTCCCCAAGGGACGCAGTGAGGCGGGCCTTCTCCTCCTCCAGCGCGGCGATTTGCTGGAGCCACTCGTTGCGCTCTTCGAAGCGTGTGTTGTGCCTCCGCCGTGAGCACCCAGGCGTCCGAGATTGCCTTCGCACCCTCTGTCTCTAGGAATCGGATGCGATCGTCCTTGGCGGAGTGGGCCTCTTTGGCAGTGCGCAGCCGGTCTTCTAGTGCCCCCCGCGAAGATGACTTCGAGTGCGGCGGCTGTCGACACCACATCCGGGGCGGGCAGATCGAACATTTCATGGTCGTCTCCATCTTTGAGACTTGTCCGCATATGGGGGACCATGTCTCGTCTGGTCATAGGCGTCAGTGATCAGCAAATAGGTATAGGGAAGACTTATAGGGTCATACGGAGAGTTACACTTACCTTTGGCGCGTACCAGCGAGGTCCGTTGGGGTGTTCGCTCGGTCTCCGAAGGAACTACAGGGACACTAGCACTGCCTTGGGCAGCCGGCTCCTCGAGCCGGGCGGTCTCGGTGTTGGAGTCAGACTCCGACATGCCCCCGATCCTTATCGCCACCGCGAACGTCCCCTCCACCTTGGAGGGTGATCGCATCCGAGGCCGCTTCGCTCTTGGAGACCTGGGCGAAGATTCCTCGGCTACAGAGACTGGCGCTTGCGAGGAAGCCCCGCCCTCCCGGTCGTCTGCGCCGTGCCCCTGGTCGTTTGGTGCCGCCCAAGGACTCCTCGCCCGAAGCCGCCTACTCCGCCTCAAGGTCAGAATTAGCGTACTTCGCTGAATTGGAGTCCGTGGCCGTCGCACAATCGGCCCCGGTAGGATTTATGGGAGTAGCGCCCGGTAGACTGGATACGGTGGCGGGGGACCGGGCCCTCCGCCGGGGGGTGACGCCCCCATTGTCATTGCCATCACGGTGGTGAGCCGGCCTGAGGTCAGAATGGCACACTCCGGCACGGGAATGCCTAGAGCTTCGCACACCCTGTTGATCCGCCCTAAGATGGCTTTGGCGGTCGCGGACTCGCGCAAGCTGTGTTCCTTGGCCACGTATGGCCCAAGGAACACGACCAGCACGTGTTCCGCATCTTCCAGGGTGAGCCCTACAAGCAAAGCGAGGCATTGTTCATAAAAAAATTATATATATATATATACACACAGCCTATGGCCGAAGACCTTACGAGGATTGGAGGGCTTCAGGAGCGAAGACACCGTTGGCCGAACACCATCCAGCCAGATGGGACCAAACTGAAGCTTCCACTGGCAGGCAAATGGTGCCACTCCATACATAACAAACTCCTCGGCGAGGTCACGCATGTTGAACTGGAGGGTGATACCAACAAGCCTCCGCGCCCCGCCATTTGCCAATATCCTGGATGATTGCGCTCGAAATTGGATTAGAGCAAGGTCATCTACAACGACATCGGGGACGTCTCCTTTTGAAACCTTGCAGACCAGCAAGTGTCCCAGCGCCTGGTAAGATATCGATCGAACTACATAGCTTGTAATTACTCCACAACTTCGTACAAAGTGAAATGACATGTCGTGCTCTTGCAGGAAGCGCTGAGTGTTGAATTTTCCCAGGGATCATTCCAGGGAACAAGGGAGAAAGATATACTCTCCGCGGCCCTGGGAAACAAGGAGCACCCAGGTCGTACGAAAGGCCTTGGGCTTTACGTTCCTTGGAAACATGGTTTCCAAGATGACTCCGAAATGTACCGGCATAGGAAGAGAACCAAAGCCGAGCATAAGGCACAGCTACGAGAAGAGATCAAGGCATCTCTTAGAGAGGAGCTGGCTGATTGTGTCAGAGATGAGATGCGGAGATATACAGAACATTAGCAGGCCACCGCCGCCGCTCCTGTGCTAGCTAGCCCGCACAACCGTCCGAGTAGTTGCGCGTCCAATCCGACGGAAAGCGAGGCCAGATTTCCTGTGGATGACATCGTGGTAATAATTATTATCTCTCGAATGCTTGCTCCATTGATAGGCCTATTAGAGTAGCTAATTTTGTATCGTTATGTAGGAGCCTACGATGTGCAGGCTACAAGTGAGATATGCCTCCGTTCCCTTGTACGCTGCTTGGGGCCAGGCATTTTACATCTGGTATCAGGGCCATGGTGCACCGTCAAGCTTTAGCACCAAGCTTCACAAAAGTTAATGTGGATGGTGTGTATGTCAATTTTGAGGTCGTCCCGCTACCGAAGCCCCCCAACGACGAGATCGTGACTCTAGGGTAGATCATTGGAACATTCATCTAGTAGCCCAAAAGCGACATCTCCCTGGAGGCTTCTTCACTGGTGGTAGGACCACAAGGGCAGTGCGAACCAACGCTACATGCACTGGTGCCATCTCCACAAGACTTATCTCCACCACCGTTACCTACACCTATGCTATCTCCACAGGTGCTATTCTCGCCAAAGCAACTTGCACCGGTGCTACATTTACAGTCGACTACCACAAAGTCGACCTACAGCCGAGGCAGCAAGGGTAAAGCAAAGAAGACCGATGATGATATCCCGTACCTGCCATTGGCCCGCAAATTCGTGCTTGGCGAGCCGTTGGTCGAACCGGTAACGCGCCTCCAAACCCTATCAATTAGTTGCCAGCAATTACACACGTGGTATATGGAACAGTCCAATAAGCCAGAGGGTCAACGGCGCTCAAGTATCACTGTCAAATTCAGGCAGGATCAATTAGAGCGCAATATTCAAGATTGTGTCTTCGTGGTCACCTTCGAGGATTTATTTGATCTTTTCACTCTCAATGCTCTTGACGCCCCACTAATTCGATGCTGGACACTGTAAGTGTGTATAATCACAGTCTCCGTTCATGTCATACCGATAAATGTCATATATAATTTGTTGCTTTCGTGTGTATATATATAGACACATGGTGACTAAAGCTAGATCACCCAAATCATCGGTTGGTTTCTTGGACCCACACTTGGTCACCAAACATACCATCAACGAGGATACACCCTTCGTCGAGAGGTACAATGCATCAGCACTAGTGGCTTACCGCGATAAGGAATATGTGCTTATGCCCTACAATCAGGACTATCATTGGATTTTAATAGTAATTGTACCAAAATGGAACAAGGCAATATACCTTGATTCCCTAAGTAAGAATAAAAAGGACTACACAGTTGTCAGTCAAGTAATTGATAGGTAAGTATATTTTCTCCATACATATCTATATTATACTCTTTCTTTCCTTCCGAATGACTAAGGTCAACTTTTTCGAATCACGTAGGGCGTTCGCGATGTACGTTGCAAAGGCAGGTGTCTCGACACAAGGGGCCAAAGGCCTCACACATGATCGAAAATTTAAGGTATTCACTGCTACACATTAATTAATCCTATGCAACAGTTGGTAGTAATGCCTCTTGAATTAACACATTCCATTTTTTGCAGTGCCACCAGCAGTCGCCGGGCAACACATGTGGATTCTACGTTTGCTACCATATGGACCTACTCCTCGACTCCTCGAGGATCACCAATTCTAAGGTTTGTCAATCTCCCCATAATTACTTCATACTTAGCAGGTTATATATATACGCACATTGATATTCCTATTGACAGGCTGCGTCCATCTCGTCAACTGTGTTGAAACAGCCCGACCTTTCACAAATTCGAGCAGAGTTGGCATACTTTTTGGTGGCTAACGTCATAAACAAAGCTGGAGAGTTCGACAACACACAATGATTTTTTATTGCTCTTATCACTCCGAAATCGAGGTCTCGCGAAAGGAACAGTCCATAATCAACGAACTTTGTCAGGCTGCACAAGCAATACTTGGATGGATTGCCATCCAAGTATTGCTTGTGTAGCCTGACAAAGTTTGTTGATTATGGATCTGTTCCTTTCGCGAGACCTCGATTCCGGAGTAATAGAGCAATAAAAAATGCAATGTTACCATCTAAGTGCAAATGCAACGTACATCTTTTGTAATTGTATATTTGTTAATGGATATTTTATTTCATTTCAATTAATTGATATGCGAAATGGATGTTTTATGTTTGTGAAATGAAGTGCGATGTGAATTGGATGTTTTATGTTTGTGAAATGAATTGAGATGTGAATTGTATGTATACATGTACATGTTGATCTGCTTGTTTCAAAGGGCATGGCTAGCATTTCCTGAGGCTAGCCAATAAACAGAAATAGATTTAGGGGTAGAAAAGAATATCACACACGATTTTTAACTAAATACCATCTGTGATAGTTGATAATCACAAACGGTTTGTAACTAAAAATCGTCTGTGATATATCAATATCACAGATGGTTTGTAACGAAAAACCGTCTATGATAGCAGATAAGCACAGACGGTCTTTAGTTACAAACCGTCTGTGATATTTACACCGCAGACGGTTCGAAAATTGTTTGTGATAACCTTCTATTATCACTGACCCATAAATTCAGACAGTTCAGAAAATCGTCTGTGATGACGTTTCTGAACCGTCTGTAATACGGTTTTCTGTAGTAATGTATTACAGTAATACTTACTCATGGGCCGATTATGCCAGAAACGATAAAATGCAGCAGCAGAAACCCCACATAGATGGGACCCTCAGAACTTGCCCACAAGCAGCCAACTGGGGTTCGCGACCTAATCCATGGCCTCTTCTTCCTCCAGCTCTGTCGACCCCTTTTGAGCGCCACAAGGCTTGACATTCCTTTCTATTAGATTGGGTAAGGGTAGTTAAGCAAGAGTGAGTACGATGGTACTCAGCAAGCCACCACACAGGGTGCAATAATAATAGATGCAAAGCTGTTAAGGGAGGCTTGAGGTTCTTTTAGTTGCTAAAAGCATTGTTTTGGAATTACAATAAGTAAAAAAACTCCTGAGACTTACCAATTTTAACTGAGACAGATTTTATGAAATTGATTCTGAGAATGCAATAATAATAGTAGTGTATGTTACATCCAACTTTTATAGTGCATGGCTACCTCCACCAATGTTTGTTTTCGCCACTTGAGTACTTCCCTCCAGGAAAAATCAAAGTTAGAGTACCTCCCTCTGACAGGTTTTTACCAACCCAAAAATGTTTCTGGAAATAGAACTAACTCAAGAAAGTTCCCATGTCCGCCTTTGACCATGGGCACAACTATTCTAATAGTTTATTCTCTGCAGAGATTGTACACTTTACCCACAAGAGACAATCAGCTCGATGGGCCCACATGATTCCTTTGTCATGTAGATCGAGAGATCGTCACGAGGCCTTTATCATCATCTCACCCTCATGGACTTATCCCTTACAAAAGGTGTCCCATAAGTTGTGCGGAAAGTTCCACCACAACGGCTAGTGCAGCTGGACTTCTGTCTCCACAACGTTAGCGCAGCTGGCGAACATCACCTGAACGCGGTGTCCTGATCAGGCCGGATTTTTAGTCCTACTGCATAATCCCTCTTTTCCCCTACCGGTGAGATGACTTCAAGGGTCCTTTAGCCAAGCCTACAGTTTGCCAGCTTGTGGTTGTACTATTTTACATGAAGAGGTCATCATAAGATTCAGTCCATAATTTGTCCAGACGGTTCTTACCACAAACCACAAGTTCCCATGCGACATCGGCACCATCCACTCTTACCATCCGCCCAAACAGGTATAGCAGGTTTTGAGGGTCTTGAGGAGCATAAAACAGTTGTATCAACATACTCAGCCACGTACATCCCATGACTGTCCCAAAACAAGTTCTATTGTTTTAAAGATTCATGATCAGGGCAACTAGCGCCCTGGACTTGACCGGACTACCATAGCATTTTAATGTAGTCTATAGCTAAGAAAGTTACTATTAAAACCAAGGGTGACAATGGTCATGTGATTCAAGGATTGAGAAATAGCATATTAAAATTTATACAACAGCAGGTGGGCATGTAGCTATCATAAGTTTTGGTCATACATTTGCATAATAATAAATTAAGCACGCAAGTTGATAATTTGAAAGAACATAATTATCCATAAAATGTTGGATCAATATGATCAAGGTGATGACTTGCCTCGCTTGGTTTACCGTGGCCTTGAGCCAACTCAAAGCCTACTTAGTCAGTGACCTTAATTTTACTGGTCCTCGCCTTTACCCAAGTCTTGATTCTATTCGAATTTGTCGCCTCGTCGAGTCTTCAGATTCAATTACGTAGCAAAGAAAAGAAAGACCAAATAAATCCAAACACTTTAAATGTTTAATATAATTTGAATTATACATTTATTACAATTCGAGAATGGAGAGATGATTCAGATTAGTGTGCGGTAAACACAGCGATAGCTGGATTTGAGCAGGTGAACGAGTTGTCTGAATAGCTTTACCGTGGAGGAAAATTAGGATAAGAATAGATCCAAGGTGAAGGAGTATCTTCATAAAATATCTGCTTTAGGAATGGAATAGGCCATACATAGCCGATTGGGAAAAGGCGAGGCTCGATCTTTTATTTGATGACTTTCTTTTTATTGATTCACCTTTATCAAGAAAGTTCCATGAGTCAGGAAGGACTTACGGACAGATAAAAGAGGTTATCAAAAATAGCAAAGAGGAACAGAACTTTGTGATTTTAAGATGCGGAAGTTTTACAAGAGATGAGTATAATTTTAAATACTCGGTGTAACTTTGATATTTCATGTGGCAAAACATATCTGAGATTGCAATAGCCATCTTAATCAGAATATGGAATCGATCATTTTAGTCAAATTTGATTATTCGGCTTAATTAACAAAATTTTGGAAACAGCCAACGGCTGCGATTTTCGGGAAAGAAGAGTTATGAATTGACAGAACTCTACTTGATGAAGTTATTTCTTTTATTGTTAATTAGTTTCGACCATTAGATTTTTAAATCCTGAGATAATGATTGGAGCTTTGGGTGCAAGACAACGATTAAGGATTGCTCTCTCTCTTGCTCAAGAATTCTTAATCGTAGACACCTATTATCTTAAATCTTATCATTTTGAGATAAATGTTAAAGTCTTTACTATAAATATTTTTAAACACTTTTGAAAAGATAGTTGTCATGATCTTAGGATGAGTAAACCACACCCGATATTTTATGTGGTATGCAAATGATTTTTGAGGAATAAACTTATTAAGCAGGGTAGCTTCAAATTCTTACTATTGAAATGTTATATTTGAGGGTACATCTATTATATTAGTTTTCTTTGTTGCCATTTCCTTAGTGGTCATGGGTTTAGACAAGATGAAATGGTATAATTCTTAGGCTTCATGATTAAAATCATTTAGCCATGATATTATTATTATTATTGTTAGTATTATTATTATTACTACTTTATTAACTTCATGTTAAGTTCTTGATACTAGGAAAAGAGTTCATGGCATAGGCTTACTTTAATTAACCTTCCACATGAGAGTTAATATATAAATCTTGATTGGCGTATTATTAACTTAACCAAAGATAAGTTTCTAAGTGAGTTGCATAAATATTTTCACTATGAATTCATAAGTAAATTTCTTAGTTTTATTATTATTCCCAAATTATCTTTACTGGAATGCAGGCATGAATATTCCTTTACATATGAATTCACCATTTAGCCGAAAGAGTGGAAAAAGGGTTGCACTTCATCTGGTTGGGCCCACACGTCATACACATACATAAAGAGGAGCTGCTCGGCTGAGCTGAGCACAGAGCTGGGGTAGACAACAGAAACAGGGGAGGATGGGTGGCGCAAGAGACAGGCGTCGTCGCCGGCGGAGGATGACCGGGGAGGCAGCGGCGACCAGCAAAATGGAACCCCCAAGTGACGAGGAGGCTCTGGGAGGTAGTGGCTTCGGCCGGGGAGGCGCCAAGAGAGAGGGAAGGAGAAGGGGCGGCACGAGTACAGCCGGGGCACTAGGAGCTCACCTAGGCGACTGAGGTGAGCGGAGGGAGGCTGAGGCGAGCCGGCGACGAGCACAGGCGGCAGCGCGGGGAGGCTACTGTGGAGGGGTCGCTCTGGCAGGGGAGAGCTTCGGCTGGTAGTTCGGAAAGCTCTAAGACACCGGGGAGTTATTCTCACTGCGGGGAATCGTGCTGGGGCTGACCGAGGGGGAGGCGGCAACGGGAATGGCTGTAGCCGCCTGGAAGTGAGGAAGAAATGGGCGTGGTGCGCTCAGGCGATGATCCTTCGATTAAATGGAAGGAGAGGCAGAGGATGTTTGGGTGCATGCCGTGACACGAGTGATTTGCGAAATGCTCGTCGGAGATGGCCGGGACGGGGTGGTGGACAGCGGCGCACACGAGCTGAGCTCGGATGGAGGGAGGAGGAGGGGAATGAGAAGGAGGCGAACTCGGGCTTCTCATAGGCGAGTGCGCGCTTGGGGAGTAGAGCCAAGGCATGGGCATGACATGGGCAGGGAGTACGCTGGGCATGGGCGACACGTCCGCAGTATGAGGTAGCACGGATGCGACGGGAAAACCGGGGGCAAGGCTGGTGACACCGGGGCGGAGCTGGCGAATCCGAGGGCGGAGCGGGCAAAACCAGGGGTAGAGCGAGCGGCGCAAGCTGGGCGGCCTGGTTCGGAGAAAGTGACGCGACCAGGGTGCCGGTGCGAGCGGCACGCCGGAAGAATAGGAAGGGAGGAAGAAAACGGAAGTCGGCTAGGCCAGGAGAAAGAAGAGGCCAGACGGTCAGGCGAAAAAAGAGAAAGAGGGTGGGCCGGGGAAGAAAAAGAAATGAGTGGCTAGGCCGGAAGGAAAAACAGGCCGGCCCCAAAAGAGATTTTTAGAAATTTGAAGAATTTCTGAATTTTGGGATTTCAGAACTTGGATTTGAAATTAGATTTTTCAATTTGAAATCTTGCTTCAAATTTTGGATTCGACAATTGAATTTTGGTATTTGCGAGTGTGGAGAAATAATTCTTAATTTTCCAAATTTAAATTTTCAGATATGAAAACTAGATGGATGGATTTTATATAAATCTTCAATTTTTATTCCTGGTTTTGAGTCTCCAGATTTTAATTTAAATGTGAAATTAAGACTTCCAAGTAAATTTGGATTTTCTCAGTTTGATTTTTAGCCTTGGTTCTTGATTCCAAGGTTTATATTTTTATTAATTGGGCTTTTTGGCAAGAAACCAACTTAAGAATTTTGAATCACGCCAAAAATCTTTGAGATACACTGGAAAAACAATGAAAAGGTTTTATAGAAAGAAGAAGGTGGGAAAAAGCTGGCTAGCAAAAAGGTTCTATGCTACTGTTTGATACTACGCCCATTGCTCTTGCTGCTGTCGGAAAAGAGGGGAGCTGTACAAAAGTGGGTTATACTTAGAAAAATGTCGCACAGGGAAAACATTGCTCTTTCGAATAGGTTATAGCTGGCTTCACTTCATTGCTTGATATTTTTGGGGCTTGCGGTTTCTTCAACGCCGGTTGCTTACTACTCTTTATGCTGGAGTGGCAGCAAGGCCTAACATCAAGGTGCTCTTGGATGCTCCCAGTTGATTTGGGCTACCCCCCCTTGAACTGACGGGTGACCAATACTAATTGCTCTCATCAGCTTTAGTCATGACAAATCAGGTGGCAGCTTGGAGGCTCAGTCTATCTCAACAGCCTTGGTCAGCAACAATTTCATGGAACAATCCATGGGGCAATGATCTTGTCCTTCACAGAGAAAGCATGTGACTGTGACATCCCATTTTCAAAACTTGGTGCTATTGTAAAGTTCAACCTGTGTTAATGAAATTAAAAGACTTTATTGTCAGTTGGTCATTCCTTTTGCTTTCAAAAAGAAAATTCAAGAAGTGCAAAAGTAATTTAAAATGAAAGCCTTGTTTTATCTCCAAAGAAGTAATTCAAAGTAACCTTTTAAAAATCCAGAATTTAAAGTTTACTTCAAAAATTAAAAGGATTTCTGGAAGGGGAGAATGTTAATAAAAGGAAAATCCCCCCAAGCCTTTCCTGGCCATTCATCTTTCTTCCCCTTCAATCCCAGCCGCCCATTCCTTTCTTCTTCCTGGCGGCAGCACTCCTCCCTCCTCCATCCACCCGCAGCGCCTGCTCCTCCTCTGTCTGCCGCCGCTCGTCGCCTTCCGCCACTAACCAGCGCCGGCAAGTTAATGCGACACTGACAGCCTCGTTGTCAGCACCGGAGTTCCTCGCTTTCAGTGCCACCGTAGACGGGCCTCTCCTCGCCGTCCTCGCCACCTGCAGCTGCCCGGGCGCAAAGCCGCCGCTGCCGCGCCATCGCATCCTCGGTCACCTCCCGCACGTCTCCCGCACGCTTCGACCATCGCCCGGTCGTGCGCGCCGTTGACGCATTCTCCCTCACTATGCAGCCGTAGTACATCGCTGCCATGCTGTTCCTTCTTGTCACCGCCTTGTATTCTGCTCCATCTCATGACCACCGGACAAAGCGGAGCTTCCCGCATTCATTCGCGCCGACAGCTCTGGTTGCCGCGCTCGTCCTCTGGCTGCACGGCGCTGACGCTACCCGCACGCTCGGCACCATGCCGCCCTGCCCCCTTTCCCCGGCTCTATAAAAGGCGCTGGTGCTTCATCGCCAACCCCCACCGAAGCTCTCTCGAATTAAACACTCGCCGCATCCTCTGCCGTGCGTGTGCCTTCGGCAGAACCCCGCCGCCGAGCTCCACCGGTTGATTCCAGGGCCTTTGAGCCTCTCCCCGCGCTCACCCTTGCCCCCTCTCCCTTCTTCCCAGTCTAATCGCCTTCTCCTTCCCCGCAGGCCGCCGGCGACACTTTTCTTCATCAACTCCGGCGTCGGGGACTCCCGGAGAACCGCCGCACCTCAAACCAATTAGACGCACTCGGAGCACCACTAGGGCACCTCGAACACGTCCCCCACCTCGCCGGACCCTGCCTCCCTCCCCAGCAAGCCACCGCCATCTCCTTCTTCACCGTCGAGCACGCTTCCGCCACCAGCTCGCCCTGCTCCATTTTGGCCTCAGCTAACGCCCCAGGTGAGCTCAGGGATGCTCGTGGATACTTCCATGGCCCGAGACGCTGGCGCCCAATTCCCCTGTTGCGGCCGCCGCCCTGCTCGCCGCCGGTCACTGCCAGGCCAAATCCGGTCGATTCCCCTCTACCCGAGGAGCGCCCAAGGCTATACAACTCATTTTGGCTGGAGCCGCCTTGCCTCCGTGTCCCCTCCGCCGCCGGTTGGCTTCGCCGACCTCACGGCCGGGCCAAAGCTGCGACGGAGCAGCCAGCCGAAGCAGTGAATGGGCTGTTTTAATGCATGTCTTAATCGGCCATTAAATTCAATAGTGTTGTCCTAAGCCACCGTTATCCGGTAATAACACGGTTAAGTGTGGCCCACCTGTCGGCTGCAGTGCTGCAGTGATTACCCGAGCATCATTTAATTTCCCCTCGGGCCCCATCTGTCAGCAACTCACACCCTCTCTCCCCTTTTTATTTTTTGGATTTTTCAGAAATTGAAACTTTGAAATGCTATAACTTCCTAACCATAACTCCAATTTAATGAAACCGATTTCTAAATTTTTTTAAAATCAAAATCTATTTGATGGTTCTGTGTTGGTTCAGTTTCAGGTTCATTTGAGTTTTGTTTTATTTTATTTGGTACTTATTTTGCGCTCGCTCTTTTGTGTTGTTTTTCCGGTTCGTTCTTCCGGGTAGAGTTCGAGGACACGACCGAGCCCTAGATCGAAGTAGCACAAGACCCCCAAGCTCTTGATCCAGGCGAGTCAATACTTTGATCATTTTGCGCCTATATTTTATGTGAAGCTATGTTCATTTAAATTATCACATTGCATGCATTATTTTATGTGCAAAAGTATGTCACTCTTAAGGTAGCTAACAACCATGTGCCTACCTAATAATAAGATACCCCACCAGTAACAATTGAACTCACATGATCATTGTCGCCCTAGGCATAAACGATGACTATGGTAGTTATATAAGTCTTATTATTGCCATGCTAGTTTGTCAAGTCCAGGGTTCTAGCAACCCTGATCATCATTCTTTATTCATGAGAACTTGTTTTGGGACAGTCATAGGATGTACGTGGCTAAATATTTATGTTAAAGGGTATTATGCTTCTCAAAACCCTAAAATCTGCTATACCTGTTTGGGCGGGTGGAAAGAGCGGTGGGTGTGGATGTAGCACAGGGCTTGTGGAATGAACCGCCCGGACAAATTAAGGACTTAATCCTGTGTGGACCCTTCCATGTACAACAGTACAACCACAAGCTAGCATACTGTAGGCTTGGCTGAATAATTTACTGGACTCTCTAGTCATTTCACGGAGAACGTGTGTAGGTGGGTACTAAAAGCCCCACATGGAATGGGACACCAGATGTAGGTGACGTTGCCTAGGCTAGCGTATGTGGAGAGTGGAGTCCGACTGTGCTAACCTATGGTAGACATCCTGCACAACCTATGGAAGCAACCCCATAGGAGTGATATACTAGAGAGCGAGGTATTGTAAAAGCCTCGTGGTAGTCTCTCGAACTGCATGACTAAGGAATCATGTAGAACCATCGGGATGATTATCTCTTATGGGTAAAGATGTACAGTCTCTGCAGAGTATATACACAACTATTCGAATAGTCGTGCCCACGGTCAAGGGCGGACATGAAAATCTTCCTCGAGTTAGTTCTATTTCAAAACTCTTGAGGTTGGGAATGAAAACCTATCAGGCGGATGTATCCTGACTTGGGTAATTTTTCCTGGAGGGATGTACTCCAGTGATGGTATTAAGGTGAAAGTAACCTGCTAATAAAAAATAAGCATTGGTGGATGGAACCATGAAATCGGTGGATAGAACCTACCCCATTATAACTTATTGCAAACTTTCAATTATCAAATCTTAAGTTCTTGTAAAACGCTAGGTCATAGGGACTTTTAAATTATGGTTATTGAAAAAGTCGCTTTAAGCAAATAAAAGAACCCGAGCCTCCCTTATATAGCCCTGCATCTGTAATTAAATGCATTCTGTGTATTGGCTCCCGGAGCACATTGGAGTGTGCTCACCCTCGCTCTTAAACCCCCTATTCAGAAGCTAGAAATCAAGAGCACTACGCCTACTATGAGGATCGAGATGCCGAAGGCAATGAAGATGGTGGATATTAGAATAGGCATCGGTAGTCTTGCCTCTCGCCTCAGTCCGGTTGACCAGGCTAGTTTTGGTGGGTGTATCCGTTATTGATCAGGCCCCTAATTAATAGCGGTGGCACCCAAGTTGACCCAGTCACTTGCCTGTGGCGTGTTGTGCCCCTACGCTTATGTACGCTTCCGCTCTTTATGTACTGTAAGACATTTGGCCTGATGGCCCTATTGTAACCTTGGCCCAACGTGGTCTATTTAAACTCTGGTATTGTAATGTATGGTTTTGTCGTGTATGAAATGATGCAGCGTTGTATCTGTGAGCACTATCTACTGATCCAGGGAATAGTGCAGTGTTATCACAGAGGATTCCAGGTTAGTAAACTTGGGCTCCGACAGTGACCTAGCTCATTGGGCATTCTCCAGGTTGATGGTCTTCCTCACAATTGGGGCAGTTTGCAGTGCATTGACCTTCTTGGTGTCCTTTTTCTCCACAGCGTATGCATGCCACTAGGCTCTTGAGACAGCCTTCCAATAGATGGTGTTTCCTGCAATAAGGACAGTACGGAGCTGGGCAATTGTAGCTGTAGTGTCTTGTCTGCCCACAAGCAAAGCATGTGACCTATCGAAGTGGAGAGCATGATTGGGCATCATGTCCTGTCTTACCACATTCTTCTCTTAATTGTTTGATTTTTGTTGTGGGCAGTCTTTCACATGGTGTCCTGGGTCACCGCATTTGAAGCAGTTGGCCCCTTTGTCTTGCTTTCTCTGGGGGCACTAATTAGCATAGTGTCCAATATCTTGGCAACAAAAGCAAACAATATCCTTTCGAGGTTGGTTCGGTGTCATGCCACTGTTATTCCCATTGTGATGGTTGCTTCTTAGTAATCTCTGCGGGGTGGGTCTGAGTGAATACTTGAATGAGGGGTAGGGATCAAGGCGAGTAGGGGCTACTGATTCCTTTTTCTTGCTTCTAGCCTTGTTCTTGGCCATTGCTTGCTTGATAACAATTGGATCAGTGAGTCTACTGTGGAATAGAGACTTGAGTCCTAATCCTCTTGCAGGCTAAGGCCTCTTAGTTGTTGTCCTTTTCAAAGATGTTGCCTCTTCCAACCTCAGAGCTTTAAGTGTCTTGACTTGGCTATCTGCTACTTCTTGCCTGAAGACCTGATGAGGTTTTTAGCAATAAAGATGAGGGGGAATTAGCATGAGACGTGTAAAGGATCACAGAGATGAGATATTCTAACCCATTTTAAGAAGTGCACACCCAGAAGCTGGGGGCAGTACATAAGCCACACAGAATAACCAAGCTTTTGAAAACAAACTTTTCCTATGCCTACGAAATATAACGCTCGAGGGCAAGAAGGCAGTGCACAGGGCCAAATAAAATATTTTTGACCAAGCAATGTCTATGCGCGGAGACACACACAAGAAGGCACAGGGTTCTGAACACTAGGTTTGTTGAAGGCAAGTTCTTGGGATTTAAGCTTTTTGGATTTTTAAATACTAGGACCAAGTTTCAAAGTAACTTGAAATCAAACCTCTTTGCACCGAAGGTACACTATATACTTTTGATATAGAGTTCTATAACAATGTTGATTTTTTTTGAAATGGCTTTGGAATACTTGAACTTTTAAAATACCCGTTTTTTGTAAAGTATCCTAGCATCCCCTAATGTCACAATATCGACAGAATAATTTACTTTCATAGCACTTCCATTCGTGGGCTCTTTATTCCAAGGCCTTGCTAGTCCGACTTATACTTGATTTATTCTAGGGTATCTTCCTTCACTACTTAATCACCACACAACTGGTATCTAGTACTCCAAACAGTGAGTGCTATCATTTATCCGATCCGCAGATCATACCGCTTCCAAGGCATCATTCATAGTTATCATTCACCAGATCAGGTTCTCCTATTTTTCAAATGAATCTCACTTTCCTACATAAAATCATAAATCCAATCTTGGGTTCATTATTCAACAATCCCATTCAACTATTTGCCTGTACGTTACTCCAAATTCTTTACCTTTAAATCCACCCGTACTTGTTTGTATCATGGTTTCAATATTTCCATACTTTAAATACACCAGCACCATTCAACATCTTTTACATTTTAAATCCACCAGTATTATTCGTATTATGGTTCCAATGTTTCAATCCACCCGTAACGTTTGTATTATAATCCAACCTTTTCCACCATTGATGTATACTCATAATTTGTTTATCAAGTGATCAGTCTTGCTATCCACAATTCCCTTCCAAGCGACTTCATTGTCATAAACGTCCACCAAAAATAAGATTATTACTCAAATCTATAAATCAAGGGTTACTATTACTTCTCCTAGTTTCCTCAGACTTTCCGATAATCCATCCAGTGGGCAGCTATATCCCATTATCCCACCAGTATAGACATTCATCGGGAGCCATATCGTTTACTAAAGTTGCAAACCAATAATTATTATTATACTCCCCACTTTTCTAAAATTTCCTCGATCCACGTATTTTAGCCAATCCAATCTTTTTGAGTTGGTCTCCTCATTTAGTCAATTCAATCATCTCTATCAATCCATTTATTTAACCAATCCGATTATTTAGCCAATCCAATCATTTTACATTGGTCTACTTACGTAGCCAATCTAATAATTTAAATTGGTCCACCCATTTTAACCAATCTAATTGCATAAACTGGTCTATCCATTCAGTCAATCAAATCATTAAGTTGGTTTACTCATATAGTTAATTCAGTCATTCAATTTGATTTGCCTATTTTTCACCCAGAAATTCACACCATTGATTCTCCCTAACGATTGACATGAATCCACCAAGATTTACACATATTTCTGAGAAATAAAAGCAAATTTTTTTCTGAATAAGTTGGCAGGGAGTTAAATTTTGGGAAAACTTTTCCTTGGAAGCTCAAGTCTATTGAAATGAGCTTGGAGACGAGCTTTGCAAATAATTTTGATAATTCAATCATCCAAGGATGAACAACTTTTGCAAATAAAACTCAATATAAGCTTTATGATTTTGGCCCAAGGTAGTTTTTCAGAAGAATTTTCAGAAGGAAACTCGGGCTCGTGTTAGTTTGAATTCGGGATAAGAGAGCCTTGGAGCTGAAAATGGCCAGGGCAGCAAGAAGATGAGATGGAATCATCTAAGAGGGATGAGAATGAGTATCACTACTTATATTTTGCATTTAGATTTTGAAGAAATAATTTCAATCATAGAACTAGCGGCCATGCTAACTAAGGTTACAACCTACAATCGATATGCTCTGATACTAGCTCTATCGGACCTCGGATTAGCAAACCCAAATCCTCTATGATTCCACCGCACTATTCCCTAGATTAGTAGATAATGCTCATAAATACATTACTGTATATCAAAAACATATCATGCGGAAGCGTAAATATTACAATAATACTTACTTATGGGCCAATTATGCCAAAAATGATAAAATGCAGCAGCGGAAACTCCACATAGATGGGACCCTCAGGACTTGCCTATAAGCAGCTAACTGGGGTTCGCGACCTAGTCCATGGCCTCTTCGTCCTCCAGCTCTATCAACCCCTTTTGAGCACCACAGGGCTTGACATTCCTTTCTATTTGATTGGGTAAGGGTAGTTAAGCAAGAGTGAGTACGATGGTACTCAGCAAGCCACCACACAGGGTGCAATAATAATAGATGCAAAGCTGTCAAGGGAGGCTTGAGGTTCTTTTAGTTGCTAAAAGCATTGTTTTGGAATTACAATAAGTAAGAAAAACTCCTGAGACTTAGCAATTTTGACTGAGACAGATTTTATGAAATTGATTGTGAGAATGCAATAATAATAGTAGTGTAGGTTACATCCAACTTTTACATTGCATGGCTACCTCCACCAATGCTAGTTTTTTCCACTTGAGTACTTCCCTCCAGGAAAAATCAAAGTTAGAGTACCTCCCTCTGACAGGTTTTTATCCCACCCACAAATGTTTTTGGAAACAGAACTAACTCAAAGAAGTTCCCATGTCCACCCTTGACCGTGGGTACGACTATTCTAATAGTTTATTCTCTGCAGAGATTGTACACTTTACCCAAAAGAGACAATCAGCTCGATGGGCCCACATGATTCCTTTGTCATGTAGATCGAGAGATCGTCACGAGGCCATTACAATACCTCGCCCTATCATAGTCTCACCCTCATGGGCTTATCCCTTACAAAAGGGGTCCCATAAGTTGTGCGGGAAGTTTCACCACAACAGCTAGCGCAGCTGCACTTCTGTCTCCACAACGTTAGCGCAGCTGGCGAACATCACCTGAATGAGGAGTCCTGATCAGGCCAGATTTTTAGTCATCCTACACAATCCCTCCTTTCCCCTACTGGTGAGATGACTTCAAGGGTCCGGTAAATT
Organism: Dendrocalamus latiflorus; assembly: GCA_017311315.1. Classification (NCBI taxonomy): domain Eukaryota; kingdom Viridiplantae; phylum Streptophyta; class Magnoliopsida; order Poales; family Poaceae; genus Dendrocalamus; species Dendrocalamus latiflorus. The sequence continues at coordinate 14,985,412 of CM029674.1, read as the reverse complement.
ATTTAGCCAAGCCTATAGTTTGCCAGCTTGTGGTTGTACTATTTTACATGAAGAGGTCATCACAAGATTCAGTCCTTAATTTGTCCAAGCGGTTCTTACCACAAACCACAAGTTCTCGTGCGACATCGGCAACATCCACTCTTACCATCCGCCCAGACAGGTATAGCAGTTTTTGAGGGTCTTAAGGAGCATAAAACAGTTGTATCAACATCTCAGCCACGGACATCCCATGACTGTCCCAAAACAAGTTCTATTGTTTTAAAGATTGATGATCTGGACAACTAGCGCCCTGGACTTGACTGGACTACCATAGCATTTTAATGTAGTCTATAGCTAGGAAAGTTACTATTAAAACCTAAGGTGACAATGGTCATGTGATTCAAGGATTGAGGAATAGCATATTAAAATTAATATAATATCAGGTGGGCATGTAGCTACCTTAAGTTTTGGTCATACATTTGCATAATAATAAATTAAGCATGCAAGTTGATAATTTAAAAGAACATAATTTTTCATGATGTGGGATCAATATGATCAAGGTGATGACTTGCCTCGCTTGGTTTACGCGGAACAGATCTACTAATTCTTTTATTCCAGTTAGTAAGAGGGATCTTGAACTAAGAAATAGACCTAGCAGCTAAAAGAGGGTATCCGCAGCCTTAACCCAATTCAAAGCTTGCTTAGTCAGTGACCTTAATTTTACTGGTCCTCGCCTTTACCCAAGTCTTGATTCTATTCGAATTTGTCGCCTCGTTGAGTCTTCAGATTCTATTACGTAGCAAAGAAAAGAAAGACCAAATAAATCCAAACACTTTAAGTGCCCAATTTAATTTGAATTATACATTTATTACGATTTGAGAATGGAGAGATGATTCAGATTAGTGTGCGGTAAACACAGTGGTAGCTGGTTTTGAGCAGGAGAACGAGTTGTCTAAATAGCTTTACCGTGGGGAAAATTAGGATAAGAAGGGATCTGAGGTGAAGGAGTATCTTCAGGAAATATCTGCTTTGGGAATGGAAGAGGCCATACATAGTCAATTGGGGAAAGGCGAGGCTCGATCTTTTATTTGATGACTTTCTTTTTATTGATTCACCTTTATCAAGGAAGTTCCATGAGTCAGGCAGGACTTACGGACAGATAAAAGAGGTTATCGAAAATAGTAAAGAGGAACAGAACTTTGTGATTTTAAGAAGCGGAAGTTTTACAAGAGATGAGTACACTTTTAAATACCCGGTGTAACTTTGATTTTTTATGTGGCAATACTTATCTGAGATTGCAATAGCCATCTTAATGAACCATTCTTATTAGTAGTTTAATCAGAGTATGGAGTCGGTCATTTTAGTCAAATTTGATTATTCGGCTTAATTAACAAAATTTTTGGAAACAGCCAATGGCTACGATTTTCGGGAAAGGAGAGGTATGAATTGACAGAATTCTACTTGATGAAGTTTTTTCTTTTATTGTTAATTACTTTTGACCATTAGATTTTTAAATCCTGAGATAATGATTGGAGATTTGGGTGCGAGACAACGATTAAGGATTGCTCTCTCTCTTGCTCAAGAATTCTTAATCGTAGACACCCGTTATCTTAAATCTTATCATTTTAGAATAAATGTTAAAGTCTTTATTATAAATATTTTTAAACACTTTTGAAAAGATAGTTGTCATGATCTTAGGGATGAGTAAACCACACCCGATATTTTATGTGGTATGAAAATGATTTTTGAGGAATAAACTTATTAAGCAGGGTAGATTCAAATTCTTACTATTGAAATGTTATATTTGAGGATACATCCATTATATTAGTTTTCTTTGTTGCCATTTCCTTAGTGGTCATGGGTTTAGAGAAGATGAAATGGTATAATTCTTAGGCTTCATGATTAAAATCTTTTAGGCATGATATTATTATTATTGTTCTTCTTCTTGTTGTTGTTGTTAGTAGTCTTATTATTTTATTAACTTCATGTTAAGTTCTTGATACTAGGAAAAGAGTTCATGGCATAGGCCACTACTACAGAAAACAGTATTACAGATGGTTCAGAAATGTCATTACAGATGGTGTTCTGAACCGTCTGAATTTATGGGTCAGTGATAATGGAAGGTTATCACAAACGGTTTTCGAACCGTCTGTGGTGTAAATATCACAGACAGTTTTTAAGTAAAAACCGTATGTGATATTCCTTTCAACCCCTAAATCTATTTCTATTTATTGGCTAGCCTCAGGAAATGCTAGCCATGCCCTCTGAAACAAGCAGATATACATACAATTTCTGACAAACATAGAACATCCAATGTGTATACAACATCCAATTCACATACAAACATACAACATCCAATTCACATCGCACTTCATTTGACAAACATAAGATATTCATTTGACAAACATAAAACATCCATTTCGCAAATCAATTAATTGAAATGAAATAAAATATCCATTAACAAATATACAATTACAAAAGATGTACGTTGCATTTCCACTAAGATGGTAACAATTACAAAATCTTTGTGCACAGTGGAACTCTCCATATAATCTTATGACTTTAGACCACAAAAACCAAGCGAACTCTCCTCGAATTTGTGCAAAGTCCGGCTGTTTCAATGCAGTTGTAGAGATGGGCACAACCTGTCGATAGGAATATCAATGTGAGTACATATATAACCTGGCAAGTATGAAATAAATGTGGGAAGATTGACAAACCTTAGAATTGGTGATCTTCGAGGAATCGAGGAGTAGTCTCTTATGGTGGCACACGTAGAATCCAGACGTGTTGCCCGGCTGCTACTGGTGGCACTGCAAAAAATAGAATGTTATTCCCAGCTTGCTTTGGCCCTTGGATAAGTGTCGACAACAAAATATACTTTCACTTCATACACAACCAAGGAGGAAGGTTATAGATGCAGAGAGTCACGGGCCATGTGCTATGTCGGCTGCTCATGCTACTGAAAGGATTCATTCCATCTGTACTCAGTCCAAACCTTATATTCCTTGGTTCTGCACCGAAGTCTGCAAAACTCCTATCGATGTTTCTCCACTGGGCGGAATCAGCAAGGTGTCTTAACATTCCATCCTTCTTGCGCTCCTCCGAGTGCCAACGCAGCAGTTTTGCCTCCTTTGGATTGCAAAAAACCTTTTCAAACGGGGAATTATAGGAAAATACCATGCCACCTTAGCAGGAGGTCCTTTCTTCGCCTATGTTCCCTCGCCATCATCTGATTGATTGTTACGTTTGTATCGGGATGCGTTGCACACCTTACATACATGCATGTTTGCATACTTTTTACGGTATAGGATACAGTCGTTCAGACATGCATGTATTCTTTCTACTTCCATTCCCAATGGACAAAGAACCTTCTTGGCTTTATACGTGATTTTGGGCAACTCATTTCCCTCTGGAAGCATGTCCGCTAAAAGACCTAGCAGCGCCGTGAAACTCTTGTTGGACCAACCGTTGTTTGCCTTCAATTTCAATAGTTTAAGCACGGTCGACAACCTCGTGTACTTTGACCTGCAGCACGTGAACAAAGGTTTCTTCGAGTACTCCATCAAGCCCTGGAATTTAACATACTCTCTCTCATTATAGTTCTCTTCTACATCGCGAAGCATCTCATCCAGATTATCATCGTGCAACCTATCCGAATCCGATCCACAATCGACATCATCCGGCAGCATATCATTCACTTCACCGGCGATGTCATCCGGCGGCATATCATTCACTTCACCGGCGATGTCATCCGGCGGCATATGATCATTGACTTCGCCATGACTGGTCCAACACGTATAACCCTTTTTGAAACCCCTCCGAATCAAGTACACTTCAATTTGCCCTCGGTTCTTAAACATTTTTAAATTTTCGCAGTCAGTGCATGGATAGTACATATATTCCACCCCCTTATTCAGCATATCCTCCTCGGCAGCTCTTATAAAAGCAGACACGCCATTAATGTACTCTTCACTCACACAGCTCGCGGCATACATCCAGCTTTAGTCCTACGTTATGTATATATATAACAACTTAGTATTAAAAATTAAATTAATTAATTATTACAACATATATACCGGCCACATGCATTGAGGCTTAATTTGCTAGCTTAATTCATATTATAAACACAATAGCTATTATATAACCAATTAACAATTTTGCAAAAACCATCTTCAATAACACTCACCAATTACAGCTTAGATCTAAATTGTAATGCAAAGAAAAATAAATTTCATTACTAACCATATCTAGAGCAACCAGGAAAGTATGAATCTTCAAAACTCAATCTTTGCCTCCTTCCACCAAATTAATTGGCCTGAAATCGCCTAGCTTGTCTCCTGAGCGAAAGAGTGCAGCATCGGCTAGATCTGGATCGAAATGAAGACATATGCGGTTCTGAGCAGTGCAATAAATGCCTAGCGCATTATGACAGACGATTTTTAATAAAAAACCGTCTGTGATAAGCCTGAGATTATGACAGACGGTTTTTAATAAAAAAACCGTCTGTGAAAATTCCAGATTATCATAGACGGTTTTTCATACAAACCATCTGTGATACTAAAGTATCACAGACGGTTCATAGTTAAGAACCGTCTATGATACGCTTTTTCTCCGACCCCACCAACACAAACGGTGTCCAAATTAAAACCGTCTGTGTTAGTGTCGGTCACAGACGGTTTTGTCAAACCGTCTGTGATTGGTCGTCTAGTATTAGGCTTTCTGTAGTAGTGGGCTTACTTTAATTAACCTTCTACATGAGGGTTAATGTATAAATCTTGGTTGGCATATAATTGAATTAACCAAAGTTAAGTTTCTAATTGAGTGTCATATATTTTTTCACTATGAATTCATAAGTAAATTTCTTAGTTTTACTATTATTCCCAATTTATCTTTGCTGCAATGCATGCATGAATATTCCTTTACATATGAATTCACCATTTAGCCAAAAGAGTGGAAAATGGGTTGCACTTCTTCTGGTTGGGCCCACACGTCATACACATACACAAAGAGGAGCTGCTCGGCTGAGCTGAGCATAGAGCTGGGGCAGATAGCAGAAACAAGGGAGGTTGGGTGGCGCCAGAGGCAGGTGTCGTCGCCGGAGGAGGACGGCCGGGGAGGCGGCGGCGACCAGCAAAACGGAACCCCCAAGCAACGAGGAGGCTCCGGGAGGTAGTGGCTTCGGACGGGGAGGCACCAAGGTGAGCTGCCTACGACGTTAGGCCGCCAGCAGTGAGGTGGAAATGAGGCGCAAATGGCCGGAAGAGAGAGGGAAGGAGAAGGGGCGCGCACGAGTACGAGTGGGGTGCTAGGAGCTCACCTGGGCGACCGAGGTGACCGGAGGGAGGCTGAGGCGAGCCGGCGATGAGCACAGGCAACGGCGTGGGGAGGCCACCGTGGAGGGGTCGCTCTGGCGGGGGAGAGCTTTGGCCGGTCGTCGGGAAAGCTCCAAGGCACCGAGGAGTTGCTCTCACCGCGAGGAATCGTGATGGGGCTGACCGAGGGGGAGGCGGCAGTGGGAATGGCGGTGACCACCTGGAATTGAGGAAGAAATGGGCACGGCACGCTCAGGCGATGATCCTTCGATTAAATGGGAGGAGAGGCAGAGGACGTTCAGGCACACGCCATAACGTGAGTGATTTGCGAAATGCTCATCGGAGATGGCCGGGACGGGGTGGTGGACAACGGCGCACACGAGCTGAGCTTGGATGGAGGGAGGAGGAGGAGGGGAATGAGAAGGAGGCGAACTCGGGGTTCTTATAGGTGAGTGCGCGCTCGGGGGAGTAGAGCCAGGGCATGGGCACGGCATGGGCAAAGAGTACACTGGGCATGGGCGGCGCGTCCGGCAGTATGGGGTAGCGCAGATGTGACGGGGAAACCGGGGGCGGAGCGAGCAGCGCGAGCTGGGCGGCCTAGTTCAGAAAGAGCGACGCGGCCGGGGTGCCAGTGCGAGCACCGCGCCGGAAGAACAGGGAGGGAGGAAGAAGACGGACGCCAGCTGGGCCAGGAGAAAGAAGAGGCCGGACGGCCGGGCGGAAAAAGAGAAAGCGGGTGGGCCGTTGAAGAAAAAGAAATGACGGCTGGGCCGGAAGGAAAAACAGGCCGGCCCCAAAAGAGTTTTTAGGAATTTGAAGAATTTCTGAATTTTGGGATTTCAGAACTTGGTTTTGAAATTAATTTTTTTCAATTTGAAAGCTTGGTTCAAATTTTGGATTCGACAATTGAATTTTGATATTTGCGAGTGTGGAGAAATAATTCTTAATTTTCCAAATTTAAATTTTCAAATATGAAAACTGGATGGAAGGATTTTATATAAATCTTCAATTTCCATTCTTGGTTTTGAGTCTCTAGATTTTAATTTAAATGTGAAATTGAGACTTCCAAGTAAATTTGGATTTTCTCAGTTTGATTTTCAGCCTTGGTTCTTGATTTCAAGGTTTGTATTTTTATTAATTGGGCTTTTTGGCAAGAAACCAACTTAAGAATTTTGAATCACGCCAAAAATCTTTGAGATACACTGGAAAAACAATGAAAAGGTTTTATAATTTTCGCAATTACAATAGTTCTCTTTTTGGGATGTTACAGTCAATTTGCATTTGTTTTGTGCCAACTGTTTTTCATTGTTGGTTTTTTAAATGTTAACTTTAAAGTTGACAGCCTTGGTCCTAAATACAACTTTTTAATATGTTTTAAGTGATATATTTTTCACTATATATGTGTAAGATTAAATTCATGTTTGTGGTACGGTTTAGAATCACGTTTGATTATATGTCATCTTCGTTCGAGACTTCGTTGTAACACACGATATCTTACTAGTAATTAATAATAATGAAGATAGTGACGACGACCATGTGATGTTAAAGTTGGCAATACATACAAGTGTTCCCCACTCCCAAGGGGTAGAACATGGCAACGGATCAACTTTAGGACCCAGTTGGCAAACTCTTGGCGATATGCTTTGGGTCATGTTCGCGCGTGGACAACATGGCGACGTCATGGCTGGTCCTAGGATGCCCATTTCATGCGCGTCAGAATCCTCGCGCCGGGCGTGCAAAACCATTATTGGTTGGCGTGTTGCTGCATGCGTTAAAATCAAATCGAAATTCATGCTCCACCGTGGTTTCTTACTTGACATTTTAGATACGTCCTGTTAAAATTTTAATGTTCGATCATCAATATAATTAAAATAATCTAAATTGGTTATTTGAAAACTATAACATTACATTTGTAATTCAAAATATATTCATAGTATTATAGTTTTATTAGTAATTTTATTATCAAGCTGCATCTCGAAAACAGTAAAAGTAAAAGCATCAAGTAAAAAGAACGAAAAGAGTAAATTTGTATGGTTTTGTTATATTCAACGTCATATAAAATGTAGTTAGTTGATATAGCTACTTCATAACTCTGCAACTACGATGACAAGATCAAATCTTAAACGTAACATACAGTTAATATCGTGGGTTCATACCAATTTTTCAGTCAATTCCTATTGTGTATTCCCCTCCCCTTATTCTAGTACGAAAATGTGTTGTATATCTGTCAGGCGCTCGATCATATGACTTAGGTAGTGTTTGGGTAGAGGAATATGGTGAGTCCAACTTGAATGGGATCATAGCTGCTTTGTTTAGTACTACAGAGAAGATCATCACAAATTAGGGTGTGATTTGCTTCATACTCTATGAAACCAAATATGATATGGGATTTGACATTGTCTCTAGCTCATTTAATTCGGGGGGGTGTGCAAGACTACATTGTTAGTATTACCATGAAATATGTACTCCAGTGCATGGGAAAAATATAGAAAATCAAGATAGTGATTCGTAATGGTAACAGGTGGTTCTTAGTGGAGATTGGTCAAAATTTGTCCATGACAACCGTCTGCGAGTTGGTGATATCTGAAGTAAAAAAATAATTTACACAACACACATCAAGTATATGACAGAATGAGGAGTGAATTAATACGGACTATGAATCTAAAGTGGTACAAAGCATTTAAACAAGATGATACATCATACTCAATTATTAAGAAAGCCATAGCAAATTAATAAGTATTCAATAATGCAATAATTACACCTTAAAAGGAGCCCTTTTGTGGTATATTCTTACCCTGGTGATGAAGGCACCCTTGGAGGTGAGGAACATGGTGAGGCGTAGTGTGTCAACGACGAGCGCCTACATATCAAGATAGAGATTTTGTTAAAAAAAGATAGCTGTAGACAAAATTCGAGTAACTAGGACAAACCCATGATGAGCGAAGATAGTACATATCAAGATAGATGTGCATATAAAATCGAGTTGCGGGCATGTGACAATCGAGATAAATCTTAATCACAAATTAAATATGACAGCCGAGATAAATTCAGCCTTGAACTAAAACTAACACTTTGGTTATATCCAATACATGCAAATTACAAATACAATGAACCGAGCACAGCACACATGGTAAGGTAATGCCAGATTATACTCCTATTGTCATATTCAATCTCAATTTGATGTCATCTCATCACAGAGCAATGAACCGAGCCCACAACATTACTAACGAAGTCCCCCCAGTACTAGTTAGAATGATATGAACAACTAGCACAGCACACTTGGTAAGGTAATGCTCAAAAAATAGAGATACAAACAGGAGGAGAGGCGGCGGTGTCGAGAGGAGAGGCAGTGGCCTCGAGAGGAAAGGAGAAGGCAGGAGGAGAGGAGGTAAACAGTGTGGCTGAGTGAGTGAGTGAGAGTGCAAACCCTAGTGAAGCCTTACTTATAGGAGGAACAATTACAGATGGATCCATAATATAACCGTCAGTGATAATGGGAGACTTCATAGATAGTTATTTATTAGAATCGTCTGTAAAAATTTACAGACAGTTCTATCTTTCGCTGCTAACATAGACGGTCACGCATGTAAAATTGTATATGATAATTGCAACACTGACGAATTCGGAGAACCATCTGTGATGAGACGTCCAATATGGCCTTCTATGTAGAAATGGTTGGGAATAGATGGTACAAGATAGTGTTTAGTCAGTTGTATGGGATGGTACATGAGGAGTACAGACAATGTTTTTAGACCAAACGAGGTTGCAGAAAAATTAAAAGTTTTAAAATAAGTTACAAATTAATTTTAATTATAATTAATCAACTAAGCTATACACCCTTTAACATTCATTAATAACATCTAATCTTATACTAATCAACACTATTAACGCTAACTACGAATAAGTATGATCTATCAACGCTAACTTGCACTAATAATCACATTAACATTATAACAAGCTAATTAACACTAATAATTGCTAATTGTTCCTAATGGCCATAATTAAGTGATCCTGCAACGCGCCCGTCCGGAAAAAACTCCTGTATCTCGTCATCCAACACAAAAGGAGAATATTCCTCTTTCTTGGATCAATCCATACCGGAACATCACATCAAATTCATCCAAACGTTTGGACCACCGTAAAGTTGAACCATCCCATTCCATCCCCACATCCCTCTACCTTGTCGGCACGGGGTTTTCTACTTTGTTTCTATGGAGCACACAGTTTAACACATATTTTCTGCGAAAAGTCTTCGTCGGGGGACATACATAGATTCCATGTTGGCAGCTTCAATTCCTAGTTGTTTCTTGTTAATACTAGAAATAAATCCATATAATATCTTAAATTTTACTTAAAAGTCCATCCGTCATTCCAAACTATGAAACAAAACAATTGATCCTGGATTTTACAATCCAATTTAAATAAGACCCTAACTGTTGTTGGCTGCATGTTGCGATGAGTGAGCAGTGGACCGCACCTGTCATTCACATAAACTTAACCACCATGTCATTCTACGTTGTAAAACCACCCACTCATCATGCCTGTTGGCAATACCATCATCCGAAACCAGGTCACAATATTATTTCAACTGGATTCTAAGGTTCGGATGGTCAAATATCCGGTTTGATAGTTCGAGGTGCTAGACAAACTTTCAAGCAAAGATACGGGTATTATATGACTTTTTGCTTCATACTAACATTTTACTACTGACTACGAGTAAAACTTTTTGCTTGATACTAACTTTTTAATACTGGCTACGAGTAAAACTATGATAATATCACTCGGTCAACTAAAGACAAGCATCAACTCAATAACGACAATGTAAATTTGTTTTTTGTCCTCATCAATTAACACCGTGAGAAAAGAAAATGCGTTGCATTCATGTGTTGAGCCGTTGAAGGAACATATCTTTACTTTTTAAGGAGTTGGTGGTTGGTCCGACCTCCCAACCCTCCTCACAGAAATCTTGCGCCGACCTGTGCCTTCTCTCCTCCCCCACCGAATCCCCTCCCACGTTCTGTGGGCCTTCTCTCCTCCCCACCAAATCCCCTCCCACGTTCCCCCACCGAATCCCCTTCCATGTTCTCCGCACCGCATCCTCCCCCACCAAATCCACTCCTCCGTTCTCCGCGCCGCTATCCTCCCCACCAATTCCTCCTCCCCCGCTCCTCCGTTCCACCGCCGCCTCCTCGCTCGTCCGCGCTGCCGCCACCTCCTCCCCACCCCACGCTGCCGCTGCCTGCTCCTCCCCCGCTCATCTACTCCACCGCTGCTGCCTCCTCCCCACCTCGCGCCGCCGCCTCCTCCTCCTCACCTGCTCCCACTGCCTCCTTTAACCGCTAGATCCGCGCCGCCTCCTTCTCCCCACCTCGCGCCGCCGCCTACTCCTCCTCACTAGCCCCCACTGCCTCCCTTTAGCCGCTAGATCTGCGCCGCCGCCTCCTCCCTCGCACACCGTCTCCGCAAGCTCCACCCCCACCCCCACCATTCCCCTCCGCCTCAAACCCCGCAAATGCTCCCCTCAGCTACCCATCTGCGCCTCCCAAAACCCTAGCCACTCGCCTTGCCGCCCCCCATGTCGCCTCCGCAGCCCCAGCCGCCGGTGGCCAGTACGCCGGATCCCCCCGTGCTAGCGTGGCTCCGCGGCCTCCCGCGTGCCCCGGAGTACCGCCCCATGGAGTCAGAGTTCGCCGACCCCATCGCCTTCCTCTCCCGTGTGGAGCGGGAGGCCGTGGCCTACGGCATCTGCAAGGTCATCCCGCCCTACCCCCGCCCCTCCCATCGCTTCGTGTTCGCCCACCTCAACCGCTCCCTCATCACCTCCTGCGACGGGCCCAATCCTACCACCTCCGATGCCTCCAACCCTACCTCCTCGCCGCCAGCCTCCGCCGCCGTGTTCACGACCCGGCACCAGGAGCTCAGCACCCCACGGACATGTTGAATATTTATTCGTATTCTAGAAACAACTTATGGGCCATTTTAGAAGTGCAAGGTTCAATGACCCATTCATGTTGTTCTGGCAAGAAACTGTGAGCCTTGGTTCCAAGCAATTCATTGATCCGCATATACAGGAAATTTTTAGTTCCGCTTTTAACTGAGAAATATCAAATCTTATTCGTGATTATTCTTCATTTTTCATTGAGGTAAAATTTCATTTTTCATTAACCTCATTGAGGTTCTGGCAACAAAATCCAATTGAGGTAAAATTTCATTTTTCATTAACCTCATTATTCTTTCCTTGGATATGTGACCAAGTCTTTGATGCCATAGGAAAGCAGAACATTCACCATGTGCACTACGTTTATTGCCAACTGAAAGATTAACATTAAACAGAGATTCAGCAAATCCATTATTTAGATTAAAGCGATACAAACCTTCAGATAAAGTACCACAACCATAATAGTACTCATACGTATACAAGGAAAATGCACCACTTCCAATCTTAAACTTAAAACATATATTATCCAACTTTGCAATAGAAACTAAATTTCTAGCACATTCGGGAACATAAAGACACTTTTCAAGATCCAAGTGGCATCCAGAATCTAGAATTAAGTGATATGTCCAAATGCCTTCAATTTGTGCCTTCATTCTATTTTCCATATACATAAAATTTTCAGTTCCGCTTATGGTTTGGATCGAAAGGAATCGCTGTAAAATGTGCGACACATGAGTAGTTGCACCAGTATCTAACTACCAGGTATTATTGGGAACTTCAATAAGATTTGATTCAAGGCATACAGAAACATAATATGTACCTTTCTTTTTGAACTAAGTCTTTCTTTTTGGGCAATCTTTCTTGAAATGTCCAGATTTCTTGTAGAAATGACACTTCATATCTTTACGGATTTGACCCTCCTTAACAGCTCCAGGAGTCTTGTCCTTCTTTTTACCCTTTTTCCCTGGTTTTCCCTTACTGCAGCTAGCACCCTCATGAACCATGAGATGGACAGAATTTTCTCTAATTTTCTTTAATCTCCCTTCCTCTTGAACTAACATGGCCTTTACTTCTTGAAAGTTCCATTTATCCTTAATGGTGTTATAATTCACCTGGAACTGGCCAAAATCAGGAGGTAGCGAGTTCATAATGAATTGAACCAAAAAAGATTCATTCAAGTCCATGCCCATGGTTTTCATCTTCGCTGCAAGATTAGCCATGTTTGTCACATGATCATGAATGGGTCGCGACCAATCAAATTTCTTAGTGGTCAACTCACTCATGAGACTCCCCATAATGGACTTGTCCGTAATGTCTGATTGAGAGTATTCTTTAATTTTCAACATGAACTCTTTTGCATCTTCTGTTTTGGGTATTGATGGCTTAACATTTTTAGCCAGCAACATATGCATTAAATTTAAACTCAATCTGTTAGACCTTTCCCAAGTCTCCAAAAGAGACAAGTCATCATCTGTACTGTCCTCAGTGATGATTGGTTTATCCATAAGCAATGCATAATCTAAATTCATAACACCCAATTAGAAACGCACTTGCTCGGACCAATCAGCGTAATTCAGTCCATTAAACTTTATAAGCCCGCTGCTTTGAGCATACAGGTTTATAGTGGCTGCAGAAAAAACATTCTCAAAATAAATATTTTGACCAAATTAGATCCAGACAAAAACTTTTAGACATGCATCTAAAATCATCTTTGGATGAATTTTAAATACAAACATTAAAACTGTCAAAAGATAAACTTTTACAGATTTTTCAAACATAATTAGATCTTTACACATGCTATCTTTGGATATACATGTTATTAAGAATGTTGATCAATCTCTTTCATATTTTAATTATAAGCAATGATTCACCTTTGGGCGACCTCCATACTTTATAATTAATAAGATTAATTGTACGATCATTATAACAACATTTGATATGACCGGACAATAGAAAAATACTCAAATAAATGTCAATAACTTTCTAGTTATGCCACTTTGGTGACGACTAACTTGTACTATACATTGATCATTTAATCGGTATTTCATTTCATAAGAAACAAATATAAGAATATGCTATTTCAATGTACTAGGACGAACACTATTATGTCCAGTACAAAATCCATACAAAATAGCATAAACAAACTTTCATATGATCAGCAAAGAGACCATAAAAGAGCATTAAGACAACAGAATAAACAACTTTCATGGTGAACAAAAGTGCTGTATCCTTGCTCTGATACCAAATGTAAGCGGAAACTTTAATTTACAATTTGCTTGTTCTTTCAAATGCACAGCCTTTGCAGAACTCCTATTCAAATGAACAGTGGAATATTTCTTTTATAGCGAATGAACTGTTCAGCGGGCGCATATGCAGTCGCCGCATGCAGCCGCCTGTTCGCATCGTCTATGCGCGGTTCTGGCTGCATATTTGCACAAGAAACTGCATGCAATAACCGCCCAAAGCAATCATGTGCATGTAGTTTAATCTGTCATTAAGCAAAATTAAAAAAAACAGCCTGCTATCAACTGCTATGCACTGGCTATGCAATGCATTGAATGTTGCCATGCAAATGTACTACAACGAGCAGTGATACGTGCCATTCATTAATTTATTAATACACACATATAATTTATTTAGCAAAAGGAGACAAGAAGGTTTTAAAACCCAATAATTCTAATACTTTAAATCTAGCAACCATCATACTAAATCTTTTATAATTAGAATTAACCCAATAAATTACATGGGACACTTTTCCGTTAATTAAAATTAACATAATATGCATACATGCACAGAAAACACTATGTTAATTTGGTTAGCAAATATTGGTTTTATTAGTCCTGTACTATTGCAGTGCTGCCTCATGGGGTTTGTAATTTTTAGTCAGACTGGCAGTATTATCTTTCACTGCATTATATTGACTGCCTTTCTCCTGACAGCAATATTTAGGAAATCTAATCTGTATATTAGGAATATGTTGATGAAATATTCGATTGCCATTTTGACATATGCATAGGTGGGTTCTTTTGGGCTGGAGGTTATGGCTTTTGGCTTAAATTTATGAATTCTGGCTGCTTACGAGAGAGAGTACGGAGATAGAGATACTCGTGTGTGATTTTGGCCAATATAGATGAAGTCAGGACAGTGTACTATAATCGATTTGTATACTCCATCTTGAAAAAACACTTCGTTTGAAAGATAATTACTGTAGAAAGCCAAGCTATAGCCCAAAAAACCCAGCAAAAAAAGTGTGTACGGGTTTTTTCGCAAGAATCTAAGGACCTTTTTGTGAAAACCGGGGACCTAAATGTAATTACCAAATCTTTACGGACTGTTTCGCGGAGGGCTGACACGTGGATGATCTCGGGGACAGAGAGTCCCCCAGCTTTAATATACGGAGTATTCGTGTGTTGCCTCCAGTGTATGCTACCCTCCTTTCCGCTGGCCATATTTAAGATATTGGTGGGATTGATACTGCGCTGCCTCGCGACTTGGTATGTAAATCTTCGTCTCAAAAGACAACAACATGTCGACTAAGTAGTTAGCACTGCGTTTCTGGTGTCAACATCCCTGACAAGACATTTGCTGTGGTGCATGAAGTACATCAACCAGTGCAGCCACTGCGAGTTTAGTCATACATGCCCATATCGCAAAATTCTTGATAGTACAGTACAGCACAGAGGAATATCACAATATCTCTTTTCGAAAAAAGTTTCATCGATCCAAGGAACTGGGTATAGTCCAATTTTGCTGTGTTTACATTTTCTTTCTGACCTTTTGTGCAGTCATAGCTTTATCCTAAAATTGTCTGCTGCAACCTATAGAAGATGTTTGCAAAGCCTTGCGGATTTGTCAAGTAAGACATTATTGTACATTTCCTTTTAAAAGAAGCGACAGAGTAATTTCTCCACTGCAGCTCTTGGTTTCACATAATGCATTTGTATTGATGTGTTTGTGTGCAAATGTGTATGCACGATGCCGTGATGTATGGTGTGTCCATGATGGCCTCCAAGTGCTGGCCAAGTTTTGGTAACCTTTCAGATTATCGCCATTTTCTCATGCCTTACATTTGGTTTTCGCCAGGAAAACTCGATCTTTAAGGGCAACTAGCTGAATGCTCGTGTGTTGCTATGGATTTTAAAATTTTATCATACTATATGTTCTAAAACTAACGGGTGGTAAATTTATTGGAACATGCATATAAGTATGTTCTAATTTTTTTTAAATCCGTAGCAACACACGGGCATTCAGCTAGTATAGGCCAAACGAGGGAATGTGTGCGAATCTGAGAAAACTTCATTAGAAAATGAAATAGGAGAATCAAATACAACGGGCGATGCATTAAAGCAACGAACATAGGGTGCGGGTGCGGTGCGGCTGATAGCTTTTGATTCTAACATGAGCGTTTATATGAAGGAACTAAATATTGATATGTCGCTCTAAAAATGCTATCCCAATAAGCCGTTTCAAAACAGTGATGGAAAAGCCAATCTGTTTATTTGTTCGGAAAAAGCCATAAATAATAAAGTATAAGCCATAAGGCAAAAAAAGAGCAATAAGCTTCATATCTGGAAGCGCACACACCATTTGTGGAGCTGCTTGCATCCGCAAGACCAACACAAAGTGCCCAGCTAGAGCTGTAAACAAGCAGAGTTTTAGCGAGCTCCAATCAGGGTTCTAGCTTCGAATGGAGCTCGAGCACGACGAAGGTCCAAAAAGCTCAAGCTCAGCTCAGCAAGGCTCGACAGCAACAAAGAGTTAATAACAAAAATTTTAAAATTTACGTAAAACAGTCCGTATATATTGGCTGTTCAAATTGGAGAAGTGATTTGTGTTATAAAGAGAAAAACAAACAGCTCAAACGACCACGTTGTGGGCCCCGGTGTCCCAAAAAAAATTTAGCAGGGATTAGCACTTTCATTCCATATGTGAACCCCTAAACTAAATTTAGTGTACCCGGTTCTTTCCTTGAAACTCAATGAAGGGAGCACTAGTAGCCCAAATTCTTAGTAGCTAGTAGCAGTCCACGAGAAACATTTGCTTTCGTCAGTCTATGAGGCACTACAGCAAACTGAGCCAACACTAAAGCCAGTGTAAGAGGGAGAACCGCAACAGGCCACGACGTACATTTGATGATCCTAAGCATGTCAGCTCGCAACAACCATCGACGCTTGTTCGCCTCACATGGTCGGTCAGGAGATGTGCAATACGTCCGCCACACAGCCGCACCTAGCTAGACAGTGACCAGTCGTCAAAGAATAGGTGAAATCGGCACCACTGGCCACCCTCGCCTACCATCTCACCGTGCCATCGCCTTGTCCCTATTGCCTCATGCCCTCGCCGACTAAACGAAGCATAGGTCCATCCGATCAATATATACTTTGCTCTAAATTTCTCTCACTTATTCCAATTTGTGTGTTAGGGTTTCAATGTGATGATTGTTGGTTGATTTTTGTCGAATTGTAGGTTACGAATTAGGGTTTTAATTTTGATTTTTAGAATACCAACCTAGCTCGTTGCAAATCGGGGGTAAAATATAGTATTTGACCGCAACATCAAGTATGTAAGTCACTGGACATATTTTCTATTATATTGTTTTTGAACTATTGAACGTATAAATATCTAACTAGTTTTTCAATTAATTGGTAATAATGTCATAAATGATATACTTATTTGTTATATGTAGAAATAATTATTAACGAAAATTACTAATGATATTATTGCTCATCGCTTTTATGAACTTGAAAGAATGTAAATACTAAAATATAGTGCATTAACTTATATTTAATCATTCTACTATTATTTACTTGAAAACATTTTGTAATTTTGTTCTTTTTTACAGGCCATTGAGACTGAATGATGTATTTTATCAATACTGACCAACTTTGTTTGTGGTTTTACCGTTGCTTCCTTTAGTTTGCTACCATGGTTAAATATTTTGCCAAATTTTGCCAAAATTTTGGCAATTTTGCTCCTTTCGAAGGGTACCAAAAGGAGGAGCATTTGGCCAAATTTTGGCTGAATTTATCCTCATTTTAAATTTGCCCAAATTTTGTCCAAAGTTTGGTTAAATTTTATCAAAATTCAAATGATGTTTGGAAATTTCATTTGAAATTTTAGCCAAAATGAATGAAATTTTGTCATTTCGTTACTTTGGTCGCCCTGCGAAATTTTTTCATACCGAATGATTTCCCCTGTTTGCTGGAACTAATCAATATTATTATCGGGCTTTTTTATTTTGGTAAATATTTTGATCACTACTTCTTTATCATCATACACTATCGTCAGTTATGTTAAAGTATTGATGCTAAAAATTACCTGACACATTACTATTTAGCACAGCATTGCTTGAAAACTACATATGTTGTTTTATATATAGTGAAGTGGTGAATCCCGATTATTTTTATTCTAGTTTTGCCCTGGCCTAAACCTCATGATTCTATCCACAACTTATGGATCTAGAGAGTTGAACCAAAACTTAGTCAAAAGAAAGAGATTAGAGAATAGAAACTGTTGGGAACAAAAGGAATGAAGAAGAAATTAGAAGCCACATAAGGCATGAGAAATTAGCCAAAACCTTGATTTAATTAGCAAAGGGAAGCCAGCCGTGTACTACTTGAATCCTTGGAGGGATATGTGGGTCTCTAGAGCCAGAGAAAGGGGACTTAGGAAAGGGCGTGAGGCAATTGGCGGCTGGGTTAGAACTTACTAGTTAGTTATTAGGGTTTGGGGAAAGAGAATAAGGGCCTTGGATCGTAGTGGCTCAACTAGAATTCGAGCCTGTCTCATCCGAGTTCGTATAGTTTGTTAAGCCCGAGCTTTGTTTACAGCCCGAGCTCTTGGCCTTAGCAGTAGCGCTTGTGTGAATGAACCGAATATCGATAAGTTGCTTCGAAAAGACAATAGAGGAACTGTCACATTTATTTGTTCGAGCGAAGTTATAAGCCATAAGCTGAAAAAAGAGATCGAAGTTTAGGAGACTGTTATATGGTGAACCTTCAGTAGTTTACTAACTAGTGAGCAATTTCTTTTTCTAGTATTAATGCGTTAAAAGTTGATATTTTCAACTTGAAACTAAGTTGGAATTTTTAAAATTTTAAACTATATGTTGAAATTTCAAATTTTCAAGTTTAAAGTTGGATTTTCGAGTCGAAATTTTCATTAGCTAGATAATACTAACTAGTTAGTCAACACCCCTAGTTTTGGTCACCATCCAAAATTACCCTCGAGTATGAGTGGTAAAGCTATTAATTTTAATGGAGGGATTCTGATGTATTTTGTATTTGGTAGAGCAAGAAAGAATCGGCTGGTTTCACTAAGTAGTTCACAAAAAAAACCAGCTAGTTCACCTGGTTTTTTCAAGTGCGATTATGTTAGACCATGTGGATGGTTGTAAAAGTTTCATTCAGCTTCGACTGATTTTGCTCAACTCCATGTGGTTTTGGTCAGCTCCGAGTGGTTTTGATCAGCTCCGAGTTGTTTTGGTCCAGTCCGAGTGGTTTTCATCGAGTCCGAGTTGTATCAGACGGCTTCCGAGTATCTTTGGTGTATCAGACAGCATTCAAGTGCTATTGGAGCATCGGACGGCCCAAGTAGTACAGATGCATCGGACGGTGTCCGAGTAGGATTGGTGCATCGGATGGTTTCTGAGTGGCACGGATGCACCAGACGGTGTCAGAGTAGCATTGTCACATTGGACAGTTTTTGAGTGGTATTGACGCAACAGACGGTGTTCGAGTACCACCAAAAGATCGAATGGCTTTTTCGACTATGGTGCTTCGATTACGGTCTTTTCGACCATGATAGACTTTGACAACGTCCGGCTTCAACTATGTTCGACTTCGACCATGATAGAACAACCATTGATGGTAATCGTAGCTATATTACTTTTTCATGGTCATAGCTACAATACTTTTTCATGGACGTAGCTACAGTAATTTTCCATTATCATAGCTGCAGCACTTTTTTATGGTCATAGCTACAATAACTCGATACTCATAGACTGTCATGATCGGTGCCTGATACTCGTAGACTTTACTGGTCGATACTTGATAGTTCATGACTTTTGTGATCGATAGTTGTAGACTTTACTGGTCGATAGTCTTAGACTTTGTTATCAATAGTCGTAGACTTTTGTGATCGATAGTCGTAGACTCTTCTAGTCAGTAGTCTTAGACATTGGGATTAGTACTCGAAAACTTGTGGTATATGATCGATACTCGGTAGTCGGTACTTGATGGTTCTGGTCGGTAGCAATGCTTGCTATTCCTGAGTGTTTTGAGCAGAGTGATGGTAATTCCTGACTACTTGTAGTTTTCGAATACTTGATGAACTAGCGGTCGTAATGAGTGATCTGAGGCTATTTTCTGGATAGCGATGAGATGTGTGGTCGTGAATAACCTGGTTGATGATGATGGATGGTTAAAGGTGTGGTTTAAGTGTGTGTGCTGATGACAGTCAAGTTGTGGAGAACTTGTGCCAAGAAAATGCTCTTTGGTCTTTGCATGTGCAGGTGGGCATGGAGACGATTATGGTCGGTGACAAGGAGGATCGGGTTTAGGATGGGGGGGGGGTCTGAAATCTAGACAGTTGAGAATGTCACACGAGATGGTGGGGCTAATGCTGGAATATATGGAGATCAAAGGTGGTGATGCGTGGACAAGCTATGGGCGGTGTCGGAAGTTGTTGAGGCATGATGAAGATACGAGAGGTGCAATCCTAGAGACTTCATCACGTGTTGGGTTAGGAGTTGTGAATGGAGTCCATAACTTAGAAGAAATAGAGTTTGGTTAAAACCCATGTGAAGGGTTTCGAGTCCATTGATTTGAGGTAGAGATAAGATTTTGTGTTTGTCTTTGAGTCGAATACGGTTTAAGCCTCTAGCATATAAAAGCAGAGGTAGGCTAGGGGTCTTAGCTAAAAGATTTGATGAGTCTTTTTGTGCTAGGGTTTTAGGGATGCTGTGAGGGTGCTTTGTAGCCACAAACACGATATAGAAATAATAGATCAGATCTATTCCAAGAAAAGTTAGTCGGCGTCGGTAACGTATTTTCTTACCATCATTTTTCTGTGTCTTCGCTGGTCCTCAATTCGGGTGGTTGAAGCGCTCTAGCAGTCGGAAAGTTCGAGCGGTCGTAGTGTTCGAGCAGAGGAAGATTTTGACTACGTGCAAAGGCAGTCGAGCGAGCGATCGAACAACGTGTGGTCGAAATCTACATCTGGTAATTTAGATTGTTTTTCTGGTTTGAGTTTTTGGTTTCAAGTTCCAAAAAATAGAGACGAACATTCACCCCCTCTGATTATGCCATACGATCCTACAGATTGAGTAAACAAGTCTTTTTTATTAGGGTGAACCGAGCCGTCAAACCCAATTTTTCCCATTTTACCCTGTTGGACTAGGTCGCAGTCTTGTCTATCATTTTCCCCTCGAACAAACCTTGCAAATGTGATCTGCTTAGAGCAGCTCCAAAAGATGGGCTAAATTTGATCTCCTATAATCTCATTTTAGGGGACATGCCAAAAAGTTGGGGATCAATATAACTCCTTTGCTCCAACAGTCATCCCCAAAATTGGTCCCCTAAATATTTTAAATCTGCTACATGGGCTTATGGGCCATATTAGTTATAAATCGGCCCAGCTGCCGAGCCTGTTCACCACCAAGCGCCGCCCCTATTCATGCCCTTGCAACGCCGCCCTGTTCATTCCTTCTAGCGCCGCCCCTGTTCGTTCTTCGTAGCGCCACCCATTTCAACCAACCTGCTCCTCCATTTATTTTATCACGGTAATCTCAACGAACGCCACTGCTCTTACTGTAATCTCCATGTGCATGTGAACTAGCTAGCTAGTTGGAGCCTAAAATTTATTTTATCTGCTAGTGTTTTGTACAATAGATTTTCTGCTAGTTTTAAATTTTGTACAGTATGGTTGTGCATACTAAAAAGGATATTTTTTAATTGAAACAGTTGTTGGAAATAATCTTGTCATTAGTATTCTTGTACTCTGATCTGGCATGAGTTTTGTTGCATGTATGTGTTGCACGTTTTTACCTGTCGTAGGAGTGCATGCATTAGTGGTGAAGTTAGTTAAGGAATAAGTCTAGCTTGCATGTAGAAGGCCTTGTGCGCATGCAGGAAATGGTCCAGATTTGCATGCATGCATTGGTCAGTTGAGTAGGCGCTGAGATCCAGTTATTGCAGCTAGTGGCTGCATGCACGTATGAGTAGGCGCTAAGATCCAGTTATTGCGGCTAGTGGCGCAGGTAGAGTAACAGGCTCATTAGCTGGTGTGTCTTTAAATACCAACTCTATAATCAGTTTGCTTGAGTGAGCAGTGAACAAAGAAGGGAACATTTGCTTTGTGAACTAAATACCTTCCAGTGTTTATCTCTCTCCACTCTTTATGCTTTGTGCACGTATGATTTTTTTTTTGCAGTCGCACGCAACGGTAGCACATCGTGATGAGTGATGATGACTTCCTCATGGAACTTGCCATGGAGTCCTCGTCATCAGATGATGACGATGATTTCATTCTTGCCGCAGCACATATAGTGCACAACCATTCTAAATTTGTGCCACCACCAAAGCATCGCGGTTCTATCTCAGGGCATAAAGTAGTGCATCGAAATCGAGAAGCAGGACATTTGAGATTGTTCAATGATTATTTTGCCGATGATCCCATCTATGGCCCTAATTTCTTTAGGCGTAGGTTCGTATTTAGTTATTATTTTGGTTTTCAACTTTTTTGCAGATCGTAAATATGTATGGCTTATTCTTACCTTTTGCGTAGGTTTAGAATGAGAAGGTCCCTGTTTTTACGCATAAAGAATGTTGTAGAAGCTCATGATGACTATTTTGTGCAGAAGAGAAATGCAGCTGGCATACTTGGGTTATCATGTCTGCAGAAGGTGACGGCAGCATTCCGTATGCTAGCTTATGGTGTCGCAGCGGATGCTACGGATGACTATGTTCGAATTGGAGAAAGTACCACTATAGAGAGTTTGAAAAGATTTGTCAAGGCTGTTATTCAAGTTTTTGGACAGGAGTACTTGAGATCGCCTAATGAAAATGATACTATTCGGTTACTTGCCCTTGGGGAGCAAAGAGGTTTTCCCGGTACGCTAGGTTCTATAGATTGTATGCATTGGAAGTGGAAGAATTGCCCTGTTGCATGGCAAGGTATGTACAGTGGTCATGTGCAAGAGCCTACAATAATTCTAGAAGCGGTTGCTTCCCAGGATCTCTAGATTTGGCATGCGTTCTTTGGTATGCCTGGGTCTCATAATGATATCAACGTTCTTCAGCGTTCTCCACTATTTACGAAGCTAGCTAATGGTGAAGCTCCAAAAGTAAATTATACGATCAATGGTCATGAATATACAATGGGATATTACCTTGCAGATGGCATATATCCTTCTTGGGCAACATTTGTGAAGACCATACAGATGCCACAAGGTAATAAGAAAAAATACTTTGCAAAAGCACAAGAAGCGGTCAGAAAGGACGTGGAAAGAGCATTTGGAGTTTTACAAGCTCGTTTTGCGATTGTACGTGGCCCAGCTAGATTTTGGGATGAAGACACGCTCAATGATATCATGAATGCTTGTGTCATCATGCATAATATGATAGTAGAAGACGAGCGAGATGAACAAAATGATTTGAACTTTGATTGGACGGGTGAACCCGTCGCAGTTTCACATGAGCATAGTGCTGATATTCATGAGTTTATTCAAGCCCACATGAAAATTAGAGACAAGGAAATCCACTCCCAGCTTCAACAAGACCTAGTGGAGCATCTGTGGCAGCGCCATGGAGACCAATATTAAGATTCAATAAACTATTTATCTGTGTTTTCAATTAATTTTCCTTTAGTTGTTTTTTCTGATCTGAAATTAAATTAAAACACTATTGTTCTAATCTGAAATAAAGACACCATAACATAGTTCTGAAATTAAATTAAAACACTATTGTTCTGATCTGAAAACAAATGAAGACCATACAACATAGTTCTGAAATTTAACCCGACTTAGAGGAATGTCGAGCTACAATCTCATTCCGTAGGCTCTTGTAGAACTGTTGTTGTATGTCTGATAGGCCAGTAAAGTCCATGGTCATAATTCTTTCTTCTTCTATCATTCTTTTCAAACATATCTCATCACTCATAAGTTCTAACTTCTTTTTCTTATTTTCCACCTTCACCTGTTCTAGCCGAATCCTTTCCCTTTGTAAAGCATAAGCTTCTTTGAACCTGTCATCTTTCTTACGCTCTTTCTCCGCATCACTCACTTCTCTCTTTGCCCACAAATGATCTAATGCCTCCATGTAGCCAACCTGTCCTTGTCGCAGTGCTTCTTTCGCCCTCTTCCTACCCATTGGTCTGCTTTGTGTACCTTCACTCTCTGGAGTTGCATTTTCATTTATCTCGTCATTAGAAGAACAATCAGGAGGGCTTGATTCAGAGGCTGTCTTTTGTTTTTTGTGAGCAGATTTCTTAGCAGGCTTCTCAGCCAAAGATCTCTGCTTTTCATGCAACTTTGGTTGTGTCCTCAACAGTACATAGCAATGCATTAATAGGAATGACTTCTTGTTGATATCTTCAGCTTCATACAATGCTTTTGCTTGCTCTAGCTGCACAAAAAAAATAAACATTTGTTAGTTAGTTCATTTCAAAAGTTATACATATGAAGCAAGTAAAATATACAAGGAGGCAAAATAACCTTGTCTTCTATTGTCACCCCGCTCTGCCTTCTACTCTCAATTCGACTAATACATCCACAGAACTTGTTTACGCCATCTTGTATAGCTTTCCAACGATGAAAAAGAGAATTTTCAGAGCGATCTGATTGGAATTCCTTATTGGAATGAAAATACTCATGTACTCTTCCAATATGCTCCACGAGTTTGATTAGTGCCATGGATAGGATCAATACTTGTATTCAACCATGCCGACACCAATAGCTCATCTTCCGGCCTGCTGAAATTCTTTGTCCTTTTTTGATTTGGTCTCAAGGAGGGTGTATGATCCACATTCTGTGATGGTTGCTCCTCAACAAGGCCAAGTCCTTCCCAAGCAAATTCACTATTTCCATTTGATAACAAGTTTGTAAAATAGCCATCACCATCCATGGTTCAGTACTATTTGAAACAAAACAATCCAGGAACAAAAATTAAGAATTCAGGCCACTTGCTAACAAGATTATGTGTAATTTGGAGTGAAACAAGCAATGGGAGTTACCTGTTTATGTAGTTGTGTAAAACCTGTCAGGTACTTGCTTTAGTTTACTTCCTAGAAGGTAGAAGTCTTTCAATCACTTTCCTCAATCTGGTTACATGGGCTGTCAAAAAAAAGAAGCCATATCAGCAGCCATGTTCAATTGATACCTCTGTAATCGGCAGCAAGAAAAATGAGGATGAAGCATCTAGTGCTCCTATAATTTTGTTGAATGCTAGACATGGCAGTTTTGTTGAATGCTAGACATAGGTATTTCATTCACAAATAGATAGTGCTCCTATAGTAAACAGATGGTGCTATTGCCTCAACATTTCTCCTTGCATGAAGTATTATTTACTAGTGTTTTCTCCATCTGTAAGCATCATGCAGTATGTTCTCCATCTCTCTACTGAACAGGATTCTGGAATTGATTGATTATCCTTGAATTAGTAAAAGATTCAGCATACACTGTATGATTAGTGCAGCATCATACATAAAAGATTGTCTTAATATAATGTATCATGCTGCACTATCTCCCAGTGTATGCGTGCATCTGTTCTATTCCACAGTAAATTTACTAGCTCTGCCCCATTCATTCACAAGGTCTGCAGTCTGGATGCACAGAGAGGAAAATGGCGATGCGAGCTTACCAGGGAGGAGTGCATGGGGATGTGGAGCCCAGGCGGGAGGGCGCTCGTGCGCCCGTGCGCGGCCGACGAGGAGGTGTCTATGCACGGGCGGAGGGGATGTGCGCGGCTAGCGGAGACGCGCAACGTCCGGCGAGGAGGTGCCTGTGTGCGGCCAGAGGGGATGTGCCTGGAGGCAGCCGGCGGAGAGGCGCAGGCGGCCAACATGCTCCAACAGCGGGGGCGCCAGTGGGGAGCCGCGCCGGCGGGGAGAAAGCTGCCGACGCCCTCAGGTAGGTTTCACGCAGCGCGAAGGAAAAAAAATTGGGCGCGGAATCGCCTACTCGCGCGCGGCAACGGTGATTGGGGACGCGTGGGGTGAGGCCAATTTTGGCTCCGGTGGGGTGAGATATTGGGGGTGTTAAAATTTTTAGTGGTGGTTTTGGGGATCTTTTGGAGAGGGTTTTTTTTCACTAATCACCAAAATTTGTTTTAGGGGATGTTTTAGCCCATCTCTTGGAGTTGCTCTTATATACCTTGCAAATGAGCAGACGAGCTTACCTGCTGCTCGCTGAGTTGCTCGCTCGACCTATCGGAGGAACTCCACGACATGGATTGGCGGCAACCACGAGTTGTTCAGGAAGCATCCGTATTGTGCTCGCTGCCTTCACAACTCCATATAACACAAGCAGTTTCGTTTGCTCCCAATTTAGAATCTTTCTTCCTTGTTCTGAATCAAAACCCAAGGTGCTCGAATGCTCTCTCTCTCTCTCTCTTTCATGATGGCCGGCCGGCTGCTGTTAGCGGTGCTGTCTGTGCGGTTCCACCGGATGCTAATATTACTTCAGGAGATTAAGGTATACGTTTCTTTCTGCCTCAAAGCAAGATTGTGTTTTCATTTCTTCGTTTTAGGTGACAGATAGCTGTCCCAAACTTTTCTTTCTTTTGATATCAATCTTTTTTTGGGGCGATCTTAATTATAATTACACCTTTCTCATGTCTTCTCTAAGAAAAGCCATGGCTCAAATAGAAGCTATAGCTTCCGGTCGATATACCGTACCAATTAACTATTTCATTGATTTTCTTAAATCAACATTTTAATCCAACAACATTCTTCCAAATTCACAAATGATAAAGCGTGTCCAATGATTAACTCTTCATTTGGCAACTGCAGTTTTTAAAAGAAAATGGGTAAATGCATATAGATAACGACAAGCTAAAAATGTTGTGCTAAAAGTTCTCTTTTTATGCTCACCATCTACCCTGAAGGCCTGAAGTAGAGCCCCGGGCACTACTGAAGTCCCTTTGGATGCTTGTGGTTCATGGCGTCCTGCAGCGGGCCTTCCACGCTTGTCCGCCCACCTGCCTCTTCACGACTACCACGATGGTCTCATCGCCTGGCCATTGCTTCTTTGCAATTTGGGGTGCAATCGAATCGGATTCGGACGGACATTGTTCATATCGTATCTTAACCTTTTTTTCAAATTCATGAGTCGGATATGGTAAGACCGAGTATGAATACGAATTCGAAGTTTCGGATAAAATTCCATCGGGATGGATACACGACGGTTTTGAATTAAAAACAGATAATATGTGTATACATAAAGGAATATATATTGAACCATACAGCTATCATGTCAAGCCTTCAACTAATAATAAATTCATCTAGATTACTTAAGTACGATAACCAATACAACTCAAGTTCAACGTAAGCGATAAATTCATACATAAGTTCGAGAACCGATAAATTCATACGCGAGTTCAACATAAGCGGGAGGATTGGTGGCGATTGGCTAGAGTGGTTGGACTCTAAAGTTAGGTTCAGACTTAAGTAAAATCTAGACCAGTTGATGTCAATGATGGTTGATGGGCTGGGCTGGTTAGGGTACTAACTTGCTTATCAGATATTCAATCAAATAGTATCTGGTACACCGTTTACCGACGCTATTAGGTCAGATCTTAGCTCACCCATTTTTGCTACCGTATCCGGCAATAACTATCTGGTACTGATCAGATTCAGTACCAGATAATAAATTACCTTCCCATATTCGGTACCTATTGGATTCGGTATCGGATACCAAATTACATTCCCGAATTTGATACCAGATCAATCAGAATTAACCCATATCGTTTGCACCTCTATTTGCAAATCTAGGTACAACGTTAGCCATACTATTATGATCTCTCGTGTTTCGTAGGAGAATAAAACATTTTGTACAATAGCCATTCTTGTTTTGGAACTTTCTAAAATTTATGAAGATATAAAAGGATAAATATTGTTTTAGACATCCCTCCTTCACTCTACTTTAAAACAGGATGTCTTACTACCTCTATCTCCTAATTTCTCTTAGTTTGGTTCTTCTACTGTAACATTCCAAAGTAGGATTAGGATCCATGAGGGACTGAGGGTGAGGGCAGGATTAAAATCTCAATAAAAAAATTCCTTCTTTTATTATTTGCTAATAGAGGGATTATTTTAATCAGCTGGAATTAATGGCTTTGGGCTGAAATGAAATAATAACAGTTGGAAGAAGTAGTTTTTTGAAAAAAAATTGGAGAATGGCTTTTGGAAGACGTGGGCGTGAAGAAGGCGACAAAGGCCGGCAGATGGCTTTTGTAAGTGGCTTGGAGAAGCTATTTTTACAAACCGAGGTGTTCAAATTGGCTTATGACTTCTCCAAACAAAAACCGAAAGCCGAAGTTGATTTGAACACCCTAGAAAATTGCTCTCATAGCACTCGTTTCTTTCCACAATAGCATTTTGGAAATTTGTGCCTTACCTCGTCTCCTCCGTCTTCTTTCCACCCTCTTCTTCATACTCTTCACTATGGCCATCAACTCTGCAGGACTGATGATGATAATCCAAGAGGGCATGAATGATTCCCAAAACTTTTCCCTCTAACATATTCAAAATCTTCACTTGGTGACTGATAGTCACAAAGTTTAGATCGCACCAATATGTCTAAACAATACAAAACTAGAGCCAAGAGTCAACATAATCAACTATCTCCTACATAGGTCCGATTGAAGGGCTGGTCAAACCGTCAGCGTATGACCGATCACACTAGTAGATCAGTCTGACCGTAGGTTTAGAGCCAGTCCAACTGGTCCCCTATTCTTAGCCCTAAAAACCACTTGGGTCAAATGCTCATATCTCAAGAACTTGCCTAATTCTCATCTAAGCATATCCAAATTTTGCATGAGACTTTTTCAAGGTAATAGGAACCTAAACCAAATGTTCTTGGTCTTGAGTTTACCAAATTGAAGATAATTGAACCTATTTCACAAGAGCACCAAAAATCCTAAATCTCAAATTACTTCTTGCTCATTAGGATCTAAGACATGAGGTCTTTTAGATCTATTCCCATATGTACTAGCAAGGTAATTCAAGCGAGAGAGTGGGCTGGAACTCTCACTAACCCGAAATCACAAATCTAGCTCAAGAATAAGCAAAACCAAGTAGTAACACAAACAAGAATATGATTGAGACAAAATTTTGATTTATTATAGTGGAGGATGAGATTTACATACTTATGGATGATTACAAAGTGTAGACAAAGCACCATCCTTTTCCCTCTCAAGTTCTCTCTCACAACCATGGAAGGAGACAAGGTGGTAGAGTAAAAACTAAACCTTATAATCCTAGGATCTACCATCTCCTATTCTCCCCCTCTAAATAACTAGCACAACCCTAATGGGTCCAACCCATTAAGCTTACCAAGGAAACTTGTCAACCCCACCAACATGGGTTTTATATACTCACGCATGCTTCTCAAAGCATTTACAATACTAAACCCGCTAAATCTTTAACGATTGATTGACTTGTCAATTCCAGCTCTCCTTGACCTAAACCACTTCTCCTTTGTGTCTCTTCATGTCACAATTTTGATCAAAATACCATAATGAAGTTTTTGGGCATTTTGAAAGCATCGAGGCCCCTAAAAATGGTTTTGGTAATTAATGACAATATGTGAATATGGGACTAATATGTTTATCAAGTGTTTAAAAGGTTTAGTCCCAATGACAAATGTGAGTTGCATGCAAAAGCTTAACATGAGGATAAATGTGGCACAAGACAAAGGTATAAGTAGTCTAGGATCTCTTTTTGATTTTATCGGTCTTAGGAGAAAGGATGGAAGATCTGATTACAGATTAAATATTGTACTATTAAGAGAGATCATGGCTAGTAGCTTGACAGCATATTCTTATGTCATTTGGATCAATTTAGGATCATGCATGCACTTAAAACTAAATTGCTAGCCAACTGTGCATTGTTAGGAAAATCGGTAGTATCGGTGTATATTTAGTAGTACTATAGCAGTGCAGTACTACCGAGAGCTAGTGCGGTACTACCAGACCCCAGAAGTATCGACGTGTAGTTGGCGGTACGTTTCCTAAAGAGTTTCCATGAAGCTATTCTATTTTTCTAGAAAACGGTAGTACCAGAGATTGAACGGCAGAACTACTGCAGCCTGGTACAACCACACCTCCTGAGCGGTACTACTAGAGCTCAGAAGTTCTGAAAATCTGGGTTGTACATTTTTTCCAGAGAGCGCCAAGTTTTAGGCCTCAAGACAAATGGAAGTGCCGCTTTAGGAATCAGAACTACTGAATATCAGAACTACCGTGCTTTCAACGACAGTAGTACCACGCTGACTTTCAACAGCTAGTTCAAAAGCTTTGAAATAGACGTTACTGTAGTGTCAGACCAGGTGCAGAAGTACCAGAATTTGCATTGCGGTACTTCTACTCGCCCTGATTTGTCAGGGATTGTCTTGTAATGGCTATATTTAGTTGGTAGAGGTATAAATACCTCCCCACATGCTCAAGGACAGAAGTTAGAGACCCTATTGAATATCCTTGAGCTAAACGCACTTCTCCCACATGTCATTTACTCACTTGACATTCATTTGAGGTAGTTGAGCCAAAAATCAAGTGCATCATTCTAGATTGATCCTTGGCACTTGATTTCTGTCAAGCGAAACTTTGGTTTGTTACTCTTGGTGTTTGCCAGCACCTAGACGGCCTTGGCGGAAGATTGTGAGGTGACCTCTTCAAGAAGATTGTGAAGATGCCCGGCGCCAATTGGTGAGTGGTTCACTGCTCACCATCTCCGGAGCAGAGGAAGAGCAACCACTAGTGGATTGAGGAGCGAGGCTTAATTCACAGAGCTGGTCTAAGTTGCTTGGACTTTCCTCAACATAGACTAGGGGAGACCAATAAGTCTTCGACACCACAGAAAAAAACTTCCCTTGTCTCTTGGTTATTTCCTTGCCTCTACATTCCACATTTATATTTCTAGCTTTGTGATTGTTAATATTGTCATATCTAATTATGCTAGAAATATATTTCTAGAGAGTAGTGCTTGTGGTGTCTTAGCTATACTAGAATTGTGTGGGTTTAAATTGCTTTGAAATCTTGTCTAACTATAAATCGTGGTAATTAGTTTTAAAAGGCAAGAATTTTAGAACCTCCTATTCACCCCACTCTAGTCAGTTATTCTTGATCCTATAAGTAATATCAAAGCTTGATCTCTTATTGATTTAGACTTAGAGGGAAAACGATGGCTAATGAGGGTATTGCTATAGGAAAGACACCTCTTTTTGATGACTCAAATTATTCTTATTGGAAGATTAAAATGTCTATTTATCTTAAGGCCATTCGTCTGAGCATATAAAAAATTGTAAATGAGAATTATGTTATGCCTCTTGATCCACTACATTCCACGGAACAAGAGGAACATAATGCTCGTTTAGATGTCCAAACCATGAATACTCTTTTTGGTGCTTTGAACGTGGATGAGTTCAATAGACTAAGCAATTTGGAAACCTGTCATGATATTTGGACCACCCTCTCGGAAATCCTTGAGGGAACATTGTAACATCCCATTTCTAAAAATCTTGTGATGGTGCAAAATTTCAAAGCTTATGTTCTAAAATTCAAATAATTGTATTCTTCCAATCTAATAATCTTTTTGCTTTTTAAAAGAAATATAAAGAAGTGCATAATATGAGTAAATAAACATCTGCTAGCCCAAGGGAGAAATCAAAGACATCTTTCAAAATCAGAAAATTTTCAAGAACAAAATTTGCTTTATCTTTCAAAGAGGAAAGGGAAGAAAAAAATAAAATAAAATCAGAGCCATTCATCCCCGAGCTCACCCTTGCTCCCTCTCCTCCTCCCCCGCCTAATCGACTTTTCTCCCCCTACAGGCCGCCGACGAGCCCTCTTCTCCACCGACTCCGGCGCCGGATCTCCTCGGTGAACCACCGCACCCCGACCGATCCCTCGCTTCTGGAGCACCGCCTGGACCCCGCGAACACAGTCCCCACTTTGCCGAGCTCTGCCTCCCTCTCCGGTGAGCTGGCACTGTCGTCTTCCTCACCGTCAAGACCTCCCCCGCCGCCAGCCCGCTTGGCTCCACTCTGGCCACCGCTCGAGCCCCAGGTAAGCTTAAGATCGCCCGTAGATGCTCCCACAATGAGCAATTGAACTCTAATGGCCCGAGTCATCGGCACCCCATTTCACCTATTTCCGCCGCTGCCGTGCTCGTCTCCAGTCACCGCTAGGCCAAATCCGGCCGCCCCACTTCCCCCGAGGTGCGCGCGAGGCTACGGATCTCATTTTGGCTGACACCATCGCGCCACCGTGGCCCCGTCGCCGCAGGTTGGCTCCGCCGCCCTCACGGCCAGGACCAAGTTGCAGCCGAGAGCAAGCCCGAGCAGTAATTAAGCTAATTAACTGCATGTCCTAACCGACCATTAACCGTTAATGATGGGTCCTCCGGTCAGCCACTAAACGCTGTCCTAAGCAGACCGTTAACAGTTAATGATGTTGTTAATTGTGGGCCCACCTGTCAGCGGATCACCCTCTTTCCCTTTCTATTTTTCTGGATTTTCTGGGAATTAAAACTTTGAAAGGCTATTTCTCCCTCACCATAACTCCAAATTTATTGAAACCAGTTTCTAAATTTTTCTAAAATCAAGATCTACCTAATGGTTCTGGTTTGGTTCAGTTTAGAGTTCATTTGAGTGTTTGTTTTGTTTTATTTGATATTTATTTGCCTTCGCTCGTTTTGTGTTGTTTTCCGGTGCGTTCTTCTGAGTAGAGTTCGAAGACGTGAACGAGCCCCGGATTGAAGCAGCACAAGACCCCCAAGCTCTTGATCTAGGAGAGTCAATACTTTGATCATTTTGCGCCTATATTTCATGTGAAACTAAGTCCGTTTAACCTATCAAAATTGCATGCTTTACTTTATATGCAAACGTATGTCACTCTTAAGGTAGTTAAACATCCATATGTCTACCTAGTAATATGATACCCCATCCATAACTCTTGAGTATTCATGAACCTTGTCGCCCTAGATTATGCTATTAATATTGATAGATGTAAGCTAAATTTAAATGCCTTGCTAGTCCTGTCTAAAGTCCAGGGCACTAGTTGCCCTAATCATCACTTGTTAGACATGAAAACTTGTTTTGGGCAGTCACAGGAATTATGTGGCTGATTAATTATGGTATCTTATGTTACGCTTCTCAAAAACCCTAAAAATCTGCTATATCTGTTTGGGCAGATGGTAAGAATGGTGGGTGTGGATGTAACACATGGTTTGAGGTTAGTGGAATGAACCACCCAGACAAGTTAAGGACTTAATCCTGTGATGACCCCTCCGTGTACAACAGTGCAACCACAAGCTGGCATAATGTAGGCTTCGCCTAATAATTTACTAGACTCTCTAGTCATCTCACGGAGGACGTGTGTAGGTGGGTAATAAAAGCTCACGTGGAATGGGACACTAAATGTAGGTGAGTTTGCCAAGGCTAGCGTATGTGGAGAGTGGAGTCCGACTGTGCTAACCTGTGGTAGACATCCCGCACAACCTATGGGAGCAACCCCATAGGAGTGAGATGCTAAAGGGCGAGGTATTGTAAAGGCCTCGTGGTAATCTCTCGATCTACGTGACCAAGGAATCATGTAGAACCATCGGGATGATTTTCTCTTGTGGGTAAAGATGTACGGTCTCTGCAGAGTATAAACTATTCGGATAGCCGTGCCCACGGTCAAGGGCGGACATGGAAATCGTCCTTGAGTTAGTTCTATTTCAAAACTTTTGCTGGGCGGGAAGAAATCTGTCAGGTGGATGTGAACCTGACTTGTAAATTTTTCCTGGAGGGGTGTACTCCAGTGTTGATAATAAGGTGGAAGTAACCTCATGATCAAAAGTAGGCATAGGTGGATGGAACCATGAAATCGGAGGATGGAACCTACACCGTTATAATTTATTGCACATTTTCAATCATCTAAAGCATATGTTTTTGTGAAATGCTAGGTCATAGGATCGTTTAGGTATAATTATTTCTAAAGGTCGCTTTAAGCAAATAAAAGAACCTGAGCCACCCTTGTTTAACTTTGCATCAGTAATTATAAAGGGCAAGAAGATTACCACTTTCAAAACCAAGGCGGTATCAGGTGATGAGTCCGAGAATGAAGAAGAGGACTCCGAGGAGGATTTGACCCTCCTTGTGAGAAAGATGAAGAAGTTCATGAAGAGGCGCTCATACGAACCACTAGTCATGAAAGAGGCATGAAGGGGTGCTCATCCAATGACAACAAGCACTATAGCAACATCTGTTGCTATGAGTGCGAAGAGAAGGGGTACATTGCCTTTCAATGCCCCACGAAGAAAGATGACAAGGGCAAGTCATCCAAAAAGAAGGACTTCAATGACAAAATGAAGCTTTTTATGAAGCTTCACAAGGATGGCAAGAATGAAGCTCACATTGGAGAGTGGGACTCCGATGAGGAGTACACCGACTCCTCTTCCGATGAGGATGAGTCCCCCAAGAAGAAGGGACTTGTCGACTTCGCCATCAAGGAGGCATCATCTCTCTTCTCAACTCCTACATGCCTCATGGTAAAAGGAGAAAAGATAAAAACCCTTGATAATAATGAACCTACTTATGATGAGCTCATGGATATGCTAGTTGAAATAGATGAATATCTTAGAAAAGAAAAGTTAAAATTTGTCTTAAAGAGAGAGTATCTCTCTCTCTTAAAGATTCTTATAAGGAGCTAAAGGAACCTCATGACTTACACGTCCAAAAAAAATTCAAGCAAATATTGCACTAGCATTGGAATTACATGTGATATTTTTGGTGCTATGCATAGTGAAGAAATTGCTAGAACTAGTGTCTCTACTTCGTGTGATGATTTACTTGCCATGCGAGGTAGTTCTAATGTTGATTCTAATCATGGCAATATTAAGTCTTATGATGCTAAGATTATTGTTGAAAATAATGAGCTAAAGGAGAAAGTAAATAAAATCAACAAAACCTTGGAAAGGTGCTTCAAAGGTAAAGCCACTCTTGACAATCTATTAAGAGAGTAAAGGTGCTCATTTAATAAGGAGGGACTTGTGTATGTACCCAAGAAAGGCAAGAAACTGGCAAGCA
This sequence comes from Dendrocalamus latiflorus, assembly GCA_017311315.1. NCBI lineage: Eukaryota > Viridiplantae > Streptophyta > Magnoliopsida > Poales > Poaceae > Dendrocalamus > Dendrocalamus latiflorus. The sequence continues at coordinate 14,950,896 of CM029674.1, read as the reverse complement.
AGCCCATAAGGTTTGCGAGGCAAAATGGTAAATATTACCTCAAATGCTGGGAAATAGGACATATGCAACAAAATTGTCCAATTGGTAAAACTCAATCCATTGGATTATATGATTCTTGTTATATGCTTAAAAAATCTAAGGATGGTAGAGTCATTGCTAGATTTATTAGCACTTTGATTTTAAGCACTAAAATGAATGTTATTTGAGTGGCAAAAATCTTAGTCACTAACCTCCAAAAACCCAAACAAGTTTGGGTACCTAAAAAGGTTTGGCTTTCTTTTGTAGGTGAACTACAAGACCGATGGAAGGCACTGGGTGCTTGATAACAGTTGCACTCAACACATAACCGGAGACCGGAAGATGTTCACCACATTTGAGAATAGAAGCAATGAGAAGATCACATTTGGAGAAAATAGCAAAGGAAAGGTTCTAGATTTGGGTAAAATTTCTATCTCAAATGACCTTTCAATTTGAATGTATCTCTTGTAGAAACATTAAATTTCAATTTGCTATCCGTTGCTCAATTGTGTGATCTAGGCTTAATTTGCTCATTCTCTAAAGATGGAATAACCATTTCAAAAGAAAAGGAAAATGAATTAGTTTTTCAAGGTTTTAAATTTGAAAATCTTTATTTGGTTGATTTCTTCTCTAGTGATTTATGTTTAAAAACTTGTTTAATGGCAAAAACCTCTTTAGGTCGGTTGTTGCATAGAAAGCTAGGTCATGTGGGTATGATTCAACTCAAAAAGCTTTTCAAACATGACTTAGTTGTTGGTTTGAAAGATGTGAAGTTTGAGAAAAATCGATTATGTTGTGCTTCCCAAGCGAGAAGCAAGTTGCAAATTCTCATTGTTACAAGAGTATCATGTCAACTTCTAGGCTATCGGAGCTCTTACATTTGTATTTGTTTGGGCCAACAACCTATAAAAGCATCGAGACAATAGCTATTGTTTAGTCATTGTGGATGATTACTCTAGATATACATGGGTATTCTTCCTACATGACGAGGCCGAAGCCTCTGGCATTTTCGAAAGATTTGCAAAAAGGGCTTAAAATGAATTTAATTTTAAACTAAACAAAATCCATAGTGATAATTATTCCGAGTTCAAAAGCACTAAAATTGAATATTTTTGTGATGATCTTGGAATAAAGGATGAGCTTTCCACTACCTACACTCTGGAGCAAAATGAAGTTGTAAAAAGGAAAAATCGAATATTAATTGAAATGGCTAGGACAATGCTTAATGAATATAATACTTCTATTAATTTTTGGGCAGAAGCTATTAACACCGCTTGTCATGCCATTAAATCGCCTTTATTTGCATTGTATTTCAAAAAAGACTTCCTATGAGCTTCTCATGGAAGAAAACTGAACATTTTCTACTTTAATGTATTTGGCTGCAAATACTATATTTTAAGAAAGAGTGTTCAACTCTCTAAATTTTAAAGTCAATGTGATGAAAGATTTTTGCTTAGCTACTCTTCTAATGGTAAAGCCTATCGTGTCTTCAACAAAAACTCTGGTTTAGTTGAAGAGACTTATGATATTCAATTTGATGAAACTAATGGATCTAATGAAGAGTAAGAGAATTTGGATAATGTAGGTGATGAATGACTTTGGCGAGCAGTGGAGAATATGCAAATTGGAGACATCAAGCCAAATGAAGACATAAGTGGATCACCCTCATCAAAGTAAATTGAAACTCCAACCTCATCCACAACAAGTAACATAGAGTTGGAAGACAAAGGAGATCAATCTTCAACTCTACCACTAACGCTCCACAAAGCAATCACCAAAGATCATCCAATAGGTCAAATATTGGGTGACATGAGTATAGGTGTTCAAACTCGTTCTAGAGTAGCTTCCTTTTGTGAACATTACTCTTTTGCATCTTCTCTTGAACCAAAGGTTGTAGATGATGCTCTAGATGATCCGGATTGGGTGAATGCAATGCATGAAGTGCTAAACAACTTCATCCAAAATGACGTTTGGACATTGGTGGAAAAACCCAAGGAGCACAACGTTATTAGCATAAAATGAGTCTTCTGCAACAAGCAAAATGAAAATAGAGTTGTGGTAAGAAATAAGGCAAAATTAGTAGCTCAAAATTATACTCAAGTCAAGGGTTTAGATTATGATAAAACATTTGCACCCGTAGCTAGACTTGAGTCAATTCGCATGTTGTTTGCCTTTGTTTCAAGTTTTGGTATTAAGTTATTTCAAATGGATGTTAAAAGTGTTTTTTAATGGCAAAATATCGGAACTTGTATATGTTAAACAACCTCCAGATTTCGAAGACCCAAAAATCCTAATCATGTCTATAAACTCTCCAAGACGCTATATGACAAAAATAAGCTCCTGGAGCATGGTATGAGCGCCTTCGAGATATTTTACTCTCAAAAGGATTCAAAATTGGGAAGGTTGATACAACATTATTTACCAAAATCATTGATGATGATTTCTTTATATGCCAAATTTATGTTGATGATATCATATTTGGCTCTACTAATTAACTTTTTGTAAGAAATTTGGTGAAATGATATCTAGGAAATTTGAGATGTCTATGATAGGAAAACTAAGCTACTTCTTTAGACTTCAAATCAAGCAACTCAAGAATATGACATTTATAAGCCAAATAAAGTATATGAAAGATTTATTCAAGAAGCTTGGCATGGAAGATGCAAAATCCATCAAGACACATATGGTGACAAATGGGCATCATGATTGGTAGTATATGACATTTATAAGCCAAATAAAGTATATGATCCCAATAAAGGAGGTAAACTGGTAGATTTAAACCTTTATAGATCCATGATTGGTAGTTTGCTTTATCTTACCGTATCTAGATCTAATATCATGTTTAGTGTTTACATGTGTGCACGCTTTCAAGCATCTCTAAAAGAGTGCCACTTGACGGCCGTAAAGGGAATCTAAGATATTTAAAGCATTCCTCAAACATAGGCTTATGGTATCCTAAAGGTGCTAAATTTGATTTAATTGAATATTCGGATTCTGATTATACGGGTTGCAAAGTAGATAGAAAAAGCACCTCAGATAGTTATCAATTGTTATAAAGGTCTTTAGTGTCATGGTCTTCAAAGAAAAGTTTTCATAGCCCTATCCACCGTCGAAGCCGAATATACCTCCGCGGGTAGTTGTTGTGCTCAATTGCTATAGACGAGGCAAACGTTGATGGATTATAGAATTAAATTTGACAAAATGCCTTTTTTGTGTGATAATGATAGTGTGATGAAAATAGTAAATAACTCAATCCAACACTCAAGAACCAAGCATATAGATATACGCTACCATTTCTTGAGAGATCATATGAGTAAGGGAGATATCATAATTAGCCACATCCGGACCGAAGACAAATTTGCAGACATTTTCACCAAACCATTAGATGAACCCGCTTTTACAAGTTCAGGAATGAATTAAATGTCATAGACTACTCAAACATTGCTTAAACTCATGCCTTATGCTTTCATGCTTATTTGGTGTTGTTTGTGGTATTTTTTAAAAGTATTTTCTCTTACTTTTGGTAAAAATCTCTATGTTCATAAAAACTATGTTACCAAGTTTCCTATATGTTTCTAAATACATGATGATCCTGAATTATATTTATCTAAGTGCAAAACTAAATATCATTTGCACAATTCCCAGATCTAAGTTCAGTTTTTGAAAAGTTCCAGAAAAATTGGAACTGTCGGAAGCTAATCTACGGTACTTCCGCTTTTCAGAACTACTGGAAGTAATCTGAGGTACTTCTACCTTTTGGAACTACCAGCAGTCAATCTATGATACTTTCACATTAGTTTCTTTTGGGCATTAACTACCGAAACATTCTCCTTTTACTTCCTCTTTCCTTCTCTCTCTCCTCTCTCCGGAAGCTCCACTCACTCCAACCACTTGTGACTGTACTCACTTTCTCTCTCTCTCTCCTCTTCTAAAGAACCTTAAAACCAATCCAAAAATCTTTGAATCTCTTTGGGATTTCTCCACTCCTTAGTGATTTCTTGACTTTCATGGGTTCAACTCATCTGATCCACAAGATAAATAGGATCAAAATCCTTATTTTTGCCTTGTTCTAGAACCCTAGGTCTCTTCTAAGTTTTGATATAAAATGTGAATGATTTAGGGATGTTTTTCTTCGGCAATTAGTATGTTTGGTGTCTAATGGTGCTTGGGCATCTATTCCATGGATTCAATCTAAGAAAAATACCAGAAAATGCATACACTAATCTGCACTAGAAACGGTTCAGAGGAAGCGGTACTACTGCTCGAATGTGCAGTACTACCACCGCAGCCCAGTACTACCACAGTTTGCACGTCAATGTACAGAGCTTGGTACTACCATCTGTTGCACGTCAGTACTACCAAATTCTCTAATAAAACAACAACTTCATTCCATTCTTTTTCAACCTATTGAGGATATTTTCTAGCTTTTTCTTGGTATCTTTTCTCTTTGTTTAAAGATGACTAGGACAAGAAACTCTACTCGCAAGGTGTATGTCAGGAACACCTCTTCTCCCATGCCTTCTAGGCAATCGACCTCCGTACAGACTCTGCCTTCAACTCAGATGCCTCCTCCTTCAGCTCAAGCCACTTTAGAATCTGCATAGAAGACCTGAGAGGACAGAAGTAAGGCAATAGCCTTTGATTCTGAGACTGAGACAAAGCAGCAAGAGAACTCACCCTATGAACAATCAGATGAGGAGATGCCTGAGCCAGAGGAGCCTCAGATAGACCTCAGAACCATGTCAGCTGATGAGTATGCAATATTGTGGCACAGAAGCTAATTTGTGCTCCCCAAAAACTCTAATAAACTAAAGTTTCATACCAAGTTTAAAGAGCAAGTGTGTGAATAATTGTATGGTTCAAACAGACTTTTTGCAAACCACAAGTATGTCGATTGGGATTACCTTGGCTAAATTGACAAGTATGATAGCGCATATCGGCTATTTCAAAGGACCGGTATACAAAATCTTATGGCTCTCAAGTCTAACTACAATGATGAGACTATCAGGCGGTTTTAGGCTACTCTATATATTTCTCCTTATTTTCATAATATCTCATGGATGACTGGAACCTGGTACATGGACTGCAACAAACATGAGTTTGAGCTGGCACTCCAGACAGGGTCAAGTACCTATGAAAAGGTATATGAAAGACCAGCTCTTGAGCTTCCTGCCATGATTGAGTATTATGACTCCAATGTCAGATCTATTCCAGGAAAGCTTGTTGGACTCCTTCCTATTCCTAGTCTGGTAAATAGGATTATCAACCATTCCATTCTTCCCAAGTGTGGGAATTATGATGCCATCAGAGGCCATGCATGGAACTTGATTGACTACATTATGCAAGGCCGGAAATTTGATGATGTTGATCTTATAATACGGGAGATAGCTAGAATGATAGGATCAATTATGCTCCATACATAATGGCCCTGCTCATCAAGAAGACTGACTACCATGGTGGCTTAGGTTCAATTCATAAGCCGTACAAGCCACGTGCTTATCCTCCTATTATTCCAGCTCCCTATCCTCGAGCTCAACAAGAAGAGGCTGCAGTTGCACCACAAGGAGAAGGAGAAGTCACTATTTCTTAGATATATTCTATTGTTCTGAAGTTAGAGGGCCACCAGTCAAAGACTATAGCTCAGCTCGCATCCTTGACTGCTATTGTCTCTTCTCTTGGGGACATAGTATCTTCACTTGAGCAGGCCATCGTTCGACCTCCTTCTCCTGTTCACTATGGCCGCCGTCGTCGTTGTGACCCTTCCCCTCAAGCCCCTCAAGAGTAGCTTTTTGGTACTTTGATGCCAAAGTGGGAGAAGATAAACAGGGGGAGAAGTTAGAAGAATCAAGAAGGGAGAAAAAAAGTGAAGAAGCCTATCTATATTATATATTATTTACACATATATATATATATATATATATAATCTTTCTTACATGTGGACCATGCATGTTAGTCTTACAATTATTAAAACATGTTTTAATTTTAAAACAATTAGTTGGTCCCATCTCTCATAGGATCATTAGTCACTAATTACCCAATTAATGTTTTAATTAACTTTTAAACTAGATTAGCATCCTGACATGTGGGCCTTAGATGTCAAAGAGAGAGAGTAGAGAAAAAAAGTAGGGCCATGGCTAAGCTCATTGCCAAGCTCAGTGGCGATGAAGCGACGGTGATGTGGCCAAGAGTGTGAAGGCTACATTGATTTGTGCTTCATCTATGCAATCGGAAGTTACAAGGCTTAGTAGTGCTGAATTGCGCAAGGAGAAAAAAGCAATCAGTTATGGGAGAGAAAAGAATATCCTAGTTCGTGTGGATGCTTATATGATTCCTCCTTTGCGCAGTGCAAGTAAGACAACAATGCATGGAATTAGAAGTGAGGATGGAGAAGAAAGAAAGTTAGTTTGGCTAAAGAGAAAGACACAAGTTCAATCAAGTTCTCGTGATTGTAGTTCTGTCCACAAAGTTCATGAAGTTTTCAATGCCAATTCTGATGTTTCTAATGAACACAAAACATATATTTTGGAAAGCTAATGAAGTCTACTTTCCAACGAATCAAACGGCGCTTAATTTGGAGCTTCCTACACAAAGTTATGGCAACTTCATTGAATGCTGCACGAGCTGTCGGAGAGACGCGAGACCTGGCAAACATACAGAGTCCGAGTGTTGCAATGCAAGTAAGGGTAAAATCCGATCACACCATGGTTTTCTAAAGGTTGAGAAGGATTCCTTTTTAGGTTCCAAATGGATTTGGAAGCCCCTTGAACAAGAAAAGAAAACATATAAAGATTTGAATTCAATTCAGATTCGGTTCAGGACAGACAGGAAGTCCAACACTAAAATGTCCATAACTTTCACAAACGGAGTCTGATTTGGGCGTTCTTGGACTCGTTGGAAAGCTAATTTGAAGCCTCATACAATGAATAAGGTGAAAGCCATGGAATCCTCATGGTCACATCGCAAATTGAGAGAAAATCCAGTGTTAGCAGTTTAGGTATTTCCTTTTTAGTTCGTATTGGAGTTTGTTTCGGCCTTAGGCTAGGTTGTACGTGAGTTTTAGTTAAGGCCATGCATTGTACACCAATATAAGGTTAGGGCCTTAGCTCCATTGTAACTTAGGCTATGATATGATAAATTTTTATACTTGTGAAATAAAGGAGAAAATCGCCATGATGGTTGGTGGCGGCCAGATTGCGTGATTGCAAAGTTTTCTCGTTTGGAGTTTGCTAAATTGGTGCAAAGCAAGAATAGGAGATTCTTGAGATTGCCCATTAAATCTACAAGGTTCATCTCTTCTAATTCGTGTCTTTTTACTGAATTCACGGTTTGGGGAGTTCAGTAGATTGCTTTTAGTGTGCGCCTTGCATACTAGTGCAAATTATCCTTATCAATATTATTTGATGTATCAAGACAAGGAGAAGACTCTATCCAAGGAGAAGGAACCTCGCTGAACGTACCGGGAAAGATCGGGCCATCCCTACGCATCAACTAATCCTTTGGTCCGCATCATCGTGGTATCAGAGCGTGGTTGATCACGGTACGAGGTTGCTGAATTTTTCTTAATGGCGGGTTCTATGAAGACTGAAGATGATGAGGCGTGACATAATCATGCCGAGCCAATTGGGGAGGCGCCCCAATATGCGGTGTCTTTGCTGCCCGAGATACGAATTGGACTTGAAGCGAAACGTGACTACTTTTTGAGTTGCCACCGGAAGTTTGAAGGCAAGGTTGATGATTTGGGAGTGTGGATTTGGGGAGGGGAAAAATGGATTGTCAGGACTAGGGCAAAGCTAAGGGCAGTGATGGCGAGGTCCGCAGTGGTCTGGCATGGTAGCGTGACAATAAGAAGAGGCAAGGCGGGCTCGGGCTGCGATGGCTTCTGTGGGATAGGTGATCTTTCGCCTAGGGATTTTGCGTTGTAGAAGCAGGAAGCTAACACGACACTAATGGGCTTGGCATGGGGACCAAGGGTCACTGGAGTTGTGTCAGCGATGTGTAGCAGCGGTGGTGCCATGGGTAGCTACGGCAAAGTCTAGGCAAATGGAGAAAAACTTAAAATGTAGCTCATGCATTAGCTCTAGGGGACTACCAGGAGCTCACCATGGTGGTTGGTGGCGATGAAGACTGTTAGAGCTACATCAAACAAGGGTAGCAACAATTGCTTCACAATGTCAGCGATCATCAACAGAGCAGAGGCTACAAGGGGACATGCATTAGCTTGCATGCAGGCAAGAGTTGTGCACATGAAAGGAATTGGTCAGAGGCTCACTAGAGTAACAGACAGCGACGAAGATGGTAGTGGCTGCTGGAAACGAGGGAGAAGCTCATATTCCGGTGCGAGACTACATGGAGGAGAAATTGTCTGAGGGGTTTTGAAGAGCAAACAAAACGGTGTGATATGACATGGAAGCCATAGAGCAAAACTAACCTGAGATGGTTGGACATGGCTGTTGCGACAGTCGAGTTCACTGGGCTTGGAGAAGACGACTCGAGCTTGGCTTCATAGATCACCAACTGCATCATCAACTGAGAGAAAAGCATTAGAGAGGCTCAACAAGAAGAAAGACATGCACATTGCGAGGAGTAGAGCTTACCAGTGAAGATGACGTGCGGTGTGTGCTCACCAACTAAGGTGCAAACGGCTCTGGTCCTTGGGGCAACTGGGAGTAGCAAGCTAGGGATTTTCAAGGGCATGGCCAAGTTTAAGTACTTAGAGTGGAACAACGGGTGGACGAGGGGCAAAATCAGGAGCACAACCAACTTGGGAGAGCACTTTCTCTCTCTCTCTTTCTCTCTCATTCCAGGTGCAACAAGCAGAGAGTTACAAAAAGGAGTGATGGTGGGTGTTGGCAAGGGAATGAAACAAGGTGGAGACAATGGCTCGCAGACATCTAAAACCATAGGCAGACGTAGTTAGAAACGATGGATAAACGGTGATCGTGATGGATGCGTGCAGCGAACAGCAGATAGGCACGGTCAGTTGAGCCACGGGTGGCGAGGTAGAGGATGGGATCTACAGCGTGGTCTTGAGGTCCACTAGACAACGGCTTGGCTAAGGGGAGGCAGCGCGATGCGGCTTCACGCCGGTGAGCACATGGCCAACCCGAATCTCGGGGACGAGACTCCTTTTAAGGGGTAGATTGTAACAACCCATGTTTTTATGAAAATAAAAATAAATAAATAAATAAGAATTGATTAAAATAAAATTTTATACTAAAATAAGTATTTTTGTTGCCTAAATTATAAATTTGGTTTTGCCCTGAATTTCTGTTTTTGAAAAAAAAACTGTATTTGAAAAGTATTTTAAGTGAAAACCTAAAAATATAATTAAATAAAATAATATTTTGATTTACTATAAAAATCTTATGTCAAATTAATTATCTGGATTTATTTGGCTTTTATTTGGTTTTCTGAGTTTTCTGGAGTTTAAAAATGTATTTTTGAAATTAAAAAGTATTTTCAATATAAAATTATAGAGCCAACATTAGTTGGAAATATTTTTATTAAGTCCAAAATGTGTCCAGGAGATTCTATGAATTTTTCTGGAATTTGTGGAGTTAACTTAATATTTTTCTGAGGCTTATTCAATATTCTGGGCTTTTCTGAAAAACCTTAAATCAAAAATCCAAAAATAAAAACCCTTCCTTCCCCTTCGGCCGCCACGTGGACGGCCAGATGCCGCCCACGTTGCCGCCTCCATCCCGCCTCCCCCTCCTCACGGGCCGCCACCTGGCCGGCCCGAATGGCCCGCACCCCGCCCCTCGCTCCCATCCCACCGTCCGCCTCACCCTTCGTCTCCGGCCGCCCGATTGCCTCCCCACCACGCGGCTCTATCCGCGCCGCTCGCCTCCATTCCTCCCTCTCTCTCGCTGCCAGCCGGCCCCTCCTGTCGGCACCCCTCTTCTCTCCCCGTCCCTCTGCTCCACGGGCCCCGCCCGTCAGCCGCCCCCTTCCCCCTCTCGCTGCGCCGCGGGGCCGGCCTGTCAGGCCCATCTCCCTCCCCGCCCTTCTTCCTCCCCGCACCGCTGGCCATTGCGCCCCCCGCCCGCTTCTCCCGGCCACTCCCCTCTTCTCCCGCGCACGTCACCCGGCCCCTTCATGCGCCGCACGGCCTGCCTCCCCCACGTCCCCTCTAACCGCGCCCCCACTCCCCACTTCCGCCCGCAACCGCCACTCGTAACTCCGTCTCTCCGGCGAGAGATTCCCGGCAACCCTCCCCTCGCCGGCCCCCTATAAAAGCCCCCTCGGCTCCGCCTCCTCCCACCGCACCTCCTCCGCTCTCCAATTTCTTCTCTCATCCGCCCTAGAGCCCCGACGCCGTGCGCCATCGCCTCCCCCGCCGCCTCGAGCTTCGGCGAGCAATCGCCGCCGTTTCGCTCGCCCCCACGCTCGGCCGACACCACCTCCAGCTCCGTTGCGTCACCCCCGACCTCCTCCACCCCTCGGCCGCCCCTCCTCATCGCCGGAGCGTTGCCGCCGCCCAAACCCGAACCGCGCCGCCGCCTCCTCACGCCGCCGGCCGCCTCCGGTCACCCACGGTGAGCCCACGCCCCTCCCCCAAGACCCCATGCTCTCCTCTCCCTGTCGCCGCTCTCGCCGCCGGCAACCACCCACCGGAGCACCGCTGCCGCTGCCAGGCCCAAGCCCTCCCCGCCGGCGCTCGCCACGTCAGCACCCCGCGCTTGCGTGGCAGGTGACTTGGCGCCACGCCAATGCCACCTCGGCCTCCCTTAGCCCAGTCAGCGCCCCCACCCCTCCCGTGCCACCTCAGCCGATTCATTCGCCCGTGGGCTCGGTCCATGGACCAGGGCCCACCTGTCAGTGGGCTGACCGAAAACCCACCCAGGGCTGACGCCTGCTGACGCCATAAAGCCCATTTTTCAGTAGAAAAATAATTCGGCCGAAAAGAAAATCCCTGCTGACGCAATAATTCAGATTTTTCTTTAGAAAAATAATTCCAAAAATCCTCTTTTTCCATTTTCCCTCTTTTCAAACTTCCCGGAGCCCGTTCTCCTTCGTCCTAACTCCGATTTGGCACATTCAAATTTCTAAATTCATCAAAAATTCCCCTCTATCCATTTCTAGCCTCAATTAAAATATTTGAATTCAATTTGAATTTATTTTGAATTTATTTGAATTTAGTGGGTTATTTTCACGTGTAGATTTCGACGATTCGAGAAAATTCTTCGACGAAGATTCAAGCCAAGTCGCACTCCTTGATCATGTTGATCCCAGTTTTCAAAATAAAATTATGTTGATTTAAATTATATTGCATGCATATTTTTATTCAACGTATTTCAATTCCGTTTTAAATTTAGTTATGGCCTACTTGTTAATTCCTCCATTGATGTTGAATTCCTTATACCTTGTCACCCTAGATCAAACTCTAGTTCGTACACTAGTATTGGCTAGAGAGATTTTATACCAAATGCTTAGCCATGCTTAGTCATAATATTTGTTTTGGGTTATGTTTCACATAAAATGATAAACATTTCAACTGTACTCTTGACTTTGGTGAGTCAATGAGTGTTATAAAATATTTTGAAAACAAAATATCAAACTTGGTTTAGACTTAGGCAAGTGGTTAGATTGGTGGGTGCAGGCATGCCCTGTTGGTTGGAGCCGCAGTGGTTGATTGTCGTGCACAGGAGTATGTGGTTGGGTCTAAGTCAGATTAAGGACCGGTCTGTGAGCTACTGTTGCAAAGCCCTAATCGTACTACCACATGGCTGGTATGGGACAGCCCTAGCTGAATAATTTGTGAAGTCCCAACCTGAGTCAAGTCGTAGGTTGAAAGTGAGCGTGGTTCGTGCCATGTGAAGTCTCACTTGGGCGAGCGTGGTTAAGCCATGAGAAGTCTCGTTTAGGCTCAAGAGGGGGTCCCGGTCTGGTGGATTCCTTACTGGGGTGAAATCTTAGAGTTGGCTTGGCCAGGTTGAAGGCTTTGCATTGTAAAGGCCTTGTCACGACTCCCCACCGCACACTTAAGGAAGTGTGTAATCTAGTGCTACAACGGGATGAACGTGTCTTGTGTGTAAAGCTGTACAACCTCTGTAGAGTGTATAATCTATCCTGGATAGCCGTGCCCACGGTCATGGGCATGCTGAGTAAAAAATTTTCATGGATTAGATCTTGTTTTTCAAAAATGATTTTCGAAAACCTTATGGATGGATGGAATCCATGAGAGAATGAAAACCTTGTGGGTGGATGGAACTCATGAGAGAGATTGAAAGCTGGTGGATGGATGGAATCCACGAGTGTTGGAAACATGTGGATGGATGGAATCCATACGTGATCTTTTGGAAAAGATGGTCCGGGTGGGATGCCCGTGGATAGGTTGGTGCATGGTCGGAGCCTGCACTGACGGTATTATTTTCAATTACAAGTATTGTTTTTACTTATTGTACTAAATTCAGCAATTTCAATCTATTTACTATTTTTCTTTAAATGTTGTTTTATGCAAACTAACCCTATAAGCCTTTCATTGAAGCCTTTATCATTATGTTGCATTTCTCCGTGTGATTTGCGGAGTACAAGTTTGTACTCACCTTGCACCCTCCCTACACAGAGGAAGATGTCATCGACTACGGTGAAGATCAGGACGAGTAGGCCGCGCCTTACTGTCGTTTGCCTGTGGGCAGGCTTGGGCTTCCCTATTTATCAGTTTGCTTCCGCAGTTCTTTGCTTTATTTATTTTGCTAATGAGCGTTGATGTAAGACTTGGCCATAAGGCCGTACCCTTTTATTTAATATAATTGATCATTTGTGCTTAGTATTTATCTTTATTGTACTGTGTGCACTAGCTGATCCTGGACTAGTGCGATTTGCACAGAGGATCCAGGAGTCGTTACTCCGGGTTCCGACACGCCCTGCCAAGGTTGGAGGTGGAAGAAGCCACCTGCAGACGGGCTCGACATGGCAATGAGAGAAGGTTTGGGAGAGGATGCGAGCTGGAAGTGGGCTGAGTTGGGAGTGAAGGGAGATGGTCCGTGGCCTAATTCAGCCCAAAACATGGGTGGAAAAAAGAAGAGATTTGATTTTTGGTTCAAAAATGAGAGGTTTGGGGAATTTTTAATCCTAGCAAATGAAGCTCCCACCTAATCTAGTTTTTAGGAAAATTATTTTTAGGATTTTTACAGCTTTACAATTTTCTCAAAAATTCGAACACTGTTATCTTTAATAGGAAACTATTTTAAATAAATAGCCAAAATGAAGAAAAACTAAGAAATGCATAAATTAACACTTTAAACATGATTCAACAGACATTACAATTTTTGGGTTGTTACAACCAGAACATTGATAGTAAATCTGAATTTTCTGAAACTATTGTAAAATTCAAATTCAACTCAACTAAAATACTAACTGTTCATTACAAACATGTATTAGACCTTGTACATAATTTCTCAGGCTCCTCGGCTACCAGTAGCTCCTCTCCTATCCTAGCCTATCCACATTTCTAGATCCTTACCCCTCGCTATCAGCCGGGCTTGTAGGTGGAGGTCGCTGCCTCGTTGGAGAAGAGGATGGAAGGATGTGGCTTGGGGTGGGGGTGGGGTGGGAGGAGGAGGGTTGGGTCATTGTGGCATATTTGCTCGCCGTTACCCTAGAGGTCATCACCACCCACAAGGTCGTCGTTGGTTGCTTGGAGTTAGCCGCCACCTAGATCTAGTGTTTGGACCCAACACCGATGAGATGGGGACACTGTTGAGCCATTGCGGTTCCCTAATGGTCATGTGGTAGCTAGCCACGGTGTTGTTTCACCATAAAAGAAGATGGGAGCAGCAAAATTGTGCAAAAGGTTACCTAGTGCTATTTGAGCAAAGTGGTAACCGGGAGTGGTACGTTTACAAAGTGGAAAAAAAATTGTCATGAGAGTAATTTTCTTTTATGCTAGATTGTCAGGGACATCTATTTTTTTTTTAGATCAAGGGAAAATTTCATTAAGTGAATGAAAAAGGTCCCAGCCTCTACAATCCGAAGATCGTACGCAGCTTTCAGGGACATCTATACCAGATGATTATGAGCTAGAATCAGGGAAAACGTTACCTCCCTTACTAGCTACCGCCCGCATAATCCATGCACATACCGACACAGTTCCTGTGTAGTCGGTAGTGTGACTAGGGATGTTCTTTTTGGCTGAAACTTATAGTTTTTAGCTGCAGTTTGTGGCTTTTGGACTATTCGTACAAGAGATTACAGAGTAACAAAAACTCACGTGCGATTTTTGCTGATATAAATGAAGTCGGTACAATATATACTACAATTAACTAGTAGACTCTATCTTGAAAAGATACTCCATTTAAAAGCTAGTTATTGTAAAAAAAAGCCAAAAAGTACAAGCCCTACAACTTGAGCAGTTGCACTACCGACTGTCAGATCCAAATCGGGTGGCCTAAATCAGTCCGTACACTGTGCATATACTGTAGCGATATAGACATCGCTGTATATGTGTCCTGTAGCATTAGATCCAAGCCGCTGGCTATTTGAATGGACGGCAGAGATCGCGTGCAGTCCTTAAGTTGTCAGTCGCAACTGCGAGCAGGCGATGTCTGTGCTGCACGTACACGCTGTTGTCCTAATGATTCATACGAGCTTCGGGCCTGGATAGCAATTGGTTTGTGTCCATATGACGGTTACGATTTTATTTATACTTAACTTTAAATTCAAATTCGAACGATTTTTCGTTACCGCTTTGATTGGCTAGAATGGAATACATATTATCAACTACGTACATCTCGACTAAAAAAGAACTACGTACATCAACTAGGTATCTTATTTGTACGTGGAACCGCAACCTGATTCATCAATCTTTTCACTCGCCTGTGCTCACTAATTTGACGATTGGTATACGCTAAGTCAATAGCGCCTCTACTCATACAACAGATTAGGAATCAAATTCCTATTCTTATTTTCATTTTCATTCCCTATTTGCAGATTTTAGAATTGTATTTCTCAAATATAAACTAAATTTATAATTTTTATGTTGTTGTTATTGCGAATTTTAGTATTTTGGAATTTCAGTTTGGAATTCGTATGAAAATCAAATTGCTATTTTTCTTTGATTTTACTCTGAATGTGCATATTCCTAGGTTGTACATGACATGGAATTCTTTTTCGGTTTTAGGTTGGAATTCGTATACGAATCTAACCAGTAATTTTCATTTATTTTTCATTTTGAATTTAAGCTATTTAAGTTTTTACTTTGGAGTTCGTATGGAAATCAATTTGCTAATTTTCTTTTAGTTTTTATTACGAGTTTATTTATTTTTTAGTAACTCAAGTCCTCCACATGGATGACTAGATATTTTTTTGCTTTTACCCGATTAAAACATGAATTTTCTTAGAGTGCCTAATTATTTGAATTTTAAATATTTATGGATTTTACATTGAAGTTTGTACAGAAATCAAATTGTTAATTTTCTTTTATTTTTTTATTGCGAGTTTCAATTATTTATTGTTTTGACATATACTCTTTCTTTTAATCTAAAATGTTATAATTTGGGTCTGCCCGATGGATGACTAGATCTTTTTCTTTTTTTCTGATTAACATACGGTGTGCATAATTAGTATAGGTATAAATAAATAGATTGATCTCAACTTTTGAATTCAGTCCTGCGGCTGAATTAGCTCACATTACTCATTTTGAATGCGGTTAGCAGGCAGCTAAATTGCCACTTTCAGACTACTGAGCCGCGGCAGGTGCGGGCATTGAGTTGCATTCATGCTAGTATAACGGAAAAAGCAACGGTACCCATCAAGGTTAAGCATAACTGTACATTACCACCACAAGTGTATTACATACATGCAAAATTGCATGACAAAATTCATTTGTGAAATACAAGAAGGGAAAATTGAGATTTCGATAGTGAAAATCACTATTCATATGTTCTACGTTTTGTCTTTTCGAAGAGTTTTAATACCAGGCTCATAGATGAATTTTTTTACAGGATTCTGGTTTTTCAGCCCAATCTACAGGTGGAGAAATTCAGATGGTTGGGCTGGGTTTAGATGGATCGAAAGGTGAAGTTTAACGCTGGGCCAAGCAGGCTAGTTTAGTCTAGGGATGCAGGTGGGGCAGGCTGGCCCACTAACTGGCTGAAAAAGGGGGTGAAATTGTCCTTCGGACATGCATGTCCTGGAGTTGAAAAAAAGGCAGAAAAAACAAAAACAGAAAGTACATGCTTGGTGTAGATGGGATTCGAAGCCCAAACCTGCGGCACAACTACTAGACGCGCAATGCAGCGACAAGAAGAGATGAAGCAATCCGGTTCAATATAGTGCGTGTCGGTGTAGAGAAGTAGTTGATTATCCAATATCCTTAAAAAGCGAATCTCGAAAACCAATCGTCCTCTAGTGGTAGTTGATCTCCATAAGCTAATTACCTTTTCTTCGGATCGTCCCGATCAACGAGGTAATTATAGCAACGTCTCTACCAATTCCATACGAGTATAGAACACCATACGTCAATGTGCTAGCACTAGCGCGCACAACAAGTCCTGAGAAGGAGATAGACAGGGTTTCGATGGGTGATATGATGTTGCTCTTTCTATAATTATGTACACCCTTTTATATAAAGCTTCCGATGAAAAGCGAGCAAACGGAAGTCGGGAGGGGTGGGACCGCGAGCAGGAGTCGGTTTGGGATCACGTGGGCCCCCTGCTGACGAGATTACCTCTCCCTTTTACCAGGACAAGAATCAGATCGCCCTGTCCCTTGAATTGACAGCGTAAAACGTCACTTCACCTTGGGTAGTTGGTGGCGCCCGCCGCGAATGATTAAACAACCGGCTAATGCACACAAATGTTTTGGCCAAAAGCCAGTCGCCCTGCCCCTTGAATTGACACATAAAACGTCACTTCACCTAGGCTAGTTCGCCCTTGAATTGGCAGTTAAAAGGCCACTCCACTTGGGTAGTTGGCGCCCGGCACTGAATGGTAGGAACACCCCGGCTCTGCATCCAAATGTTCTAGAGGACTTTCAAAAAAAGATAGACAAGGGGAGAGCTCTATCAGAGAACGAAAACCCAGAATCTCGCTCGAAACAAAGCTGGAACCCCTCCCCTTCCCTCGCTGGGGAGGGAAGCAGCTGGGGCGGAGGGGGAAGCAAGCCTTACCTAGCCTCGGTCCTTACAAGTCCTTAAGCATCCCACCCCAAACCAACACCCAAGTGCACAATTGGCGAGAGGTAGAGGGAGAGAGAAAATGTTTCAGTATTCGGCCGCCGGGAAGAGGACAACAGTTCGATCTATCATGATTGTGGAAAGAAATGAGATCAGCAACTGTTTATTAGGTTGCATCGGCAACGAGGGGGCCGAGAAGGCACTTCATCCGGATGTCTCCTCCCTTGGATCTCTTCTCCGAGACATTTCGCTTGCGATTGGGTGGAAGCGCGTCTGCATCAACAACAGCAACGAGCAAGACAGCAGTACGTAATGTAACGCTAAATACAGTTTAATCGTTTTATTTACCTGTCTTTTTAACCTCAGATTGTTCATCTTTCCCTTTCCATAAAGCTGGGCTCCTGAACGATCACTGGGACCGCGGCATGGTCATGCGTCGTCCTGCAACAGCATGCGCTTTTAACCACACAGCTTTTTTCACATACCTGCCGAGGGGATCTGCGGGCAAAGTTCAGAGAGACACGGTTTGTAGAGGCAATTGGAGTAATAGAGATGCGAAAGGCAATCGGAGTAATAGAGATACGAAAAGTAATGATGCCATAGTTAGTTCTAAAGGAAACCTCGTCCGTCGATATCTATCGTACTCTCGGAAGGATGGCGATGACTACGAAAAGCTAAATATGCTTGAGATCACCTTGGACACAAAAGATACATCGGTACGTACAGTATATTCTAAATTAGCCAATCATGGCCAGATCTGCCTTTTACCATATCCAAATGCCTTTTACCGTATCCAAATGCACATATGAACCTAATCTGCGATATTCAATTGATATTTGATCATCTTTTTGTTGGCTTTAACAGGAGCCGAAGCCACTCGCTGCTCTATGCCTGATATATGAAGTGAACAGTTCTGCTGCGGTCTACATAATTGACTCGCTTCTATCTCGTCTACAGGTACTCCCATAATTTCACTCCGCAGCCGGACACATTTAATTATACTGATGATTACCCCGAGTATAGTAATAATACTTACATATTACAAGAACGAAGTAATATTGCATGTGTTTTGTTTTTTTCCTTGAACCAAGGAAAACGGAATGTATGATTAATGTATTTTGTAATCTTTTCTTTGCAGAATCATGATCCAACAGGACAGCACAATTTAGGTACATATGCTTAAGTGGCACAAGTATTTGAGTGCGTGCAGACTACCCGGTAGCCATGCGAGCATGCACATGCAGCATCCTCTGTGTGTGCAAGTCCGTGCGTGTGTGAATGACAAGTGCCTTTTTACTAGCAGACGTGCATGTGCCGTGCGTTTGTGTGGGGATTACAAGGTTTTTTCTTCTTTTTGAGTTGGGGTTACAAGTTACGTAATGGAAAATTTCTCAAATTACCCATACTAGTAGTGTGCCTGTGCTAACGCTACGGTAAAATATAAAACAAGATAAAATTTATAAAAAAATAAAACGAACAATCAGATTCATTAAGATTCACGTCTCATATATTGTATAACCAAATATTTTTGTCACATAATGAATGTCACATGGTGGCCACCAACTATTTCTGCATCAATTGCATTGTTTTGGAATGCTCTAACCACGAGTCTTGTTCCATTGCACAATCCGTGGTTAGGATCTAGATTGCGGAGAAGGATCACAGGGCAGTGGATTATCACTTTGAGCTAATGTGGAGGCAGACCATTTGGAGTGATGGAGTTTAGGAAGTCAATAGGGTAGTTATTTCTTGAACCGTCATCGACAGAGTCGAAGCTATGACAAACCTTTTCCTCACCTGGAAACTTGTCAATCATCTTTGCATTTAGCTGATCTACATGTGCATTTTTGGTAGAAAGAATGGCACGTGTGCTCATATAAGTTGTTGATCTTGCATTTTCCTCAAGTGATATCTAGCGTCTCGTCCCTTTCTATGAGGCCTCTCTTCTCGCATGCTTCCCTGAAAGTAGAGTAAGTGATATCCGCTACTGTTTTTAGATCATCATAAGAGGTCGCACCTCTTATATGATTTAGAAGCACCCTCAAGAAATATCTCTCACCTTCAGCAGGACCATTTCAAAAGGATTGCCAAATTAGAAGTGAAAAGTTTCTGATCATGACGCAACAACTGAGTATATGCAGCAGTTGCTACATCATACTGATAGTCTACCTGCAAGAGAGACAAAGGTCATACTGATAGTCTGATCATGACGCAACAACTGAGTATATGCAGCAATTCAGCAGTTTGTCTGACCAGGAACATGCAGCAAGCAACATATAAAATGCATAGTTATCACATCAGATTCTAGTGATATTTGCTTCCAGGTAACACAAAAAATGAAAATCAATACATGCCAACATTTTTTTCTAAAACATACAATTAGAACAAAAAATTGCAAAAGGCTGTATGGGCAGTTATGGCAGCTGTTATCCAATATTTCACCTTGTTTGACTTCTACTCCTGAGCACTACTGTTAGAACATTCTGGTCTAGTTGCCTTAAAGAGTTCCTTATGTTAACAAATATTACGGTAACATCATGAAATGCTTCTGCTGATGTGATGTTGAAGAACCAGACTTCCAGAATGACTATTGAATTGTCAGACCCGGATTTTTCAATCCGAATCCTCTGTGATTCCACCGCACTATTCCCTGGATCAGTAGATAGTGCTCACAGATTACAGTTCTGAATATCAAAGTTCATATTATGCGGAAACGTAAATATAATAGTAGACTTACTCATGGGCCGATTAGGCCGAAATCAATAAATTGCAGCAGCGGAAGAACGAAGCACACAGGTGGGACCTTCAGGACATGCCCACAGGCAGCCAACTGGAGGTTCGCGACCTAGCCCTTGACGTCTTCATCTTCTCGGCCAGCTTGTCCAATCTTGTTGCTGAGGCGAGGTGATTTGATTTCCTGATTCTGAATTTTTGTCGCAAAAGCGAGCATGAGCACTCCGACCCCGTGCTCCGCGAGCCAATACACAGAATGCAAATAAATAGTATGCATGGCTTAACAAAGGAGAGGCTCGGGCTATTTTATTTTGCGTAGAGTGCTTTTGAATACAATTAATTAAAAAGTCCTATGACTTAGCAATTTTGGAACAAATCATAATGTACAAGGAAATGCATTATTAATATCGATTCAGATTCCATCCACCGTTACATGGCATCTGCACCATATAGCAATTTCTTCAGCGTTATAGCCGCTTAACTTACCACTGGGATGACACCCAGGACAATTCCAAACCAGGGCAGTCCTTCGCCCTTCAAGTTTCCCATTCCCAGTTTCCAATGTTTTTTAAAACAGAACTATATCCAGTTAAGTTCCCATGTCCGCCCATGACCGTGGGCACGGCTATTCGAATAGTTTTAGACTCTGCAGAGTTTGTACACTTTCACCACAAGAGATGAACTATCCTTTTTGCCAACATGCTTCCTTAGGCATGAGACCCAGATAATTTATCACAAAACCTTTACCTTACTCCGATCTAGCTAGACACCACCCACGCTGAGGTTTCACCGCTGAAGGGTTACACCACCACAGTCAGAAGCCCCCTCTTGCGCCGTGCGAGTACAGTACACCCTGTGCCTCACTGTGAGTAAACCAGTACACCCTGGCACCCACTTCCCTCGGTGATGTCTGAACTAAACCCTTGCAAGTTATTCAGCTAGGTCGTACCCATTATAGACTTGTGGTTGTACTGTTTTACACGGGTTGACATGACAAGATTCGGTCCTTAGTATTATCTGAGCGGTTCTACCACACTCCCTAATTTGTGCTCCCACCGCACCACATACCAGCCCCCAAGCCATCCGCTCAGATATTTAAGCAAGTTGGGATTTTTGAGAGCATAAAATAACCCTATCAAAGGATACCAGTCATTCCCACCATGACCGCCCAACAAATTTTTCTCAGGATTAAAAGTGATGCTTGGGCGCTCTCGCGCCCATGAGTACCTAAACATTACTAAGCATGGCATATAATTACGGACTTATTTTCGAAAGTTACCATTATAATTTTGCTAGGGTGACAAGGTTCACACATTCAACTATTCCAAAGGAGGTATAATATTATTCAAGGTAAACATTGGGTATATAGCTAGAATATCAAGTTAAACATGTATTTGCATATAAATAGCAGCATGCAATTTGATAATTTAAAACAAAATAATTTGCAGAAACTGTAGGTTCAACATGATCAAAGTATTGACTCGCCTGGCGCGGTTTACCGCTGTCTTGAGCTCACACAATGCTTTCTCTTGAGCTTTTGGTCTCTATCTTCACTTCGAGCTTGATCTCGTTTGATCCACTGAATCTTCACGACTCCCAATTTCTAATTACGCGACAAACGACTGAATGCAAATAAAAGTAAATAACTCAAAAAGATCCAAATAAATCCGAATAATTGAAATGGCCGGTTTAATTTATTTTATACATGTATTACGATTTGAGAATAGCAGAGTGATTCGGTTTAGTGTGTTGCAAACACAGCAGTAGCTGGGTTTGAGTGAGAGAACGAGTTATCTGAATAGCTTTACCGTGAGGGAAAATTTTAGGATAATAAAGGATCATAAGTAAGGAAGTATCTACAGGGATTATTTTACTTTGGAGAAGAAGTGGCCAAACATAGCCGATTGGAGAAAGACGAAGTTCGATCTTTTTATTAATAACCTCTTTTATTATTTTCGTATTTATCAAGGAAGTTCCATGAGTTAGGGTAGACCTATGTAGCGAAGTATGAGTCTGGCTGGGTATGTATTCCTTGCAACTTAGGTTATGATAAAGGCAACCTGGATTGATGAATGAGATCTGTACTTATTCTATAAATCTTTTAGTCGAAGATATTATAACATTTGGATATCTTTATTAAGTTTTTAGATTAATATCTGATATAGGCTTTTACTTACTAATTAGGTTAAGATAAATAGCAAGGGCTCAATATTCATTCATATATGGTGATTAATTAAAATTTAAATCTCTACTAATCCCATTATCATATTTTATGTATCTTCATTCATAGCTATACTAAATTTAAGTTGAATTAGGATCCATTCATATGGGTCCTAACTTGTTATATATACAATTATGCTCAATACTATTATGTACTAGAGCTAGTGTTAAGATTTAATTAATGTCACTATTATTAGCTTGCTCATACTTTAACTATTCTTAGGCTTAGCTCTATCTAATTTAGATTTATTTGTCTAAGTAAAGGTTATTGTACAAGGTAATAAAATATATCGCTGAGACTTGTTTAATGGTAGTATGATAAATATTAGGGCATAAATGTTTATATTCTAATTAAGGGTAACCTTTATTAATTTTGGATATTTAATCAAAATCATTTTTCTTTATTAATGCCTTAGCCAATGTGTAGGTTTGAAATAAAGGATGAGAGCACCATTAATCATATATGACAACTAATCCACATTTAAATATTAGCTAATCTGGTTTTATTTACCAATTAAATTCATTAGCTTCTCTAAACTATTCTCTAATTTAATTTGAGTATTATAGTCGACAAAGAATTCTTATCATTGCTAGGGTATAGAGTTAACATTTATGTTTTAACTATGTGATGGCTAGTTCTATCTCTTTTACTAAAATACATGGGTGTATGATTTGCTCTTTAGGAAGTTTTCATTTGCTAAATCATTAATCCATGAAAGCATAACCTAAACAAGATTTTACTCAATTTCTCAATATGCCCTTGATTAATAGTTAAGCTTTAAAACAAATATTCAAAGTACTTTAGCCACATGGTTTATCCTAATAAATTGTTGCATCTTTTATAAATTACTTTGTTGGATTTTTATTTGCCTTTTCCATCTACTGGATGTGCTAGCAAAAAAAAAGATTAAAGCCTAATTATTAACATTGCGGCTCAGAGGAATCGATCTCGGATCGGCCGACTGAGAGCTCACACAGCCAACGACCGATCTAGTGGTATTACCTGTTGGGGACGAGGCAGAGAATGTAGTTAGCCCGAGTTTGCAACGCTGGAAACAGGGGAGGCTCGGGGGCGAGTACGGCCGGTGGCGCCGCCGGCAAGGGGCGGTCGGAGAGACGCCGGCGACCTGCAAAATGCGTCCCCACGGATATGAGGGAGCTCCTGGCGCGGTCTACACGAGTAGTGGGGGTGTCGGGAGCGGCCGGCGTCGACGCGAGCGGCCGGAGGCGGGGACGGGATGGGGGCGCCGGCTCTGGAGTAGGAGAGAGCGAAATTAGGAGGGCGCAGCGGAAGCATGAGTGCGCCACGGGGAAGCTCACCGAGGACTTGGCCGAGCGGAGAAGAGGCCACGGCGAGCCAGCGGCTTGCACAGGCGGCGGCGCGGGGGGGGGGAGCTCACGTCGCCGGCGAGCTAGGGTGGAGGAGGGGCTCCGGCGACCGTCGGCGAAAGTCCAGGACGTCGAGGAGTCGCTCCCACCGCGAGGAATCGGAGGAAGCTCGACTGTGGAGGGGACGACGGCGGTGGAGGTGCACACGACCGGCGGTGAAGAAAAAGCGGATTCCGGCGAGCTCGGCGCACGGTTTTCCAATTAGACCGAAGGGGAAGTAGAGGGGGAGTGGGGGCACGCCATGACGCATTCAACTTGGAGAAGGAACCATCGCGGTGGCCGGAGGGTGGTGGAGGCGCCGGCGGCATGAATGGAGCTCGACCGAACACAAAAAGAAATGGAAGGGAAGGGAGAGGAGTAGCACGGGGAGGGGGCAATGCACTCCTGGGGGCCATTTATAGCCGGCAGAGGCACCGTGGCCGGCGACTCGGGAGTATGGCGCGGAATGGGGGTGGTTGGCCGGTGGGAGGAGGCATGCTGACGCGATGGAGGCAGTTGATGCCAGGGCGTGCGAGGCACAGGGGCGTGTCGCGGTGGAGGTGATGGGCGACGATGGGAGACGGGACGAACGTGAGGTAACCGGGCGTGGGAGACGTGCGCGCGCAGGCATGGTGACGCGAGAGCAGCGGCATCAGGATTTGGGGCGACCCGCGCGTGCCTGCTCGTGATGGCCGGGGCGAGATGACAGGACGACGCAGGGTGGCGACGGGGCAGGAGGGTGCAGCGCATGGCTGCCACGGGGCGGAGAGAAGCTGAGCGCAGCAGAGAGCCAGAGAGGAATGGCGCGGTCGCACGGGGAAGAAGAGAAGAAAGAGAGCGAGGGGATGCGGTCCCGCGCGGCAGAGGAGTGAAGGGAGCTGGGGGCGCGGGGCCGGCTGCGCAGAGTGATGAGGCACGGGGCCCACGCTGCAGTGAATGGGGAAGAGGTGCGGGATGGAGGGGTGGAGCTGGGCTGGCAGGCGCTGGGTCGGGGTGACGGCCGGCCCGGCTCCTTTGATTTTTTTTTTCTTTTCTTTTGTTTTTGGCTTATGCATTTGGGTATGTGTTTGTGTGTGTGTATATATGTATCAACATATAAAATTCTGGCTTTATTTATTTCCCTTTTTCTTTATGGATCATTTTTTCAGATTCGAATTTATAATCTTGAGTTTTCATTATTTGCATATTCACCTTTTTGGTATTATTAATGTTTGTCCTTGTCTTTTATGAATTTCTTCAAAATTTAGAACATCAATCAAATTCAGGAAACTCCATGAAATCCAAATTTCAATAGAATATATTGCCAAAATAATTTAAAAGCTTCACATTTTCAAATTTCAAATTTTCGGGATGTTACATGAATGCAAAGGAGAAATACCAGTTCTTTTGGTTTTGTGTAAAAACAATCACATCCGCTCCAAGCCTCATTATGCTAGTTTTGAAACCATTTCCATCTGATACAACAAGCAGCAGTAAATCCAATGGTAGGGGTTCAAGACATCAATTTGACAAGGAATTAGAGAAAACAACACAAAGGTCATACATTGCCCAATGAAAGCATCAGACTGCTTATCTGAAAATCCAAAGCGCATGCAACATCTCAGCGCCTCTGGATCCATTCCTCCTCCATCATCTTGTCCATGTGAAACACCATAAGATCATTATAAAGATAAAATTTTCTATGAACTGCGCAGATTCACATCTATTTATATTATTGAATCTGCCAACCTTGAATCAACAATGAGGGGCTCCCATCCCGTGGATTTGTAAATTTATTAACACAAACAAATGTTGCCCCATTGTTCACCTGACAGAGAAGATGCAACAAAACAAACCATACATAGCATTTATGTTCAACCTCAATTTCTTTTAGCATTTGAGCTAAGTGCGCCTTGTTAATTACCTCATCAATTGCATTATCAAGAAGCTCAGCAATGGCTGCAAAAAAATGACAAAACCAACATGGAACATGAATCAGTGGAGCGATAGTGCCATATATATATATGCAACATGCGTGTTAGCATCTAGCTATGATTGACTTTGCCCAAACAGAATCATATAATGAAATTGTAGAAACCTAGAATAGATAATGTGCTACATTTTTAAAGGGATAATATTTTCTCATAAGTACACAATGATTTAAGTTTCTACTTATAAACGTTTTGTAAACAGTGGATCACCTGTGACAGTACCAATTCCTGAGCTCAAAAGGTAGATTCATGCGCAACATTATAATTACAAATGGGCTAGGCTGCCTTTTATATGGCAAAGACAAATTTTAGCCTTAATCGTCGACAATCTTGAAAACACATCTTTTTTTTACTGAAGTGGATAGTTCATTTAAAGGTGAAAGTTCTATTTAGTTTAGCAAACATGCAATGTTCCAAATTACAAGTTTACCACCAGAAATCAATGCTGTCAGCAAGGAAGAGAGCTGACCCATGACAATTAAGTACATGGATCACAAATTCTTAGTAAAAGAACCGCAGTTGGTAAGAAACTGAGGTGCAATTATGTGTATGAACGAATTCGTGATCCTAAAAAATCAGCCAATTTCCTAAAATGAAGCTGATAATCACAGACGGTTTTTAATTAAAAACCGTCTGTGATATCTAATAATCACAGACGGTTCGAAAACCGTCTGTGATAACCTTCGATCATCACTGACCCATAAATTCAGACGGTTCAGAAAACCGTCTGTGATGACGTTTCTGAACCGTCTGTAATGTCGATTTCTGTAGTAGTGTACCGCCAAACGCCCACTTGTGGGAAGTAGCATTTGAGTGCAGGAACTTGGGATTTATCCGCAGCCGGTTCCGCCCACCTGCAGACACCACCAAATCGCTGCTCTCTCAGCCTCCTCACCACCCCGCCTCCACCAAAATCAAAGGAAAGCTAAGGAGTAACCGAAGTGGGGGATATCCCCCGCGAGAGTTCTAGAGCCAGCCTACCGGGGGTGTTAGCGTCCGGGTTGCGGCGCGCGGCGACGTAGTCGCCGGACTTCCAGAACTGGCGGCAGAGGCGCGGCGGCGGTAGGGCCCTGGGCGGAGAGGAGGCGACAGCAGGGACGGGCACGGGCTCCTCGTCCTTGACGGGCACGAGCGCGCGGCGGGAAGAGCAGGGGCTTCACATCGGCGAGCGCGTACGGCGAAGAGATGGAGCGGAGGTGCGGGGAGCGGTGGGAGCGGAGACGCGGGGAAGGTGAGGGAGCGGAGGCGCGGGGGAGCGGCGGGAGCGGAGGCGCGGGGGAGGCGGAGATGGGGGAGGATGGGGGGTGGCACGGTGGAGGATGGGGGAGGCGCGGTGGAGGATGGGGGAGGCGGAGGGAGGGGAGGCGCGATGGAGGATGGGGGGAGGCGGAGGGAGGGGAGGCGCGGGGGAGGATGGGGGGGAGGCGCGGGGGAGGATGGGGGAGGCGGAGGGAGGGGAGGCGCGGGGGAGGATGGGGGGAGGCGGAGGGAGCGGAGGAGGCGCGGGGGAGGCGGAGGGAGGGGGTAGCGCAGGTCAAGCGGGGGCACAGGGGAGAACGTAGCGGGAGGTGGCGGCGGCAGCGCGGGGTGAGTTTCTAGGTTAAATGATGTGCATGATCCGGAGGATTTTGGCCTTAGGATCTTCAATGAGTAAGAGAAGAAGGTTTAAGGAGAGATCCAGGCCATTCATTCGTATGAAGTTGGATTTCTTTGGTACACAAATATGGGTGGACTTAGATTAGGCATGACTGTGGGGGTGGTTGAGGGGGGTGGATTTAGTAAAGAAAATTTTGGTGTATTATAGAGTAGGGTAGATTAATTGCATTACCCATCTCAGACTGCACACATTCTAAAATATTTTATGTATATTAGTGATCAAAATTTTAATTGCGCATATTCTAAAACAACATCTAAAGAGAACAGGGAAGGTTACTATGTTTCTTTAATGTAGACGCAATGGATCACGGGCAATACCGCATCGGGAAGAGCCAAATTACTAAAATTCAAAAAGTATATGTGGCTTATGCAAAACTACCAAATTGGCATTATATGGGGTGAATTATCAAGAATGAAAGTGGATGTAGGAAGACAGAATTAGAGAAAAAATAGATTTTGGTATAATTAATGCAATTTTGTATTTAGCTTTTGGTTGATTTGAGAACAGTATAGGGCGTTAAGTTGATTTGGGGATTAGTCCAAATACCTTAAAACAAATGAAAGTATAATTACACGAAAACATTCTACTCTAGTTTTGATTCATTATTATGTTATCGTTAACAAGTACATTTATTATTCATTGGCATATTATTTGTCAGGTACCTTAAAACAAATGAAAGTATAATCCAAGGCTTCGCAATAGAACTCGAAGAAGTCTCCTCCATCCTCCTGTCTGGCGGAAGAAATTCTGCGACATCCACAGGGTGGTATGAGATAGGAGTCAGTTTAAAACAATGATTTTTGCGGAAGTTTAGGCGAGATGTAAGAAACCTTAAGAACAAGGAAAGAGAGTAGAGAAATTACTAAATATCAAGTTTTGTGGGTTTGTTTTTAGAAAATAAGTTTTGAATTTTTGGATATGATGACAAGGCTAACTAGGGCTTCGTCCTACAGTTGATATGGCTCTGATACCACCTTTGTCGAGACCCGGATTTGCAAATCCGGACTCTCCTGTGTATTCTGCACTAGTCCAGGATCACGCTAGTGCACACAATGTAAACAAAGATAAATATTATCCACATCACGATAAACTAAGAAAAATCCAAATTTTATTAATAATTATCAGAGTACGACCTTATGGCCAAGCTTACAATTAATAGCCTAAAGGGACTAAAAGAAACTAGCAGCGGAAAACCAAATAAACTCATGAGCCATTCGACATGCCCACAAGCAATCGACTGGGGAGCGAAGTCCTAATCCGCGAAGTCCTCGAAGTATCCTCCCACCAACAACTCCTACTGATCTGGTCCTTCCTCCTCAACTGAGCAAGTATGGATGAAGCCGTGAGTACATAGAGTACTCGGCAAGTCGTTTGTAACAAAGAATGCAATATAGTATGCAAGGCTTACCAAAGGATGGCTAAAAGGTTAACTTTGCAGAAAGCAACAATTTAAAATAAATACCATAAATAGATTGTAGAGAAAATTCTGACAAATGGTATTAAATACATAACCAAAGGAATTAAGAGCAACCACGAGTGAACTAACCATCCACCCAATGAACCTATCAGTGAACTACCCATTCACTTAACACAACCAAGATTTTATGAAAACTCTATCCCTCGTGTGAAATCACCGAGCATTGTCCATGACCGAGGACACGGCTATTCGAATAGTTTTATACTCTGCAGAGGTTGCACAACTGTGCCCACACGATGTGATCATCTTCATGTTAAAGAGAATCACAACAAGGCTTTTACAATAATCCATCTCAACCTGGTCCCACTCGCTAAGATTTCGCCATCGAGTAGGGTAACCCCCTAGTCAATAATTCCCCCCCCCCCTTGCGCCACAACAACATCAGTAGCGAAATCAAAGTTGAGACTTCACAAATTATTATGCCAGGTCTATCCCATACTAGACATGTGGTTTGCGCAGTAAAGCTCTGATCAATGGCGCACAATGTTAAGTCCTTAATGTTACCCAGGCGAAACATCCACATCCCCTGTGCAACCTGCACCCCTTTACTGCACGATCATTCGCCCGAGTGAAAACCAATTTTGTATAACCAACACCAATGACACTACCCATGTCTTGGTACTCAAATTTTATAACTGTGGTTGACCACCACGTCCAAGTGTATCATTAAGTCAAGATTAATTAACCACATGTGATGATAGACCCAACGTACTACAAGCATGGCTAAGCAATTCTAAACGTACCACCCATGTGACAACTAGTATTGTATCACTAAATAATTTCCCATCCTATGGTGACAATAGAATCATGGTATTCAAATTATCAAGGAGGAAATAATCAATTAGGTCATTATCTACCAATACAAGGGTTTTATAATAAAGTAGCAATGCATGATAATTTAAAACAAAATAATACATAATAGATTTGAAAACTAGGTTCAACATGATCAAAGGACACGACTTGCCTTGGCCTTGCTAGTTGACGGCTCTTGATCCTCGAATCCAGCTTCAGCTCCTTCGAAGGCGTGATCTAACGAGAGAGAAAACGAGACGAAACACAAAATAAAATCAAATAAAATTCAAATAAACTCCAAAAACATCAAAACTTGAACCAAAAGGTAGAGCTCAATTTTAGATGAATTTAGGAAAAAGAATTGGGTCAATCGGAGTTCGGATGAGGGAGAACGGACTCTTGGAAAATCTAATTTGGGAAAAAGGCTGAAAATCGGAAAATGCACTGTGCTGTGGACTCGGCTCATGAAATAGTCGGTCTACAGTGAACCCGGTGCATGGAATAGGGCTGACCGACTGGGCTGATGGTGTGGCGGCTAGGGCTGACGCGGCGGACATGCGGCCGACAGGTGGCAGGCTTGAGCTGACGTGGCAAGGTGACATGGCGAGGTGATGCGGCATGCTGATGTGGCACTTGGGTTAGCTCGGTTGCTGACGTGGCGAACACGTGGCGCTGATGTGGTATGACACGTCGGATCTAGGGCTGACGTGCTTGGCTGACTGGGCGCAGCTGACGAGGCTTGGTCTACGGGTTCACGGCTGACGGGTAGGACCCATGCGGCGGCGGCACGGTGCACCGTGAACCGGGTGCTCGCAAAGGCGAAGCGGCGGGGCGCGTGAGTGCAGGGTGCAGCTGGCGGCGCACGACGCGAGGCGGAGGCGCAGACCGAGGCGACGACGGCGTGGTGCGACGAGGTACTGAGCGGCGGCGACACGCGACGGGGTGCTCACCGGCGACGGCGAACGGCGGCAGACAATGGCGGACGGCGACGTCGGAAGCAGCGCTCTATGAAGACGACGACGGGCTCCGGCGGCGAGGGCGACAGCGCACGACGACTAGCGGTGGCGAAGGCGGCGGCTATGGGACAGAGGGAGCCCCAGGGGTCGGGCCCCTTTTATACCCGGACCTCGAGGAGTCGGGGTCGGGTACGGCGGCGAGTCCGGGACAGAGACGGCGGAAGGCGGTGGCGGAGTTCGGCTCGGGCACGGAAACCGGGGCGCGACGACGGCTGCGTCTCCCGATCGGAGACGGGGATGGAGACTAGGTTGGGGATGACGCCTGACAGGCAGCCCCACCTGTCGGTGGTACGGGACGACGAACAGCCGAGATCGGCTGCGCCCGGGGTGGATGGGGCGGATGGCGACGCGTGTCGGTCATCCGACCGCTGGGCGCGGGCGTGGATGCACGCCGCGTGGCTAGGGCGGGGCAGGCCATGCCGGCGGGCCGGTTTTGATGGGCTTTGGCCCACGTGGCCTTTTAAAATTTTTTGAGATTATTTCTTTTTCCAGAAATTCAAATAAAGACTTTTGAGCTCTAGAAAATAGCAAATAACTCCAGAAAAATCCAAGAAAATTCCTTGGGACTCAAGGAACTCAAAAAACTATTTTTGACCAATGTTGATGTTTAGTTTAATCATATTAAATCTTTTTAGTTAGTAAAAATTTCAATTAAGCTTTAATTAATTCCAGAAAAATACCAATGGTGAATTTTATTTTTAAAACTTTAAAAAGGCTCTGAAAATCAGGATGTTACAAACCATGGCTAGGAAATGATCTTGGGGCTATAATTTCTAAAGGAATTGCAAAGATATGCCTAGAATATCAATCCATCATGCAAATAATTCAAGCTGCACCAAAAACAGCAATTTCGGCATAAAAACTCAGGTAATGCAAACACAACTTGAGCAGGAATGAGTTCTAATGGATCTTGCTAGGTTGGGACATGTTCCAAATGAACTCCTCAACCTCTTATATGTCCTAGATCCAATAGAACTACAGAAAGTAGGAGGAGGGGAAGAAAAGCTCAAGTTGCAACAAACAAAAACTAGAAATTGAAAGAAATAAAATAAATTTCAAAACATGAATGAACTTGGAACTTTTATTGCTTTAAGAGGAAGGATTTCAAAGCCACACTTCTTGGTGGGTAAACCTTAAAGGAGCATAAGAAAAACCCTAAAATCCTTTTCAAATATGTGGTGGTGGAGGCATTCGGGAGCAATCTCTACCCGTGGATCACCTCAAGGGATAAGATTAACTCTCTCCACTCACTCATATCCACCTAGGGTTCAGCCAACCCTTTCCTAGAATACCCCTCTAGGCTAACTACAATTACATCAATGCCCTTAGCACACATTACAAAGCAGCTATTATAAAATCTGAGCCATCGGCTCTACACAACTAAACGCTACCAAGTCAGCCTAAGTCACCGCACGGATCCGTCTCGCGCCATCTTCACGAAGACTCCATTTTCATGACTGGACTTGATCCCCCATGATCTCCTCAACCTCCATGATCGTTCTAGACACCAAGCTCTCCAAGCTTGCTCCCAATCCCTATCGATGATTATCCAAGCCATCAAATCAACCTTTTTCTTGGCACAAGTGTGTACACTTGACCATCATCAGCGAAAACATACATCATAACATCCCAAACAACCTAGCTTAAATACAACCCTCGACTTTGCGAACTTCAACAACTCTTAAACCTCTCAAACATTCACCAATAAATCCTAAATGCTGTCAAATATTCATCATAACATGGAGAGGGCCTCCACATGGTTTCGCAATCTCCCCCTTGATGAATATGTTGACATCCCGCAACCGAATGCAAATTGATGGTTTTAAAAGAAAAGAAGTTTGCAAAGAGACTAACTTGGTTTAGAAATGAAGCAAGAAGATCATGACCAAGTTACCATAATAGAAAGGAGCTCAACATAAAAAAATTGCTCAAAAACTCCGAATACCACCATAATCCACAAAAGAGCTTAAAAAATCAAATGAAGAAGATGATATACAAATGACCTAAACTTCATTTGAAAATATTTTTATGCACATTTAAGCACAATTATGGTTGAGATTAAGTTTTTTATTTTCATTTTCAACCTAATTAACATGTATTTTGCCTACATTTCACTCCCTCTTTGTCAATTTAGTCATCAAGGGACTAATTAATGCCAATGAGCGCAAAAGAGAACATGTATGCGTGAAATGCATGAGAATGCAAACTAAATAGCTTTGTATGTTATTCAACATGAATATGAAGCTCAAAGTATTACACCAAGCCGCCACAATTTAGAGCTTGCTGAACTAGTTCATGACCAAATATATAGCATAAAGCAAAGACTAGCTAGCAAGATAAACAATTTGCAGAAAGTAATGCCAAGTTTAGCATGATTACACAAGTAGCAAGTTATTAGCAAACCTTCAACCAAAAATACAAAGCCATTTCTAAGATGAAAAGAAAACCTAGAGTTCAACCTAGTCAACACTTTGAGAGTGCTACAAGTTCATGTTAGAACCTAAAGCTCATTTTTATTTCATATTTTTGTTTGCAAGGTGGGATTGAACCACATCTATTGCAATTTTTGACCTCCTTTTTTTACTTTTTTGGTGAGGTTGACCTCACGTCTTTACAATATTCTTTTTTTATTTTT
Source organism: Dendrocalamus latiflorus (assembly GCA_017311315.1). NCBI lineage: Eukaryota > Viridiplantae > Streptophyta > Magnoliopsida > Poales > Poaceae > Dendrocalamus > Dendrocalamus latiflorus. Next base: position 14,917,891 of record CM029674.1, on the reverse strand, counting down.
AGTGAGGTTGACCTCACATCTTTTCAGTATGAGCATATTTACACAAGGTTCAACCATGATTCAAAGTAGCTCAAACCCAAGTTACTCTAGGGACTCTAGTAGAAATTCAAATTGTCTAAGGACATGGCATAAGAATTAAGAGTTGAAATAGTAAGTAAATGTTACAAGTTTCATCAAGTTTTCAATAAATCTCATGTTGACATTTAATTTTCAGCAAGTATTGATAAACTAAATGACGCATATCTAGGCATGAACAAGCTAGCAATGCACTTCATTACGGTAGCAAGATGTAAATAGTATGAAACAAAATTTCATCATGAATAATATACAAAGCTCATTATCATCTAAATGAGTATATCACATATGCCTACATGATATGCATGATGAACAAAATAAAAATCCAAGTTCCCCCTCAACAAGTGAGTCAATATTAGAGATATTTTGGTTTAAATTGAGTAATGTTAAAATTAAGCTCAAGAAAATCTCAAATGAATTCCCCCCTTAACCAAAGCTACAAGCAAGAGAGAAGAAGCTTGGGAAATGAACAAATGGAAGTCCTTAAAGCATAGACAAGATAGAAGGATTACTATGACTTAGACTCGCTCTCATTTACCCAAAATGATTCTAAGACTATCAAGTGATCATCTAAAACACAAGGGAGTAAACACGTTCCCTATCTACCCAAGGGGCCCAAACCCTGCTAGATCTAAAAGAAGTGAGTGAACTTAACTTAGAGAGAAGAGAAGCAACTCATAAACAGCATCCTAAAATCACAAGATGAGAGGAAGACATCTAAACCACTGAGAATGAGAACCACTCTAGTCTATGCTAGAAAGACTAACACAAATACACCTAATAAACAAAGTGCAACAAAATAAAAAAGTACATATAATATAGAAAATACATGATGCTCCCCTCAAATTAAGCCATAAGGACAAACCACCCTAAACTCTCCACACAAAGTCATGAACTTCGAGCTATCTAAAGGCTCGGTGAAAACGTCAGCCAACTGGTGGTCACTCTCCACAAATTGAAGCACTATGTCACCCTTCTCTACATGGTCTCTAAGGAAATAATATCGAATATCTATGTGCTTGGTCCTAGAGTGTTGCACTAGGTTCTTGGCAATGTTAATGGTAGAAGTATTATCACATAGAAGAGGAACACAATCTATGGTTAACCCAAAGTCCCGCAAGATCGAAACCATCCAAAACACCTAACTACACAACTAGCGACTGCAATATACTCGGCCTCTACGATGGACTGTGCAACACTAGACTACTTCCTAGAAGACCAAGAGACAAGAGAAGTGCCAATGAATTGGCAAGTACCAGAAGTGCTCTTCCTATCCATCCTACAGCCAGTAAAGTTTACATCGGAGTAGGCCCTAAGGGAAAGACAGGATGCAGAAGAGTACCTGATACCATAGTCTAGTGTAGCTCGAAGGTACCTGAAGATGCGCTTCACCACTTGGCGGTGAGAAGTGCGAGGAGAGGCCTGAAATCGAGCGCACATACACACAATGAAATGTATGTCCAGCCTCAAAGCAGTGAGGTACAGGAGGGACCCAATCATGATGCGGTCCTCCTTGTGATCTACATGCTTGCCATCCTCGTTTGGATCGACTGTAGTCGTGGTTACTATTGGAGTCGGCACCGGTTTGCCATCACTCATGTCGAAGCATTTTAGGAAATCTCAATGTACTTAACTTGATGCAAGAATATACCCTCTCGAGTCTGCTTGATCTGGAAGCCGAGGAAGAAGCTCAACTCGCCTATCATGCTCATCTCGAACTCGGTGCTCATGACATCAGAAAACTAGGAAATAACAGCATGAGAGGAGCCAACAAAGATAATGTCATTGACATAAATCTGGACGAGTAGAAGGTCACTACCATGCTTGAGTATGAATAGGGTCTTATCTACATTACCCATCTCAAACCTATGACTTAACAGATAGGACTTAAACCTCTCATACCAAGCTCTAGGGGCTTACTTAAGTCTTTACAAGGCTTTGAAAAACTTGAAGACATAGTTTGGATATTTGGGGTTCTCAAAACCTAGAGGCTGTCTAACATAGACCTCTTCCTTAACATACCCATTGAGAAAAGCACTCTTAACATCCATCTGGTACGATTTGAAGCCTTTAGACACTACGAATGCAAGCAAAATCCTAATGGCCTCTAACCTAGCTAGAGGGACGAAGGTCTCCTCAAAATCTAAACCATCAATCTAGGAGAAACCCTGAGCTACCAGTCTAGCCTTGTTTCGAATGACTACCCCATCCTTATTCTGCTTGTTCTTAAAGACCCACTTGGTTGCTATGACATTATGACCACTAGGGGGCCCAACAAGTGACCAACCTTATTCCTTTTGAAATTCTCTAACTCCTCATGCATGGTATTGATCCAAGACTCATCAGAAAGTGCATGATAAATATCCTTGTGCTCGAAAGAGGCGACAAATGCAGAATGTAGACAGAAGTGAGATAAATCAGATTTTGAACACGTGGCACACTCAAAGAGATCACCTATGATCTGCTTAGGAGGATGTCGAGGCTAAATGTGTCTGGGAGGTTCTGGATGAAAAGAAGAAGTGGCCTCTACCTCATGAGCTGTGGAGGTAGGAGTAGAGGCACAAGCTCCAGAAGAGCCAGAAGGTAAGGGCTGATCTCCCTGAGACGTAGTGATAGAAGTAGGCACCTCAAGGGAAGGATAAACCGGATCAGGTAAAGAACATTCATCTCCATCCTCCTCATCATCTACAAAGATGGTATCGGGCTGCACAACTGGACCTAAGATGTCGGACCTAGCACTAGGGCTGGCCTCATCGAAAGTCACCTCACAGGTCTCTATAATCCTACTAGTCTCGCAGTTTCAGACCCTATAACCCCATGAAGAAGCCGAGTAACCCAAAAAGATACCATCAGAAAAATGAGACTCAAATTTATCTAGGTTCCTAGACTTCAGAATAAAACACTTACAACCAAAAATACGAAAATGAGAGACACTGGGTTTTCGCCCATACATCAACTCATAAGAAGTGCAATCCAAGTGGGCCCTTAGAAAAACTATGTTCGAAACATAGCACGTGGTAGATATAGCCTTAGCCTAAAACTTCCTAAATGTAGCATACTCATCTAGTATTGTTTTGGCCATCTCGACCAAGGTACGGTTCTTTCTCTCCTCTACGCCATTTTGCTGAGGGACGTATGGAGACAAGAACTGATGCTCTATATCTATCTCATCACAGAAACTCTCAAAGTAGGAGTTCTTGAACTCCGTGCCATTGTCACTGTAAATTGCTCGTAAGGCACCAAGGAGATCAACAGACAACCTACTAAATAGACCACAGAAATGGCCAAGGTCTCATCCTTCGAGGCTAAGAAAAATACCCAAGAGAACCTCGAAAAGTCATCAACCACAATAAGACCATGCCACTTCCCACTGGCTGACTGCACTCTAGCTGAACCAATAGTGTCCATTTGAAGAAGCTATCCTGGTGCATCGATCATAGTCACAGTGACTAGGAGATAAGAAGTGGTAACCATCTTGCTATACTGGCAAGGAGCACAACTAAGTCTTTGATCGTCTTGAGCTTAGGCAGACCACGAACGAGGTTGTTTTCGCTCACTCTGGTCAAATAATCAAAGTCAATGTGATCAAGTCTCCTACGCCAGAAGGAGAGATCACGAGACTCAGAAGTAACTAAGTATCGGAGAGAAATGCCAGAAGACTCAATAAAATCAGCACAAAGATCCTCCCAAATCTAGAAATCATGTAAACTAGACTTTCCAAAGAATCAAGAATTTTACAAGCATTTTTTAAGCTTACCTCGAAATCATCATCGGTAAGCTGAGAAACGGATAGTAAATTATAACGCAGCTTACTCACTAAGGCAATATCCCTAAGAATAAAAGAATCATTAATACGCATAGTACCTTTAGACTCGACCTGAAGAAGCGTCTCCAAAGGTGATCGTCTCATCACCTGGAGCTCGGACTAGGGAAGAGAACCAATGGGAGTCTATAATCATGTCACGAGAATAGCCAGAGTCAACAAGCCAAACATATCCCTTCCTAGCCTGGCAAACCTAAGTCAGTGAGAAGACAACATCAGTGGCTCGGTACTAGGGTAAATAAGAGTAGATCTAGGAACCCAATACTGAGTATCACGATTAGCAAAAGATCCAGTCCTAGAAACAAAACACTGAACTCTAGTGACACAATGCACCTCATCTCTCACGGCAACAACAGGTCTAGGAGCAGACCACAACCCTCTGCTAGGTATAACCGCTATTGAGGAGTGGGTCTAACCTCCAGGATCACGCTGCGGATAGCTACCTCGACTGGGAAAATAAGGTCTATCCTTAGGACGGCAGACACCCTGACCAGAAGCAACTCAAGGACCAAAACCAGAAGGAGCCTAAAAGCCAAGTCCTCGATGCTTCCTAACACCAAACAACTAAGAAGAGTTGTCTACGACTCTAGACCTCGTGTTGGTCTTAGGAGCATTTCGAATCTGGGGTTGACCCTGAATACCCCTAAGAGCACGAACACGGTCTCTACATACGATTTTGGCACTTCTGAAGCAGAACTCAACCATGTGTCAATCCTTCTAACAGAAGGTACAATGATACTTCGCCTTTTGAGATGTCGAAGCAACAGTTGGAACAACCTTACTGTCAGAAATTCCCTGGACAAAACCTATAGATTTAAACACTGTCTTCTTGTTAGTCTCGGATGCAACCTCAATCACACCTTGGACTACAGCTCTAACACTGTAGGTGGATGTTTCCTCACATCCTCTAGAAAATCATATCCTAGATCTTGATTAAACATGCAAATCTTAGATTTGTCTAGGATAAGGTTAAGCTTTTCTTGCCTCCAACAAATTTTTTAAGAGTGTTCATAAGATACTCACACTCTCCAAAAAGAGAGGCACATGAAGCACAAGGAGAAGTAGATGGTGAGGAACCAGAAGGAGAGGATGAAGAACCAGAAGAAAAAGATTGAGTGGCACGTGCATATCTCTCCTTATGCACAGCCGCCTCAACTTTGAGGGCTTCGCAAGACACACAGGGGGCAATTCTAATCCTAGTCATCTGGGCCTCATAACTCTTCCTAAAAGCCATTTGCATATCCTCCAATTTCTCCTCAACTTTAGAACAGAACACGCAATCAAATTTTGACTTCTCTAGTAGATCCTTAGTTAGCTTCACATATTTTTTATCCAATGCGAACAATTTAGATTTTAATTTTTCATAATCATTGCATGGTGAGCTAACAAGTGCCTTAAAAGCATATTGAGCCATTTTCTTATTATGATCACACATGTCCTGGAATTATTTAGAAATATATTCAAGCTCAGCAGTTAGTTTAGGGTAGTTGGCACAAGAAGCAACGGGTTCCATCAAGGCAGCTTCCATTTTAGTGATTTTATGATCTACCTTTTTTAAATTAATCTTCAAGTTGTTACAGCTGTCATAAGTTTCAGGTAGATCAAGAAGCATAGTATATAAATCTCTAAAAGCATATTCCTTATCCTCACATGAGGTGCAGAATATAGTCTCAACAGAATCAGATGAAAGAGGAGCAACTCTAGTCATCTCCATCTCAGGTAACAGACTAACATTCTCTTTCTTAAACAAATCAAACTCAGAAATCACACTATCATACGAGGTCCTTAATTTCTCCATATATCCAACAAAGAAGCACATACATCACAATCGTCATGGGAGAGAGTAGATCTAAGTAAAGTTAGCTCACATGACAAGCTCTCTACCTCCTTCTCTAACTCACCAAACCTAGTCCTACACCTAGCATAAATTTTTCCTAACTTGAGAAAAGCATTATTGAAATGGTCGTAGAAGGGGCATATCTCATCGGAGTCACTGTAGAGATCGTCATCACTGATGCTATTCTCGTCAGCCATGAAGCACATCCTAGTGAAATCGTCATTGTCCTTGGTGTCCTTCTACAGATCATCCTCGCCATCATCATCGCTCCAGCCTTCCATGTCGCTGAAGTCGAAGTTGTTAAAGGCGGTGAGGACGCGGTGGAAGAGCTTCTTGGCCTTGCCTTAGTTGCGGTACTTTTTGTTCTTGTCTTGATCATGATCTAAGGGACTTCTTGTTGCAGTTCTTGCTAATGTAGTCATTCTTGCTCACGCCGTCATAGTCGTTCTTGCCTTTCTCCAGCTTGGGGCAGTTCACTCGAATGTGGTTGGGGGCCACCACACACGAAGCAAATCACTAGACCTCATCTCTTCCTCTCTCTGACCCTCTTGTAGGCATGTGAGAATTTTCTGGCTAAGAGGGCTAGCTCACTCTCTGGGAACTGCTCAAACTGGTCATCGCTCATCTCACGCAAAGTAGCCAAAAAGAAACCCGAAGCACCATCAGAAGATGCTCCAAAAGCAGAAGTGGGATCGGTGGCCAAGGCCATCGACTGCGACTTCATCTTGTGAGAGATGATGTCGATCTCATGAGTCTTCAGACGTGAGTACAATGCGTCAAGAGTCAAGGTCAACAAATCAGTCATGTCCTTAATGATGGTCACTTTTATTTCCCAAACTTTGAGGGCCAGGGCAGACAACATTTGACAAGCACTGTCTGAGTCTGAGTATGTAATGTTGGAAATATGCCCTAGAGGCAATCATAGAGATGATGATATTTCGTTGTATCCATGATTTAATAAATGTTCCTTGAATATTGCCTTTGTGTTGATTAACAAGTATGTGACTTTTTTGTGAAACTCTTTACTTATATGGTTATTCTAAAGTTGTCCCTAGTCGGAGTTCATGTGAGGACACACGTGAATAATGGATTAGCACATGTATCGGTTGATGACCATGTTTCATAGGTCATAGACATGGAGATGTCAAACCAATAATGTGGACACATGTTTAGAACATGGGGTTGGACCGACCCAACATGAGACATAACAATTATACTTATGGTTCTCTCTCTACACAATGTGTACGCCTTGTCCTTAGACCTGAGATTGTCGCATGTACTTGAGATGTGAATCGACCTACTTAGGGGCTATCAAACGCTACTCCGTAACTGGGTAGTTATAAAGGTAGTTTTCGGGTTTGTCATGAAGCATGCTACGAGGTATGGTCAGTCGAGATGGGATTTTCCCCTCTCTACCTGAGAGAGATATCTCTGGGCCCCTCGAGTGATCGGATCCAGAAATGCATGGCCATGCTACTTAAGGTTAAGAGTTAACCTAGTAAGGGATTCCGGATCACAGGATCAAGAAAGAGTGGTCAGCTTGGAGCTCGACCAAATATCGTGAGGCAAAGGGATTGGCATGTACATAAAGTTGTGATGGTTCGTCCGATATGATCTTTGTGTATGTTTAGGAGTTGGCACGTCTTGCTAGAGGCCGCTACCAACTATTGACCGAGTAGGTAAACTCGTGTCATGTCTAAACATACGTGAACCCATAGGGTCACACACTTAAGGGCTGAAGCCTAATTCGGATTGGATCCGGGTTAGACTGGGTATTGAGTCCTAATGGGCCTCCATTCGCTGAAGCCCATTATAAGGACGTCTATAAAAGGAGGGCAAGGGCGCACAGGGTTGGGAGAGAAGTTTTTCGTGACCTCCTCAAACCCTGGCCGCCACCCCTCCCACGCCCTGGGCGCTCGCGCGGATCTAGTAATCCGGCGTGCGTCGCTTCCTCCCATACGTGTGGATACCTTTTGGCGGCGCTGCATCTGTAGCGTTTGGACGAACCGCAATAGAGGAGTTGTACGTGCGACGCCGCGACGTGGACGAGGAAGTAGTACGACTACTCTGCCCCGACGTGCTGCATCGACGTAGTACGACTACTATGCCCCGACGTGCTGCATCAATTCCGCACCTGCGCGTCTAGTGGTAATTCCGTGATCTATAACTGCAGTGATCTTGGTTTACGGGTAGAATTTTTATTAATTTGCGCTAGCGTAGCCTACCCGTATCCCTACATGTAAGACCAATAGGTCAAAGGTTGTTCAGAATCTTGTAAAATCTGCCAAAGCACTCATCCAAGGACTCACCGGCAAGCATCTCGAATTTGTTGTATTCTCACTTGTACTGGTCCTGTCGGAAAATATTGATCTAGGTGGTGCCCTCATGGTATGCATCGAGGATCACCCAGATGTCGAATGCCGACATAAGATGAGAGATGCGATCAAACTCACTCTAACTAAGATCTTGAATGATGATGTTCCTTGCCTTAGCATTTGCCTCCACATCTGGCGCATTTATCCTTGTGATGTGCTTATCGGTAGGAACAATGAACCAAGTCTTAACCTTTCTCCGGATTGCATAGTCTTGAGCTTAAATGTACGACTCCATCCTACTCTTCCAAAAGGGATAGTCGACCCCATCAAAAATAGGAGGCTTGGTAGAATACTTGTCAATCGCCATAGCTCAAACACCGGTCAAGATCTAGAAAGAGCAAAACCGAGCTCTGATACCAATTGAAGGATCGGTTATGGCGAGTAGAGGGGTGAATATACACAAAATAAATCTCCCCTACTCAAGTATTTATTCTCTTGAACTCTAGTGCTATTAGAAAGATACTAGATTCAAGAACACCAAGAGTACACTAAAAACACAATAAGCTAAACAAAAATTTCAGCAACTCGACCGCCAAGAAAAAACAAGAATTCAAAATCTACTCAACCAAAATTGATGAAATTTGAACTATAGAAAGATAAGGTCTTTAGAGTCATAATTCCAAAAGTAATTGCAGAATAAAGCCTAAGGGAGATATTTATCTTGCTCAAGATCTACATTGCATCAAATCTGAAATTTGAGCAACTTGACCAGCAAGAAACACCTAGAACTCTTGATCTATTTATCTAAAATTGATGAAATTTGAACCATGGTTAGAAAATGATCTTGGGGCTATGATTTCTAAAGGAATTGCAAAGATATGCCCAGAATATCAATCCATCATGCAAATAGTTCAAGCTGCACCAAAAACAACAATTTCAGCACAAAAACTCGGGTAATGCAAACACAACTTGAGTAAGAACGAGTTCTAATGGATCTTGTTGGGTTGGGACATGTTCCAAATAAACTCTTCAATCTCTTACACGTCGTAGATCCAATAGAACTACAGAAAGTAGGAGGGGAAGAAAAGCTTAAGTTGCAATAAAGAAAAGTTAGAAATTGCAAGAAATAAAATAAACTTTAAAACATGAATGAATTTGAAACTTTTATTGCTTTGAGAAGAAGAATTTCAAATCCACACTTCTTGGTGGGCAAAACTCAAAGGAGCATAAGGAAAACCCTAAAATCTTTCTCAAATACTTAGTGGTGGAGGCATACCCCTACCCCTATATTTATAGCCCATTGGGAGCAACCTCAACCCTTGGATCACCTCAAGGGCTAAGATTAACACTCTCTACTCACTCATATCCACCTAAGATTCAGCCAACCCTTTCCTAGAATACCCTTCTAGGCTAACTACAATTACATCAATGCCCTTAGCACATATTACAAACCGGCTATTACAAAATCTGAGCTCTTGGCTCTACACAACTCAACACACCCAGCTTATCTAGCCCTAAAATATTTCCAAGAATGGACTGTAGTATTCTCCATCTCAAAGATTCCCGGTAATATGCCAATTACCTCACTGCCCTTATGTTGACTTTGGTCAACATAAGCCACCTGGAGCTGCCACGCTGCTCCACCTTGACGAACTTGACTCCTCGTCGACTTGTCATGTGCACACCTTGTGTCTCGAGCTCCGAACACTCTCAGATCGCATCACCGACATTGGACACTACCAAGTCACCCTAAGTCACCGCACGGATCCGTCTCATGCCATCTTCACGAAGACTCCATTTTCATGACTGGACTTGATACCTCATGATCTCCTCGACCTCTATGATCGTTCTAGACACCAAGCTCTCCAAGCTTGCTCCCGATCCCTGTCGATGATCATCTAAGCCATCAAGTCAACCTACAGTCAACAAAAATAAAGAAATCGTTTCCTTGGTATAATTGCCACGTACTTGACGATCATTAGTGAAAACATGCATCATAACATCCCAAACAACCTAGCTTACATACAACACTCGACTTCGTGAATGAGAATGGTGAATGGTCTGTACTCTGTGGGTGGGTTGCTGTGATGGGCCAAAAAAATTAAAATGAGCCAAAATTTTGGGCCAAATTAGCTTTCTCGGGGTGGGCTGAGAAATCAAATTTCATTGAAATTTTAGCCAAAATTTGTTTCCTTGATTGTGAGAACTTGAACAGTTCTTTTCAGCTTATGACTTATTGCTTGTAGTATTCCTCGAACAAATAAATATGACAGTTTCTCCAGCACAGTTTCGAAGTGGCTTATTGGAACAGCCTTTTCAAAGTGGTTTATCAACTTATTAACATTTAGTTCGTTCACATAAGCATTCGCACTAAGACCAAAAAAATCATAAACTGTGGCCGAAAAGAACCCACCTAATATTGATCACAAGGATCCAAACATACAACATTTAAATGATGTACGATAATGGCCCTGTTCTTTTTCAACTTTTGGTTTCTGCTTTTGATTTTTCTACAGTAACTAGCTTTTAAACGAAGTGTATTTTCAAGATAGTCTACTAGTTAATTGTAATACATACTGTACCGACTTTATTTATATCGGCAAAAACCGCACGTGAATTTCTATTACTCTGTAATCTCTTACACGAATAGCCTAAAAACCATAAGCCGCAGCTAAAAACTGTAAGCCTCAGCCAAAAAGAACAGGTCTAATGTATCTTTGTTGTTTCTGGCCCTCTTCTAACTTTCTATGCATGGATGAACATAAATGTGCAATCAAGTAATGCATTATGAAGAATTGGCATGATAGCATTAATTAGAATGAATTCGTTTCCTGACTATTTTAACACATATTGGAGCTGTGTTTCCTAACTGTGACTTCATCTACAGGACAGGACAACATTTGTTGCTAATGAAACAGGGAACCAGACTAACTGCGATGATGCTGTACGACAGAAGGTACTACTGTTTATTATGCCTAATTAAGACTAACTGCTGCTTGCTACTGAACACGTGGCAGATGAAATTAGACAAGCTTAATTCATGAATGTATACACAAAATTGAAAATAACGGACTATATTTAATAGATGTGCATACTTGGTTTGCGCTTGTGATCTCAGACACCTTTTCCACAAGACATGCAAGCTGACAGCGCTGAATTTTTGCGGGAACTGCACGGCGATGATGGCTCTTTTTATCCCAGGGAAAACCAGATTTACCAGGTATTATCCTCTTTGCGCCATTATGTCATCTTGCATCAACCTATTGTCACAGATGTATAATGTAGCATAAGCATTCTGTAGTATGTCTACTTATACATGTATCTCTCTGATCAGCTAAGTTTTATAACGTAGATAGAAGATAGCGCTAAACATGGTCCATCATAAACCTTTTTAAAGGCCATAAAGCCATAAACAAACCGAACCTATATGCAGTCTACGATCTAGGATCCAGTTTGTTCTGACACTGAATTTGAGATCTATACTTGCACCCCAACACAGACTACATACATATATATGCATGAGTTATCCACTTCTTCCTGAGTCTTGAGAGAGAAAACTTATACACATTAATTCATTATTTGTTACTGACATGAATTTTCTTTTCCTTTCTAAATTAAACTGTATTGTTATTGTCTTGATCAAACAATATTAGGAAACCAAGCATTTTTTGGCCATATATATCTCATCTATGTAGTTTTTCGATTGGTTAGCAGACACCACTTGAAGAATCGTATTTGCCTGTGGAGCCAATATTTAGCATTGAAGGAGAGGTTTATGGAAATCATGAAGAAATTGAACGCCTCGGTGATATCGACTTGTCGCAGTTCCCCGGAAGTTTTATTTCAGATTAGATCTGAACACAACTACAAGGAAGGATATTTATTCAGAAAAATGGGACCATATAGTGTCTTTAAAAATAATCGGTCTCCAATCTCATAATTATATATTGGTTTGTGGTACCTTTATTAACCTATAATTTTCGTTTTTAAGTCAATACTATTACAGTGTAACGTACGTTTTACATTTGCGTGGTTTGGAAGTGTGCTGTATTCGGAAGTTTGAAACCTATTTTAATGATGGTAATGATGTCTAAGCTACCAACATGTGTATGTGTTCCTCGCAAAAAAAAAAGGTGTACATGTTATTGAGATACAAATAAGATGGCATATATAGCATTTAGCTAGATGAAGATAACGACAGTGATGAAGGCCTAGTCAACTGAAGTTCCAAATGCACCGAATTTTTTCTATTTTAGCCTTTTTTTGAAAAATATTCACATTTAGATCCCTGGTAGTTTTAATTCCGTTTTTGGACCCAGGGGTCGGAGCCGTGACCCACGGCGCCGAGGTAACACATCTCAGCGCCGTGGACCACGGCGCTGAGGTCGCAGGCCCGCGTCAGCGTGGTGGCCTGCGTGGCGCCGACGTGGCAAGTACCTCGGTGCCGTGGGTCGTGGCGCCAAGCCCGGCGCCACCAGTCACGGCTCCGAGGTGCCGCCGCCTGCCGCGGCCACCCGCCACCCCTCCTGGCCCGCCCGCGTCCCCGTGGCCGCCCGCCTCCCCTCCCGGCCCGCCCGCGTCCCGGATTGGAGAAAGAAGAATGGAGAATGTGGTCAGAAATCCATAATAGAGTCCGACCACAACGACCGAATTGCGGGTAATCCCAATTTTGGTTTAATAGTACATCCCAAAAAAGGACGCCTGTACTTGTTCAACTTATCCCTTTCAACTTGGATACCAAGAGGCGGACCTAGGAAAGTTTTTGTGACTGAAAATTACTACCCAGCCATAGGGGTATATGAGCGTGAATTACTTTATACCCACATAATTAGAATTAAAGGAAATAAAACATAAATGGAGAAAATTCTCATCATAAGATCATATGATGAGCACGTGGCATGTGTGGAACTCTGTACTTCTAATGTTCAGAACTCCACCACTAGTCCTAACATGCCTTAGGGAATATAACTTGCTGGGTCTATTACATTTTGTCTACTGGGTGTAGCGTGGTTGTTTCCCCTTTTTATTGGGCCCTGAAGATGGCTCCGCTGCATCATTCTTCCTGTCACTCTTGGTCTTGAGAACTGCCTCACGAGCTTGAAGCTCTTCCTCCTGACGCTTGATGGCTGCTTCACGCAGACTTAACTTCTCCCGCCTCCTTTGCAGCTCATCCTCCTTGCCCTTCAGACGGATTTGGTCCACCCTCACGCGGCGCTCTTGCTCAAGCCGCATCTGTCGTTCCACCTCGCGAGCCTGAGTCATCTTGACAAAGTATTGTCCTTTGTTTTCCACCTCCATTGGCCGGTTCCGTGGCCATGCCGGCAGCACCTGATCCACCCATTCGATGAACTCGCAAGGCTATGTGTGGCGTGGTAAATGTCACGGATCAAGTTGAAAAACGATAAGAGAAACAAAGGATTTAGTTGTCGTCGTTACCATGAAGTCGTCATCCAGGTCTGGACACTTGAAGAACCTACGGTCGTAGTTGGCTGGTTGTACTGGATCCGTCCAGACGCACAACATCGTCCTAAAGCCACAACGGCACTTCGGGCGCTCATGCCACTCCGGCACTCCAAATGGGCCGGACCTCCAGGAAGACATTGTTGTGTAGTAGTATTGTGATGGCTGGTAACGGAGATGTGGTATGGAAGACATAGGAGGCCTTTATGTAGGCTGATTATCTGGTGCAGTGGGCATAGTCCATGGAGAGGAGGACATACGAATCTTTTCGCTTTTTCAGGATTCCAGTGTAGCAATAAATATTCCTATATAGGTTTTTCAGAGCCTGTAGTCTCGTAATAAATTCATAGTTCGTAGCCTTTTCAGTCGTGTGCAGGAAACAGTACGTTCCACGAAATAAGTGCTACAACATTGCCTTCTCAGAGGGCAGTAATCATAATTTCTGAAACAACAAGCTACGGTACATTGCAGGAATTATAGAACCACAAAGTACAGACTACGGATTCGAACACAAATATCACATGAATATAACATATACACATATATACAACAAGTAGCTCATTACAAACACATCTCAGTCCAACCACTTACCAAGTGCCTCCTAGCTCATTACAACATATATACAACGACTTTTAAGCCTAACCACAAGCCTACACATAAGTATCACTGCCTCCTAGCCTTACTCTTACCCTTACCAAGGGCGTCGGTGCCTGGAGTGTAACGGCTAGGCTCGCGGCGGCGTCTGCGTGGTAGAGGCTGTGAAGGCTAAGTCGAAGGAGCGTCTACGAGCTGAGATGGGCCTATCTCATCGTAAGTCTGCTGCTCCACCTCGTCCTCGTCGTCGTCCTCACCGCCCTGGGCCGGGAAAGTGTCGCTCCTCGTGGGGGACGAGCTCTGTCCCGTGTACGACCCTCGCCGCGTCAGGTCTGCAAGTCGTGTCGAAGACACGTCTACGTCCCTCGCCGCGTCTGTGCTGCAACCACAACGACCAGCCGCACGACGTAGCCGACCTGCTAGCCTCTGTCATCCAACATTTTGTTAACCAACAAGATACGAAGATATTAGGTACTAATTTTGTGAGTGGCTTTGTCGAAGCTTACCTCTAGGAAGCTACGCGTCTTGACGTCGCCGACTGTCCTGGAGAAACGCTCTATGTCCTGTACGGACTACTTCAGGGTGTTGCCCTGCAAACAAGCAAAAGAATGGATAATTTGTTATATGTAGTGGTATTTATGTCTATTGGAAAAGAAGCAATGAAATTGAACATTACGACACGGTCCAGGACCGGTGCTATCTCCACCTGCGTCCCAAGTCGAGTAGACTGGTCGTAGGGCGTGTCTTCGTCGTCGGAGGACTCAATGTCGGCATAGTCATCTTTGTCCATTGTCCCTTAAGCTTGGACCGCGTCGCACGCTGGTACCAAACTTGGTACCGCCGGAAGTGCTCGTTGTTGTACGGCTCGTCGTTGTCGTCCACGTGGTCCTGAAAGTGTCCCCACTCCTCAACGTACACGTGGTGGTGCTGCTCGAAGTCTGTGACCTTCTTCTGTCGCTGACGATCAAATCTGCATGTCACGTAAACCAAACGTTAAAATTAGAAAAATCTCTGTGCAATTGGAATCCAAGGTTAGAATTGAAATTGCATGCCACTTACTTGTGCAAGGCCACAGACGTGGAGAACGGCGCTACTGGCCACAGCTGCCTCATACCAAACTGGCGTGCAACTCTATGTGGCAGGTGATACTCAACAGCATAGAAACAGATTAGGGGGCACCTCATCCTGTAGAGGGCCTCATCTATGCTGCACAGTGCGCTGAACTGAATGGCCTCCACCTCTTGCGCGGCGTACGGCTCCCACTTAACCTGCATAGCAACAATTTACTTGTAAGGTCATATACTAACAAATGAAAATTATGATACCAAATGGAATTAACTTACATTGGAGGCCGTGAGCGCATCTATCTCGTTCGTGTACTCTAGGTAGGCCCGCTTCGTCCTGACGTAGGGAACTGAGACCTGGTCCCAAAGATATGCAAGTGTCGGATGTCGACGAAGAGGAACCTCTGCGAACCATGGACGAGGAGGCAAAACCGTGGGACGACCAACTGGTAGATGACACCATATCCACAGCTGGAGGAGGTAGAGGCAACCACCTACTAACGAGTTCGCCGAACTCCGACGACACGCCTCGCAGAGGTGGCGGTAAAGGAACGCCAACACCCCGAAAGCCCAGCTGTACTGCCCCGCCGTGTCCCAGTCAGTGAGGCAGTGGATGTACATCCACGACGCGCTGTCCCCCGTTCCGTCGGGGAAGAGAACGCAGCCAAACAAGTGCAGGATCCATACTCTGCAATTATATGTAAAATGATATTAAATTAAACTATGTCAAATTTAGAAAAAGCTCGATAAGACGACGAGTTGGCTCGATATCCACCCCTACCTGCAGTAGTACGCAACTGTCTGCTCGTCCGCACCTGCAGGACACACTGCGAAAGTCTGCCGGAGCCAGGTGACTGGAACTCCAGAAGTGCGATGACCTGCCTCAGGAGGAAGCTCTCTCCCGAGGAAGGCCTCTACTCGGGCTCTCCAACCAGTAGCCACGCACGGTCCGATCACTGGACGGCCGTGAATGACGACACCAAGTATCTTCTGAGTGTCCTCGAGCGTAATAGTCATCTCCCCGAAAGGGAGGTGGAAGCTGTGAGTCTCCGGCCTCCACCTACATGATACAAAAAAGAGGACTACATGTCAGAGAATTTGAGGCGCACATAGCCGATAAACAATGAACATGCAAGTAGAGCAATGGTTTAGGAGAATACCTGTCAACCAGTGCAGTGATGGCCGGGGGGTTGAAGGTGGGCAACCCACGGCGAACCTGGTAAGAGATGGCGTCTAGGCCAGCCCTCTCCAGGAAGGGAGTGTACCTCTCGTCGTACCGCATATCCAGGAACCCGTCATGGGTTCGAGGACGAAGGATGGGCAGCGCCTGTATAGAATACACCAATTTTTTTAGTTAATGCATCAACATGAATAATTAATTGTACAAGAAGTGATGAAGGCAGTACCCTCCCCTCCGCGGTGAGCCGTCCTCGGTGGTTCTCCTCGTAGTACGGGTCTAGCAGGTGCAATTGCGCCATCCTACAAAAAAATTGAATTTGTCAGTCCAACATAGAAGTAAACAAAAATTTGAACATGCATAAAATATGGAAATAATAAGAAATTAAACAAGAAACATAGCAAATTGCATATGGGAAAACAACTAGACGAACTATGGAACATAACGAACAACAAGCACTCGCACCTGACTAAGTGGCCAATGGCATGTGCGTGAATTGTGGCCAAGTCTACCACATCTGCTACATTGGTTCTGCTCGGGGTCAGTAAGAAAGGGGGTTGCTCTTCCTCGCCTCGTTCTTCCTGGAAGCTGATCCATAACCATCTTGTGTCTCGTCCTCTTCCTGGTTCCACGTTTGTTCCAACGGCTACCCGGATCCGCAATGTATTTGGGCCCGGTGTATGGTGGCCACTCTCCCTCATCCCGGTAAGGCTCGAAACGGGGAGACCACGTAAACACAAGGTTGTCAACACTGAACTCCCGAGGTATCTTGCTCTCGTAGTCAAAGTTACGATGCCTTGCTGCTGCCACATAATGAGAACAAGGAAAGTGGTACTGCCTCGGTTTACCACATGTGCATGAGAAATCAATAAGGACAACCTTATGCCTCCTCGTCGGCCGGAGCTCTCCATCGGTAGTTGTACCACCCCTTTCTACAACCTCGTAAGTGCCCGTGGCGTTGTCAAAACAATGTACCTCATGTGCCTCAGCCCTCGCCTTTGCCTTTTCAAGGTGGCGCTTCGGTTTTGGCGCCCATCTCACTTGTTTACTCTGTAGCGACATTGCATGTGCGTGTCTTTCGTTGAACCAGGCAACAAGCTTGTAAAAGGTGAAGGATACGATAGCATTGACGGGCATACCACGTATACCCCTAAGCAAATTATTGAAGGATTCGGCCATGTTGCTTGTCTGAAACTCGTACCTCCAGCCACCATCGTCATGAGCCCTTATCCATTTGTCGACATCTCTCATCAATCCCGTCAACCACTGTCTACCTTCTGCGTTTGTTGCAGTATTAAGCTGTTCCAACTTCTCCTGGAAGAACTTGACCTCAAGCATTCGAGCAACCTCCTCGAACAGATGAAAGTTATCCTTCGTACCATCCTTACGGAGTAGATTCTCGACAAGGTGCCGAGTGCACCAACGGTGGTGCAAAGCTGGATACCCCGGTATCTGCTCCTGTACGGCAGCAAGTATGCCCTGGTGTCTATCAGATATGACACCAACCTCCCTACCAAGGCCGACCACGTGCCTTCGAACGAGCCGCAAGAACCATCCCCAGCTGTCTTTGTTCTCCCTCTCAACCAAAGCAAACGCCAAAGGAACCAACGCATTGTCTGCATCACAGGAAATGGCTATCAGAAGTGTACCCTGGTACTTGCCAAGAAGAAATGTACCGTCAATGGAGAAGACGGGACGACAATGCCGAAAGGCCTCGATGGACTGAGCAAAGCACCAGAAAGCACGGAAGAATATCTGCATCCCATCTTGAGTCCATTCGTTCAGTTTCGGGACGTACTCATAATGCATGCCTGGATTAACCGCTTTGATTGCATTGAAGAGTGCTGGCAACTGCAAGTACCCATCTTCCCAGTCCCCATATATCATCTTCCAGATGCGTTGCTTTGCCCTCCATGCTTTCCCATATCTTATCTCATATCCAAATTTCTCCTTAACAATCCCAGCAAGTGTCTTCACCTTCATATTGGGTTCTCCCTTTACTATGTGCCACAGTGACTTGGCTATAATTGTAGAGGTCAACTGCCGATGCTTCTGTTTGAGCTCTGCTTCGGCACAAGTGTGTGGGTCAATGATTCTTGTGATCTTGAACTTTCCCGTGTCCTTCTGTTTCCTAGCACAAACCCTCCATTCACATGTTTCCTTCTCGCACACAACTGTGTACCTCTGCTCCACATAAGAATGCCTCACCTTGAATGGCCTTTTACGAATCACTGAATACTCCTGCAGCCACCTTTTCAATGCAGACAAGTCCTCAAACACCATGCCCTTCTCAATTTTCATGCTTGACCCGGCCTCAGGAGCATCTAGCAACTCGTCATCCCTTCCTTCTGCATAAGCCTCATGAGAATGCCTAAGATCGCTGAATTCATGAACTGATGGATCCCGGCCAGGGCAATAACGCCTGATCAGCTCAATATCACTTTCGGTCAGCTCTCCAAAAGGGCGGTCATCATCAGAATCAACGGCCTTTGCGATCTCGTAAGGCTCCAGATCATCTACAATTTGAACATCCACACTATTGGAGTCCCTACAGACTTCTTCAACGTTGCCAGATGGAGCAACGGGAGGAACAACCACATTATTAGGAATGTCTCCTGCATCATAAGCACGAAAACGATGGGATTGAGACAAAAGAATGGAATGACGGGAAAAGGCTAAAGTGTTGCTCGCCACTTACTGGGATGATCCTGAGGGGCCGCCACGACATCATCAGTCCGACATTCAACTCGAACTGGTTGAGAAATCTGAACCTCGTTCGGGGCAGATAGAGCATCGGGCACCTCAGGCACTTCTTCCACATCCACCGCAAGGTCCGGTAACGGAGGGTCAAAGGGTGCCTGATCACCTAGTTCTGGTGAATAACCATGAGGGGTGGGATCAATGGACACCTTCCGCACAACAAGGTCCAAACATTAGAACTCATTCCTCATAACCAATTTGACATATTTGTCACACTGATCCTCACAACCAATTAAGATCAACCGCCTTAGAATTGTGTCTTTCGAACCGAAGTGAAGTAACCCCTCAACTGTGATACTCTCCTCGTTTGCATGACAATGTAGCTCCTCCCGGGCCCTAGCAACCAACTCACTAAACGACGGCCGATCACTGAATATCAGAGGCACCCTTTGCATTTCAACAAATCGAACATTTCCATAATCATCACTTGTCACACTGCCTCCATGATATAGGGTGACTAGGTTGTCTATCTAGTTCATACAGAAAACCAAACTTAATACCTTTAATCGAAATTGGATACTAGATAGTAACTAATACGTACCTAGTCACTATTGCCCAGCATAAAAGCAGTGATAGTGCTTTGTGATGCACTATTTGGTTTAGTTTCCTATTCCAGAATAGGTAAACAGACGCTACTTCTTAGGTGGTATCAGTGGTTAAAGGCATAATTAACCAGTCGAAACTATGGAATCATGATTAAAACAGGCATAATTAACACTTAAACCCTGAGGAGTAATACGTAAACACTATGCATGAAACTAATAATCCATAAAGCTAGCTAAGAATGAACCTAATAAAAAACTACAGATCGATCAACTAACAAGCACAAGCACAAAACCCATTTCGCCCTACTATCAAGTCCCCATTACCCTAGACATGAATTGTACTACATTAACAGTAAGATACTAAAATCTAAGAACAATCGCAGATCAGGGCAATCGAAAGCATGTCAACACACAAACAGCATCTGATTTGACACACAAATCTTCCGATCCGCACAAACAAATAGCACAGGAGAGAGGATTTAGGGCGGAGATGGTTACCACGGCCTTCAAGTAGCACCGAAGAGGGTAGAGCGACGGCCTGACAGCTGAGATTCCCCTAGGTACAACTCTGGCGGACGGAACAGCACCGGCGTGAGAGTAGCAGCAGAGGGATGGACACCTGATGAAGCTTGCTGCGGGGAGGGGAGGGACAAGGTGAGAGCGCGAGAGAGGAGTACGACGACGAGTACGCGGGCGGGCGGGGAGGGGAGACGGCCAGCGGCGTGGATGGGGCGAGGAGGGGAGGCGGGCGGCCGGAGACGCAGGAGGCGGTCGCGCGCAGACGCGGGCGGCCGCGGCGGGGAGGCGGACGGGAGGCGGCGGCGGGGAGGCGGGAGGCCGGGGACGCGGGCGGGGACGGGAGGCCGGGCGGCACCAGGGGGCGGCGGCCGGAGACGCGGGGAGGCGGCCGGAGGCCGGGCGGCACCAGGGGCGGCGGCCGGAGACGCGGGGAGGCGGTTGGGCACAGACGCGGGGAGGCGGTCGGGCGCAGATGCGGGCGGGCGGAGACGCGGGGAGGCGGGAGGCCGGGCGGCACCAGGGGCGGCGGCGGGGAGGCCGGGGACGCGGGCGGGGACGGCAGGCGCGAGGTCGAAAATGATGGAGAGAGAAGGAAAGAAACAGAGGGGAAAAAGGGGCTCGGTGGCGCCGAGCTCGGCGCCAAGATCCACGGCGTTGAGCTCGGCGCCACGAGCCACGGCGCCGAGGTACCTGCCACGTCGGCGCCACGCCGGCCGCCACGCTGGAGCGGGGCTACGACCTCGGCGCCATGGACCAGGGCGCCGAGACGTGTAAGCTCGGCGCCGTGACCCACGGCGCTGACCCCCTGGGTCCAAAAACAGAATTAAAACTACCAAGAGTCTAAATGTGAATATTTTTCAAAAAAAGGCTAAAATACAAAAAATTCGGTCCAAATGCATATGCCATGTTTTTATTACTCTCTCCGTTCTGAAATACATGTCACCAAGCCTGAGTTAAAAAGACCATATTACCCTCAGGAATGGCTTAAATAACCCTGAGCGGCATCATTAGCATAAGACCGAAGGTACTTGTGAGGTAACGTCCAGTATATGTCCAACCCACGCGCTGGTGCGGCCCACCGGATGCCGAGATCCCATACCACTGCTCCGAGTACTTGTGGGATGCCACTGTGGCTACGTGTCCACGTACGGCGCCAAAATATATAGCGGCTTGCTATGTTCCTTGGATGTTATATCTTTTGACACTGTGCGAAAGGTCCAATTTTGTAAATCTTTTCTCCAGGGATTCATATATAAAAAAACTTTTAAATTTTAGACTAAAAAGCAAAAAAAAATTCGCGGCCCACCGGATGACAGGATCCCATCCCATTGCTCCGGCATCGTCCAGCCGTCAAAGCGTTGACGGGTCTATAGGCCGATCCGGCCGATCAGTCCAGTAAAATGCTACAGCACAACCTTCAAATAACGAGTTTTTAGCGAATTTGACATTGTTAGCCACGTTATTTACAAAATAGCAGTATCAAATCGGCTAAAAAGTCCCAAATAACAAACCGTAGTGATACAGTGCTAACTACGTGCTTTGCCGTTCACTGTGTACCACTGTAGCCCTCTGCCTTGATACGTGTCCTATAGCTTTGTACTTTCATACCAACTTCTTGTCGTTACACGCAGGATCTTCTGGTATTATTTTTTTCTTCTTTTTTTGGGTTCAGTTTGCATATTGCTAGATGTTCATTCTCCTATGCTAGATGGTAGGCCTAACTCTATATCTATGGTCTTGTCACCGTTCGATTTGTACAACATAAACAGTGATACTGGTACTCCACAAATTTTGTGTATAACTGTATACAGCCAGGATTTAGCTACACCTCGGATTTAATTGTGAAATAATTTAGCCTATCTAGGCTGAATTATGAAAATATTACCTAGGCTGGACTGAATTTATCCGGACTGTATACTACATATTTTTCCACACCCCGAACTAAAGTCTACCTTTCTCTGAGGTGTAGATCCGCCCCGGACTGTATATACTCTCTCTTTTTTGGCGATTTACAACTGTATCTAGCTTGACCCTCGTTACATACACATATTTCTCTCGACTTAACTTTCTATTCGCGTTATGCTACATCACAATCATTTGTTTGGCAAAAATAACGCTTGATTACTTACCTCCGTTACCAGTTGCAACACCTGACTAACCTGAGAGCAACTCTGTCCTCCACACAAGAAAACAGGGACTCATATACACCAGAATGGTACATCGTTGCTATGGAGTGAGAATTCGATGTGTTCCATAAGTTCCTAAAGCAATGCCGTCAGTAAGAAAACCCAGGTTAACATAGACATCCAAGCAATAGCATTGCTTTTTCTTTTTAAAAAATTGAGTCTCAAACTGCAACTGCATGCTTGCTATCCTGAGAGTAATAGCTCCGTCTCAAACTCTCAACTGCGCTTAAATGCTACCCAATCTAATCTAGCAAATCATTGCATAAATTCCCGCCATGGCTGCCATGGCCTGCGACCACCCCCGCCCGCGCTGACGCCTGACGGTCGCTGCGGTCCGCATCCACCCCCCGTACTCGCCGCCGTACACCACGCCTGGTGAGCAGGAACACACCGGTGCATTTTCTACAAATTGCATTCAATTTTCTTTAAATTCATATTTTGGTTCGAAAAATTCGTCCGAGATTTCCATGTCCAGAGCTCCTCCACTTCTTGTCAACGATGATGAGGTCTCTGTCGCCATCGCTGAAGCTCGCCTTGGCCCGGCCGCTGTTGCTGCCAACAACAAGCCAGCTCGTCGACATCGAAAAGCATCCCCTGGAAGTCTGGCTCCTAGACGCAAGAGCTAAACTACCTGCCCACCTCTGTAGCACGGACACATGTCAAAACCATCGTATCCATGGCCAACACGTGTCGGATACAGATACGACACGGACACGTCTCAAACACGTGTCGGCGACGTATCGTCCAATTTCAGAATTAATTTTAATAATTAAAATTCTCAACACGTGTCGAACACAGTAATTATGCGAGTCAGACACGGCCTGGACACAGCCGACCCAGGACACGGCCGGCCCAAGCCGGCCCATACCGTGCCTACCTAACCCTACGGCTGCCGCGCCGATTCCTCCCGAGAGCCTCATTCCCATCAGCCGCTCGTGCTTCTCCGCATCGCTCGCTTGCGCCGCCGCCCGCCGACTCTGGCACCTTGCCGCCGCCTGCCGGTTCCCGCACCTCACCACCGCCCGCCGGCTCCCGCATCTCACTGCCGCCTCCACCTCCTCACTCGCATCTCCTCTGCCTGCCGACTCCCGCACCTCGCCGCCGCCCGCCGGCTCTCACTTATCTCACCATCACCTCCATCTCCTCACTCGCATCTCATCTGCCCGCCGGCTCCCGCATCTCACTGCCGCCCGCCGTCTCCCACATCTCGTCGCCGACTACATTTCCTCCCCGGCGTCCCCGCTGCTGCCTCCCAAGTTAATGGAATTCTTATTTTTGGAAATGGTATCACATCAACAATTGTCATCGGGATTAACAAAACAATTTATGAGGTACATATTCCGAGTATACACTTTACAAATTACAAGTTTACAATTTATATTATTTCAGTTTAATAAGCATGTGAAAACATAGAAAATAATGCATACATACATATATATATAATTTATTTATTATTTCAATATATATAGCCGCACCAATATTTTTAGGAAAGCGGCGAATTCCTGTGTCGTGTCGTGTCGACGTATCCGTGTCCGTGCATCAGCCCA
Organism: Dendrocalamus latiflorus; assembly: GCA_017311315.1. NCBI lineage: Eukaryota > Viridiplantae > Streptophyta > Magnoliopsida > Poales > Poaceae > Dendrocalamus > Dendrocalamus latiflorus. The sequence goes on along the minus strand of CM029674.1, from coordinate 14,893,989 downwards.
CACCAAAATAATACAGCATCCTGGCAACTACCTCGTGCAAAATATTCTGCTTTTTGCAGCATCCTGCTGCTTTTTTTTTGTTGTTGTGCAGCTAACTGCATGTCCATGCATGCATACATACAGAGTCTAGCTAATTTGCATCAGAGAAGAAGATGGTGTTAATTTCTGTCCACTAATACAACGGCAGTTGGAATTAGCGCAGTATATCCTTGTGTGCAAAAAACCTAGCTAGTTAGGATCGACTCAAAGGCGTTTCCTGTATCTGCTGTTGAATCTTTGTCGCGGTTAAATTCTCGGTTGCTGCTTGTAACTATTAGTAACGTATTGGAGCTCGATCAGACGCTGGATCGCGAAACAACGGCTTAGATGGAACGTAGACAAGTTGGGCCGGCTGAGGAAGATCCGACCCACGGGCTGGTCCTGTTTTCGGCCTTTTAGTTTTTTTTTCCGCAAAGTTAGAAAGATAAACATTAAAATGGAACGATATTTTAAAGTGGATTTTTTAAAACGACTTCTTGAGCCTAACAACGTGTGTGCTATCCATATTGGTATCTTCACCATCCGTTGCTGTATCGAAAAAACAAACAAAAATCATCAGCTACGGTCTAAAAGATCCCTCTAAGATAATATTAGCATAGCCCTTGTGCAAGGATGACACCTACAAGTTGAGAAATGATCCCATCTTTTTCAAATTCACTCATCTAAAACCTTTGCATTTTTGGATAAAATGTACTTGTTATTTCCACTTAAGTACTTGTCTTTGCTCTTTTTTGCTTCTTAATGTACAACCCCCACAAATATGCTCCTAAAGCTCTCATTTTTTTCACCTGTGTCGCTTAGATTATTGCATTTGTTGCTAACATTGTGCATGAGCTCATTTGGTTTGCCAGTTAGCCCTGGATCTTTATCTTTCCATACAATTATACAACTTGGTCTGTATGATTGCATTATTTCATCTCCCCTTGTAGCTTTGGAAGCGTCCACAGTTACAGTGCCTTAGCGCCTATCTCGAACGCCGGATTCGACGCCAAAATTCCTGACGATGCTACAGTAGGAACTCTAATTAAAACTCGTAGTGGCACAATTCCTATGATACAGTAGTAGCTACAGTGATGCCTGCGGTGCTTTGCCATTCCTCTCTCTTGCTAATCACTGTGAACCCACTGTAGGAAGCCCTCTGCCTTCGTACGTCTCCTATAGCTTTTCTAATTCCATACCAACTTTACTTGTTATCCTCTTAAAAAGTACTTTATTTGTATAAACAGACCGAATACCAATAAATTAATAAGCTTTGAAAATATTATATCGATAAGTCGCTTCAAAACGATGAAGAAGAAATTATTTTATTTATTTATTAAAAAAATCCTAAACTATAAGCTGAAAAGAATAACTATTATGTCATTGTCTTTATTCTTTTTGGCTTCTTAATGTAACATCCCTACTCCTAAAGCTCTTAGTTTTCACCTGTGCCAGGTAGATTATTCCATTTATTGCTAACATTGTGCATGGGCTCATTTGATTTTTCAATTAAGCCATGTATCTTTATCTTTTCATACAGTTATACAACTTGATCTCTATGATCGCATTTTTTTCACCCTACCCCTTATAGATCTGTATTTCCATACCAACTTCTTGTCGTTACACAGGATCTTCTTACATTCTTGTTTTTTCCGTCTCAGTTTGCGTATTGCTGAAGGTTCCTCTGCTGGCAGGTAGGCCTAACTCTATATCTATGGTCTTGTCACCGTTCTATTCGACTCATGGTACAACATAAACAGTGACACTGATACTCTACAAATTTTATGTATAATTGTATATACTCTCTTTTTTGGGTGATTTACAGCTGTATATACCTTGGCCCTCATTACATACACATATTTCTGTTAAGTTTCTATTCGCGTTATGCTACATCACAATCAGTTGTTTGGCAAAAATAACGGTTGATTACTTACCTCCGTTATCAGTTGAAACACCGGACTAACCTGAGAGCAACTCTGTCCTCCACACGATGATGGTACAACGTTGGTATGGAATGAGAAATCGATGTGTTCCATAAGAGCAATGCCGTCAGTAAGAAAACCCAGCTTAACATAGACATCCAAGCAATAGCATTGCTTTTCTTTTTTTAAAAAAAGCATTGCTTTTCTTTTTTAAAAAAATGAGTCTCAAACTGCAAGTGCTTGCTATCCTGAGAGTACGTAAATACTACCCAATCTAATCTAGCAAATCATCGGATAAATTCCCAAGTATATTAAGCATCCACCTGATCTTAATCACTTCATGACATGCCAACAGGTGACTAGCCTTAGCCTTACATAGCGTTAAACACGGTCCCTGCAGTGTGAACATACGGATGGAGAAAGAGCGGTACATATTCTTTTTCTAAAAGTCCAAAGATATAATGTTCATTGTTCATACCAAGTCATCTTTGTTTAGACGATGAAAAAAAATTGTTGGTAAACCTGTGTTGCATTTTATCTTGGATGAATTGCGACCTAATTCTGATTTCTGAGTTTCTAAATACCGGTGATTAGAGTCCAGACATGCATATACAATGATAGGGGCCCCCATTTGTTAATGCAACACAAAGTAGATGAGGTTAAGCGTCGGTGTCACGGCCAGCACACGTACGACATACGTAGGACGACGCCGGCATCAAGAGACGCTGAATCATATGATTAGTGGTTGCTTGCATGTTGTGTATATGTTAGATATAAACATATATAGACGCGCTTTAGCAAGCAGGATGATATGATTTGATTTCATTCATGGATTAGCTTAGCTAGCGTTGATTGTGTCTCAACTTGTAGTCAAGTCGATATCATGCCCATGAATTGCGGTCGTTGTTGCATAAATCTCCTTGGAGACATGCATGGACATATATGTATTATCGAATGTTTGTGCTTTCTTCGGTACAGAATAGATGTCAATTTTTGGGAGTTAGTTTTGTTGGTTTGCAGGTACTTTCGTTTTAGGTTTTTTTTAGACAACTTTTTTTTTCGCCAGATACCTCTATCAATTGCTTGTTGCTAACTATATGTCAGCGATATAAGCATATTTTTTCTTTTTTTCCTCAAAAGTGTGCTTTTGCACCGTGCACACGCCGGGGATCGAACCCGAGTCGTGTTGCTCACATGAGCCTCCATTCTTCTGCGCGTTATTTGTGCATAGAAGCTAGCTAAAATGACATTTATCTTGGATAGAATGAAATATAGGATTATACAGCTCATAAAGGCAAATGATCAGTACATGTATGCGTGAGCTTTAGTTAAGAATAAAATTCGTAAAACTGCAGGTTTCCTGTATAAACTATAAAAAAAACTTCAGGTTTTATCCTCTATTTCTGATAACTCTATATTTTAGGAGCATTTATTTCACAAAACTATATGTTATAACATCCATCATAAGTTGTTACCGCTATGATAGACAAGGCCCATATGGTAGTTACATAATTTGACTTGGCCAAACTAAATGGGATGAAGAGGGTTGCGTGACTATCATGTGGGCCCCTCTATGAGAGTGGTAGCAAATTACGGGAGATGATACAATATATAGTTTTGTGAAACAAAATTTCATAAAATCTACAGTTATCTAAAATAAATGCTAAAATCTATAGATTTTGAATAATTTGTATAAAAAATCTATAATTTTACGAAATTTACTCTTTTAGTTATGTGGTTTATTCGTAGCACTAATAAAGCATCTGGCTACCCGATTTTCGGTGCATCTCCAACTGTTGGTGCCATGAGGCTCAGGAAGATGGCATATTCCTCTCAAATTTATGGAGCTCTCTGTTTCAGTCTATCCTACAGGAGTTCTCCGTCCCATGTACTCCTATTTCTCTTTCGTACTCTAAACATTGTGGAATTCCATTTTTTTGTACTTTCGCAGTATAAAGAGATGATTAATTAAGCACGGAACTACTAAAAGCATGTTTCTTTTTTTAGAAACACATGCGGAAGATGCTAACTTGGCATGCAGGCACCAGAAAAGGTTGGAAGGACAGTATTCACTGAGACAAACAGGCTGCTGCCAGAATTTAACTTTACGAGGTAAAGTAGCCTAATACGAAAGAGCCATACAAACTTCATATATGGACGAGCTACATATGTTTCAAAGCTGATGACACCTAACTTTGGTTTGGGATAAAGTAGAAAATGATCAAGTCCTTAATCTTCAATCGGGTTGACCATAATATCTTTACTATTATAAAAATAGAAGTTGGTGGTCATCGGTTCGTTCTCCCTCCTCTCTTCTCAGTCGTCCGATCAAAGATTAATTGTCCAGATCCGCATGTAGGTAGTTCTTCCGCTCCTCGTAGAAAAGATCAGACCGACATGTGAACCACACGATCTCGGAGAGAATGACTTTGGCGATTCGCATCAGGTCTTCGAGCAAGGCAAGTTACACCCTTGACCATGTTGAACCTAATATTTTAAATTATTTATGTTGTTTTTAAATTATTATTGCATGCGTAATTTTATCCAAGTTAGTTTAAAATCAGTGTTGTACTCTAGTTATACCTAAATTCTTTGGACAACCAAATTTGACTTTGGATATCAATATACCTTGTCAACCCTAGATAAAACCTAGTTAGTACAATAGCACTAACTAGAAATTTGGTAGAAATGCTTAGTCATGCTTATAATGATATGGTTTGGGTTAATCTTTCACATAAAATGATAACTTTTTATCGTGTATCCTTGACTTTGGTGAGTCAATATTGTTTATGAGAATATTTCCAAACAAAGTATAAAAACTTGGTTTAGACTTAGGTATTGGTATGGTGGTGGGTGCTTGCTGGCATGCATCGTAGTTTGGTGACTCGATGTTGATTGCCAGGCACAAGGGGTTTGAGGTTAGGCCTAAGTTAAGTTAAGGACCGGTCTGTGAGCTACTGTTACAAAGCCCTTTCATACTACCACAAGTCTGGTATGGGACAGACCTGGCCAAATAATTTATGAAGTTCCAACATGATCTCACTATAGGCTGAATGTGAGTGCAGCGTAGGCCGTGAGAAGTCTCACATGGCACAAGAGGGGGCTCCAACATGTGGATCCATGTTGTGGTAAAACCTTAGTGACAGCGTGATTATATTGACAACGGATCATTGTAAAGGTCTTGTCATGATCTTCTCGGCCGCACATCTAAGGAAGTGTGTAATCCGATAGCAAAAAGGGATGATCGTGTCTTGTGGGTAAAGCTGTACAACCTCAGCAGAGTGTAAAATCTATCCTTGATAGCCGTGCCCACGGTCATGGGCAAGCTGAGTGAAGTTTTTCACGGATTAGACTTTGGTTTTTGAAAATGGTTTATGAAAACCTTGTGGATGTATGGAATCCATAAGAGATTTTGAAAACCTTATGGATGGATGGAATCCATAAGAGATTTTGGAAAACCGTATGGATGGATGGAATCCATGCGAGTTTGTTTTGGAAAAGATGGTCCGGGTGGGATGCCCGTGGTTAGGTTAGTGTAGGGGATGGATCTGCACTAACGCTATTTATTTTGATTACAATGTTGATTTTACATACTGTATCAAATTAAGCTTTTGCACTTACTTTATGTTATTTATTCCAATGTTGCCTTTATGCAAATTAATCATATTATGCCTTCATTTGATATTCCATATGCATGCATCAATTCTGTTAAATTCCTGGTGTAACTTGTGGAGTACTTTTTGTACTCATGTTGCTCTATCTAACTCTTTCCAGAGGAAGCCTTTGACGACTTCGGTGAGGATTACGACTAGGCCACATCTTACAGTCATTCGCCTTGTGGGAAGGCTGGATGGGCTGCTACTTTATGTTTTTCTTCCGCTGTCTTCTTTCGCTATTATTGTAAACTTTGGCCATCAGGCTCATATTAGTTAAATAAAATTTGTCATTACGCATGATATTTGTCTTTATTATACTGTGTGCACTAACTTTTCCTGGGATAGTGTGATTAATACAGAGGGTTCTGGAGTTGCTGCTCCGGGTCCCGACAATTGTCGAGATATAAATGTGGCTTTCATTGTTTTCTTATTTCTTAAATTGAATGCCTTAAAAAAGTTAATAGCTACTATAGTACCATTTCAATTTAAAAACTAAAAGTCAAAAACCATTAAAAAAACTAAAAGTCAAAAACGATTAAAAAACGAATTGAACAGGGCCATAATCAATTCATGCGGTCCATGCATGACCAAGCTCCACCTCCTTGATCTGGAGCGTGAACCATGGTGTAAATGCACAACACGGTGCAAGCAAAATCAACCAAGCTAGATTTTTGTCTTTTGAAATACAATAAAAGAAGTAACTTTGAACCGTTCGCGTAAAATGCATATGGGTCGAATTACACGGGGGTTGATCGAGGATCGCGCTTTGGGAAACATGCATACATGTGTCGGTTCTACCTTAATTCCTATCCAACACCAGAACAGACGTACTACGTACCTACAGAACCAAAGAGAAGCTGATATCAAATTTACGGTATAAGTCTCGCAACACCTAGATACAGCTACGTAGGAGTATTTATTTAGATGAATAGAAAGGGATGACCCAACCGATCGATTTTCGTAAGTGCTTAGCATTTACATTATCAGACCTGCAACCACAGTTCAGCCTACACGTAATTAGGCGATGGCAACATGACGGTGAAGATTAAAAAAAACGACCTTTGGGGCATTTCAAGCCGCAAGCAAAGCTAACCATTAGCAGCCAATAAACTGAACCATATCCTACTCAGTGCAGACGTGTACGCCGCAGCACGGATCAGAGCAGAAACGCAGAGCAGCTTGTGCTCCTACGTGTCAGGGAACTAGTGGCTGAGGATCCACCGGATCAGGAGCATCTCCGCCACACGATCCGGCGAATTGCCGCCGCAGCCGTCCGTCCCGATGAGGCACAGGGCTGGGCGCACACGCGACGCTGACTCACCGGTCACCACAGCCCAAGTCATTGTCCTTTTCTTTTTAGATCGCCACACAACCAGTAGTTACAGTATAAAATAAATCAACTATAATTTTTAATAATAAAAAATAAACTATAAGCCCAAAAATACCCAAATCATCAGATAAATTCCCAAGTATATTAAGCATCCACCTGATCTTAATCACTTCATGATATGCCAACAGGTGACTAGCCTTACATATATAGCATCAAACACGGTCCCAGCGTGAACATACGGATGGAGAAAGAGCGCTACATATTCTTTTTTCTAAAAATCCAAAAATATAATGTTCTTTGTTCATACCAAGCCATATTTGTTTAGACGATGAAAATAAACAAAAATTGTTGGTAAACCTGTGTTGCATTTATCTTGGCTAAATTGCGAACTAATTCTGATTTCTAAGCATAACTTAGTGTATGTGTTGCATTTGGTGGTGAACTTTGTGTCCGTTGAGCTGCGATTCTTGATTCGTTCGAGCGAGAGTCTTCTACTTGTTACTCTTGGAATTTACCGACTTCTAAACGATGTTGGAGGCATCGTGCGCGGTGATCTTCTCAAAGAAGGTTGTGAGAAAACCCGGCAAAGTTGTGAAGGTTGGAGCTCACCTATCTGGAGCGGGAAAGAGCTACCACTAGTGTATTTGAGATGTTTTGGCTTAATACGTAGAGCCGGTTCGATTCGTTTGGGCTAACCTCAACGTGGACTAAGGGAAACCGACAAGTTTCCGAACACCACGGTAAAAACATCAAGTGTTATTGTGGTTTGTTATCTTGCGCTCAATTTGCCTTCTAGCAATTCATATTCAAGCACTTATATTCATTGAATTGATTAGAATATTTGTCTTCCTAGGATTGCTTATATTGATTTGAAATTATATCGTTGGTGCACTTTGTCAAATTTAGATGTTTTAGACTTTACTTGTGAAAACCAAATAGTTCACGCTTCCACATTATACATTTGGTAGTAGTCCAAAAGAAAATTTTCAAACCACTTATTCACACCCTCTAGTCGAGCTCCTCGATCTTACACGTACTCTCTCTCACACACGAACAGCCTAAAAGCCAAAAGGTATAAGTCGAAGCCAAACAGACCCATAAGCTAAGGCCCTACTCTAAACAGCTTCAGCTTTTGGCTTTTTTAGCTTTCAGCTTATTTAAACTAGAAGCCACTTGAAATGTATCGGTTTCTAATTTTGGCTTTTTTTTCACTTTTCTTTTTTTCCTATATTCCTTTGTATTGTCCATAACGATATAATGGTTTTTATTTTTTCTCTCATTTTTTCCTATCTTTTCTTATTTTTTCTTAGAAAAAATTAACAGCCGCTACAGTGTAATTTCAGTCGGAAGCCGAAACCCCAGCCGAAGTCGGTTTGAACATCACCTAAAGCCAAAAGCCATCAGGTAACGGCAATATGAATGGGCCCTAAGTAAGCCATGTATCTTTATCTTTTCATACAGTTATACAACTTGATCTCTATGATTTCAATTTTTTTCATCTCCCCCCTATAGATTTGTATTTCCATACCAACTTCTTGTCGTTACATTGGATCTTCTTACATTCTTTATTTTTCCGTCTCAGTTTGCGTATTGCTGAATGTTCATTCTCCTCTGCTCGCAGGTAGGCCTAACTCTATATCTATGGTCTTGTCACCGTTCTATTCGACTCATGGTACAACATAAACAGTGTCACTGATACTCCACAAAATTGATGTATAATTGTATACTCGCGCTCTCTCTCTTTTTGGCGATTTACAGCTGTATATACCTTGGCCCTCGTTACATACACATATTTCTCCTGACTTAAGTTTCTATTCGCGTTATGCTACATCACAATCGTTTGTTTGGCAAAAATAACGCTTGATCACTTACCTCCGTTATCAGTTGCAACACCTGACTAACCTGAGAGCAACTCTGTCCTCCACACGACAATGGTACAACGTTGGTATGGAATGAGTAATCGATGTGTTCCATAAGAGCAATGCCGTCAGTCAGAAAACCCAGCTTAACATGGACATCCAAGCAATAGCATTGCTTTTCTTTTTTTTAAATGAGTCTCAAACTGCAAGTGCTTGCTATCCTGAGAGTAATAACTCCGTCTCAAACTCTCAAGTGCGCTTAAATACTACCCTATCTAATCTAGCAAATCATCGGATAAATTCCCAAGCATATCAAGCATCCACATGATCTTAATCACTTCATGATATGCCAACAGGTGACCAGCCTTACTCTTACATAGCGTTAAACACGGTCCCAGAGTGTACATACGGATGGAGAAAGAGCAGTACATACTCTTCTTTTCTAAAAATCTGAAAATATAATGTTCATTGTTCATACCATGCCATCTTTGCTTAGACGATGAAAATTTTAAAAAAAAATTGTTGGTAAACCTGTGTTGCATTTATCTTGGCTGAATTGCGACCTAATTCTGATTTCTGAGTTTATATATAAATACCGGTGATTAGAGTCCAGACATGCATATACAATGATAGGGGCCCCCATTTGTTAATGCAACACAAAGTAGATGAGGTTAAGCGTCGGTGTCACGGCCAGCACACGTACGACATACGTAGGACGACGCCGGCATCAAGAGACGCTGAATCATATGATTAGTGGTTGCTTGCATGTTGTGTATATGTTGGATATAAACATATATAGACGCGCTTTAGCAAGCAGTATGACATGATTTGATTTCATTCATGGATTTGCTTAGCTAGCGTTAATTGTGTCCCAACTTGTAGTCAAGTCGATATCATGCCCATGAATTGCGGTCGTCGTTGCATAAATCTCCTTGGAGACATGCATGGACATATATTTATTATCGAATATTTGTGCTTTCTTCGGTACAGAATAGATGTCAGTTTTTGGGAGTTAGTTTTGTTGGTTTGCAGGTACTTTCGTTTCAGGTTTTTTAGACAACTTTTTTTCGCCAGATACCTCTATCAATTGCTTGTTGCTAACTATGTCAGAGATATAAGCATTTTTTTCTTTTTTTTTCCTCGAAAGGGTGCTTTTGCACCGTGCACACTCCGGGGATCGAACCCGAGTCGTGTCCCTCACAAGTGCCTCCATTCTTCTGCGTGTTATTTGTGCATAGAAGCTTAGCTAAAATGACATTTATCTTGGATAGAATGAAATATAGGATTATACAGCTCATAAAGGCAAATGATCAGTACATGTATGCGTGAGCTTTAGTTAGAGTAAAATTCGTAAAACTGCAGGCTTCCTGTATAAACTATAAAAAAAACTTCAGGTTTTATTTTATCCTCTATTTCAGATAACTCTATATATTAGGAGCATTTATTTCACAAAACTACATGTTATAACGTCCATCATAAGTTGTTACCGCTCTGATAGATGAGGCCCACGTGGTAGTTACACAATTTAACTTGACCAAACTAAACAGGATGAAGGGGGTTGTGTGACTGCCATGTGGGCCCCTCTGAGAGTGGTTGCAAATTACGGGAGATTATACAATATATAGTTTTGTGAAACAAATATTCATAAAATCTACAGTTATCTAAAATAAATGCTAAAATCTATAGATTTTGAATAATTTGTATAAAAAAACTATAATTTTACGAAATTTACTCTTTTAGTTGTGGTTTATTCGTAGCACCAATAAAGGCATCTGGCTACCCGATTTTCGGTGCATCTCCAACTGTTGATGCCATCAGGCTCAGGAAGATGAAAAATTCTATTATATACTGGTTACACAATCCAGTTTGTGTAACGAGCAAATGAGATGATGATACCGATACGTGTGACAATGCACTATAGCAGAACTGTAGCCCGTACAAAAATAATATATCTATTTTTACTAATATAAACTAGAAAAAAAACTTCAGGTTTTATCCTCTATTTCAGATAACTCTATATTTTAGGAGCATTTATTTGACAAAACTACATGTTATAACATCCATCATAAGTTGTTACCGCTCTCATAGATGAGGCCTACATGATAGTTACACAATTGGACTGGGCCAAACTAAACGGGATGAAGGGGGTTGTGTGACTGTCATGTGGGCCCCTCTGCGAGAGTGGTAGCAAATTACGGGAGATGATACAATATATAGTTTTGTGAAACAAATATTCATAAAACCTACGGTTATCTAAAATAAATGCTAAAATCTATAGTTTTCCAATAGTTTGTATAAAAAATAAATAATTTTGTGAAATTTACTCTTTTAGTTACGTGGTTTATTCGTATCACTAATAAAGGCATCTGGCTACCCGATTTTCGGTGCATCTCCAACTGTTGGTGCCATCAGGCTCAGGAAGATGGGCGTATTGATTCCTCTCAACTTCATAGTTTCTCTGTTTCAGTCTATCCTACAGGAGTTCTCCGTCCCATGTACTCCTATTTCTCTTTCGTACTCTAAGCATTGTGGAATTCCATTTTTTTTGTACTTTCGCAGTATAAAGAGATGATTAATCAAGCACGGAACTACTAAAAGCCTGTTTCTTTTTAGAAACATATGCGGAAGATGCTAACTTGGCATGCAGGCACCAGAAAAAAGTTGAAAGGACAGTATTTACGAGGTAAAGTAGCATGATACGAAAGAGCCATACAAACTTCATGTATGGACGAGCTACATGTATGGACTAAATAGGGTTGACCAAACCCTGAAACTATGTACCCCTCTAGCAAGCAGCACTATGATTCTCACGAAAGATCAGCAAACTTTCACATCGATCAAATATTTCAAAAAATTAGAGTTTTTTACTTTTTTGATAGGGAATGATAGCTTAAATCAAATAAATTGATGCGAGGCACATTATGATAATGTCAAGTGTAAATTTATCGAATGAATTTTACAACTCCATAAAATGGAATATGCTACAAACTCTTAATTTGATGTAAAAACGTGAATGTAATATTGATTTTCATGATATGTGGTTTCTAAATTGCTTGCAAGATAAGGTCGCACAATTAATTAATGCCCAAGCAAGCCATATTGCATTGGATTAGTTAGCATGCCAATAAAAAACACATTTCTTCGTACCCAAACCAAATAATAAAATGTTGACTCCACTGCCATGCATCCAAACTCTTAGCCACCATATAGACCCTATTCCAAACAACTTTTAACTTTTGGCTTCTAACTTTCAGAAGTCAAAAACCGTTTGGCACACGCTAGATTCTTAATGCAATTTTTTTTCTTTGTATTATTTGTGATTGTGTTTTTATTTTTCTTTAATTTTTTAATTGAATGTCTCAGAAAAATATAATAGCTACTACAGTGTCATTTCAGTTAAAAATTAAAAACCATTGAAAAAACGAATTGAACAGGGCCATAATTAATTCATGTGGTCCATGTATGACCAAGCTCCACCTACTTGATCTGGAGCTAGCGTGAGTCATGGTCTAAATGTACAACAATGGTGCAAGCAAAATCAAACAAGCTAGATTCCTATCTTTTGAAATACAATAAAAACATGTAACTTTGAACCGTTCGCGTAAAATGCATATGGGTCGAATTACACGGGGGTTGAATGAAGATCGCGCTTGGGGAAACATGCGTACATGTGCCGGCTCCACCTTAATTCATATCCAACACCGGAGCAGACGTACTACGTACCTACAGAACCAAAGAAAAGCTTTTATCAAATTTACGGTATAAGTCTCGCAACGCACTAGATACAACTGCGTAGGAGTATTTATTTAGATGAATAGAAAACGATGATCCAACCGATCGATTTTCGTAACTGCTTAGCATTTACATTATCAGACCTGCAACCACAGTTCAGCCTACAAGTGAGAGACCATGTGGTCGTGCTCCATGAGAGCGATGAGTAATTGACAAGAGTTTAGGTCAGTCGAGTTTGGTTTGAGTGGTTCGGAGTCGAGTCGTTGCGTGGGCAACGGGCTCGGTTGGACTTTGGTCAAACCTGGTCATTTGGGCTTAGGATGCATATTCTAATGTTTTGACAGGTTTGGACTTCATATGTGGTAAGTGTGATGTGTTTACGCTTTCATGTGTCGAGCGGTGCTATTTGACGTATTTCTTGTCTGTATGACTGCAGGACATCGAGTGGAGTCGTGGCGAGACACGGAGGACCGGACTAGGCGCAGGTGGCGCTGAGGTCAGAACGGTTGGGATGTGTCGAAGACGATGTGGACTCGAGGTGGAGTCGTGGCGAGGCACAGTGGACCGGACTAGGCGCAGGTGGCGCTGAGGTCAGAACGGTCGAGGTGTGCTGAAGACGGCGAAGCTGCGTGGCTTGCGAGGCAAGGAATGAGGAAGCTTCCTGGAAGGTGCGCGAGGGGCGTTTCGGTAAAAATGCAAAGCGACACAAAAGGAAGCGGGTTTGGATAAAGCGCCGAGTTGTTGAAGGCCTAATGGGTAAAGCATGGGGCAAACCCATTAGTGGAGGATATAAATAGAGAGGTAGATGTGTGCTGAAATTTTGGAGAGAGTATGTGTAAGAGTTAGGGTTTTATTTGTGTCTCTCCATGTGTGTATGTGTGTGTTCCTCCCAAGAAGCATGTGTAGCTCTTGGTGTTCTTGAGGATTGAGAGGGAGAGGATGGATTGATAATTCTTGTAATCATTCCTCCGAATGTCCATGCGTATGGGGACGTAGTTCTTTGTATCTCGTGTTTCTTGGAATAGAAATATGAAGTTTATTTTTCCTCTCTGTGTTCCTTTGTTTCTTGAGTATGGCTGTCATGTTTTCTTTCCTCTTTGTGCCTTCAGAGAATGATCTATTGGGCCAGCTGAGAGTGATTTGCAGTCCCCTGTGCACATACTCTCCTCTCTGAATGCTTCTTGCTGCTGTAGTCTCTTTTCTTTGCCAATTATTTTCGTTGAGTTTGGGCAGGCAAGTTCATTACGGCCAAGCTGCACTAACTGTTGAGTTTCTTGGTTTGTCAAAAATCTGCATGCCAATCTTTGCTGCTTGTAGCTTTCGGCCAAGTTCTAGTAGTGCAGAATTTTTATTCTTGCAGCAAGAACAGTCCACTCGTTGGCAGCATATCTACTTTTCTTTGTGCTCTCTCGGCCAGGACGCTTTATGCAGTAAATAGCAGACTCTTTGTGCAGTTTTTAGCTGCTGGACAGCAAGTGCATGCAGTCCTAATTGGCAGCATTTTGTGCTCTCTTTAGCATGGTCTTTGCAGCAGGTTTAGCCCTCCCTTTGGCTTTCAATTTTCTGCAATAGAGACTACTTTTCAGTAGCTTTAGACCTTCTTTTGCTGCAGCCAAACAGCCTTTTATTTCCATTTCATGGCAGCAAAATGAGCTCTCGGCTGGCAGCAAGTTCAGCCTGATTCCTTGCCGTGGTAGCATGCTTTCTTTGTCGTGGTAGCAATTCCAGTTGATTTCTTGCCGTGGCTAGTTTTCGCAGTCTCTTGTCAGTTTGGTTTTCAGCTTGAGTAAGCAATCATCTCTTCTCGTTCATAGCTTTTATAGTCATCGGAGAGTAGAGATTTTTGCGAATACTCTTGGGGGCGATTCTAAAAGTCGACATTCACCCCCCCCTCTGTCGCCATTTCGGTCCTACAATTGGTATCAGAGCCGGTTAGCTCTAATTCATAGATCTTAACCGGTCTCAAGAGCCATGGCGACGGACAAGTACTCGACCAAGCCGCCCGTGTTCGATGGCATCGATTACCCCTTCTGGAAGAGCCGAATGGAGACATACATCCAGGCCCAGGGGTATGCCATCTGGCGGAAGGTCAAGGTACGATTCGTTGTTCCTGCCGATGAGAACATCAATGCCGGGAACATGGCTGATGTTGAGGCGAATGCAAAGGCAAGGAACATCATCATCCAGGGGTTAAGTCGTAGCGAGTTTGACCGTATATCTCACCTGTCGTCCGCCTACGACATCTGGGTGACCCTCGACGCATACCATGAGGGCACCACCCAGATCAAGACGGTTCGACAGGACCAGTTCAAGCGCGAATACAACAAATTCGAGATGCTTGCTGGTGAGTCCCTGGACGAGTGCTTTTCGCGATTTCACAAAATCTTGAGCAACCTCCGAGCGGTCGGTCTCACATACCCCGACTCGGACAACGCTCATCAGATGCTCGCGGCACTCGATTTGCGCGTGTGGGAGATGAAAGTGACCACCATCAAAGACACGACAGACCTCTCGACCCTGACTCTTGACGCGCTGTACTCGCGCCTCAAGACTCACGAGATTGACGTTGTCTCTCGTCGGTCGAAGTCACAGTCGATGGCTTTGGTCACCGATCCCAGTTCGACTTCTGGTTTTTCCGCCGATTCGCTTTGTGGGTTCTCCCTAGCTGCTCTATGTGACGTAACTGATGATCAGTTAGATCAGCTAGAGGATGAACAGCTGGCCCTCCTAGCTCGGAAGTTCTCCCATGCTTACAAGAGGAGGAGGGACAAAAAGAGAGGCGGACCAGTCATCTGCTTCGAGTGTGGTGGCCCCAACCACATTCGAGCGAACTGTCCCAAGCTGGAGAAGGGCAAGAACGACTACGGCGGTTCGGGCAAGAACGACTACACCGACAAGAACCGCAACAAGAAGACTCCAGCTCAGACGCCGGGAAAGAAGAAGTTCCGCAACTTCGGGAAGGCCAAGAAGCTCTTCCACCGCGTCCTCACCGCTTTCGACGACCTCGACCTCAGCGAGGTGGAGGGATGGAGCGACGACGACGGGACGGGTGACCAAGTGCCCAAGGATGGCGGCGACGACTTCTCCGGCATGTGCTTCATGGCCCTCGAGGGCGAACTCAGCGACAGCGAGCTGTACTCCGACTCGGACGAGGTATGTCCCTCCTATGACCAACTTAATGAAGCTTTCCTTAAGCTAGGAGGATTTCATGCTAGATCTAGAGCTAGATGTAGCGAGATGGAGAAGGAAGTAGATAGACTGTCACGGGAGCTTACTTCACTTACATCTGCTCCCTCCCGTGACGACTGTGATACATGCTCTGCTTTGCTGGTTGATATGGAGAAATTAAGGACCTCGCATGATAGTGTGTCCTCTGAGCTTGATTCTATTAAGGTGGAGAATGTTAGTCTACTTGCTGAGTTAGAGTTGAGTAGGATGGCTGTTACCCTACTTACTACTGATGAGACTACTTCTCCCACCTCATGTGAGGTTAAGGACATTGCTGCTAGAGGACCTTATGCCATGCTCCTTGATCTGCCCGATTCTTGTGAAAATTGCAATAATTTAAAGATGAACCTAAAACGGGCAGATCACAAAATTGCTGAGTTGCATGCTTCTTTACTTGAGCCTATTGATTCATGTTTGAACTGTCCCAAGTTAACTGCTGAACTTGAAGCTGTCTCAAAACAGTTTCAAGAACTGATTGACAACAACAAGAAAATGGCTCAGTATGCGACTAAGGATCCTGTTAGCTCACCATGCATTAGTTGTGATAAACTAAAACTTGAACTCGTTGCTTTGAATGACAAATGTGTGAAGCTAACTAAGGACTTACTAGAGAAGCCACAATCTGGTTGTGATGTGATTGATGGTGTGGGGGAGAAGCCCCAGGGTAAGGGTGAGACGCCTAGAGACGCGAACCAACCTGCTAGTAGTAGGACTGTCCCCTCAGAGTCGGCTGTGCGTGCACAAGCCATTCTTTCCTCTACTGTTGGTTCTTCTTCTGCTCCCTTACCTCCTGCTGTTCCCTCTTCTCCCTGCTCTTCTTGCACCTCTCTCTTTCGGGAGTGTCAGTACCTTATGAACACTCTCGAGAGATTTGTAGGCGGCAAGAAGAAGCTTAATCTTATTCTAGACCAGTCCAAGATTTGCAGATTTAATCAGGGTCTAGGATATGACTATTATGAGGATATGAGGAAGCATCCACCTGCTGTGCTCAGACCCATAGCACCAGGTGTGATCGAGACCGAGCCTAGGACTGAGAAAGTCCAATTTAAATCAGCGGGCTATGTCCAGGGGATTTCTGACAGCAAGGTGATTGCACCTGCTGCTTCGGCCTCTCAGAAGGCGAAGCCTGACCGTGCTATTTCTACCTCTCAGAGGATAAAGTATCACTGCACCTTCTGTCAGAAGGATGGACACACGGTTGATCGATGCTTCAGGCGCGCCAAGATCGCGCGTAGAGACCGTGCTGAGTCTCCTAGGCGTATTCAGGGTCAGCCCCAGATCCTGAGTGCACCTAGGACCAGCACGAGGTCTAGGTTTACTGCTGTTGATGGGTTTGGGCAGCATCGAGGACTTGGTTTTTCTGAGTCTTCTGTTTTTCGTCCTCATGCTGCTCCTGGTCATGACTTCCGCCGTCCTGAGGGTACATCTCGTTTCCCCCGTCGAGACAGTTACCCGCGGCGTGTTCAGCGTGTTGCCGGTGTTCCGACTCGCTCTCCCGTAGCAGTCGGACCCCGCAACAGCTTCAGGTCTGCTCACAGACCTTCTGCTGTGAGTGACAGAGAGCGTAGGGTAGATAGAGGTCAGTCGTGCTTGACTACTTCATCTGCTCGACGTGTTGTTCAGTATTGGGTGCCAAAATCACTCTTGATTTACCCCAGTACTGAGACTTTACTCTCTGTTTGACTCAGGTTCGCCGGGCAGGGAAGGGAAAGGTTTGGCTCGTAGACTCCGGGTGTTCACGACACATGACTGGAGATTCTCGTTGGTTTTCTTCCCTTGCCCGTGCTCCAGGTGATGAGACGATCACCTTCGGAGATGCTTCATCTGGGCGCGTCATCGCCAAAGGTACAGTGCGCATTAATGACTCTTTCATTTTGAAAGATGTAGCCTTGGTTAGTAAGCTGCAGTACAATTTGCTTTCAGTTTCTCAGCTTACCGATGACGACTTTGAGGTGAGCTTTAAGAAAAACAATTGCAAAATTCTTGATTCTTCGGGTAGTCTGGTTTGCGGGATTTCTCGTTTTGGGAGGATCTTTCGTGCTAATTTTTCTGAGTCTTCTGGTGATCCTCTCAGGTGTTTAGTTGCTTCTGAGTCCCGCGACCTCTCTTTCTGGCATAGGAGACTTGGTCATATCGGATTTGACCATTTGACCCGAGTTAGCGGCCACGACCTCATTCGTGGTCTGCCGAAGCTCAAGATGGTCAAAGATCTAGTCTGTGCTCCATGCCGGCACGGCAAGATGGTTGCCGCTTCTCACCCTCCGGTTACAGTTACTATGACCGATGCACCGGGACAGCTGCTCCATATGGACACTGTTGGACCAGCTCGAGTGCAGTCAGCAGGAGGGAAGTGGTATGTTCTTATCGTGGTCGATGACTTCTCGAGGTATTCTTGGGTGTTTTTCTTAGCCTCGAAGGATGAGACATTTTCACTTTTCCGAGGTCTTTTCGGTAGGCTTTCTGTTGAGCTCCCGGGTGCCTTACGAGCGATCCGCAGTGACAATGGCACGGAGTTCAAGAATTCCTACTTCGAGAGTTTCTGTGGTGAGACAGGTGTAGAGCACCAGTTCTCTTCTCCATACGTCCCTCAACAGAATGGCGTTGTGGAGAGGAAGAACCGTACCTTGGTCGAGATGGCCAGGACAATGCTTGATGAGTACTCTACACCGCGGAAGTTTTGGGCTGAGGCTATTGCGACCGCGTGCCATGTTTCGAATCGAGTTTTTCTTCGGGCACACTTGCACCGCACTTCTTATGAGTTGAGATACGGGCGAAAGCCCAGCGTCTCTCACTTTCGTGTGTTTGGCTGCAAATGCTTTATTCTGAAGTCCGGAAACCTAGATAAGTTCGAGTCACGTTCTTGTGATGGGATCTTTCTAGGTTACTCGCCTTCTTCGCGGGCTTATAGGGTCTAGAACTGCGAGTCTAGCAAAATGGTAGAGACCTGTGAGGTGACCTTTGACGAGGCAAGTCCGGGGACTAGGCCTGATATCTCAGGTTCTTTAGAGCAGTCCGAGACCATCTTCGTGGATGACGAGGACGATGGAGATGAGGGTTGTCTACCCGATCCAGTCCCTTATCCACCCCTTGAGGTGCCGTCTTCCACCGCACCTCCAGGTGATCAGCCTATGCCTTCTGCTTCCTCTGGAGCTAGTGGCTCTGTTCCTACCTCGTCAGCTCACGAGGTAGAGGCCACTTCTTCATCTCATCCTGGACCTCCCCGACATATCCAGAAAAGACATCCTTCTAAGCAGATGATTGGAGACCTGTTCGAGCGTGTTACCCGCTCAAAATCTGGCTTATCTCAATTCTGTCTCCATTCTGCTTTCATTGCCTCCTTTGAGCCCAAAGATGTTTCTCATGCTCTTTCTGACGAGTCTTGGGTCAATGCCATGCATGAGGAGCTAGAAAATTTCGAGAGGAACAAGGTCTGGTCGCTTGTCGAGCCCCCGCGAGGTCACAATATTATTGGGACTAAGTGGGTGTTCAAGAACAAGCAGAGCGAGGATGGAGTGGTTATTCGAAACAAGGCTAGACTGGTAGCTCAGGGGTTTTCCCAGGTTGAGGGTCTAGACTTCGAGGAGACCTTTGCCCCTGTAGCTCGACTTGAGGCCATTAGAATTCTGCTTGCCTTTGCAGCTTCTAAGGGTTTCAAGCTCTACCAGATGGACGTCAAGAGTGCCTTCCTTAATGGCGTTATTGAGGAAGAAGTTTACGTCAGACAGCCTCCAGGTTTCGAGAACCCCAAATACCCACACCATGTCTTCAAGCTTTCCAAAGCGTTGTATGGACTTAAGCAGGCCCCCAGAGCTTGGTATGAGAGGCTTAAGTCCTACTTGTTGAGTCATGGGTTTGAGATGGGTAAAGTAGACAAGACTTTGTTTATCCGTAGGCTTGGCAGTGACTTTCTGCTCGTCAAAATCTATGTCGATGACATTATCTTTGGCGGTTCTTCCCATGCTCTGGTTTCTCAGTTCTCGGATGTCATGAGCACCGAGTTTGAGATGAGCATGATGGGTGAGTTGACTTTCTTCCTTGGCTTCCAAATCAAGCAGTCTCGGGAGGGTACTTTTCTACATCAGGGCAAGTACACTCGTGACCTCCTGAGACGCTTCGATATGAGTGATGGGAAGCCGGTGTCAACTCCGATGGCTTTTACGGCCTATCTTGACCCAGATGAGGATGGCGAGCCAGTTGATCAGAAAGAATACAGAAGTATGATCGGCTCCCTTCTTTACCTCACTGCCTCGAGACCAGACATACACTTCTCAGTGTGTCTGTGTGCTCGTTTTCAGGCTTCTCCTCGCGTATCTCACCGCCAGGCGGTGAAGCGCATCTTTCGGTACCTTCGAGCTACCATTGACTATGGTATCTGGTACTCTTCCTCATCCTGTCTTTCCTTGAGAGCCTTCTCGGATGCAGACTTTGCCGGCTGTAGGATAGATAGGAAGAGCACCTCTGGCACCTGCCAATTCATTGGCACTTCTCTCGTTTCCTGGTCTTCAAGGAAGCAGTCCGGTGTTGCACAGTCCACTGCAGAGGCCGAGTACGTTGCTGCTGCCAGTTGCTGCAGCCAGGTACTTTGGATGGTTTCGACCCTGCGGGACTTGGGTTAGCCTTAGACAGTGTTCCACTCTTTTGTGACAACACGTCTGCTATCAACATTGCTAAAAACCCAGTGCAGCACTCTCGGACCAAGCACATTGATATCCGATACCACTTCCTTAGAGACCATGTAGAGAAGGGTGATATAGTGCTCCAGTTTGTGGAAAGTGACCACCAGTTGGCTGACATCTTCACCAAGCCATTGGATAGTTCGAGGTTTTCAGCTCTGCGGGGAGAGCTTGGGGTGGTTTGTCCTTATGGACTGTAGTGAGGGGGAGCTTTGGGCTTTACTGCTTTACTATATTAATTATGCTCTTACTCCTTGTTGTTGCATTGCATTTTGGGTGCATTGGGATTAGTCCTCCTAGCATATATTAGAGTGCTTTTCTTGTCTAGTTGCTTAGACTTCTGCTCTTATCTTGTGCTTCCAGGTTGCTTCTTATTAGCTGTTTCTTATCTCACTAGATTGAGCTCACTCACTTCTTGTAGGTTCTAGCGAGGGTCGGGCCACCCTCGGGTAGACAGGGTACGTGTTTGCTCTCTAGCGTGTGTTTTACGGTCAGCTAATAGTCCTGGAGTCATATGGGGTAGATGAGAGTCAGTCTGAGTCATAGTTGTCTCAATATCTTATCTATGCTTTAAGGACTACCCGTTTGGATTTTCTTTGCCAGCTTCTCGATTTTATTGCTTTGGTTCAGGGGGAGTTCATTTGGGAGCTTCTGGAGCTTAATATTGACTTAACTCAACTTGAACTAAAAGTTGCATCTCATGTTGAGGGGGAGCTGGATTTTCTTGCATGTTAGCATCTCGCATTGTAATATAACTGCATTGAGCCTTGATTATTATCATGTTATGACATGTTTACAATGCTTTACACCTTGCCATGACTTGTGCTTTCTTTGCTAGATTTATCATGACTTCATATGTGCAGACTAGTTTTGCCATGATAAGTAAATTGAAATTGCTCAACTTGAATTAAAACTTGTCATGCTAGCATTTGAGTTTAGTCTATCTTTAGCTATCCTTGTATGATTCATGCCATGTCAAATAGGCTGAGTTGAGTCTTGAATCTAGGTTGGATCTTAGATTGAGCTATTTTAGCATCTTGATACATCATGAGTTAGCACAAACTATTAAAAAGCAAAAGGATCTCTTTTTATGTGCGAAAAAACTGATTTCACCAATTCTTTCTCATGAGACGGCTTGCCATTGCACTAGGCATGAATTCAGGGGGAGTTTTGGATGACCTGGACTATCTTCTTAAGCTTCTCGCTTGGAGTAGTCGCATAAGACTTGAGATCTAGCACATGATAAAATTTTTGGTTGGAAACAGCTAAGCTTTAAAAGAAATTATGTCAAATGTGCAAGATTTGCTTAATCACCTAAAGATGAAAAGTGCTTAACCAAATGATAAACTCTTGAGCTTGTAGCACTCTAATTGACTCAACACTAGCTTCTTGTTTCCGCTTAGCTTATTGACATGGCCTGCATCATTCTTGGATATCTCTAGTTAGACTTTGCTCATTGATGACTTGACTTGCTCACTAAATGCATTACATTTCAGATTGTCATCTATGTGCTCTAGCTGGTTTATATATATGTTGTCATGATCTAGATAGCGTTTTATTGAGTTATGGCTTGGTGTATTACATTATGGTCAATATGGATAATTCTCATGGCTCTAAATGCTTAAATAAACAAACTTCAGCCATATTCATCCATTGACATGTCATATTCTCTCTATTGCATCTTGATGTGTTTATTGCCAAAAGGGGGAGAATAGAGAAGAAAAAGTTTGTTGGGAACAGTTTAGAGCTTTGGAGATCAATTTGCTCTTTCAGTTGTTGCTCTAGTGTTCCTTCTGTCGACATGGTCATTAGCTTCATTCTCTTCTTTGGACCATGTTGGATTCTTCAAAATCAAACTCAACTTCATGCTTTTTCTGAGTTTGTCAATACACTCATCAAGGGGGAGATTGAGAGACCATGTGGTCGTGCTCCATGAGAGTGATGAGTAATTGACAAGAGTTTAGGTCAGTCGAGTTTGGTTTGAGTGGTTCGGAGTCGAGTCGTTGCGTGGGCAACGGGCTCGGTTGGACTTTGGTCAAACCTGGTCATTTGGGCTTAGGATGCATATTCTAATGTTTTGACAGGTTTGGACTTCATATGTGGTAAGTGTGATGTGTTTACGCTTTCATGTGTCGAGCGGTGCTATTTGACGTATTTCTTGTCTGTATGACTGCAGGACATCGAGTGGAGTCGTGGCGAGACACGGAGGACCGGACTAGGCGCAGGTGGCGCTGAGGTCAGAACGGTTGGGATGTGTCGAAGACGATGTGGACTCGAGGTGGAGTCGTGGCGAGGCACAGTGGACCGGACTAGGCGCAGGTGGCGCTGAGGTCAGAACGGTCGAGGTGTGCTGAAGACGGCGAAGCTGCGTGGCTTGCGAGGCAAGGAATGAGGAAGCTTCCTGGAAGGTGCGCGAGGGGCGTTTCGGTAAAAACGCAAAGCGACACAAAAGGAAGCGGGTTTGGATAAAGCGCCGAGTTGTTGAAGGCCTAATGGGTAAAGCATGGGGCAAACCCATTAGTGGAGGATATAAATAGAGAGGTAGATGTGTGCTGAAATTTTGGAGAGAGTATGTGTAAGAGTTAGGGTTTTATTTGTGTCTCTCCATGTGTGTATGTGTGTGTTCCTCCCAAGAAGCATGTGTAGCTCTTGGTGTTCTTGAGGATTGAGAGGGAGAGGATGGATTGATAATTCTTGTAATCATTCCTCCGAATGTCCATGCGTATGGGGACGTAGTTCTTTGTATCTCGTGTTTCTTGGAATAGAAATATGAAGTTTATTTTTCCTCTCTGTGTTCCTTTGTTTCTTGAGTATGGCTGTCATGTTTTCTTTCCTCTTTGTGCCTTCAGAGAATGATCTATTGGGCCAGCTGAGAGTGATTTGCAGTCCCCTGTGCACATACTCTCCTCTCTGAATGCTTCTTGCTGCTGTAGTCTCTTTTCTTTGCCAACTATTTTCGTTGAGTTTGGGCAGGCAAGTTCATTATGGCCAAGCTGCACTAACTGTTGAGTTTCTTGGTTTGTCAAAAATCTGCATGCCAATCTTTGCTGCTTGTAGCTTTCGGCCAAGTTCTAGTAGTGCAGAATTTTTATTCTTGCAGCAAGAACAGTCCACTCGTTGGCAGCATATCTACTTTTCTTTGTGCTCTCTCGGCCAGGACGCTTTATGCAGTAAATAGCAGGCTCTTTGTGCAGTTTTTAGCTGCTGGACAGCAAGTGCATGCAGTCCTAATTGGCAGCATTTTGTGCTCTCTTTAGCATGGTCTTTGCAGCAGGTTTAGCCCTCCCTTTGGCTTTCAATTTTCTGCAATAGAGACTACTTTTCAGTAGCTTTAGACCTTCTTTTGCTGCAGCCAAACAGCCTTTTATTTCCATTTCATGGCAGCAAAATGAGCTCTCGGCTGGCAGCAAGTTCAGCCTGATTCCTTGCCGTGGTAGCATGCTTTCTTTGTCGTGGTAGCAATTCCAGTTGATTTCTTGCCGTGGCTAGTTTTCGCAGTCTCTTGTCAGTTTGGTTTTCAGCTTGAGTAAGCAATCATCTCTTCTCGTTCATAGCTTTTATAGTCATCGGAGAGTAGAGATTTTTGCGAATACTCTTGGGGGCGATTCTAAAAGTCGACATTCACCCCCCCCTCTGTCGCCATTTCGGTCCTACAACAAGTGATTAGACGATGGCAACATGACGGTGAAAATTAAAAAAAACGACCTTTGGGGCATTCAAGCCGCAAGCAAAGCTAACCATTAGCAGCCAATAAACTGAACCATATCCTACTCTGTGCAGACGTGTACGCCGCAGCACGGATCAGAGCAGAAACGCAGAGCAGCTTGTGCTCCTACGTGTCAGGGAACTAGTGGCTGAGGATCCACCGGATCAGGAGCATCTCCGCCACACGATCCGGCGAATTGCCGCCGCAGCCGTCCTTCCCGATGAGGCACAGGGCTGGGCGCACACGCGATGCTGACTCACCGGTCACCACAGCCCAAGTCATTGTCCTTTTCTTTTTAGATCGCCACACAACCAGTAGTTACAGTACAAAATAAACCAACTATAATTCTCAATAATAAAAAATAGAGGAATTTTACCATCCTTGAGGGGGAAGAGGTACCAAATTTGAGCCGTTGATCACACTGATCGGACGACTGAGATTTGGCAGTACCTAGTGGTACCGGACGCGAGATACCAAGAGGTACAAGGTACCAAGAGGTACCAAATTTTGAGCCGTTGATCA
Source organism: Dendrocalamus latiflorus (assembly GCA_017311315.1). NCBI lineage: Eukaryota > Viridiplantae > Streptophyta > Magnoliopsida > Poales > Poaceae > Dendrocalamus > Dendrocalamus latiflorus. The sequence goes on along the minus strand of CM029674.1, from coordinate 14,869,343 downwards.
CACTGATTGAACGACTGGATCTAATTTGGTACCTCTTGGTACCTTGTACCTCTTGGTACCTCCTCAAGGATAGAAAAACTGCTCTAAAAAATAAGCTATAAACCCAAAAATACCCAAATCATCGGATAAATTCCCAAGTATATTAAGCATCCACCTGATCTTAATCACTTCATGATATGCCAACAGGTGACTAGCCTTACATAGCATCAAACACGGTCCCAGCGTGAACATACGGATGGAGAAAGAGCGCTACATATTCTTTTTTCTAAAAATCCAAAAATATAATGTTCTTTGTTCATACCAAGCCATATTTGTTTAGAGGATGAAAATAAACAAAAATTGTTGGTAAACCTGTGTTGCATTTATCTTGGCTAAATTGCGACCTAATTCCGATTTCTGAGCATAACTTAGTGCATGTGTTGCGTTTGGTGGTGAACTTTGTGTCCGTTGAGCTGTGATTCTTGATTCGTTCAAGCGAGAGTCTTCGACTTGTTACTCTTGGAATTTACCGACTTCTAAACGATGTTGGAGGCATCGTGCGCGGTGATCTTCTCAAAGAAGGTTGTGAGAAAACCCGGCAAAGTTGTGAAGGTTGGAGCTCACCTACCTGGAGCGGGAAAGAGCTACCACTAGTGTATTTGAGATGTTTTGGCTTAATACGTAGAGCCGGTTCAATTCGTTTAGGCTAACCTCAACGTGGACTAGGGGAAACCGACAAGTTTTCGAACACCACGGTAAAAACATCAAGTGTTATTGTGGTTTGTTATCTTGCGCTCAATTTGCCTTCTAGCAATTCATATTCAAGCATTTATATTCATTGAATTGATTAGAATACTTGTCTTCCTAGGATTGCTTATATTGATTTGAAATTATATCGTTGGTGCACTTTGTCAAATTTAGATGTTTTAGACTTTACTTGTGAAAACCAAATAGTTCACGCTTCCACATTATACATTTGGTAGTAGTCTAAAAGAAAATTTTCAAACCACTTATTCACACCCTCTAGTCGAGCTCCTCGATCTTACACGTACTCTCTCTCACACACGAACAGCCTAAAAGCCAAAAGGTATAAGTCGAAGCCAAACAGACCCATAAGCTAAGGCCCTACTCTAAACAGCTTCAGCTTTTGGCTTGTTTAGCTTTCAGCTTATTTAAACTAGAAGCCACTTGAAATGTATCGGTTTCTAATTTTTGGCTTTTTTTCACTTTTCTTTTTTTCCTATATTCCTTTGTATTGTCCATAACGATATAATGGTTTTTATTTTTCTTCTCATTTTTTCCTATCTTTCCTTATTTTTTCTTAGAAAAAATTAACAGCCGCTACAGTGTAATTTCAGTCGGAAGCCGAAACCCCAGCCGAAGTCGATTTGAACATCACCTAAAGCCAAAAGCCATCAGGTAACGGCAAAATGAATGGGCCCTAAGTAAGCCATGTATCTTTATCTTTTCATACAGTTATACAACTTGATCTCTATGATTTCAATTTTTTTCATCTCCCCCCCCCATAGATTTGTATTTCCATACCAACTTCTTGTCGTTACATTGGATCTTCTTACATTCTTTATTTTTCCGTCTCAGTTTGCGTATTGCTGAATGTTCATTCTCCTCTGCTCGCAGGTACGCCAAACTCTATATCTATGGTCTTGCCACCGTTCTATTCGACTCATGGTACAACATAAACAGTGTCGCTGATACTCCACAAAATTGATGTATAATTGTATACTCGCGCTCTCTCTCTTTTTGGCGATTTACAGCTGTATATACCTTGGCCCTCGTTACATACACATATTTCTCCTGACTTAAGTTTCTATTCGCGTTATGCTACATCACAATCGTTTGTTTGGCAAAAATAACGCTTGATCACTTACCTCCGTTATCAGTTGCAACACCTGACTAACCTGAGAGCAACTCTGTCCTCCACACGACAATGGTACAACGTTGGTATGGAATGAGTAATCGATGTGTTCCATAAGAGCAATGCCGTCAGTCAGAAAACCCAGCTTAACATGGACATCCAAGCAATAGCATTGCTTTTCTTTTTTTTAAATGAGTCTCAAACTGCAAGTGCTTGCTATCCTGAGAGTAATAACTCCGTCTCAAACTCTCAACTGCGCTTAAATGCTACCCAATCTAATCTTGGAAATCGTCGGATAAATTCCCAAGTATATTAAGCATCCACCTGATCTTAATCACTTCATGATATGCCAACAGGTGACTAGCCTTACTCTTACATAGCGTTAAACACGGTCCCAGGGTGAACATACGGATGGAGAAAGAGCGGTACATATTCTTTTTCTAAAAGTCCAAAAATATAATGTTCATTGTTCATACCAAGCCATCGTTGTTTAGACGATGAAAATAAAAAAAAATTGTTGGTAAACCTGTGTTGCATTTATCTTGGCTGAATTGCGACCTAATTCTGATTTCTGAGTTTATATATAAATACCGGTGATTAGAGTCCAGACATGCATATACAATGATAGGGCCCCCATTTGTTAATGCAACACAAAGTAGATGAGGTTAAGCGTCGGTGTCACGGCCAGCACACGTACGACATACGTAGGACGACGCCGGCATCAAGAGACACTGAATCATATGATAAGTGGTTGCTTGCATGTTGTGTATATGTTAGATATAAACATATATAGACGCGCTTTAGCAAGCAGTATGATATGATTTGATTTCATTCATGGATTTGCTTAGCTAGCGTTGATTGTGTCCCAACTTGTAGTCAAGTCGATATCATGCCCATGAACTGCGGTCGTTGTTGCATAAATCTCCTTGGAGACATGCATGGACATATATTTATTATCGAATATTTGTGCTTTCTTCGGTACAGAATAGATGTCAGTTTTTGGGAGTTAGTTTTGTTGGTTTGCAGGTACTTTCGTTTTAGGTTTTTTTTAGACAACTTTTTTTTTCGCCAGATACCTCTATCAATTGCTTGTTGCTAACTATGTCAGAGATATAAGCATATTTTTTTTCTTTTCTTTTTTCCCTCAAAAGGGTGCTTTTGCACGGTGCACACGCGATCGAACCCGAGTCGTGTCGCTCACATGAGCCTCCATTCTTCTGCGTGTTATTTGTGCATAGAAGCTAGCTAAAATGACATTTATCTTGGACAGAATGAAATATACGATTATACAGCTCATAAAGGCAAATGATCAGTACATGTATGCGTGAGCTTTAGTTAGAGTAAAATTCGTAAAACTACAAGTTTCTTGTATAAACTATAAAAAAAACTTCAGGTTTTTCCTCTATTTCAGATAACTCTATATGTTAGGAGCATTTATTTCACGACACTACATGTTATAACATCCATCATAAGTTGTTACCGCTCTGATAGATGAGGCCCACATGGTGGTTACACAATTCAACTTGGCCAAACTAAACAGGATGAAGGGGGTTGTGTGATTGCCATGTGGGCCCCTCTGAGAGTGGTAGCAAATTACGGGAGATGATACAATATATAGTTTTGTGAAACAAATATTCATAAAATCTACAGTTATCTAAAATAAATGCTAAAATCTATAGTTTTTGAATAGTTTGTATAAAAAAACTATAATTTTGCGAAATTTACTCTTTTAGTTACGTGGTTTATTCGTAGCACTAATAAAGGCATCTGGCCACCCGATTTTCGGTGCATCTCCAACTGTTGGTGCCATCAGGCTCAGCCGCTCAGGAAGATGGGCGTATTCCTCTCAACTTTATGTAGTTTCTCTGTTTCAGTCTATCCTACAGGAGTTCTCCGTCCCATGTACTCCTATTTCTCTTTCGTACTCTAAACATTGTGGAATTCCTTTTTTTTTTTGTACTTTCGCAGTATAAAGAGATGATTAATCAAGCACGGAACTACTAAAAGCATGTTTCTTTTTAGAAACATATGCGGAAGATGCTAACTTGGAATGCAGGCACCAGAAAAAAGTTGAAAGGACAGTATTTACGAGGTAAAGTAGCATGATACGAAAGAGCCATACAAACTTCATGTATGGACGAGCTACATGTGTTTCAAAGCTGATGACACCTACCTTTGGCTTGGGATAAAGGTAGAAAATGATCAAGTCCTTAATATTCAATTTGGTTGACAATAATATAGAGGACTAAATAGGGTTGACCAAACCCTGAAACTCTGTACCCCTCTAGCAACCAGCACTATGATTCTCACGAAAGATCAGCAAACTATCACATCGATCAAATATTTCAAAAAATTAGAGTTTTTTTACTTTTGATAGGAAATGATAGCTTAAATCAAATAAATTTATGCGAGGCACATTATGATAATGTCAAGTGTAAATTTATCGAATGAATTTTACAACTCCATAAAATGGAATATGCTACAAACTCTTAATTTGATGTAAAAACGTGAATGTAAAATTGATTTTCATGATATGTGGTTTCTAAATTGCTTGCAAGATAAGGTCGCACAATTAATTAATGCCCAAGCAAGCCATATTGCATTGGATTAGTTAGCATGCCAATAAAAAACACATTTCTTCGTACCCAAACCAAATAATAAAATGTTGACTCCACTGCCATGCATCCAAACTCTTGGCCACCATATAGGCCCTATTCCAAACAACTTTTAACTTTCGGTTTCAAACTTTTGGAAGTCAAAAACCGTTTGGCACACGCTAGATTCTTAATGCAATTATTTTTTTCTTTTTTCTTTGTATCATCTGTGATTGTGTTTTTTATTTTTCTTTAATTGTTTTAATTGAATGTCTCAGAAAAATATAATAGCTACTACAGTATCATTTCAGTTAAAAACTAAAAATAAAAAACCATTGAAAAAAACGAATTGAACAGCGCCATAATTAATTCATGTGGTCCATGTATGACCAAGCTCCACCTCCTTGATCTGGAGCGTGAGTCATGGTCTAAATGTACAACAACGGTGCAAGCAAAATCAAACAAGCTAGATTCCTATCTTTTGAAATACAATAAAAGAAGTAACTTTGAACCGTTCGCGTAAAATGCATGTGGGTCGAATTACACGGGGGTTGAATGAAGATCGCGCTTTGGGAAACATGCGTACATGTGCCGGCTCCACCTTAATTCATATCCAACACCGGAGCAGACGAACTACGTACCTACAGAACCAAAGAAAAGCTTTTGTCAAATTTACGGTGTAAGTCTCGCAACACGCTAGATACAGCTACGTAGGAGTATTTATTTAGATGAATAGAAAAAGATGATCCAACCAATCGATTTTTGCAACTGCTTAGCATTTACATTATCAGACCTGCAACCACAGTTCAGCCTACAAGTGATTAGGCGATGGCAACATAACGGTGAAGATAAAAAAAAGTAAAAAAAACCTTTGGGGAATGCAAGCCGCAAGCAAACCAGCTAACCATTAGCAGCCGATAAACTAGACCATATCCTACTCAGTGCAGACGTGTAATCAGAACAGAAACGAAGAGCAGCTTGTGCTCCTACGTGTCAGGGAACTAGTGGCTGAGGATCCACCGGATCAGAGCATCTCCGCCGCACGATCCGGCGAATCGCCGCCGCAGCCGTCCGTCCCGATGAGGCACAGGACCGGCCGCACACGCGACGCTGACTCACCGGTCACCACAGCTCGTGCCATTGTCCTCTTCTTTTAGACTACTGTTGCTGGTTTTTTATAATTTTTTAAAATAGTAATAAACTATAGAGATATTAATATGGATAGTATATACAGTATTAGACTTGTAAAATTGTTTAAAGAATCTACTCCAAATAATCATTTAAAAAGTTTTTTTTTACTGTTGTTGGTTTTTTGCTATATTTTTTAAAATAGTAATAAACTATAGAGATATTAATATGGACAGTATATACAGTTTTAGACTTGTAAAATTGTTTAAAGAATCTACTCTAAATAATCGTTCAAAAAAGTTTTTTTATTTGTTTGGATTTAAGCTAGGGGCTAAAAGAACGTGGCTTTAGCCTTTACCTCACACCGGGTCCCATGATCCACGTGGCACGTAACCGCCGTCCGTGCCGGTGAGCCAGCAGGCCCCACGCGTGAGCGCCCCGCGCGCGTCTCACGTGCATCCCCCAAGCTGCCGATGCAGAGCAGCAGACTCACTGCGCTCATCCCGAGACGCCACTGTGTTGGTCGTGTCCACGCCTAGCTTGCGTTTACACTACAACCATGACACGTGGGGTCAGAACCACGTGACCCACATGTCATGGAGACCGAGCTCGTGTTTATCTGTACCCACGTTTTAACCGCAGATGCACGCGAACCGCCGACCACACGTCGTCCGTTTTTCCACCCGCTGCTGCTGCTACTTTTCTCCCCCACGCGCTATCCGGCCTGCCCCACTGACAATCCGGGCCCACCTCGCTGCCCCCCCGACCAATCGTGTGGCTTTAAAGCGAAGGCATCGCCGCGTCCTCGTCACTTCTCCCAGCATTTCCTCTCCTCCTCTCCCCTTCTTCCTCCTCTTGTCTCGTGATAACGTGTGAGATTTTTTCTTCATTTTTTGGTTTATTTAGAGTGGGGTTTGATCGATGGAGACAGCCGCGGCGGCGATGCTGGAGGCGGGGGTGGGGCGGTTCCAGGGGCCGAGCCTGGCGGCGCTGCTCGCCGAGATGTGGGCGCCTCTCGCCGTCGCGCTCGCCGCGTTCGCCACGCTGCCCAGCCTGCTCCGCAGGCTGCAGGTGCTCATCCTCCGCCTCCGCTCCCGCGGCAAGGAGGTCATATCGTCGCACATCTCCACCTACTACTCCTCCGGCGACGACGCCGACGACGACTCCGGCTCCGACGGCGACGACGATGACGAGGAGGTGGAGAGCTCCGATGACGACGCGGCCACCAGCTCCTCCGGCGAGGAGGAGACGAGGATCGGGTACTACGACGGGGCGCACGACGGCTGCGGCTTCCCGTGGGGCGGCGCCGTCGTGCGGACGTGGCAGGGCCTGCCGGGGCGGCTTTCCGGCGCCGCTGCCGGAGGAGCAAGATTCGCGTCCGGAGGGATCCCGGCCGTCAGGCTCTGGGGCGCCAGCACGGCGAGCGGGGAAGGAGGGAGCGACGACGCGTGGTGGGACGCCGATGACAGCGGCTGGGTCGCGGCCGCGGAGGCTCCGGTGGTCGTCGGGTGGCGGCGCGACCACGTGCGGCGGCGGAGCGTCCTCCCCGCTCTCAGCTCTTCCCCTAAGTGAAAACGGAACGGGAGACCAGACCGCCGGTGGGAACGGGACGGCAGGTGTGAATATGCTTATCTGGTCGAGATGCCCGGCCGGGCCCACCTGTCAGTGTGGCGAATAGGTGGGGGTGATGATTAGCTGGCGGGATTATTTTTAAGTTGCTTACCTAGAAAGAAAGAAAGATTAGAACAATTGGTTCATGTGGCCATGATCATTCATATTATAAAAAAACAAATTGATGGTTATTGGTTGTACGTCTATTCTTCTCCAATCACTTTATTTCTTTAACTTCTCACCATTCTCTATTTTCTAACCGAACAGAGCAACTTTCTTCTATAACACGATTCTCTGTATATTTAATATATTTAATTAGTTCTGTTGTAATATACGGTTATGTAACTAGTATGAATGTATGATGAAAAACATGTCACTCTTCCAGCTGAGCATCTCTGTTTTATTTGTCCTCTGCAAAAATCTGCTTTGCGATTATATGGAGAATATCCATTTGGTTTATGAAATTAATCGTTGTGAGCTTTCACTTACTGACATGTCTCACATGTATACGGTATGCCTAATTTAAGGAGAGCCTACCTGTCACCCACACACGTATCCTTTTCGGATGAGAGGGATCGACCTAAGATTTTAGTACAAATTCCAGTTAAATCCCGACCAAATCCTCCTCGCTTAGTTGGAGATACTTCAAGGCTTTTCCCCGGAGAAGCTGGTCTCCCAGCAGTTTTCGACCAGGATTGGCTCCTCCCGCAACGCAAATGAAATGAGTACTACTATTACACTAGACAAGCAATTAATGCCTAATTAATTTATGACCAACTCAAAAAGTGATTTCCAATCTCCACGTAAACGCCTTGTAAACCGCGCGTTAGCCGCTGCCGATGCTGACAAATGACGGCGACCAAACCTTTCTAGCTGCTGCTGCCTAATTAACTACTCGTTTCATCACCCGTAAGGACATCATCTGACTATCGCGTAGCTATATTAAATAAATAAAATCTAACATAAAAGAGAAAAAAGATAAAAAGGAATGATATATAGTTTTTTTTTATGTAAGAGATGATTTAAAACAACAAACCAACGTAAATAGTAAGAAAATCTTATGCAGGAAGTTATGATAAAAATATTATAAAATAGTTAGAAAAATTATTTACTGTTGAAGTGATTGTCTCTAATATTATCTTTAGATGATATGATACAAATTTATCAGTCTTTTTTTATACTTTATTGACCCGACGTCGCAGTCCAAACCCTATCAGCAAACCACCACTTTCTTCCGTCGAATAATTTGGCCGTCTGAAAGCATCACTTGCTCGACACTTAATCCATTGCTAGCGCAAGCGTCGTGTTCAGAAGATGATGATCGAGATTGCTAGCGTGCCCCTGATGTGCCGATGCGTACACGGCCTTGTGCCTAGCTCCGCCCGTGCCTCCGATCATAATCTGCCCAGAAAGGCGGCTCTCATGCGGGCAAACAAAGCTAAGAACAACCACAGATTTGATGCGTGGAAAAAGAGAGGCATGTAGCATAAACAGGATATGGTTAACAGTTGACACCAATTGGATAACTCATTTGTTTTTTTTAAAAAATGTGTTGATTATAAAAGAAATAACTAAAAGAAGCCAGTTGGGAAAATCCTTTATCGCCCATACATAAAGATGGTTACAGGGAGCCGAAAGTGCACTACCGGATCATAACTGGACCCCGACGTGTCGTAGCAACAACTGGTGTAGCGCATCATCCAGCATATTTGGTTGCAACCTCTCCACGAACGAACACAAGATTCCTGCTCCATTGAGCTTCAGCCTCTAGCTTCATAAATGTGTCCTTTTCTAGTGTTTTTGTTTTTTTTGTCTTATTCTTTTATATTGTCTGGGTTATGTAATCTTTTTTTCCTTCTTTAAAAATTAATTATACAAAAAAAACTCACAATAATTACAGTACAAAAATAAGTCTCAAGGTACCAAATAGTGAAAGCTTAAGCTATAAGCCCAACGGAGCAGGGTTGCAATTATGGTATTCGTTAAGGTGCTTGCTGTTTGCCACTAGTTAGACACTGTAGCGCTTTACACACTCACAGAAACCAATTATTCTACTAAACAGAAGATATAGATAAGGGAATCTCCAATAATACCATCTTAAATGTCTCTTAACTATTAAATAAGTAAAGTCCTATGTGAATGAGAGAGGAGGCGATGAGAGGTAATATATTATCTCTTATGCAAGAAACATCTTAAGCCCACAAACTAACGTAAATAATGAAAATGTATGAGACGGAAAGTTTGGCCCTGATCAATATGGCTTCAGCTTCTGGCTTCAGCTTATTTTTGCATTATTCATAAATTTCGTCTTTTTCTGAACTTTTGGCTTTTTTTTGAGTTTTTTTACCGGTTCTTTTTTTCCTCGTATTTGTTTACATTATACGTGATGGGCTAATATGTTTTTTCTATTTTTAAATTTTTTTTAAATTTAATTATGGTAAATAAACCTCTGTCAGCTACAGTGCTTTTTTCAGCCAGCTACAGTGTTTTCAGCCATAAGCCATGAGGCTTTCAGCCGAACCGATCACCACCATAGTGAAAATAGTATAAAATAGTTAGAGGAGCGATTTACTATTGGAGATATTATATCTAGTGCTATCTTTAGATGAGACAAACTATTGTATATACCCTAACAATCATCTGTAGTATCAACCAAATGGAATGGTGAGGTAATATTTCTGTATTCTGCATCTCTCTCTTCGAGAGAGATAAGAAAAAGGAAAGAATTTTATTCCATAGACATGGTGATGGTGTCAGGAGGCAATTTTTGACACCACGTCTTCTTCAGCTTTAAGCCTGCCGGGTTTCTACTGTTCTCTCTTTTTTTCCTCCCGCAAATAAGCAATAACTCCCCTTAAAAAACAAAACACATGGAATTAAAAAAATTGCCTGAATTTTGGAACTGTTCTTACAATTGACTATATCATCTGAAGTTGTTTTACGAAGTGATGTGTAAAGAAATAACAAAAAAAAGTTGCGAGAACAAAATTTGATTGGCACAAAGATTGAATTCTGATTGAAGAAATACTTCGCCACCAAAGCAAATTTCATGAATATATGCTGGTCCTGTAGGCGGTAGGCCTGTGGCTTCAGTCCTGCAGAAAAACTGTCCACATGTTTCCTGGTAGCCTCAGTCCTCAAGCAATGGAAAATTATGGAACAAACTGCCTCAGTAAACTACTCAACTTGCAAGGAACATTTTTAAGGACTAGTAAACTGCTGGCAGATAAGACAGAATCAAAATAAGTCATAAGCCACAAAAAAAAATCCCAAATGAGCAGGGTTGAAATACTACATTGATCATTTGATCAAGCTTAACCTGCCTCTCCAAAGAAGCAAAAGAAAGATACTCCTTCCTGGTCACAGAAGAGTGAAGCCTTAGAACACGTAAAGTCAAACCCTATAAATTTTGATCAAAGACATTGTTTAAAATATATAGTTATGATATATAAAAATGATACGAGTGAGTTTGTCATAAAAATAGGTTTTTTTTTGTGTCGCATTTTTATAACTTTTTTAAGTATATGATAAGAGAATTTAGTGATTAAAAGAACATCTTATTGACTTTGAAAAAGTCAAAACGTCACTCTACTGGAGGGAGTATATCTTAAAAACGGATGCGACTTCGCTGTTCCTGTCCGCGTGTGCCCATCCGTGTTCCCCTGTTAATCAACGGCTCAGGTTACATCTGCGACGGGTGGGCTCACATTTCCTCAATTGCTTTCGTCTCCATCGTTACAAACGGCATCCATCAAGAAAACCAAGGGAATTATGCCAGGCTCACCGTGCTGCCTTAATTAGATGGTGATACCGGGAGCATCTGTTTGCATCAACAACCGAATTTTAGAGTGTGTTTCTCCTCTTCGTCGGTCCAATCGGAACATGTTGTAAGAGCTGAACATGTTCCAAGTTTCTTTTAGTTGATACTTGATTGCATCTACAAGTTGTTACTACAAGTGCACTAGGTTCATCCATCCTTAAAAACAATTGATGTCCATCCTATGAAAAAGCTACACAAAACTACTTCTAAGCTCATGCTGCTCTGAAAAGCTGCATGTGCAGAGGATTCAATGACTGCAAATGTATTTTCAGAGACAAAAACGCCAGCAAATGTCACGCCTACTCTACTGAATCGTAAAACAATCCGCAGAAAACGGCATGTCAAAAGTCTAGTGTCAACTGGTCACGAATCGCAGCACAAGCATGGCCAACCCAAAAATCACTGCAACAAATTCACCCTGCAGACCGTAGCAATCTAATACCCTTCCTAACTCCTACCAAAACTGCTGAAAAATTAACCAGAACATCTCCTAAACTAACACCATCTCACTACTTAAGCCCACCTGAAATGCCACCAAAATCATCCTCCAAAACCACAGAACAGCATCAGTAACAACCATTTCCTACAGCTCAGGAGAAGTCACCATGGAGAAGAAGAGATCGCCATTGCTCGCCCTCAATGCGCTGTCCCTGGTGCTCCTGCAACTGTTCATAGTCATGGCGAATGACACCAGCCACCGGGCCGCCGCCCAGGTCTTCTGCCGGTCGCAGTTCAACCTGGCCAACGAGGCCTGCAGCCTGAGGACCTTCTCCGGCGTGAACCCGACGCTGCCGATGCGGCGCAACGAGTCGACGTCCGGCGACTACGACCACGGCCACGGCCACCACCACCACGGCCACCGCACCGACCCGTACGACACGGCGTGCTGCCGACGCCTGATGGGCATCGACAACGCCTGCATCTGCCAGGCCATGTCCTTCCTCCCGGTGTTCATGAGCAGGGTGAAGCGCGCCATCAAGCTCACGCCGGTCCCGGGCTGCGACGTGTCGTTCGAGTGCGCCGCCGCGTACTGATGCCGGCCCGAGCAGTGACAGTTGATTAACTGAAAGTAGTTTTTCCAGCAAATTTTCATTTCCTGGTTGTCTGCCTGGAAAGAAAGTAACAGCAATTGGAAAAAAAATTTATATGCTTCATGCTTGTTACATTAGACTATTAGAGTACCAGACATTTGTATTTCCTACTAGCAGTAGTGAGGCTGCATTCTGAAAGATTTTTCTCTCAAGATTATATATTGTATTGGAAACAAATCATGCCAAACTCTACTAGAGAGCTTTACTATGGTGTCTCAGAGAAAAAAAAGTTTTACTACGGTACTTTCAAGAGCATTGCTGGCATCAAATAGGGAATTGGCATTCATCACACACTGCGATGTAATTTGAGCTCTGTCTGAATAGTAATCACACGTATAGTGGAAATTTATCTTTCAGTGCATTATGTTGCGGATTTATTTGGTATTCAAAACTAAAGAATAACAGTTCTCAGACAGCCGTCTTAGGTAAAGAAATTGTGATCGGTTTTACTAGATATCAAGAAACACACTAATTTGGGGAGACTGATATCTTTCAATACTGTACTATTCTTAGTTGTTTATATTCAATATTCATTACCTAAAACTAGCTACTTTCTTTACATGGGGCACTGAAATATGAGACCACATATTACATTTCCACACTGCTACAGATGATCTACGACGATCCATCACAATCATTTCATAACACTTAAAATTAAAAGATCATGTACATAAACTTGTTACATATTAGCACGACCACACAAGTTACTCTAGGGGCAGGACTGTACAATTTCTGACAAAATTGGAGATGAACATATCTCCAGATCGCAGATCACACACTCACCCTGCCATCCGTCCGAAAGATGGAAACCCGAATCCATTTCTTTCATTCCAACAATTCACGTTAAGGGTATTGATAAATATCATCCGGATGTTTTCTTCCTAACTATCATCCAGATTTGTGACCATTAGATTAGAGATCCAACGGCCATAAATTCTCCCCCACCCCCTCCAAAAAAATCTCCCCCTCCTCAAAAAATAATCTCCCCCCTCCAAAAAAAAGGGACGTTGGATCTCTAATCCAACGGTTTCAAAACTGGATGATAGTTAGAAAGAAAACATCCGGGTGATGACTATACATACCCTTCAGTTAACAACAAAAGCAGGTTGCCGCAGAGTACAGAACTGTCGAGGCCTCAAAGAATCTCGAGTTCACGTTCCATCGAAGCAAAATCGGATCCATCCCAATCAAGGCCTGCATCCAGGTCGAACTTCGAGTCCGTGATTGGCAGAGGCAGGTGGCTGATGTCTGCCAGCCCGATGTAGTCATCCTCCAGCGGCTCATCTGTTGCACCAACAAAATCACAGACCGGGAACACATCTGCCATTCTAGCAAAATCATCGAGTGGGGAGTTCATCTGTGGGGCCAAAATCACTGACTGGAAGCTCATCTACGCGGCCAAGAATGGCATCAACTGCAATTCCATTAGCTCTAGAAGTGGACGAGAAGTTAGGTAAGCTTTCAACCAAGGCTCTCTGCATTGGCACTACCTTGTGTGCCTCTTCTTGTGCCATCTGCTCGCACGACACACATATGAGGACACGCAAGATACGGCAGTTGAGCTCGACAAAGCTGCACGGTCTGATACAGACGGATGAGCTTCGATGGCCAGCATCTCTGAACGGATCTGGCTTGCTGTTGCCTCATAGGCCACAGCCGCCGCCTCAGTGTGGAACGGGCCGATCCAGACCCGAGCGTTTCTCACAGGATCACGTATCTCTGCTGCCCACTGACCCCAGGCCCGCCAGCACAAACCACGGCACCTGCTTGTAGGTTCCTTCTTAACTGGACCCTTCAAATTCTTTGTGCCACATTGCATAAGGGTCTTTAGAGATTTGAAGTTTCCGGAGTTATTCATCGGAGCTAGCACTTCTCTTATCATTCTCTTTTCCTTCTTGGCATTCTGAACATCTTCTTCATCGGAGGAGTCAGTGGCATCAGGATCACAGCAGAAAACGCGGACCTTCCGCGAGGAGGGCGTCATCTCGTCGTGCAAGCAGCTCCAGAGTCCAAGCAAGATCCGGAGATTATTGAATTATTTGTCTTGATTGCACTCTACAGAGAAGACCAGTGAATGTGTCAAATACGCTCATACAAGGTTGAGATAGCAAAGATGTGGAACACAAGATCTCTACATACCGAGTAAAATGTTTCGCCACAATCGGGATAAACACTCCTGGCCTGCTCTACAGCTTGAGCACAGAATCTCACAAATCAGGAGTTCTCTCCAACTTCTGATTAAGACTGGAGAAAGGAAGAGTTCTTCACTTTCTACAAGGACGTCTCCGAGAAATTCGAATTCTGGCTATGCTTATGAACTTCAAGCATGACAGGATGGAAATGGAGAAATGCTATACTCAATCCACCCAAACCAAACCTACTAGCAATAAAAAATGACAAGGTTATGAGATAAGGCCCCTTCAAGGTCATAGGAAAGTTTCGGAAAGAGCAGATATTTGCTGTGTTTTTGTATGTCCGATATACATTTCCTTATAGACAGTTAATACTTACCAAGTTTATTGTCATGTGGGTGATTCTTGAATTCTTATGACTTCAGGTGCGGCACAGTGGGTAGCACGGGTCTAAATGCAGAAAGCAAGAGTACTTCACTCCAAATCCAAATAGAAGAAAGTATGACTCGTCATCTAGAATGCCCCGATACGCGATACGGGTACGACGATACGGATACAGCGATACTCCAGACATGAGGGCATCCACCTGTGACCAAACGCAAGTACAACGGGTCCCATTTGTCAGCGAACATCCACAACTACCAAACCAGAGCAACAAACGGGCACTGCCGCAGCAGGGGACTCTCGTTGCTGCGACGGCAGGGATTGCAGTTGCCAGCAGTAGGGGAATATGAGACATCATTGTCTGTGTACCCTGCCTGCCTTGCTGTGGAGGATCTGCAGCAAAAACATCAGTCCGCACAAGAGGGCAATAGCTATTCATCTGTTGGTCAGAAAGCAGAAAAAGATGATACGACAATAGGCAATTGGATGGATTCTGCAGTGAGAGGGACAGAGGAGCGACATGTGTCGGGGTCAGCAGCAAAAGGAAAAACATACTCGTCGCAGATTGTGTACACCTTGAGAGAGATATAGATGCAGCCAGTGGCTGGGTTTAGACATGCATATTGTTGTAGCCAAGGAAAGCACATTTTTTAGAACAAAATTAAAGCTTCCTATCGTTGTAAGGGCGCAAGTAGGGCCAGCACGCGCAACCGAACACATGGAACATATGGGAGTAGAATGATCAATGCTTCCAGTAGGAAGATGGTTGATTAGGAAACAAGCCATTTGAAACACTTCGTCCCAAAACCAAACAGGGACAAAGGAATGCACAAGGAGAGTAAGTCCAGGTTCTACGATGTGTCTGTGCTTGCATTCTGCCTCCCCTGTGGTAGAATGGCAGTGGCGGTGAGGTCGGCGATCAGGATGGCGGTTGCGGTGGCTTGTGGGCAACTAGGGCTTCGACTGGCTGCGTTGTTGGTGGCTTGGATCACCGGAGAGAGCGAGCAGCGGCAGTAACGACGACTCTGGCTTGAGAGGATGCGAGTGATGGGCGAGAGGAGACGGGCGAAAGAGGGGATCGGGTGCGAGAGTGTGACATGACGGACGACATTGTTGTGGCGAGGGTGAGGTCGTCGGTACGTGCTGCGGTTAAGTGGTAACCGTCCGGTTTAATGTTAGTAAAGATATGTTACATGAATTGATGTAACCCAAAGCAGAGGATGGACTGGATGGATGACTGATGGCTGATGCATTCCTGATTGATTTGTCAAGATCAACGGATCGGTTCTTCTCCCTTTGTGGCATTACTGTGTACTGTATAATTTTGATTTTTAAGGGCATCCTTTTTTTTGTTCATGCTGTGCACTGAATGATTCCACCGTGGAAACAATTTAAATTTGTTGCTTTCTGTATACCTTTTTTCTCACAAATTTCATTGTTTCACCTTATGTAGGACTGAAATGGCGACAGAGGGGGGGTGAATGTCGTTCTCTTCAAAATCGCCCCCGAGAATTCGTACACCGATTTTTCAAAAAGATGCAGAAGAAAGCAACTCACAGAAAATTAATTTTGCTGAGAACTGGAACGCATGCGATACCAAAAATTCAGCATAAATCAGAGACCAACCAGCAAAAATTTCAACTGAAAAATAACGCTGTTTGGACTGCATGCGGCAAGGAAGAAGATCAGCAAAAAGAATAAAAAGAAAGGGCACTACGAAGTGGTTTGCTGTTCTAGTGGCTTGCTGTTTTGTTTTGGCCGAGACACATATTGTTCACAAGCAAAAGAAATCCTCTCAAAGACTTCGGTAGCAGCTATAATCCTGGAGCTAGCTGCCGAACAAAAGATATGAAACCAATAAAAAACCGATAGCAGCTAAGGGCTGTACACTGCAGCCAAATAAAGCAATGAACTGAAAGAATTACTGCTGCCCAGATGAAGACTAGAGAAGATAAAACTTGAAACCATAAACTGAAACTTGAAACCATAAACTGAAACTTCACATAGCCGAACAGAGCAGATTTGACAACTGAGTCTCGGCAAAGACAGGAAATCTTGTGGCTCTTCTCCAAACTGAAAGGGAGGCTTCTAGCTGCAGCCGAACACACCAAACAAGATACTAGATGTACTGTCGAGAGAAGAAATGAAGAAACACCAGGCGAAATCAAAGAGTGGAGAACCTGAAATTTCAGATTTTTGCCATTTTCAAGAAAATGAGAGAAATGAATCTTTTCTTTTCAGACGAAGACATCAAGATCATAATCTAAATATAATGGAGGCTCTAAACAACACATGAAATCAACAAAAACTCGAGAAATTCGGAGTTAACCCAAAAACTGAAAACTTACAGAGACTTCACCAAAATCCAAATTACTCCCCAACCTTTGATCCTTTGGCTGTGAAACTTTGAGAATAGCTACTCAATAGCCTCTAGACTCTAGATACCAAGTTTCACGCCATCTCATGAAGGGAAACGAGATTTTCACCAAAACCCTAGAACAAGAAATGCAAGAACAGAGGAGGCTGAAATCTAAAACTGAGACTAAAATTGATTTCCTCTGAGGATCAACTAGCCAAATGGCTTTTGAGTATCTCCCATGTCATAGCAACCCATTTTGGGCCTTCCCAACAAGAATCGAGCCAAAACTCAAAAAGCCAAGAATCAAGAAAAAAAGGCATCGAAGGAAAACATGCAACAGAGAACTGAAGACTCAATCTAACTCAAATAAAATCATCTTGGATTGATAATGAGGAAGGGAGATACATGATTACACTGAGTATCAGCTCATACCATCCCTACAACCCCATACATACTTGGATTGAGAGCACAAGCTACATCCTTCTCACAAGAACACAGGAACACTCAAGAGGAGTACACAGAGAAAGACATCGAAGGGAACAACTCTCTGCCTCTCCTACCCACTCTCAACTACTAAAGAGCCAAAGGTAAAACCACCTCTAAAGTCTCTTTTGACTCACAAAACCCTAATTCACTCCCAAGTCCATGAGGAGACATGCAGCCCCTCCAATCCTATTTATAGCCCCTTGCTAACGGGTCTCCAACCCATTACACCGGCTAAATCCAACGGAGCCCGCTCCCGCTTGTGCAGCCTTGCGAAATTCCTGTTTCACCCCTCCTGCACCTTCCGGGAAGCTTCCGCGCTCCTTGTTGTCCAAGCCTCGCAACCACCTCGAGTCTCCACCGTCTTCGACACATCCCGACCGTTCTGACCTCGACACTGCCCGTGTCTAGTCCGGTCACCTCGTGTCTCACCACGGCTCCGCCTCGACGTCCTGCAGCCACACAGACAAGAAACACGTCAAATAGCACCACTCGATACATGAAAGCGTAAATAACATCATACTTACCAAGATGAAGTCCAAACCTGTCGAATCACAGAATATGCATCCTAATCCATACGACCAAGTTTGACCAAGTCCGACCGAGCCCGATTGCACCACGCAACGTCAAGGTCTGAACCACCCAAACCAAACTCGACTCACCTAAACCGATGTCAATTACTCATCATTCACATGGGATGACCTCCACATGGTCTCTCACCTTACAGCTTAAATTGAGATTTCTTCTACAAATACGAGAAAAAAAAGATTCAGTTAATGATAATATATGTAGTCTGCAGTATTTATATGAACTTTCTGTCGTGCCTCAATCCTAATAGCCCTAGGCCTTCTCGTCCTACAAAATGAGAATTCTAGTTCGAAAAACCGCTCGTGGAACTCTTGTTTTGAGGAAGCAATCAACATTATCTTTTTTCCATTCTCAACAAATGAGGAGGAGGGGTGAGGTCCTGACTCACTATGCAACATGCTCACCATATAAACCATCAACACACAAGCAATTACCACATTGACACAGACAACATAAGCAAAGTACCATTGAAATAGTACATCCATCTTACAAGTCACGACATGTGAACCATTAAAATAGCAAACTAGTTTCTCAAGAAATATTCATATCATGCATGGCCGAAGGCCATTTGGCTCTTAGGTGCGGTGTGCATCGAATCCACCAATATTCGAGTCGTCTCAGCAGTGGTTTCCAGTGTCCACTTGTTCTTTAAGAAGGCAGAGCTCCTGCCACAATTTCAAAATAGAATATCACGTTACCACAGATGCTTCCAACCATAAAACACACACTCTACCTCTAATTATCTATCACTGTCTGCATGGTTCATATTTTCCTTTCCTCTTGGCTCAACTTGATGTCTTATAGATTAATAAAGAATGTAACGCCCAGCAAGGAATGCTATTGCTGCAAAGAATGCGAGGAAGAATCTAATGAGCTTAAAACTTCTGATCGTCACCAGCAAAACCACAAGAGCAATGGCAAATGGAGGAACGAAATACGGTTTTATGGTATTTGGCAGGCCAATTTGAGAGGACATTTTAACAAATTTTCTAAGCATAATGTGGGCAGACCAACATTCCAACGGATGTATTGGTGACCCCAGTAGAAATTCAAAACGGCTTTGAAAATTTTGTTTTGCATGAATTTTGTCAAATTTAGAAGAAATTTTTGTGAAAATTTGTTTCAAAACTTCGGCTAATATTTTCAACTGTTTATCGGCAATAATCGGCCAGTATGAATTTAAAGTTCAAATTTCGTTTTATTTTCAGACTGAGTTTCTTCAAAAAAACCGAAAATCGGTTAAACCGGGCTTACCGGTCCCCTTTGGGTAAAAAATAAAAACCGGTAATATGAGCCCTGCTTATAGCGCATGTCAAGAATGGAGATCCATCTGGCAAATTTCCATAAACTTTGTCGATGTCACGTACAACTGACAAATTTTTGCCATTGGGAACTAACCTTCCAAGCAGTTCTGTTGTGCCAACATTAGCAGTTCTTTGTGGGTTAGATAAGGTGAAGAGCCCCAATGAGGAGATATATCGGCCTTTGATGTCATTTTTTTATTTATTTTCATTTTGCCTATTGTAGGTGAGTCCTCTTTAGTTGAGTAGCTTGTGTTGTTGGTGCCATGGCGACTCCTACTATTTAGGTACTTTTGTATGAGGGAGTGGTTATACGTAGGTGATGTGGCCGATATAGTGTTTATCGTCTAGGTTTGTCCGCCTAGGACAGGTTCGTGACTTTTAAAACTGTACATTCTCTTTTTTAGAATGGGTGGAGCTCCTTGTTAGGAAACTTAGGTCCGAACTTGAAGTCTTAGTCTATAGTGGGTATCTTATTACTAAGTTATAAATAGATAGCTTCATTGGCTATTTTGTATATAAAAGAGAAAGAGAAAGCAATAAAAAAGACCAGGAGTTTTCTCTATCTCTGTGTTTCAATATACTATTTGCGTCTTCTATGATTGATCTTTCTTTTGCATAGCAGAGGAATCGATCGGACTGGTCGCCAGCAACGGTTCCTCAACACGTTATCAGCACGAATCGCTCCGGTGAATTGAAAGGTAATCATCGAAACATTAGTAGATTGAATTGCCAACATCTAGATCGCTTTAAATTCTACAGATTTCGCTTTCTAGATAATTTTCTACTGTGCAAATCCGCTCTAATCTATTGCGAACAAACTTGAAGTCACCGGCACAATGTCGATTGGTAGATTACATGAAAGAGTAGATGTTGATTGCATCATAGATCTAAAAAAAGAAAAAAATCTTGCACGGCTGGCCCCGTACAGCCGTCGTGCATGAAGCCGCCGCCGGCCTCCCCGCACACGCCGGCCCCGAAGCCGCCACTCGGAGCCGCCAGTCGCCTACGCCTACCATTGCCTTTGGGTGTTGTTGCCGCTGCCGGATGAAGCAACGGGCGGAGCTGGCTGACCACACTGACGCCTCGGGCTCCGCGCTGCGCATGGCCTCGCTCGGCCTGCTGAAGCGCCACCTCGGTTTCCCCGCACGACCGGTCGATGCGCTGCCTCGGCTTCCACGCACGGCCGGCCCACAGCACCGCCTCGGCTTCCACGCATGGCCGCCCGAAGCGCCGCTGGAAGCCACTGCCGTCTCCTGGTGTTGCCCGAAGCACCGCCGCTGCCCGGTGCCGTCCGAAGCGCCCCTGAAGCGCCGTCGCAGCCCGGTGACACCCGTCCCATCGCCCGAGGCCCGACGCACACCCCACCTGAGCCGGCCGGTCAGGATGCCGCCGCTATGAGAGAGCCGAGGTAGGGGAAACCCTACCCCTCCCTCCTCCCGTTTTGACACGGCCGAAGATAGGCTGAGTGGGCCGGAAGAAAACGGGCAGGAAGCTCAGCCCGGAGGGGGGGCACCGGAAAATTTGCAAAAAGGCCCCTCAAATTTTGAAAATTACGGGAGGGTCCTCAGAATTTTCAGACTGGTCCAGAATTTTGCAGAAAGGCCCTCCAAAAATTAGAAAATTATGCGAAACTTTTATCTGAAATCAAAATTTGCGTATAGGCCCTGAAAAATTGCAGAATTCAATGAAAATTCTTATTCCGGCATAAAAGGGCCTCGAAAATTCAAAGTTTGAATTATTTTTAGAATTTGAAGCATGTTTAGCACTGTTATTATTATTTTCTATATTTTTGTATTTATTTACTGTTTTGATTAAGTGTAATTATTTAAATTTCCTTTAATCACCAAAATTAATAGTAAAATTTATAAAAAATGATAGAAAATTCTGAAACATTACGAGAATCTTTTGTACCATTATCAAATTTATTTACCTGCAGTAAAATTATTTCATGCATGTTTATCGGTAGTAAACTTATTTATTCCTTTCATACACATGTAGATGACAGGCACCACGAACCGGGAGTTCGATCTGGCCCAGCATGGCCAAAACTACTTGACTTGGGCCCAGTACTTGGAGCCAAGATGCTCCGCGCTGCCATTGGGATTGGTGCACCGCAGGATGCCCAACCCACCCTTGAGAAAAATGATCAGACACTTCACTTCCTCAGGCATCATCTTTGTCTCACTCTCAAGAATGAGTACATGAAGAGAAGAGCGCGCTAGCATTATGCACTACACTCAAGAAGTGGTTCAAGAGGGTAAAGTACACCATCCTTTCTCAGGTAGAGCAAGAGTGGATCCGACTGAGGTTTGCCGACTTCAAAACAGTCGGAGAGTACAATTCTGCTTTGCATAGAATTTGTATCAATCTTCAACTTTATGGCAAGCAGATCATAGATGAGCAGAAGATTGAGAAGGCCCTATCCACCTTCCAACCCAATATAGTGTAGTCTATACGCAATTATCGTTAAGACGGCTATATGGAGTATGCTGAATTGATCAATATGTTGCAGGTTGCAGAGGCTCAGGACGAAGTTCTCCACAAGAACTACGTCACACAGCCACCTGGGAGCTCCATTGGCCATGAAGCCAATGTCGGAAGCTACAAGGTACGAAAGCCCATGATGAAGAAAAGGGGAAGGAAGGGTAAGGCCGCAGCATAGAAAGGCAAGTCAGATGCTCCACATGAGAATAAAGCAAGCAAGCCGAAGCGGGACGGCAAGCCCTATGGTCAGCAAGACCAATCCTACTACAAGTGTGGCAAGTGGGGGCACTGGTCGCGGATCTATAAAGAGTCACAGCATGTCATTGATGCCTTCCAAGCTTAGAAGAAGAAGGATGGCAAAGGGCAGCATGAAACCCACTTTGCATCTGTTGAGGGGGAGAGTCATGAGCAGCTGTCAGCGCTGATTGAGGTTGAAATCATCCCGACAGCACCACCCCCTTTTGACATTGCAGTTGCCACCGCCATAATTTCTTTGGAAGAGCATTTTACCCTCGAGAAGATAGCAACTAAAGTCTCTGACTTCTTAGTAGATTCAGTCTAATGCACAGAATGCATTTAGACTTTAATTGTCATTTAGTTTATGTGTGGAAGGAATAAGTTAGAATTTGCATGGATGGTACTCAAGTAATTTTATTTTCTCGTGATGGTTAGATGATATTGAATAATTCATTCATTTATTCAGTTTATAATAGCATGATATGTTTTGATATTGAAGTATTTTATTTATGTGTTGATCGTCTTCTGCTACATATTAATAAAATACTTTCTATTAGAACATGTATGGCGCCCTATGGAGGAAGTGTGCTTAGCTGACAGCGGCACAACAAATACCATCTTAAGAGAGACAAAATACTTTTAGTCGATTAGTAAGAATGCTGACAGCCTTACAAGAATCGTCGGTAGTGATGTTAGATATAGGAAGAGCCACAATTATACTCCCAATAGGCACAACTTTGGTAAATCAAGAAGCCTTATTATACCCAGAATCGACTAGAACTCTCCTAAGTTTCAAGGATATTCGCGCCAACAGTTCTCATGTTGAGACTGAAGAAGAGTATGGTAAGGAATACCTGCTCATTACGAGCGTGAAGAAAATGAAAAAGGGGTATTAGAAAAAATTCCTTCATTAGAAACTGGGTTATATTACACCAACATCAAGGCACCTTCAGCCTATACTGCCCTGAAAATAGTATTTACAAGCTCTGAACTCTTCTATCTTTGGCATGACAGATTAGGCCACCCAAGTCTTAGAATGATGACAAATATAATTAACAATTCACAGGGGCATAATATTAATGTAAAGAATTTTCTAAATCACGAAGATTTTATGTGCCCTGCATGTGCCACTGGGAAATTAATTACTAGACCTTCTACTCTGAAAGTGAAGGATGAAGTCACTGCATTCCTGGAATGATCCAAGGAGACATTTGTGGTCCCATACAACCACTATTAGAGCCATTTAAATATTTCATGGTGCTCATCGATGCTTCCTCGAAATGATCGCATGCATGTTTATTGTCTACGAGAAACCATGCTTTCGTAAAGCTAATCTCGTAGATAATTCGCATTAGAAATATTTTCCCTGATCATCACATAAAGTCCACCAAAATGAACAAGTCCATCATTAGAAATAATTCGCATTAGAAATATTTTCCCTGTAAACATCCATTCACCTATGCAACTAGCATAAGGGTCAGCACTGAAAACTTCTCATCTCCAGAGGTTTGGATGCAAGGTTTATATACCTATACCCCCTCCACAATGTTTTGCAATGGGTCCTCTCTGAAAGACTGGGATATACGTTGATTATGAGACATCATTCATAATCAGGTATTTAGAACCCATGACAGGGGATTTGCATACTGCCCGTTTCGCTGATTGCATATTTGATGAGGATAATTTCCCAACATTAAGGGGAGGAAATCAACCCCTTGATGAAAAATGTCGGGACATGGCAAGCCACGGGAATCCATGCACATGGCCCATGCACTAGTGAAACAAAAAGAAAAGTCCAGAAGGTCATTAATTTGCAAGCATTAGCAAATCAACTGCCTAACCACTTTAGTGATTTGAAGAGCGTGATCAAGTCACATGTACCTGCACGCAATGCACCAGAGAGGGTTGAAATACCAAATAAAGTTGAAGGTATCCCTAATCTCGTCCAGAGGCCTCAGACTAAAAGGACGAGAACTCCGGCCCCTCGACGCTTGGTGAAGAATGATGGACCATGTGGAGGTGTCTACATGTGAGTGATGAATAATTGACATTAGTTTGGGTAAGTCGAGTTTGGTTTGTGATAAGAACATGTACCCTATGGATATAATCATATTTGCTATACTTGTTGTTCGAATTACAAGAGCTCCTACGCACCACTTAAATTATCAGGTGAGTTCGTTTCAAACAGGTTTCACTTTGTTTGACAAAGAACTTATGATATTACATAATGAGAGTTTGTTGCGTTTGTTATCATGTACCGAGATTTATGATCAAGATCATACAATACGTGAGGCTACACAAATGTTAAAACCGAGGACGGTTTTCTGTCAAGAATGGGAGGATGATGTGACCACGCCACAAACACACACGACAATAGCGCCCAATATCAAGATTGAACTAAAGGTGAATTCGTTTCTTCAGCTTAAACATATTTTAAATGAGAATATGATGCTACCTAATGATGAAAATATATATTTTGATAGCACCACGTTATTTTTACATCAATTCAAGTAAGAGTTCAAGTTGGACACGTTTTGGAATCCAATTCGGCCTCCAGATCAATTCGGATTCAGCCTAACAAGCCCAACTTCAAATGTGCATAACTTTCACATACGAAGTCCGTTTGAGGTCCATGAGTACTTGTTGGAAAGATTTGCTTATCCTCTTTCCAATGGATCGGTATCATCTCTAAATTCCTTCTGTGCGCACCGCAATCATCAAAAGAGTTCGTGTTGGACACGTACTGGAAATCGGATTCGGACTGCTGCAATGGTGCAAGTTTAAACGGGCATGACTTCTTCATACGGACTCCGTTTGGGACGTTCTTGTACTTCATGGAAAGATTATCAAGTCTACTTTTCAATGGATCCAACCTCATCTTCAAATTCCATCTGAGCCGACCGGAATCATCAAAACAATCCACATAGGTTTCTGAGTCCGAGTTAAAAGGGTGCTGCGCCACCTCCACTTGGGCCCATGGGCCTTGTAACCCTAGGGTGTACCCTTTGGGACGCCTCCCCTGGTTGTTTTCACTATATAGGAGCCGCTGCCTCCCTTTCTAGGACTTAGGTTTTGTTTAGATCAGTTTAGCCCTTGTGCAAACTCCACATTCTCTTGTGTCGGCTAGACCAACAGATTCGTGTTACAGAACCTCAACTATCCTTGTGCGACTTTTATATCTAGCAAGTTTCAGGTTGCTCACTATCCTTGTTCTTGCGTGTTCTTCGGTTGCATGGTGGAATAGACCTTCATGGTCAGGTCAACCGCGTTCTTGGCACGGTTGATAACATCTTGGGGTTGGTTCAGCGATTGCTAAGGCGCAAGCGTCGTCGTACGGTTGTAGTCGGGTCGTAAGAGTCACCTCCGCCAAAATTGATAGTTATCATCCTATCGGAAGATCGGGACGCCATCGCCTCATCAGTTGGTATCAGAGCTTCAGTTGACCGGTAGGAATTTCTTGTATCTCTAGTTAGTAGATTGGTTTTTTTTATTTCCCATAGTCCAGAAAAAATTGCCCCACAAAAAGAGTTAATTTGCGCTGTCAAAACCCCGTTGTGCCTTTCAATCTGTTAGTTTTGGTTTGCCAAATTGAATTTGTGTCCGTTTTAGTTTTGTCTAGTTGCTGGTCATATCTTTGTTCCTTTAAAAAAAATCCAAAGAAAAAAATTCCCCACCCCAAACCCTAATTCTAATTTCGGCTGATTTTTCCTTTCTCTGCAGCCGCCACCAAAAAAGCCATAACTTTTGATTCCGGGATTATTTTTGAGTGAGACCACCGCCATTAGATTCAAAACTTCATTGTCCATCTATCTGTAAAAGTTCACGTTATTCCAGCAAGGCAGTTAAGAGTTATCTGCGGTGGAAGTTGACCTAAAATTCCAGTTTGAATCTGCAACAACCGGCAGTTGTGAATTTTGTGCGAATTTTTCGGTTAGTTTCCAGAACTTGGCCCCAAAACAAAAGTTGTA
Organism: Dendrocalamus latiflorus; assembly: GCA_017311315.1. Taxonomy (NCBI): domain Eukaryota; kingdom Viridiplantae; phylum Streptophyta; class Magnoliopsida; order Poales; family Poaceae; genus Dendrocalamus; species Dendrocalamus latiflorus. Next base: position 14,843,305 of record CM029674.1, on the reverse strand, counting down.
TAAAAAGACGTCATAAAACGGATAAAAAAAGAATCATTGAAAAAAAGGCAACTGAAAAAAAGTTACGGCCAAAATACCGACGTGCTGTCCAGTGGACAGAAATCTTCAGTTTTCAAGTTTTGGATCAATCTTTGTGTTCTTCAATTGCAGATTGTGTTCGATTCAATTATGTTGTATTTACCACTCCCATACATTGCCATACATATATTTTAGCCTTCTTCCATCCTTGGTTGATCAGCAACATAGGCTAAGTGCTAGATACGAACTATAATTCAATTCTGTGCAATTTCTGAAATTAATTGATTGTTTTCCTTTGCTACAAAATACATAGCCTATCCAAGCTCCACTTTTCTACTAACCGAACAGGTCTCGCTGTACCTTGCAATCGCTTTACTCATCACTTGAGTTAGATTTATCACGAACCAGCCACCGGTTGCACCACCTGTTTGCTTTGGTAAGAACTCGTAAGAATTTGGTAAGAGCTTGAGAGATGCGTGACTTGATCTGAGCCTGCATATCCTAGTAGTTGATAGGAACATTTACTTTTGATTTGTTTCCTTGTTTTCTACTAACAATGACAGGCTTGAGAAAATTGGTAGATTATGATGTCATCGCGAGCAGATTTGAACTCGAAGGAAACAATTACCGGTATATATCTTGCCACTCACCGCTGAGAGTACGTCGTCAGACTACTTCTTGTGGGTTACTATGATGGATAGCTACTTTGAAAGACAAGATCTTGATCCGTATGAGAAGATGAGCATGGCAAGGACGGCGCTGATTGGTGATGTTCAACATTGGTGGTCGAATCTTGAGTTCCACTACATCTACACATGGGAGGAGATGAAGAAAAAATTGCAATATCGTTTTGTACCTCCACCACCCACGGTCACAAGCGAGGTGCAATCTGAGGTAACTGAAAATATTGATATTGTTTTGGCTCCTACTCCATCTACAGATATCACCGAGATACTTGAAGAGGTGAAGAATGATCTGGTGCATCTTATGCCATTAGAGGAGAAGTTTGAGGTACCTACAGTATCTGATGAGGACGATAATGACAAAGGTACTGATTTGGTGCTACAACAAGACATAGATCAACCTTGTGAGTATATACCTGCTGTAATGCAATCTTTTGATATTCCTTGTGTTGATTTGAACGAACCATGTGCTGATCTAAATTCTCATAATTTTGCACATGTCGAATTAATTACACATAAGGAAGTATTTGATAGAATATCCCCTGCTGATGCATTGTGCTATATCAAGCTTAATGAGGCCGTTAGTTTGGATTGTGCTATGGAGAAAGTTTCTGAACTTGCATGTTCGAAATTCTTGTTTAGTGCCTACACCCCTGGGTATAAGTTTAATTTGGTTGGAGATTATGGTGTAGGAAATCAATTTCTTGTATATCGAATATGCATAACTTGTGATCACATGGATGAATTGAAGCTTGTTGTTTTGAACAAAAACTCTTGTATGCTCAATCTTGTTCATTATGAAAGAAAAATAAAATTTAGTGAGCATTCAATGCCTATGTGTTCTTCTCTTGTTGAACCATCTAACATTGACAATCTGAATAATGAAATTGATGTATGGAAGAACTTGCAAATCTTTTCACCCATAATAGATGAATTTGCTATTGCTCAATTGAAATCTGATTATATGAAAGAACTTTGTTTGATTCCAAAAGTTGTATCTTTACCCATATGTGCCACCACTACAAGTATACAACTTCCAAGATTTGAATTGCATAGATGCTTCACTTACATTTGCAAAACAAGTTGCAATAATTGTTGTGTGAGAAATTTTGATTTGCTCATTAACATATATGATTACTTTTGGGTTAATAATATAATGAGCTTTTATGATCACTGTTGTTTTATAGCATTAATTGTGCAACAGCGAAGAACTGTTAAAACGGATGACATATACATATACCATGCATACACCTTGGCTTCTTTGTTACCATACTTTCAGCTTATCAAAAGCCGAGGACGGCTTTATTTTCAAGAAGGGGAGAATGATAAGAACATGTACCCTATGGATATAATCATATTTGCTATACTTGTTGTTCGAATTACAAGAGCTCCTACGCACCACTTAAATTATCAGGTGAGTTCGTTTCAAACAGGTTTCACTTTGTTTGACAAAGAACTTATGATATTACATAATGAGAGTTTGTTGCGTTTGTTATCATGTACCGAGATTTATGATCAAGATCATACAATACGTGAGGCTACACAAATGTTAAAACCGAGGACGGTTTTCTGTCAAGAAGGGGAGGATGATGTGACCACGCCACAAACACACACGACAATAGCGCCCAATATCAAGATTGAACTAAAGGTGAATTCGTTTCTTCAGCTTAAACATATTTTAAATGAGAATATGATGCTACCTAATGATGAAAATATATATTTTGATAGCACCACGTTATTTTTACATCAATTCAAGCAAGAGTTCAAGTTGGACACGTTTTGGAATCCAATTCGACCTCCAGATCCATTCGGATTCAGCCTGACAAGCCCAACTTCAAATGTGCATAACTTTCACATACGAAGTCCGTTTGAGGTCCATGAGTACTTGTTGGAAAGCTTTGCTTATTCTCTTTCCAATGTATCGGTATCACCTCTAAATTCCTTCTGTGCGCACCGCAATCATCAAAAGAGTTCGTGTTGGACACGTACTGGAATCGGATTCGGACTGCTGCAATGGTGCAAGTTTAAACGGGCATAACTTCTTCATACGGACTCCGTTTGGGACGTTCTTGTACTTCATGGAAAGCTTATCAAGTCTACTTTCCAATGGATCCAACCTCATCTTCAAACTCCATCCGAGCCGGCCGGAATTATCAAAACAATCCATGTAGGTTTCTGAGTCCGAGTCAAAAGGGTGCTGCGCCACCTCCACTTGGGCCCATGGGCCTTGTAACCCTAGGGTGTACCCTTTGGGACGCCTCCCCTGGTTGTTTTCACTATATAGGAGCCGCCGCCTACCTTTCTAGGACTTAGGTTTTGTTTAGATCAGTTTAGCCCTTTGTGTAAACTCCACGTTCTCTTGTGTCGGCTATACCAACAGATTCGTGTTACAGAACCTCAACTATCCTTGTGCGACTTTTATATCTAGCAAGTTTCAGGTTGCTCACTATCCTTGTTCTTGCGTGTTCTTCGGTTGCATGCAGGAATAGACCTTTGTGGTCAGGTCAACCGCGTTCTTGGCACGGTTGATAACATCTTGGGGTTGGTTCAGCGATTGCTAAGGCGCAAGCGTCGTCGTACGGTTGTAGTCAGGTCGTGAGAGTCACCTCCGCCTAAATCGATAGTTATCATCCTATCGGAAGATCGGGACGCCATCCCCTCATCAGTTTGGGTGGTTCGGACCTAGACGTTGCGTGGCACAACGAGCTCGGTCGGACTTGATCAAACTTGGTCGTATGGATTAGGATGCATATTCCGATGTTTCGATAGGTTTTGACTTCGTCATGAGTAAGTATGATGTGCTCATGCTATTTACGCTTTCATGTATCGAGCGGTGCTATTTGATGTGTTTCTTGTCTATGTGACTGCAGGATGTCGAATCGAAGCTGTGGTGAGACACGAGGGACCGGACTAGACACAGGGAGGTGTCGAGGTCAGAACGGTCGGATGTGTCAAAGACGGTGGAGATTTGACGTGGTTCGAGTCGTGGACGACAAGGAGCGCGAAAGCTTCCCGGAAGGTGCAGAGGGGCGAATCGGGAATTTTGAAAAGCTGCACAAGCGGGAGCGGGCTCCGTTGGACTTAGCGGGCGTAACGGGGTGGAAACCCGTTAGCCATAGGCTATAAATATAAGGTGGTGGCTGCATGCCCACTTAAACACTTGAAGGGATTTTAGGGTTTTTCTTTAGTCAAAATAGGCTTTAGAGTTTGTTTTGGCTTTAGGCTTTAGTGGTTGAGAGTTGTTGGTGGAGGCAGAGTTGTGTTCTCTCTATGTCTCCTTCGATGTCTCCAATGTGGTAGCTCTCTGTGTGTGTTCATCCCCTCTCAAGCATGTATGGGTTGTGTTCTTGAGTTGGAGAGGGAGAGGATGGATTGAGGAGCTTGTAATCTTCCTTGTTCGAATGTCCATGCATATGGGGACGTATCTCTTTGTATTTTGCTCTTGATTCAATGAATGGAAATATGAAGTTTTCTTCTGTTCGTGCTCTCTGTGCTCTCTGTTCTTCGTTCTCCTTTTTGGTTGATTTATGAGATTTCGTGTTTTGAGTTTTTGCTTGCTGAGGAGTAGCAAAATGGGTTGCTATGACATGGGAGATGCTCAAAAGCCATTTGGCTAGTTGATCCAAAGAGCAAACCAAGTTTAATTTCAGTTTTTATCTTTTGGTCTCCTCTGTTCATGTATTTCGTCTTCTAGGGTTTTGGTGAAATCTTGATTCCCTTTGAGAAATGGCATGAAATTTGATCTGGATTATCCCATGGCTATTGCTAACATATACTCAAAGTTTCATTGCCAAAGGATCAAAGATTCGACGGGAATTTGAGTTTTTGCGTAGCTCTCTGAATATTTTCAGTTTTTGGGCATGAATATGAAATTCTTGTGTTTTTCAGTGGATTCTTGAAATTGGCTCTTGCATTACTCTTCTGGGAGTGTTCCCTAGCTATCCTCAAAGTTTCCCAAGCCAAGAATCCAAGAATCTTTGCGTTTTTCTCAGATTTCTGAAAATCCTGTTTGCTGATTTTCTCGAGAGGTACTACCGCTCCTCGAGAAGTACTACCGCTCGTCCTAGCGGTACTACCAGTTATGTTCGGACCAGTCCGATCGGCAGCGATGAAACGTTCGGACGGTCCGAACGTCTCCGGTAAGAGGTACTACCGTTCGGCATAGCGGTACTACCGCCCAGCGGTACTACCGCTTGCAGTCTGACTTGCTCTGAAATTATTTTTCTCAACTCTTTTTTTTGGATCTGGTTTATCCCTGTTGCTGTGATTTCTAGTAGAGCCTATCTTCTTTCTTTATAGCTTCCATAGCTATTAGAGAAGAAGTATAAGTATGAATTCTTGAGGGGCGAATTTATTTTTAGAAAGTGATCTGTCGCCATTTCGGTCCAACAATTGGTATCAGATCCGGTTAGCTCTAATCAATAGATCTTAACCGGTCTCAAGAGCCATGGTGACGGACAAGTACTCGACCAAGCCGCCCATTTTCGATGGCATCGATTACCCATCTGGAAGAGCCGAATGGAGACATACATCCAGGCTCAGGGGTATGCTATCTGGCGCAAGGTCAAGGTCCGGTTTGTTGTTCCTGCCGATGAGAACATCAATGCTGGGAATATGCATGATGTTGAGGCAAACGCTAAGGCAAGGAACATCATTATCCAGGGCCTGAGTCGTAGCGAGTTCGATCGCATCTCCCACCTGTCATCCGCCTACGATATCTGGGTGACCCTCGACGCATACCATGAGGGCACCACCCAGATCAAGACGGTTCGACAGGACCAGTTCAAGAGAGAATACAACAAATTCGAGATGCTTGCTGGTGAGTCCCTCGAGGCATTGGTAGGTAATAAAGGACATCTTCTGATACCTTCAAGTAAGTAAGTACCTTGGGTTATTCTATAGAAAGAATCAAGATTTGAATATGACTGGCTATGTAGATGCTGGGTACCTGTCGGACCCGTATACCGCAAGGTCATAAACAGGCTATGTATTCATGTGTGGTGGAACTGCAATTTCATGGAAATCGTCTAAGCAAAGTCTTGTAACGACTTTGACAAACCACTCAGAAATCATAGCACTGTACGAAGCCGCACGAGAATGTGCTTGGCTCTGACGAATGATTCACCACATCCAGCAGTCATGTGGGATAAATATCATGCAAGCTCCCACAATTATCTATGAAGATAATGCAGCTTGTGTTGCACAAGTGCAGACGGGTTACGTGAAGAGTCATCTCACAAAGCATATCAACCCCAAATTCTTCTATGCTCATGAATTGCAAAAGATGGACGAAATTAAGGTACTGTATACTAAGTCATATGAAAATCTTGTAGATTTATTCACTAAGTCACTCCCAGCATCTAGTTTTGAAAGATGCGTACGAGGAATTTGAATGATGAGACTTAGAGAAGTATAGAATTGAGGGGGATATTTTTCTCAAGCTCGTTATTAAGCTTGATCATGAAGATCAAGTACCCAAAGAATAAATCCTGAAGATTAAATGAAATTGGGTGGATTATACTCTTTTTCCCTTGATGAGTTTTCCTGAAGTTTCTCAGTCAAGGTTTTTAATAAGGCAATTCATGCAACGCAGCATAATATGTATCATATACTCTTTCTCTAATTTTTTCCCACTGGAATTTTATAGAGTTTTGATGATGCATGAACATATTGGATGAGTGTTAGGAAACCTGGGCCTGAGCTTGAAGCCTTGGCCATAGTGGGCACCTCATTGCTAAGCTATAAATAGAGAGCTCCATTGGCTATTTTCTATACGAAAGAGAAAGCAATAAAGAAAAGCAGGAGTTCTCTTTATCTCTGTGTTTTAATATATACTATTTGCGTCTTCTATGATTGATTTGTCTTTTGCATAGCAGAGTAATCGATCGGACTGGTCGCCAGCGATGGTTCCTCAACACTCCTGTCATCTATTTTTGTTTTTAAAAAAAAACAAGGGACCTTTATTTTCCGGTTTGCCATAACCACTAAACCACCCGCATATGTCGCTCATCTGTCAATGCTTCCCAATGCCGAGTACTTATCTTCACAATGTATGAAGCCTGTAAAACAGAAACCAATCCAAATCCATGCTCACGGCAACGCGCGATGCACTTTGTAACTTCTATGCAACTTCTATGCACGCCTCTGAGAACTGAAGTTGCTGAACCTGATAAATCTCAGAAAAGTTAATAGATCGACCTGTTTCGTGCATGATCGGGGGAGTGTTAACTGGGGGTTCAAGTCAAGCATGATCTAGAATGAGGAATAAATAGTACAGTTTCGTACAAAAATTGTTACTTAACACTCCAAAATTGCAGCCGTACGTAGCACTTGAATTACTGAACTGAACACTAATTGTCCATATGTATGCGCTAACATTAGACAACCCAGTCTCGCTAGAAAGGTACTACCATTAACTGAACAAACCGGCCCCCTTAAAACTGAGCAGATGGCATAACAGCATCAGCGGGATCGTTATTCAGGAACTGCATCACATCGAACTGCATCACATCAAAAGGGCTTCCCAAAGCCACCTCCTGCGGTGGGATTACGCCACTGCTATTCTTCACGATCATTGCTGCTTGCTGAAATAATGATCTGATATTAGTGTTTCGTGTGTTTCACGCACCTGTGGGTGTCTAGACACCAAAATCAAAATTCTTCTATCTGCATTGAGATTCATGACGTTTGACACATCAATATGTAAGCTATTGTTATCTAGAGTTGCATCTCTGAATTACATTATATTGGAGTCCCTAAATATTGCTTCTTAGGATATGCCATACTGTCATGCATGCACATTATTATTAATTGCCATTTTTGTTACTTGAGATATCTTATTATTGCATCTAGTTAATTTGTACTTGTTGAATTTGATGTACCAACTAATTAAATTCAGCGAAAACAAAAAAGAATAAACCGTTGAGAAGTAGACAATTTATGCAAACTTAACAGTTTTCAATAATCACAAAAAAGATTTACACACACATGAATATAGGCGTGAGCACCGCATGCAAGGTGGGATTTTTCTCTTTTTGAAAGAGTATGTGTGTTTTTTGGGGATGTACCTGCACATGCCATCCCAACATTGCTGCAGTATCTGGATCAAAGTTATGAATAGGCACAAATAATTCCTTCGTTTCCCATAAGGTTGAAAGGTCCTCCTGAATTGAAGTTTATAATAAACAGAAGAGAAAGATTCTATTAAGCAGAGAAATATTATTGAGAATCTAAATTATACTAAAATACTTACTCATATTTACGCTACCGTGAGAACTCAAGAATCAAACAATTAAGACATGCATGATGCATCCGAGTATGCTTTGAATTACTTTATATGACATCGAACTGGAGAACACACACCAATTATATAATGTTTTCAGATGAACTGGCAGCACCTCACCATATATTTTGAAGTACGAATTTCCTGCCCACTGGAACCAGTAGTACCTACAAGGATTTAATTTTTGTTATCGTGTGAAGGAAATCTATCACACCAAGTGCTGAATTCATCAATTAAAAGAACAAAAGTGTTATGTGTCACAAAGGGAATAACTATTGTAAGTAGGCATTTTAAAAATAAATACAGTGTACTTTTGCAAGCTAAACTAATCAAATGCATGGAATTTTGTATAGCAGTACATGAGCAGTTATCACAGTACGTGTGCGAATAAGTGTCTTCCAAATAAACAGAATAACATGTGCTTACCTTGTTTCAAAATATAAGGCATATAGTTTTTTAATTCTTGTTTTGTGACGAAAGCAATGATACTTTCTCTCTTTTCTTCTGATCTGCGAGTAAGTACTCGCATCAACTATTGTCTCTTACTACCCAAGAAACTAATAAGACAGATGTCGATCACATCATTTCCCTATACTATTTATTTTCTATGGAATCCCTATGCTTACTATTCTGTTGCTTTTATCACTTTTATCCTCGTGCCATGTTAAATTATGCCTATAAAAAGAAATGTAGGAATTTTTTTATTAATTTACAAAACTAACGAGTATTTGATATAATGAACAGCCACTACTACAGAAAGCCTAATACTAGACGCCAAATCACAGACGGTTTGACAAAACCGTCTGTGACCGACACTAACACAGACGGTTTTAATTTGGACACCGTCTGTGTTGATGGCGTCGGAGAAAACGAGTATCACAGATGGTTCGGTTTGACAAAACCGTCTGTGACCGACACTAACATAGACGGTTTTAATTTGGACACCGTCTGTGTTGATGGCGTCGGAGAAAACAAGTATCACAATGGTTCTTACCGATGAACCATCTGTGATAAGCTGATTATCACAGATGGTTTGTATTAAAAACCGTCTGTGATAATGGCACTAGACATTTATTGCGTCGCTCAGAACCGCATCTGTCTTCATTTCGATCCAGATCTAGCCGGTGCTGCACTCTTTCGCTCAGGAGGCAAGCTAGGCGATTTCAGGCCAATTAATTTGGTGGGAGGAGGCAGAGATTGAGCTTTGAAGATTCATACGTTCCTGGTTACTCTAGATATGGTTAGTAATGAAATTTATTTTTCTTTGCATCACCGTTTAGATCTAAGTTTTGGTGAGTGTTATTGAAGATGGTTTGCATCTACTTGAACATACATGATCAGTTCCCGTTATGTGGGAGGCCAAATTTGTCAAAATTGTTGATTATATACCTTCAGCGATCGCTGGGGAAATAGTTGTTGTGTTTATAATATGAATTAAGCTAGCAAAGCCTCAATGCATGTGGTATATATGTAGTAATAATTAATTAATTTAATTTTTAATACTAAGTTGTTATATATATACATAACGTAGGACCGAAGCTGGATGTATGCCGCGAACCGTGTGAGTGAAGAGTACATTAATGGCGTGTCTGCTTTTACAAGAGCTCCCGAGGAGGATATGTTGAATAAGGGGGTGGAATATATGTACTGTCCATGCACTGACTGCGAGAGTTTAAAGATGTTTAAGAACCGAGGGCAAATTGAAGCGCACTTGATTCGGAGAGGTTTCAAAAAGGGTTATACGTGTTGGACCAGTCATGGCGAAGTCAATGATCATATGTCGCCGGATGACATCGCTGGTGAAGTGAATGATATGCCGCCGGATGACATCGCCGGTGAAGTGAATAACATGCCGTCGGATGATGTCGATTGTTGTTCGGATTCGGATAGGTTGCACGATGACAATCTGGATAAGATGCTTTGCGGTGTAGAAGAGAACTATGATGAGAGAGAGTATGTTAAATTCCGAGGTTTGATGGAGGACTCAGAGAAACCTTTGTTCACGTGCTGCAGGTCAAAGTACACGAGGTTGTCGGCCGTGCTTGAACTGTTGAAATTGAAGGCAAGCAACGGTTGGTCCGACAAGAGTTTCACGGCGCTGCTAGGTCTTTTAGCGAACATGTTTCTGGAGGGAAATGAGTTGCCTAAAACCACGTATAACGCCAAGAAGGTTCTTTGTCCATTGGGAATGGAAGCAGAAAGAATACATGCATGTCCGAACGACTATATCCTCTACCATAAAGAGTATGCAAACATGCATGTATGTCCGGTGTGCAACGCATCCCGATACAAACGTAACAAACTTGTATCGTTGCACACCCGGGTGTAATTACACCCACCTCGAATATACCACCTAAACAAACTTGAAATACTCCTTTATCACTTTAGGTATATTCATATACTAATTATAAGATACTCCAATGTGATCCACACGAAAAAATTGCAAGGAAGTCCATAGTTTTTAGCGTATTTTATAAATACCTTCGTATACGCATATAAAAAGGAGTATGTTGAAAAAAAATGTACATACCACCCCTGAAAAATTGTTCATACCACCCAAATGGCCTTAAATACTCGTATACTACACATGCATACCCTCCGTTACGCGAGATACTCCCTACGTTGTGAGATACGATATAGGGTGTAATTACACCTGGGAGTAGAAAAGAGGCTTCCTATATAGGAAAAAAATACTTTTTCCTATATATATATATAGGATATTGAAATGGGGCACTATGGTGCCCGGGCACCAAGCCTCTCTGTCGTTAGATTGCGTTTAGATGCGTGCAAGTGCAACATATTAGGTAAACCTATTAAGATTCATTAATTCGAAAAGGCATCAATTTGGAAAGGAATCAATCATGGATGGAAAGTATTAATCATGGATAGAAAGTTTTAATTATGGAGCTTGGGCACCATGGTGCACCTGTTATTTTGCCTATATATATATATATATATATATATATATATATATATATATATATATATATATATATATATATATATATATATATATATATATATATATATATATATATATATATATATATATATATATATATATATATATATGGGAAAATATCAGTTTACAGAACCACATAACAACACAAGTATATCTCAGAGAAATGTAGAACTGACCTTCATTTGGAGGAAAAACATTCTCGGGGTTCATAATGTCATCAAGTGCAAACTGTTGTGCTAGACTTTCTGAATGCAAAGCAAAGAGTTTAGCAAAACTGTCAGAAAGTTTTATTTTTAGAAATCAATGATTGAAGTTGGTCTTCAAATTTCATAAAATAGTAGATTGCATGGGGGAGTGGCATCAAAAAAATTTGAGAATTTTGCAATATGTTTGTGTTGGGGGAGGGTCCCCGCGCTACCTTGGGCCCACGACCACCTTGGAACAATGACACCCATTGAAAGGTCTACCCCGAATCAAGTCCATGAATCAAGCTTGTAAAGTCCATGAGACCAACCTCGGCGAGGTTTGCAAGACTGACCTCAGCAAGGTCCGCAAGACTAACTTCAGACTTTCGGAGAGGGTGGGTACCCAACCCTGGGGGAGGTCTAGGACCAACCCTGGACAGAGTCCGAAATCAGCCACAAACCAACCTCGAAGTCCCAGACGTGGTGGGGTCAGCGTGGGGTAAAGGATGTAGATACCCCTAGTAGTAAGCTAGGCCTCGAGGGTAGACTTGTAACTTCTCTCGCCTCCCTCTCCCCCTCTATAAATAGGATCTCTTGTAATATGAGAGGGAGGAGGCCATTTTATAACCCTAGACACTCATATCGAATACACTTAGTCATTCATATACTTCTTCTTGAGTCCCTCTACATCCTCGGCGGTCTTCGCGTCAGACTGGGGGTGCTTCTAATTTTACTGTCCGGACTCGTACCAACGATAGTTGGCATCAACCGTGGGGACTCGAGTAAGAAGTCATTCCACCTAAGAAGAGGAATGCAACGAAGGTCGTTGAGGTGGGAGATGCGAACCCCCTCCGAGGCCGAAGTCAAGTCGGATCGCAGCTCGTGCCGCCCGAGACCAAAGGTGCAACCGGACCTCTACACGAAGGCTTAGATCACCGGCGAGATCATGTGTAGAGACATGAATAAGCAAACCCAGACCTTCTATGTATTCCGCACTAGTTCAGGATCACGCTAGTGCACATAGTGTAAACATAAATGAAATATCGACCACATCACATTTAACTAAGAAAAGACTCAAATATTATTAATTATCAGAGTAGTGACCTTATGGCAAAGTTTACAAATAATATCCTGAAGAGCTTTAACAAAGACTAGTAGCAAAAAATAGCGATAAACGAAGTGGCCATTCGACATGTCCACAGGCAATTGACTGGGAAACGAAGTCCTAATCTGAGAAGTCGTCAAAGAATCCTCCTTCAAGTACCTTTGGTTGATATGGCTCTTCTTCAACAACTAAGAAAATATGGATATAGCCATGAGTACATAAAGTACTCAGTAAGTCGTTTGTAACAAGATGTGATATAATTATGTAAAGCTTACCAAATGAGGGTTAATGGTTATTTTTGTAGAAAGCAACAATTTAGAGTAAATACTATAAATAGATTGAAAGCGAATTTTGAAAATGATAATAAATAAATAATCAAAGGAATGGAATAAACCTGAGCTGACCATTCACCCAATGAACCACTCGTGAACTAACCATTCATGTAATGAACCACCAGTGAACTAACTATTCACTTCCTAAACTTAACCTAACCAGATTTTCATGAAATCTCTACCCCTCATGTGAAATCACCGAACATTGTCCATAACCATGGACGTGGCTATTCGAATAGTTTTACACTCTGCAGATGTTGCATAACTTTACCCACAAGACATGATCAACTCATATTGCTATGCGATTAACATACTTCCTTTGGTATGCAGAAGAGAAACCATGACAAGGCCTTTACAATGTTCAATCACAACCCAATTTCGCTCACTAAGATTTCACTGCCGAGTAGGCTAACCACCTAGTCGAAGAGCCCACTCTTGTGCCCCAGGAAATGTCTAACCGACATCTACTGACACCTCAATGGTGAAACCAAAATTGAAACATCACAAATTAATTAGCTAAGTCCATGCCATACTAGACATGTGATTGTACGGTAAAGCTCAGATCAATGGCGTACAAAGTTTAAGTCCTTAGACATTACCCAAGCGAGGCATCCATATCTCAAAAGTGCTAACCACACTTCCCCTTTTACTGCATGATTAGTAGCCCAAGTGAAAACCATTTTGTATAACCAACACCAACGACACTATCCATGTCATGGCATGCAAATTTTATAATTGTAGCTGACCACCACGATTCAATATCTCATTAAATCAAAATTAATTAATTAATCCACATGTGATAATGAACCTAACGTACCACAAGCATGGCTAAGCATACAAAACGTACAACCCAAGTCAATACTAGTATTGTATCACTAGATAATTACCCATTCTATGGTGACAATGGAATTATGCATTCAAATTATCAAGGTAGAATTAATCAAGTTGGATAATAACTACCAGGTACAAAGGTTTGTCTTAAATTAGCAATGAATTATAATTTAAAACAAAATAGTAAATAGATTTTAAAACTAGATCCAATATGATCAAAGGTGACAACTTGCCTTGGCCTTGCTCAGTTACCAACTCTTGGTCTTCAGTTCCTGCTTCCGTTCCTTCGAAGATGTTATCTAACAAGAGAAAAAGCGAACGAAACACAAATAAAATTAAATAATATCCAAACAAACTCTAAAAACTACAAAACTAGAACCAAAAGATATATCTCAATTTTAGATGAATTTAGAAAAAAAGAATAGAGTTAATCATAGCCTGGGTGGAGAAGAATGGGCTCTCGAAAATTTTTCCAGAAAAAAAATTCCTAAAAATTTGAGAAAAGCTACTATGCTGTGGATCGGGTCTACGAAATAGTGTGGCTCTACGGTAGACTCGTCTGACGGAACAGTGCGCATGCTGGTGTGGCTTACTGACGTGGTGGACACATGGCAAGGTGTGGCTGAGGTGGCAGTGACGTGGACTGCCATGTGTATACTAGGGCTGACGTAGAACCTGACATGGCTACTGACATGGAATGTGATGTGGCAGGGGTGACACGGCACACATGCGCTGAGGTGGCAGATACGTAGCTTGACACGTGCACTTAAGGCTGATGTCATCGCTGACGTGGCTGCTGATGTCATCTGATGCACGGTACGAAGCATCGTGGAGATCTAATTGCTGTTAATGCGCCACGAGGGTGAATCTCAGCCATTGGATCAGAGTGTTGGCGTCGATCTGGATGCATGGTCACGATAGCAATTGAACGGACGAGAGAGTTAATGCGCAACATACGGTGTTTGGCTAGCGGAGATGAAGCATCAGCAGTGACCGAGGTGTCTGTACAGACATGGCGAGGCAATGCACTTGTTGACGAGCACACAGTGGAGGAACAGCATGACGATAGGGCGAGATCGAGGGCGGCGTTGGTTGACGCGTACCAGTGAGGCGAGGTGACCTCCTTGTTTTCTCCAGTGACAGTGGAACGCGGAACAAGGCATGGGTGACAGAGCGAGGATGTCGAGGACTCTGATGATGGCTCTCAGGTGGCGGCATGAAGCTTCGCCTTCGGTGTGAGGCGATGAAGACAAGGTGGCTCGAAGATTCGGCCGGGGCAAGGCCCTCTATTTAAGGCACAACCACCGAAGAGTCCAACACGGATATGGATGCTGAGGTAATAGCCCAGCTGTTTATTTCAAAATTTTTAGTAAAAAATTTGTTTTAATTTAGAATAAAAATCAATGTTTTGATTGTCTGAATTTCTGAATTTTATTTGTATGATTTTCTACTTTTAAAAAGGCCTTCATATTAAAAATTAATTTAGATAAAAACATAAATATATTATTAAATAAAGGACATTTTGAATTTTGGTAGAGGTTGGGGTAGAGGTGGAGACTGGCTGCAAACTGTGCGTGCTGAGGACTGATCGCGGTGGTAAATTCACCTCCGTGGAGTTCGGCCTCTACTACGTCGAGCAGGGGATCGGGGTGCCACCTCACCGCGCCCTACTCACTGCAACAAAACGCGTCGTGGAACGCCGCAACCAGACGGTGGTGGCTATGGTGCGGTGCATGATGAAGGCGAAGGACATGCCCGGCGAGTTCTGGGGGGAAGCAGTGACGACGGCGGTCTACATCCTCAACCGATCGCCCACGAAGAGCATCGTCAACAAGACTCCATACGAGGTGTGATACGGTAGAACACCTGCCGTGCATCATCTCCGCACGTTTGGGTGTATGGCGCACGTAAAGGTGATGAAGCCGCACCTGAAGAAGTTGGAAGATCGTAGCAAGGCTATGGTGTTCCTCGGCTACGAAGCCGGGCAGCAAGGCTTACTGCATCTACGACCCCGCCGCCAAGCGCGTGTGGGTCACACGCGACGTGGCATTCAACGAAATGAGGAAGTGAAACTGGGGGGAGCATGAATCAGGTATGGGCGCAACGATTGATTCATTCACGGTCCATTATGAGGTGTAGCCCGTCGACGCTAACACTGCTTCACCAAGCCCACCGCCTTCCAGTGAGTTGCTGTCAGAATCAGCGGCGTCTCCCTCCGAGCCGCTGAGTCCACAGGTGGAATTCGTGTCGCCTCCCGAGGCGGACCTGAATCTTGACGACGATCTTGGCGCTCCACGGCGTTACCGCAGCATCGCCATCATCAACGCCACCTCTGAGCCGGTGGAGCTTGAATCGGACGAGCTCTACCTCCTCGCTGTTGAGGAACCAAGTAGTTTCGCTGAGGCAGAGCGCGACGTTAACTGGCGCAAGGCTATGCTCGAAAAGATGGGCTCGATTGAAGACAATCGCATGTGGGAACTAGTCGACCTTCCCGACGGCAAACGACCCATTGGACTCAAGTGGGTCTACAAGCTCAAGAAGGACGAGACTGGCGCTGTCATCAAGTACAAAGCATGTCTCATCGCAAAGGGGTACGTTCAGAAGCACGTCATCGACTACGATGAGGTTTTTGCCCCTATCGCACAGATGGAATCTGTGCGGTTGCTGCTCGCCGTCGCCGCACAAAAGGAATGGCCGGTCCATCACATGGATGTGAAGACGGCGTTCCTCAACGGCGATCTGGAGGAGGAGGTGTATGTAGCGCAAATTCCTGGCTTTATCGACGACGAACACCCAAAACAGGTACTTCGGTTGAGGAAGGCGCTATATGGTCTCCGTCAAGCACCTCGAGCTTGGAACGCGAAGCTGGATGCGAGCCTCCTTGATCTGGGGTTCACACGAAGCTACTCCGAACACACCGTGTACACTTGTGGCACCAGCGTGACGCGTCTCGTGGTTGGCATCTACGTCGACGATCTCGTCATCACGGGCGCTAGCAACGGGGAGATCGCCAAGTTCAAGGGGGAGATGAGCTCACTCTTCCGTATGAGTGATCTTGGACTCCTCGGCTACTACCTCGGCATCGAAGTGCATCAACATGAGGGGATCACAATCAGCCAGTCTGCGTATGCACGCAAAATTCTGGAGAACACAGGCATGTTGGGGTGCAATCCGGCGTGCATGCCCATGGAAGCGTGATTGAAGCTTAGTAAGCAGAGTGACAGACCGCCGGTGGACGTCACCAAGTATCGGAGCATCGTCGGTAGTCTCCGGTACCTGGTGCACACGCGGCCGGACATTGCCTACGCTGTCGGCTATGTCAGCCGCTTCATGGAGTCGCCGTGCGACGACCACTATGCCGCTGTGAAGCACATTATGTGCTACATCACTGGTACGCTCAACCTGGGCTGTCGCTTTGTCCGTTCCTGCGAAATGGAGGCGAAGTTACAGGGGTACAGCGACAGCGACATGGCAGGCGATATCGACGACCGAAAGAGCACTACCGGCGTGCTATTCTTTCTCGGCCAGAATCCAATCAGCTGGCAGTCACAAAAATAGAAGGTTGTGGCTCCGTCATCATGCGAGGCGGAGTACATCGCTGCTTCGACTGCGGCCTGCCAGGGAGTCTAGCTGGCGCGGCTGCTCGCCGAAATCCGTGGCGGCGAGACAGAGGCTGCCGTGTTCAAGGTGGACAACAAGTCCGCTATTTCTTTGTGTAAGAACCCTGTCTTTCATGACAGGAGCAAACATATCGACACCCGGTACCATTTCATCAGAGATTGCATCGAGGGAGGGAAGGTCGATGTTGAGTTTGTTTCCTCAGGGGAGCAGCTCGGTGACATTCTCACGAAGCCACTCAGCCGCGTCAAGTTCCTTGATCTGCGCAGGAGGATTGGCATCGAGGAGACCATCACAAGGCGTCAGGGTTAGGGGGAGATTTATTGGATTATATGAAATAATCCTGCGCCTAAAGAAATCCATGATTAGCTGAGTTAAGTTTTCAGTTATCACCTAGCCTATAGCTTTTCAGTTTCCATAGTTAAGATTTCAGTTTCCTGAGGAGTTAACGCTGGGAACGTGTGCTTGATTACGTCATTTGATGGCATGCATGGCAGTTTCACTATCTTTCCATTTCTTCAGTTTGTTAAGTTTTAATTGTAATCTCTATAAATAGTTGAGTAAAACATCAGAAAAAGCTGTGAGTTGCAGCACCAAACACTTGTGTCAATCTTAGTTTTTTCAATTCTGTGAGATTGTTTTTTGTGCGTGTGCTCCTCAATCTTAGTTTTTTCAATTCCGTGAGATTGTTTTTTGTGCGTGTGCTCCACGAGTGAGTTCGCCGGGGCGCGGCTGTCAAGGTTAAGTCCCGTCACGGGCGGAGCGGCGCCGAGATCCCCGCCAGAGCCCCAACAACAGTGGGAGTTTGAGGGGGATGGGTGCTAAACGGGGTGCGGAAGCACGATTGGAGAGAAGCCTAGAACGGGCTGGAGGGAGTATTTATGGAGGTGTAGTGGTCCACGGCACAACCTGTCCACCCATTCCACGCAGACGCACCAAGGTTTGGTCCACGTCGCAGTAAGCACCCGGTCCATAGCGCAGTGCGCGCCAGCCCACAGCGCAGTGCGCGTGCGTTGTGCGTCCAGTTCAATGCAATGCACGTTTGGTCTGTGGCACTGTTGGCCTGGGGAGTTTGCCCTGCATGTTGACCTTGCGGCGTGTCTCAGCTGCCCAACATTGAGGGATGGCCCAGCTACACCATGGCTCGGACTCGTCTCAGTACCCCAACATCGGCAAGCTCAGCGTCAGCCCAGTGGCCACGCAGACGACGACCTACCACCTAGGGCTCACGCCAAGACTAAGGTACCTTGACGATTCATAGCTTCTTGTAGGCTACCGGAGGAATCGTTGATCCGAGAACACACACCGACCCCTTCAATAGGTAGATGCGCCGGCTTGGGAAGGTGATTGTCGACCACCCGGATCAACAAGGGCTACTATTGGGGAAAGGTCTCCGCACTATCTCAGACCCATGACCACCTCGGGGCGACGGCACCCATTGGAAGGTCTATCATGAGCCAAACCCACGAGTCAACCTCGGTGAAGTCCATAAGACCAACCTCGGCGAGGTTCGCAAGACCGACCTCGGTGAGGTCTATAAGACTGACCTCGACGAGGGTCTGGGGCTAACCCCGAGAGAGGTCCAGGGCTAGCTCGGAGGAGGTCCGAGGCCAACTGCGGATGGAGTACTGTAACATCCCAAAATTCGAATGGTAAAAAATATGGTAATTTTTAAAACCTTTTCTTGCAGTTTGCTGACATTCAAATTTCCTCTGAATATTTATTCGAAATTTTCTGAGTTTCATGCTATGCAAATTAATACCCAAGAATAATCCCAAGTGCAAATAATGATCATATAAATAATAAAAATGGAAAGTGACAATACAAATCATGAACTCAAACTACCAAAATCTGGAATTCAAATTCAAGTCAATAAAATGCAACCAAAAGAATATTAGAATATATCCTTAAGTGATTAAACCAAAATTTCTTCTTTTAATTCAATTAGCAAACCGAAATCCAAGGTTGGATATTCAAAATTTATATATACAAATCATAACGAAATAATGCCAAAATCGAGAAACATTGAACTGACCTTGGGTGGGATTTGAAGCAACAACATTCTGGTGATTCATATTCTCATCATCATCAGGTGGAAACTGCACTTGTTCCAAACTATCTGAATTTACAATAAAGAGTTTAGTAAGTATATACCTTATAGAACAGCATGTTAGCTATAAAAGACAACTAAGGAGACAATATATCCCGAGCAGTCGTGCTTGTTTTTCACTATGGAATATATTGATGCTTGGGATGGTTCTCATGCTATCTTGTATATTGTTTCATTGCATGTTAGGCCCACACCAGTGTTGTCATCATTGGATTATTAAGATAACATTGTATATTGTTTCATTACTCTAATGATTGTCACAATATGTAATTTTAGATATCCCATATGCCTTAATTAATTTTTTAGAAAATTTCCATGCAGAAATAATTAACCAGCAGTATGTGTTTGTTACAATAATCTTATCTCACAAAAACAACTTCACGAGAGCCATATTATTCCTATCCTGCGAGACTTGACTGATATAATCTAAAAGGGTAGGAAAACACCATTTTGAGATGGCATGTAGTTCCAAGTTGCTAGCTTAATTTATTTGAATTATGTGTTTATGCAACACAACTAGATCAAACATATTAATAGTGTGTGCAATTCTACTTTTTATATATAGGCTATTACGGTTATACCCATATTTGTGTTTGTTGTGCATGTAAGTGATGTATTACACACATCATATACAATTTATAATCTTTATTAAAAAAACAGTTCGCTGGAGTGCTCGATGTTGGCAAAGAGAGATGCTGGGGGTGAAACTGCAGAGTTGCAAGCTGTGGCTCATTTAGCAAAAGAAAGAAGAAAACCAACCTGCAATCATCGATGGGCATGAAAGCGGGGGGAAGCAACTCAGGAAATGGCCTAGGAGCAGAAAAGGATGTTTGGTAGGAGGAGGTAAATTCCCTGATGAAACAGATGGCAACTATTTTAAGGAACAAGCTGTGGCCGAATCCCATGTTGTTTGACAATTGTTCGCAGTTCAAGTTACTCAGGTGGTGATTTCGACTTCTCAAGGAATAGTGCCTTGAAAGAGTAAACCAGCAAGGAAAACATACAGAAAGGGCGCGCTCGCTCGGAAGGCAAGACAGGGTGATTAAGAAGCATCTAAAATACCTGCAGCAACGATCTCATTCATAAAAGGCAAAACCTCTGTGCTACGATTGCAAACACATAATGTTGAGAGCATCCGCTTCAACTCGTGCGGCTGAGCGAGGTTTCCAACGATTTCAAAATCGTGAAGGTAGTGTGTGATTCGGCATATCCGTAAGTAGCGGTATTGTAGGCCGGGCTAGTAGAAGTGGTGAGGTGCACCAGGGGAAGGTGACAACTTCTTCACAAGCCTGGGTTTCCGCAAAAATGCCTCGAAATTGAGAAAGTTGAACGATTGAACTCTATTAATAAGAATGGAAATCCGTTTTTCATTATTGCTAATGCGGGAGGTAATCCTGATCTTGACCTTTCTTCTCAGAAAACCCTTGCAATGTTCGTAATAATCTTGACTTAGAGTTTGAATTATAATCTTGCAAGTACTTTTTTTCTATTGTTTGCCATATACGAGTCCTAGTTTTTTTCGTTTGGCTGAGTCTTGGTACTATATGAGCAAGGACATTGTACTCTAATATATGTGAGAGCAACAAAACAGAAAAGACGTCAAGTTGCGGCGACGTCAGAAAAATCGCTGTGCGCTATTGTGTTCTTCTTTGTGTTCATGTTCTTCTTCCTAGGGTTCATCTACATGTGCTGATCCTGGTTAGAGCCAACATGCAATATTTCTGGTTGGTACCGTGAGTTCTCGGGTGCATCAGTTGGGGGTATGGTTCACAATTTCACCGAAATTTCATCCATTTCGCTACCCCCGAAAGAAGAATAGTTCGGTCAAATTTTGGCCGAATTTATCCCCATTTGAATTTTGTCCAAATTTCATCCAAATTTTGATTAAGTTTTATCAAAATTTTGAATTTTTTGTCCGAAATTTTGAACGAAATTTCGTTCTTTCGTTCATTTCATTGCCCTTCAAAAGTTTTTTCAAACCAAAACTTTGAACCCTGGTTGGGGATGATGGCGAAGTAATTGATGGCTGCAACGTAGAACAGGTGAATAAGCAAAACATGGCTGAACATAACCTAATTGCACAATTGGCGGACGCTGCAATGCAGCCCTGTTAGGCACGATGAATCTCTTATCTGTGATTTGCTGGGGTTGCTAGAGGCCTGAGCAGTTCAAGGACTCCACAATATACCGTGGAGTTATATATCAACCCACAGTGGCCTTCTTAACGGATACCAAGATGAAGGAAACGCGGGCACTGAAGTTGAATGGTAGTCTGGGGTTAGCAAATGGTGTGGAAGTCAGCGCAGAAGGTAGAAGTAGGGTTTTGGCGCTTCTGGGATAGAGAGATCAACGTGAAGCTCCAAAACTTTTCCAAGTCTCACATCGATGTCATCCTGTCATGCGATGACTTGGGGGGCGAGGGTTGGCGGTTCACTAGTTTCTATGGGGAACCACGTTACAAGCTTCAGAAAGATAGCTGGTACAGGTTGAGAATTGAGATTCATTCATGCGCAACTAGATATCTGTTGGTGGTGTGCGGGTGATTTCAATAAGGTATTAGAAGCGGCGTATTGCTTTAGTGGCAATGAGCGAGAGCCTTGGAGATGATGATCCGTTTCAGGGAATTGGTGGATCATTGTGGTTTCGTTGATTTGGGCTACAGTAGCCTACCATATGCCTAGGACAACCCGGTAGAATGGGGATCGAATGTTGAAGTAAGGCTACATATGGCTCTCGAAGATGGTCATTCCTATCTAAGATGAGCTAAAAACAGTCACGGAGCCACATTCAAACTTCTGCAGGTTTTTGTAACTCAGTGTTGTTTTTGTTTATGTTTGCTTGAAAATTTATAATAGTCTTCAAAGATTTTAGAGGAGTTAACCCCATAGTGTTTTTTTGTTCTAGCTCTGCCACTGACTAAAGATCGCAGTGGAAAGCTCTGTTTGATCGAGGATGCGGCTCTATTTATGTGTGGCATCTGGTTGATGTAGTCAGGCCTAAACAACTGAAGACATGGGAAGGAGATGTGGAATCCAACCTCAGCAGCGAGACACGTTGCACGAATGATAGAAGATTTGATGATGCTTGAGCAGAGAAAAGGTGGATCGAAATTGAGACCGGCGGAGAGATATTGACCCACTGAGCAAGGCCTTATCAAAGTAAATACTTGCAGATCATGATGCAGCGACTCGTCTGCAGGGCAGGATCCCAGCTCAGTGCTACAAGATACCACCAGTTTATGGTTGCGGTGGAGATAAGATGGTATGATAATCTACCGGATGTGCTTCATAGATGCTTTGGAGGCTCATGACGGTCTACAACTAGCGGCAAATTGTTGTTTCCGCAGGCTGGTCCTGGAGTTGGATAACTTATCTTTGGTGAACTTGCTGAAGAATGGAGATGACACAAGATCGGCAATCGCATTTCCTTTCTGTGGCGTGAGTAAGAGACCATGTAAGAGGGCTTAGGATGTTTGTGATGAACCATTGCTAAGTTTACAGAGTTAGATTTTGAATTTTACAAGGATTTGTTTTTCATATCTTCCTTCAGACCAGCAACTAGTCAGACTGGCTAGCACCAGAGTCTAACTAGCTGCTGTCAGCAGTTAGACTGGCCAAAGGTTGATTTCGGCTGGAAAATTATATTTTGAGATATTTGGTCATGGTTTGGTATGTTTGGTCCTAGGTCAGTGCACATAATTTGCATGAAGCATGTTTTAACTAACGTAGGTCAAGTTGTGAAAAACTTATGTCCAGAAATAAGTTCTTTATCTTGGATGTGCAGGGAGGCTTAGAGTCAATCATGGTTGATGGCGATGATCGAGATTTCGCTCATGGAAGAGCTAAAGCCCAAAATGATAAAAAATGCCAGGTGAGATGGCTAAGCTCAAGTATGGGATCAGAAAAGCAAAAAATATTAAAGGAATACTTCGAGCGACAGGTTGCACCAAGTGGCTTGGTCCATCCAAGTAAGATGTGGTCTAATGAAACCAGAATGGAAAAAACTTGTCGACCCATGGTAAGCTAGTGGTGCACCTACACATGGCAAACATGACGATTGTTTGCATAGGAAGGTGAAGATTAGGCCAAAGTAGGGTATTTTGGTAAGGAGACCGAATACCGGAAACCATGTGAATCAAAATTTTGGTGCTTAGAAAGGTGGTTTTAATCAAGGAGAAACTGAAAAGATCAAGCTGGATCAAAGACTAAGGACTTAATGAATTTGAACTTATGTTCTTTGAAAAGCGCTCATGAGTTATGTGTGTGAGTAAAATCCGTGTTATGTGGGGTTAAAGGGTTTCTCCTTATGTGCTAGTGAATAATATCTATTAGGGTTAGATATAGGTTGATTGCCTCATTTTTTTAATGGGTTGAGATGAAAACTTTCAAGTTAACCATCCAACCATCCATCATTCTAGCCAAGTATTCTATAGTTAATTAGGGTTTAAGAAGTGTGAGTGATATGGTGTGCTCTCTTGTCCTCTAAATGGATTGGTTGTAAAATATTCATCCTTAAGTAGCAATAGATCAACTTTGTTCTTCACTCCTGGAGTCTCCTTGGTTAACTTGCTCTTGTTCTTATTGGTTTTGATCTCTTCTCTCTCTTTCTTCATCTTGCAATATGCTAAGGACGTGTAAATGATGAAGATGACTTATGGAGATCAATTTTCATCTATCTAGGCATTAGATCTTACAAGTTCTTGATGTTGTCCGGTTTTGCTTAGATTTGATCTCATCGTGAGTTTTCTTGATCCAAGAGTTTTTGCCATGAATCTTTGTGAGTTTTTACTTGCTGTGATATGTAAAAATACATTTAGAGCTGACTTGGTCATCCTCCACCTACGAGTAAGTTATATTTCAAATTTTCGGTTTTTGTCCGATTTTGATGCAACCTTGTTTATTCTTGAGAAATGTCTAAACTTTGACAATGATTTGAGTGATTCTTCAATGAAATGGGTTCTTGAGACCTCAAGAAAGATGTGTGCAAAATCTCATCTCATTTAGCCTTATATTTTTGGAGTTACACCAAAAGTAGTTTGGATTCGGCCTGATTTTCTATTCTGAGGATGGAGGAGCGGTCAAACCACTCTCAGGCCCGATCAGACTGGAGGCCGATCAAACCATCACTCCCGCTGAATCAGATTGCCAAGAGGCTGCCCATCAGACTGTTAGGGGGACTGGTCAGATCGCCTTGAAGCCACCGGTCAGACCGCCTTGTGGCAACCAATTAGATTATCCAGGTGCAAGGTTTCAGTTCTTTGGCTTTCAAGTTGATTGCTTCGGCTTTGATTTCTAATCTTGATCTTCACAGCTCAGGAACTATTGGTGTGAAGGATTGGTGGCAAAAACTTTGAAGGCACCATTCACTCCCTTCTGTTGCCACACCGGTCCTACAGTGAGTCTAGCTTGGTTGCTCCCCCTCCCTTACTGGCGTTGCCTTCTAGTCGCCTGCTCGCACCACCGCCCGCATCCGCACCGCCTCCCCCTTCCTTGCCGGTGCTACCTTCCTGTCCCCTGCTCGCACCGTCACCCGCATCCGCACCACCTCCCCTTGCCTTGCCAGCGTAGCCTCTCCCTCCCCTACTCACTCATCGCCTGCATCAGCACTGCCGCCTCCTCCCTTGCTGACACTGCCTTCCCCTCGAAAATTTTGGATGCTCTGTGGGATGGTGGATGGGGAATGAGATAGAGAGATGGAGATGGGCCGGAACACTATGCGTTAGTTGTGGGCTACAAATATTCAAAGCGGGCCAAATTTTTTGGTCGAATTGGGTTTTTTGGGGTGGGCCGAGAAAACCGAATTTCATGAAATTTCGGACGAAAATGATTTCCTTGGTACCAGGCTTTATGGTAGGCACAGACGCACTGTGAAAAACGATTGTAGTCTTGCTTAATTTGAATCAATAAAACTCCTGTGTCTCTTTCCCTAAAAAAAAAATACAGCTCGATCAATTTGATTAGCTAAATTATGTATATGCATGAGAAGCTACTTTTGGAAGTTTCGTTGTCGATTCATACTGATTATGATCGCTAGCATTGATATTGCATGCAATACTAGTTGATAAGATAGCCTTATTTAGATTCTACTTTGCTAGTCACAATAGCCAATATATTTTGTAAAGCACTACACTTGCATGGTCACAATAATAACTATTTCTATTTCTGTAGTGTGTATGTTACAGCATAAAATACAATTTGTTGCCATGAAGGTTGTACAGAGAGCAGCAGATGCCGATTAATTTCTATCTGTTTTAATTTATGTAAAGAGATTAAAACTAAATTAGTGGGAAAATTTTGTATAGAACACCAAAATTCAGGCTGTAAGGCTTACAGTTGATGATACTTTAGTTTGTTCATGTACATATGATCTAAGCCATTGTCTATTTTGCACTAGCGGACTAGGTGTCTAGGTTATTGGCACAATGTGTACATGCATATGGTCTTTTTATCCCTCAAAAAATGAAACACTAGTCGTCAGCCTATGATACTGCTTAGTACTTATGTTTGCATATATAATGCGAACTTTCAGAGCATTACTCAAATTGTCCATAAAAACATGAGCGGTAGCCGTAGATAATCTAGCATAGACATACCTTCCTGGGGTTCTGTTTCCACATTTGCTTCTTCAGTAATGCGAAAGTCATCTACCTGCACCCGAATATTTGTAATTACACATATGATCCTTCTATCAACCGTTTCCGTTCTAAAGAGCATGCATGGTGGCGAGCAAGAAAGTAATCATCGATTATGTCATAATATACCTTCTGTGATGCTGATGCTCCCGTATCACTGGAGGAGGCAGCTGCTTTGGTCCCTATCTCCTTGATTTTGCACAGAGCCACCATGGGCTGTAAGTAGAGACACAAAGAACAAAAAATGCATTAAGTGGCCGACTATATATGCACAGACTGGTTGGGTATTTGAACGATTGTTACGCACTTGGTCCTCTAAGGTTAGTTCAATCATACTATAGAACTTGCCGTCGATGGGTTTGTTTGTTCTCAGCTTGTTCACCTTCAACTCTCTTGGGTACCCATTCTCCGTGCGCCGGCCGGTACGGCTGTTCCAGCTATTCCCGTCGCCTATCTGGCGCTGCACTTTGCCACCACGGTGGAGGAGTATGGTGAAGCACCACCAATGGCCCCCCCACTGGTCCAGGCAGCGCGGCGTCCACTTATTAGCGATCAGGCCAGCTGAAAACAATAGTAGTAAGTAGTTATTCATCAAGACCTGACTTGGAACCCGATCCATGACTCCATTAGCAAGTGGCTAGCTAGCGAGCTCGGTTGTAGTAGTTCTTACCTTCGATGTATTGTTCTCCTTGGGCGTATAAACCGTTCCACGGTATGCATCCGAGCTCCTTTGGTAACTCATTTAGCTCGCTGTTTCGCTTGGTTCCGGGAGACAGCATCAATCTGGAGAGGGAGCCGTGGATCTTCGCGGCGCAGCTCCTCGTCGCAGAGAGCGTCAGCTGCGGAGCCATGGCGATTCAGTCCCGGCACTCGTCTCCTCGACGCTCGCAGACCAATTCTCGATCGGTAGAAGCAACAGAGCGACGATCCGTGACGGCCAGAGCAGGACAATTGATGGAGTAGCCTCCATCCCTATTTATATAACCTGATTCCTAGGGTTCGGATGGTCTTTGCATTGCGGCAACTGGTCTGCGCGCGAAGCGAACTGGCGCTATTACTTGTATATATTATTGTCGCCCCTACTTTTCCCTGTGGCAACTGGTACTTATCTGCCAGAAACGGCCTACGCGTATCTGAATCCTTTAAAGGGACACCACATAATAACTATCACGGAAGATAAGAACGTTCGGGCCGGGACCCACATAGTCAGGGAGGGACGGAGAAAGGTCCTAAGGGCATGTTAGTATTATTTTAACCGTCTCTTAGACACTGCATCACTAAATTTCTTTATAAAAAAGAATATGCTATTTCTTATGTAAAAGATAACTTAAGTACACAAATCAACGCAAATGATAATAAAGTGTGAGAACGAATATGATGAAAATAATACAAAATAGTTAGAGAAATTAATTTTAGAAATGAATTGTTGGATATGTTATCTCTAGTACTGTTTTTAGATGAGATGAAAATCTTAGAATGATCTTTACACTACTACAGAAATACTATTAGTAGACGTCAAATCAAAAACGGTTTGACAAAACCGTCTGTGATGTACACTATCACAGACGGTTTTAATTTGGAGACCGTCTGTGTTGTTAGTGTCGGAAAAAACGAGTATCACAGACGGTTCTTACGGATGAACCGTCTGTCATATTCCAGTATCACAGATGGTTCATCGGTAAGAACCGTATGTGATACTCGTTTTTATTAAAAACTATCTGTGATAATCTGTGAATTATCACAGATGGTTTTTTATTAAAAACTGTCTATGATAAGCTAATAATCATTTATAGCGCCACTCAGAACCGCATCTGTCTTCATTTCGATCCAGATCTAGCCGGTGCTGCACCTGGAGGAGGCAAGGCTTCAGGCTAGTTAATTTGGTGGGACGAGGCAAGAGAGCTTTGAAGATTCATACGTTCCTGGTTGCCCTAGATATGGTTAGTAATGAAATTTATTTTTCTTTGCATTACAATTTAGATATAAGTTTTGGTGAGTGTTATTGAAGATGGTTTGCATCTACTTGACCATACATGATCAGTTCCCGTCATGTGGGAGGCCAAATTTGTCAAAATTGTTGGTTATAAGTAGTTCGTCGATCACTGGGGAAATAGTTATTGTGTTTATAATATGAATTAAGCTAGCAAAGCCTCAATGCATGTGGTATATATGTAGTAATAATTAATTAATTTAATTTTTAATGCTAAATTGTTATATATATGCATAATGTAGGACCGAAGCTGGATGTATGCCGCGAACCGTGTGAGTGAAGAGTACATCAATGGCGTGTCTGCCGAGGAGGATATGTTGAATAAGAGGTGGAATACATGTACTGTCCATGCACTGATTGCGAGAATTTAAAGATGTTTAAGAGCCGAGAGAAGATTGAAGCGCACTTGATTCGGAGGGATTTCAAAAAGGGTTATACGCGTTGGACCAGTCATGGCGAAGTCAATGATATGCCGCCGGATGACATCGCCGGTGAAGTGAATGATATGCTGCCGGATGATGTCGATTGTTGTTCGGATTCGGATAGGTTGCACGATGACAATTCGGATAGGTTGAAGGCAAGCAATGGTTGGTCTGACAAGAGTTTCACCGCACTGCTAGGTCTTTTAGTGGACATGCTTCCAGAGGGAAATGAGTTGCCTAAAACCACATATAAAGCCAAGAAGGTTCTTTGTCCATTGGGAATGAAAGTAGAAAGTATACATGCATGTTTGAATGACTGTATCCTCTACCGTAAAGAGTATGCAAACATGCATGTATGTCCGGTGTGCAACGCATCCCGATACAAACGTAACAATCAATCAGATGACGGCGAGGGAACAGAGGTGAAGAAAGGACCTCATGCTAAGGTGACATGGTATTTTCCTATAATTCCCCATTTAAAACAGTTTTTTGCAAATCCAAAGGAGGCAAAACTGCTGCGTTGGCACTCGGAGGAGCGCAAGAAGAATGGAATGCTTAGACACCTTGCTGATTCCGGCCAATGGAGAAACATCGATAGGAGTTTTGCAGACTTCAGTGCAGAACCAAGAAATATAAGGTTTGGACTGAGTATAGATGGAATGAATCCTTTCAATAGTATGAGCAGCCGACATAGTACTTGGGCCATGACTCTTTGCATCTATAATCTTCCTCCTTGATTGTGTATGAAGTGAAAGTATATTTTGCTGTAGATACTTATCCAAGGGCCTAAACAACCTGGGAATGATATTGATGTGTACCTAGCACCATTGGTGGAAGATCTAAAAATACTGTGGAACGAAGAGGTATAGGTATGAGATGCATACAAATGAGAGAACTTCACTTTGCGCTCCTTATTGTTCTGCACCGTAAATGATTATCCTGCCCTTGCTAACCTGTCGAGCCAGAGTACAAAAAGTGCCAAACCTTGTACTCACTGTTTAGATGGTACCGAGAGTGTGTGGCTGAAACACTCACGCAAAACCATGTACATGCATCACTGCCGGTTCCTTCGGAGGGCTCACCCATATCACAAGATGAAGAAACAATTTGACGGAGAGAAGGAGGGCGGTTCAGCTCCAAGGCATTTATGCGGAAAAGAGGTTTATAATATGGTAAAGGATTTAGATGTTGTCCTCGGAAAGGGACGTAAATTGAGGGCTCATGAGAAAAATATCTAGAAGAAGAGATCAATGTTTTAGGACTTACCTTATTGGGAGTACCTAGATATTCGACACTGCATCGACGTCATGCACGTAGAAAAGAATGTATGTGATAGCATGGTATTAAAGTTCCGTCTGGTTACTCCGGCAACATGAAGAAACTTGTTTCGATGCAACATTTGAAGTTAAATGGCATGAAGTCTCATGATTGTCATGTACTGATGACACAGATGCTCTCTATTGCAATTAGAAATATTTTTCCAATCAAAATCTGAGAGACAATCATGAGGCTATGTTATTTCTTTAACACAATTGCTCAGAAGGTCATCGATCCTGAAGGACTAGATGCTCTGCAGGATGAGGTGGTGATGACTCTATGTCATCTTGAGATGTATTTCCCTCCTTCATTTTCGATATATTGTTCACGTTGTGTGGGAGATAAAAATGTGTGGGCCTGTATTTCTACGTAGCATGTACCCATTTGAGAGGTTCATGGGAATTCGCAAGTCCTATGTATGGAATCAATCTCGGTCGAAGGGCAGCATCGTCGAAGGTTATGCAAGTGAAGAGGTCATTGAGTTTTGTGTCGATTATATGGCTCAGATTCAACCGATAGGTGTGCCTCAATCTCGTCATGAGAGGATGCTTAAGGGTATCGGAACTATCGGAAGGAAAACAATCACTCCAGATATCGACGCGTATGCTCAAGCCCATTTCACGGTCTTGAAATACGTGATTGAAGTGGTGCCTTATATCGACCAGCACAAGGATGTGCTTCAGCAACAAAATCCGAAGCAGCCAGATATTTGGATCATGAGGCAACACAACAGTCGGTTCAACCTATGGTTGAAGGAGCAAATCGCTAGGAGCTCGCCAAGTGAGATACTGACATGGTTGGCAAAAGGGCCAATAGTTACAATTGTGACATGGCAAGGATATGACATAAATGGGTACACATTCTATACACAGGCTCAGGATGTAAAGAGCACTAACCAGAACAGCAGTGTCCGCATATATGCGCTCAGTATCGATGGGTTGAGAAACTCGTACTATAGGTTCATAGAAGAGATTTGGGAGCTCGACTACATGGTTTTCAAGATCCTCTTATTTCGGTGCCGTTGGGTGCATCTCCCACAGGTAAAGGTTGACAAGCACGGTGTCACTACCGTGGACCTCCAACGTGTCGATACAAAGACGAACCATTCGTACTCGCTAACCAAGTTGTTCAAGTTTTCTATGTAACCGATCCGGCAAATAAGAAGCGCCCTGTAGTTCTTCATAGAAAAAGGAGAATTGTCGGAGTAGAGAATGTAGTGGACGAGGACGAATACAATCAATTTGACAAGTTACCTCCTTTTGGAAATGGCATAAGGGTCGACAACGAACAACGTGACGAAACTAGTTACATACGTATTGATCATCATGAAGGGCTAATTTTTAAAGGAAATAAGCAAGTGGAATGAGAATGTGCGATATATATGTGGGCATTTGCATTTATGTATATAACAATACATGTATGTGATGTATATGTGAATTTGCATTTATGTATATAACAATGCATGTGTGTGATATATTTGTGAATTAGCATTTATGTATATGTGAAAATGTGTGATATATAGGTGAATTTTGAGAATGAGTCATACACATGTATCTCTATGTTCATTGGGCTGTTGTAAAGAAATGCACTCTGTGAGGTCTTATTACAGTGTCTGCTGGTTGGTGTAGGTAATAATTCCAGTGCGTGGGAAGGAAATGGCTTATTACAGACGGTTCTATTTTAGAACCGTCTATGATATCGTTATCACAGACGGTTTTAAACTAGAACCGTCTGTGATAATAATGATATCACAGACGGTTCTCAACTAGAACCGTCTGTAATAAGCCTTCCTATATATACCCTCAAGCTAGGGTTTTGCGCGTACACTGCAGTTATAGCTATACCAACCAGAGCACAGAGACATAACATCGCCGCTCTCCCGATCGAGCCTGTCGCCACCTCCGTCCCCCGAGCTCGTCGCCGGCCACCTTCCCTGAGCCCGTCGCCGACCGCCATCCTCGAGCCCGTCGCCGGCCGCCTACTTCCCCGAGCCCATCGCCGGCCGCCATCCCCGAGCTTGTTGCCGGCCGCCTACTTCCCTGAGCCCGTCGCCAGCCGCCATCCCCGAGCCCGTCGCCAGCCGCCTACTTCCCCGAGCCCGTCGCCGGCCGCCATCCCCGAGCCAACCGCCTACTTCCCCGAGCCCATCGCCGGCCACCTACTTCCCCGAGCCCGTCGCCGGCTGCCATCCCCGAGGGAAGACAAGGTGGAAGTTGACCCGAGGGAAGAGAAGGTGGAAGTTGACCCGTTGCATGCCTTGCCCTGGTTATATGTTCTTCACTGATTTGTGTTGCTTCTGGATGGTTTTGAGTGCTGTCTGCACTGTGAGTATTATTGATTCTCTACAAGATCAGCAACTGTACTTGTTCTTTACATTCTGTTCAAGTGCCTGGGAGTTGCTATGCATGATTGTGGGCTCAGACTGTGTGCTCTGTGATGAACTAGTTGATTACTGAGATAACTCTTGATAACAGGATTAGGATCTTGAGCTCTAGTGGTTTGGTTTCCACTGTCAGTGCCTTAGTTGTTTTTCGGCTGAACAGATTTGTTCATATACAATTGTATCTTGCTGTGCAGTAGCTGTTCCAGGAAGGCTTTTTTCCTTTAGATTCATTCCTAATGCTGCATGTTATTGCTATTGTATTTGCTGCATGTTAAATTCTGGTATACAGCATGATTACTGCCTGAATTCTTGTTGTCTGTGAACATTTATACCGAAAGTATCACCTTTTCTACTCTCTGGTTTCTAAGTCCTGATAGTAGAAACATATTTAGAGCTCAAATTCTGATTTCTAGTTATTGAGTTGTTAGTGGAGAATTTCGACATTAGCATGAGAAGGCCAAGATCAAAAATCTTGTGCAACTCTGTTCTGAGAGCAATCCTAAAGCAATTATTTTGTCTTATGCTAGATTTAATTGCTTTTTTACTCAAAGGACTGCTTTACATGTTATTTTCAGTAGATTTGTGTTTATATTCATTGAATATTTACATGTATATGAATGGCAAGATGGAATTACATGATTATATGCAATTTATGTCATTCATGTTATGCTGGATATATGTTGATTATATATTTAATTTGGCTGGAATTATAACTGAAAATACACTCATATCGCAAATTTTACAGCAATAATTATGAATATATGTTAAATCTTACTTCTTTTTGTTGTTTGTGTATATGTTGCTGTTAAATCCTACTGTTATGAATATATAGTTGTTTCATGAATACATATACTTATGAATATATGTACTTTCATGTAATTCCATGTCATTTTCATATTGATATATATATATATATATTCCGATCAACTGACATTTCCGAGTCTTAGTCACGGTCTTCTACGAATCGAATGTGATCTTAATTCGTTCTCGTGCAACTATTCCGATCATTCTTCGAAATGTGCATGTTGCTCGGCGAGGAAGGAGAGGGGTCCTAGATCCATCGACCTCTATGATGGTAAATCGGCCCTCAGGTTTTTTCGATAGTTCCCTTCCTTAGCGTTTTGATTTTGGAGTGGACGCATTCGGCAATGATGTTGAAGAATGCGCGGATGACATGTTGACCTTCTCATATATGAAAAGCGCTATATATATACATTGCCATACGAGGGGGAGGTGGGCGATGGTTCCCCGAAGCAGGGCCGCAGTCGACAACCCCGGGAGGGCACTCCCGGAAGCAGCGGCACCGGGGAGCACGAAGGCTCGTCAAGGAGCAGGCGCAAGCCCCGGCGTCACCAGCGCAGACCACAAAAGGCCCGCCATGTCCTCGGCATCGGAAACACCCTACGAGGGCCTGCCCCCATATCGTGGGAAGGGGGCCGGGGATGCGAAGGCGGACCTAGTCATGACGGGCGACCCAGCGCGGAGCAAGAGCTTCTGGATTACGGCAAGTGGTGCGAGGTGCATGGTTATGGCGATCACTATACGAAGGCGTGCACCGCGGTCATGGAACTGCGACGGGTGATGGCCGAATATCGGGCCTCGTCTCCTCGGCCCCTTGCCGAAGTCCATGAGCGGCAGCCAAGAGGTGACCCCCTGCGAGCCTCCGCCAGAGAAGACACACGGCACCGCACCATCAGCATCGTCACCGGAGACTCCTTATCAGGGGCCCCCTTGGAGCAGTCGCAACCGTGGGTGCCGCCCCGCAACATCACCTTCACCCTGAATGACGCCAGGGGCGTGGAGTTCCCTCAC
This sequence comes from Dendrocalamus latiflorus, assembly GCA_017311315.1. Classification (NCBI taxonomy): domain Eukaryota; kingdom Viridiplantae; phylum Streptophyta; class Magnoliopsida; order Poales; family Poaceae; genus Dendrocalamus; species Dendrocalamus latiflorus. The sequence continues at coordinate 14,809,624 of CM029674.1, read as the reverse complement.
CAAGACCCTTTAGTCATTCAAGCCCACATCGTAGGCCATGACGTCAGGCGTATCCTTGTCGACGGGGGGAGCTCCGCGAACATTCTGTTCGCGGGGGCCCTCGACCGTATGGGAATCCCCCGAAGCCGCTTAGAGCAGTCAGGAGCTTCGCTTCAAGGCTTCGGAGGCCAACCGCTGGAGGCCATAGGACACGTGTCCCTTCCAGTTACATTCCGCCAGGGGAGTAACGCCCGAAGCGCGCACGTCATCTTCGACGTCGTAGACATCCCGCACCCCTACAACGTCATATTGGGACGGCCCGCCATCAACTCCCTCGAGGCGATCCCGCACCACGCCTCCTTATGTATGAAGCTCCCAGGCCCGGAGGGTGTGATCACTGTCTTCGCCGACCAGGACCTCGCCAGACGCGTGTTAGCAGCCGGGACTCGCAACGCCCGGTGCACGTCCTCCCAGGCATGCTCGGCGACACGCCCTCCGCTCCGGGATGGACGCCTAAGCCTCAGCCCGAAGGTGGAGTAAAAAAGGTGCCGCTCCAGGCGGAAGGGCAGTTTGTGTCCATTGGCGAGGGGCTCCCTGCGGAGGTCGAGCGAGACCTACTCCAAGTGCTTCAGAACAACGCCGACATTTTTGCATGGTCGCCGGAGGACATTAAGGGCGTAGACCGCGCAGTGATCGAGCATCGCTTGGCGGTCCGCCCTGACGCCAAGCCGGTCAAGCAAAAGCTTCATCATATGTCCATGGATCGGCAGCAGGCGGCCAAGGTGGAGGTGGCGAAGCTTCTCCGGGCTGGGGTCATTCGCGAGGTCCATCACCCAGAGTGGCTCGCCAACCCCGTATTGGTCAAAAAGGCCAGCGGGGCCTGGCGTATGTGCATCAACTTCACGGCACTCAACAAGGCGTGCCCAAAGGACAATTACCCCTTGCCACGCATCGACCAACTGGTCGATGCTACCGCCGGGTGTGAGCTAATGAGTTTCCTGGATGCTTACTCTGGCTACCATCAGGTATACATGGCCGAAGACGACGAGGACAAGACCAGTTTCATCACACCGATTGGGATCTTCTGCTTCGTTAGGATGCCCTTCGGCTTGAAGAACGCAGGCGCTATCTTTACCCGCCTCGTCGCACTTGCCCTAGCCGCCCAACTCGGGAGGAACGTGGAAGCCTACGTCGATGACGTGGTAGTCAAAACCCGGCAGCTCGCTTTGCACAGCCGGGACCTCCAGGAGACCTTCGACAACCTCAGGAAGGCTGGCACCAAGCTCAACCCCGACAAATACGTCTTCGGCGTCCAGGTGGGCAAACTACTGGGTTTCCTCGTATCCGGACGGGGCATCCAGGCGAATCCCGATAAGGTTGAGGCCATCCTGGGTATGGAGCCGCCCAAGACGACGAGGGAGGTCCAGAGGCTGGCGGGCCGCATGGCAGCCCTAAGCCGCTTCCTATCTAGGGCGGCGGAGCGGGGTCTGCTATTCTTTAAGACACTCCGAAGCCCTCCAAGGCGCCAAGACGAGATATACGGAGCTTGAAAAGCTCACTTACGTGTTGGTCATGGCCTCTAGAAAGCTTCGACATTATTTTTTGGCCCACCCAATCACAATGCCTTCCTCGTTCCCCCTGGCGGAGATGCTACACAATAAGGATTCCACGGGGCGCATCGGCAAGTGGGCTGCCGAGCTCGCCCCGTTCTCCCTGACATACGCTTCGCGGACGGCAATCAAATCTCAAGTTCTCGCCGACTTCCTCGCAGAATGGACTCTGCCGGCTCAGCCCGCCCAGAAGCACAACGACCCGGTCTGGACTCTCACCATAGACGGAGCCTACGGCGTCGCGGGCGCGGGCCCGAGGGGCAGCGCCTGCTATACTCGGCGCGCCTCGTGTTTTCGGCCACCAACAACACAGCTGAGTATGAAGCACTGCTCTTCGGCCTGACAAAGCTCAAGGCAATCGGTGCGCGGCGAGTGCTCGTCCGCACGGACTCACGTTTGGTGGCAGGCCACGTAGACAATTCATATCAAGCTAAGGACCCTAAGCTGGCCAAATACCTCGCGGCCGTAAGAGCGAGGGAAAGGCATTTCTTGGGCGTCACGGTCAAGGCCATTCCTCACACGAAAAATGAGCAGGCCGACGCCCTCGCAAAGGCGGCCAGCCAACAACTGCCACCCCCTGACTAGGCGTTTTACGAAGTGTTGCCGCAGGCGGCCATCGCGCAGGACAACCGGGACGCGGCTCTCGTTCACCACATTGTCTAGCAGGGCGACTGGTGAGAGCCTATCTTCAATTTCCTACAGGGCATTGCCGAGCCAGAGGACCCCGCCGAGCTCCGGCGTCTACAACACCGGGCCAGATCCTTCCAGGTGTTTGAAGGGATGCTCTACAAACAGGGAGTCTGCGCACCGCTCCTGCGCTGCCTCTCCCGCGAAGAGGGGAAGAAGCTCCTCGCGGAGATTTACGTGGGGGTATGCGGGTCTCACCTCGCGCCGAGGTCGTTGGTCGGCAAGGCATTCAGGCAAGGCTTTTACTGGCCGACTGCCATCACTGACGCCCAGGACCTCGTGCGTCGGTGCTAGGGGTGCCAGTGGATGGGGCGCATCATCCGCAGGCCCCCGATGAACCTTAACCCTATTCCCCCAGTGTGGCCGCTGGCACGCTGGGGCGTCGACATAGTGGGACCACTTCCCCGAGCCCCAGGGGACCTGCGGTTCGTGGTAGTCACGCTGGAATATTTTTCCAGATGGCCGGAGGCGGTAGCCCTAGCCAAGATAACCTCGGCGGCCATGCAGCGTTTCCTCTGGCAGAACATCATATGTCGCTTCGGCGTGCCCAGGGAGCTCACCGTCGACAACAGCCTGCAGTTTGATGCCACCCCATTCAAAGAGTTCTGTGACGGCATGGGCATCACGCTTCGGTTCGCCTCGGTTGGGCACCCCCAGTCCAACGGAGCAGTCGAAAGGGCGAACGGCGCCATCTCTATCGCCGTCAAAAAACGCCTAGTCGGGTCGCCGAAGGGCAGGTGGCCGAGCGAGCTTCACAGCGTCCTCTGGTCCTTTCGCACAACAGTAACACGCCCGACGGGGTTCACGCCTTTCAAGCTCCTTTTTGGTGATGAGGCAGTGACGCCTGAAGAAATCAAGGCTGGCTCGCGGAGGGTCCTCGTCCAAGCGCCCGACGAGGAGCGTCGCGTGTCCTTGGACCTCCTCGACGGGGCGCGGGCGAGCGCAGCCCAATATGTTGAAAAATACGTGCGGCAGACAGTGCGTATGCGAGACCGGTCCGTATATCCGCGAGGGTTCAAGGCTGGGGATCTCGTCCTCAGAACGGCGATCCACGCGGAGACCGTTGGCAAGCTGGAGTCCAAGTGGGAAGGTCCATACATCGTGGCTGAAGCATTACAGAAGGGAGCGTACCGCCTCGCCACACTCGAGGGACAAACTCTCCGCCACACATGGAACGCGGACAAGTTGCGGCGATATTACGCCTAGAAGCAGGACGAAAAGTATAATGGCATCAGCCACTCTGTGTACGATGCTCGCCCACGCAAACGGGAGTTCAATAAAGCTCGCTGTTTCCAAAAGTAGCATTGTCTGGCCGCAATGTGCAGAGGATCACCCCCGCGTGTCGAGGTCCGCCTCTGCACGCGCCAGTCTACGGACTCTAAACGAAGTCGTAGCGTCGAGGTCCGCCTCCGCACGCGCCAGTCTACGGACTCTAAACGAAGTCGTAGCGTCGAGGCCCGCCTCCGCACGCGCCAGTCTACGGACTCTAAACGAAGTCGTAGCGTCGAGGTCCGCCTCCGCACGCGCCAGTCTACGGACTCTAAACGAAGTCGTAGCGTCGAGGCCCGCCTCCGCACGCGCCAGTCTACGGACTCTAAACGAAGTCGTAGCGTCGAGGCCCGCCTCCGCACGCGCCAGTCTACGGACTCTAAACGAAGTCGTAGCGTCGAGGCCCGCCTCCGCACGCGCCAGTCTACGGACTCTAAATGAAGTCGTAGCGTCGAGGTCCGCCTCCACACGCCCCAGTCTACAGGCTCTAAATAAGACGCAGCGGGGGGACGCCCTTGCGCGCTCTCTCCGGAGTATAAACAAGACGCGAATCACCGCGCACGCACAGGCGTTGCTCCTGTGCGTACTCGGAGTATAAAACCAGCATACAACATTGAGAACGGGTGCTACTTTGGTTCACCGCAAAAATGTCGGGGTTACATGACAACAAGCCGGCGCGCACACTACACCACTCCCCTAACCAACCGCTCATCGTTCGCGCGGTGCCGATGGGCCCGCTCTACCGTTGTGACGCCGGGGAATTCCTTCGAGCCAGCGGAGGAGGTCGCCACCCCCGTGCAGCATTTGCTGCACTGCAACCCGGGCCGCGTCCTCCCTGACATAGCCCCAGATCCGTCGGTGGAAGTTTCGGAGGCCAGGCTCGACAAAGCGAATAGCGTCCGACATCGCCTCCAGCCGGGCAGGAAGATCCAGGTGAGGGTTCGCCAGCTCATGGACATGTCTACACCCATGAGTGTGAAGCATGGCGAGGGCGAGGCATGCTCCGAGGAAGACGCAATGCTCGCCGAAGCTTTTAGCGCTGCGGAGAGCAACGCCGGCCCCTTCCTCGACCAGCCCGAGCGTCTCCACCAAGTCCTCCGGCCCGTGAGTAGCGTCCGGCACGTCGACACACAAATCCCGGAGGGCCCGGTTCATAGACTCCATCGCTCTCCATGCCGACATGGACGCATTGTCCAAGGCGCGGTCCTTCTCCGCAAGAGACTCCACCAGCTGGGCCTTCTCCTCCTCCAGAGCGGTGATCTGCTGCAAAAAGGAGGCACGTTCCTCCGCCGCGGCGCACTGGACTTCCTCGGTCTGGAGTCGCGCGGCCGCTAGGGCGCCCTCCAGCGCGTGAAGCTGTTCGTCCTTCGTGGCGTGGGCGTCATCCGCAGCACGAAGATCGACCTCCAGGGCTCTCCGCTCCCGGATACGGGCCTCATCTAGCGCTTGGCCGATGACAAGCGTTTGGAAGTAGCAATAAGAGTCAGCAGGTGCCCGGTAGTACTCTAGCAACCGCGAGCGCATGTACTTACCCTTATCTCCAAGGCCCGCAGCGCGAGCGCCAAAAGGTCGCCCCTGCACGACGACAACATCTCCCGATCAAAGCCGCCGCGGGCGCGCTCCGCGGCTTCGTCAAAAGCATGAAGTATCTCCAGGCGCGGGAGGAAGTCGGAAAGGACAGGCTCCGCCCCCGCCGCGCCAGGAGCTGTTGTCAGACCCAGATTTTTCAACCCGAATCTACTGTGTTTTACTGCACTAATCCCTGGATCAGTAGTTAGTGCACACAGTTACATTGCTGAATCATTTCATACATCCATAATCCTTCATTATATTACATAAATTGAAATACACCACGTCGGGTGATAGAGTTACAAAAGAGCCGATTAGGCCAAATGTATTTATTACAAACACGCAGCGGAATCATAACAAAAGCAAACCCAAAATCCACAGGCAAGCGACTAGAAGAGTATTGTGTGCATTATATGTCGCCGGCTAACCAATAACATACGTGCACACAACGCCGGAAGTCCACTTGTCCATGTCTAATCAACGGAGCCTACACCTTAGTCTCTTTCGTTATCCTTCTCCTCCGTAGCGGGAGTATCCTCGTAGGCATAATGGTCCTGTGTTCCTGTTTCTGAATTTAGTCGCAAAAGCGAGCGTGAGCACTCCGACCCCGTGCTCCGCGAGCCAACACACAGAATGCAATATATAACATGTATGGCTAATCAAAGGAAGGCTCGGGTTGTTTTATTTTGCGAACAATGCTTTTGAATACAATTATATAAAAATCCTGAGGACCTAGCAATTTGAACACAAGTATATATTGTGAACGAATGCAATATTAATAGTGATCCAGATTTCATCCACCGTTACATGGCATCTGCACCATATAGCAATTCTTCAGCGTTATAGCCGCTTAACTTACCACTGGGACGACACCCAGGACAATTCCAAACCAGGGCAGTCCATCGCCCTTCTACTTTTCCATTCCCACCCACAAAGCATTTTGAAATAGAACTATATCTGGTTAAGTTCCCATGTCCGCCCTTGACCGTGGGCACGGCTATTCGAATAGTTTTAACTCTGCAGAGCTTGTACACTTTCACCACAAGAGATAATCAACTCATTGTCCCACATGATACCTTAGACATGCGGTTGAGCAGACCATCACAGTGACTTTTCAAAGTATCGATGCCCTTTTGTCATCTCACCTTATGGGAAACTGCCCACTTGCGGTGGGTCCCATCTATGCGCGGGATGCTCCCCACAGCCACTAACGCAGCCGGGCTCCACTTCCCGCAACGTTAGGACAGCTGGGAAACTTCACCCCCACTGGTGTCCCTTCAGGCCCTCTTGCCATAGCGTAACCCCTTCAACCCCCTACCAGTGAGATGAGTCCGGGAACTTCGATAAATTTACTTGGCCAAGTTGTATTTTAAGACTTGTGGTTGCACAGGGTCCGGGACGTCGCGCACACCCCCGTTGCTCGATCCTTCACCACGTCTGGGAGACTTCGTCTCGCCTGATGTCGACGGAATGAGCGAGCAAATCGGAGAGAGTTTCACGAAGTCGTGCGAGGAAAGGGAACTACGCCTACCTTCTGCACCCCTGCCGCGACAGGAGGGGGTGCTTGTTCAACCGCCAGTCGGGGGGCGAGTACCTCGGTGGGCGGTCCAGAAGACCCTTCGGCCGCGAAGGAGACCCGACTCGAGGGCGTTTCGCCTGTGGCACCACAGGCGATTCTTCCGCGACGCTAGCAGCTGTAGCTCCTGTCGCGCCTTCAGTCCTTACCGCCCCGGGCGCGTCCTCGGCAGCCGCCGTGGGTGGCAGAGCACCGCCAGGAGTGACGCCCTCCTCCGGGTTGGCAGGTTCCGGCACAACGAGGGTCGTACTCATGGGCTCAACAGCGCCGGTGGAGGGTGCCGCCAATGGGCTCGAGGCGACGCGCCCTCCCGAACTGGTCCGGCCGGACCCATCGCCGGCCGCACGTCCTGTCCCACCGGTGCCAGCCGCCGACGTGGCTGGCGGATTGGATGCGGCAACCTCGGAGCAGGCCCGGCGCCGCGAGGGCAATGCCCCCGCTTGGCTACCGCCACCACGACGGCTCGAAGTACCTGCGGGAGTCTCCGCCGGCACCGTGCGCTCGGGCACAGCAATGCGCAGAACCTCGCACGTGCGGTTTATCCGCCCCTGCTTCGCCGTTTTGGTCGCAGCCTCACGCAGCTTGTGCTCCTTGAGCGTGTACGGGCCCAGGAACGTCGTAGCCGCGCGCTCCGCATCTTCTAGCCGAGCCACTGCACAAAAGACAACAAGTCGGTCAGCCGGGGACTACGCAGACACAGGGATGCGCACCAATGCACTGCGCGACTTACAAGGAGCGGAGGGCGGAAGCAGGCAAGACAATGACGGGCGCACCCCGTCCTCTCGATCGTCGCCCCGTCGCGCATACTTCCACCGGGCGGAGAGTGGCGCCACCCCGTACATCGTAAACTCTTCAGCCAAGTCGCGCATACTTAGCCGGCGCGCAACGCCAGCAAGCCTCCATAGCCTTCGTGCGTCATCAGCCTCCGGCTTCACACTTGGCGAGCTATTGAACGAGATTGGCCCACCTCGGCATAGCAGGCCACTCGTGCTAGTCACGACGTAATAAAACCACCGCCGCGTCCAACCGAACTCCCACCTCTCCAAGTTGGCCGGCGCAGTGAATAGCGCCGTACAGGACGCTCGTAGCACGAAATCCACGCTGCCAAAATTGGATACAGCCCCCTCAACCTTCTTGGGTCGACAGCACGCGTCGTGCAGGGTGGCGAACAGGCTCGCGCTGGGACGCCGGCCTTCCGTCCGCGTAGCCCACGTAAAGACAGCTAGGCGGACTATGGCGTTTGGCGTCAACTGCGCTAGCTCCAACCCGTAGGTCCGCAGGACTTCGCCCACAAACGTCGTTGAGGGCATTCGAAGGTCGGCATCGAAGAACGCGACAAAAACGATCGCCTCCATTTCCTGGGGCTTCGGCTCTGTCTCGTCGCGGCGGGGTAAGCGAGCCCCATCGCGCTCCTCGATCTTCCCTTCCCGTACAAGCCGCTGCAGCGTCTCTTCGGTCACGCGGCTCCTCCCCAGCACACGGGAGCAGCGACCCCCCAAGTATTCCACGGCGTCCCACCGCTTGTCGCCACGCGAACGCCCCCGCAGCACTAGCTGGTAATCCTCAGAAGGGAAGGACAACTCGTCCCGGCTAGACAAGGAGCCGCCGCCGGGATGGCGAGAGGCACCGTCATGACCGGCCATTGTTCTCTAAGATTAGGGCAAAAGGACTATCAGCACGAAATAAGCAGAGCTAGATGGCAGGCGGGATAGAGCGCCCCCACTACAGCGATGGCGCTTTATAAAACCCGCTCGCCTCCACCACGACCAGAAGCGCAGCCAGATTAAAACCCCCAGCGGTTCGAATACCCACGACTGGAAAGAAGAACCGCCGGCACCTGGAGGAGCGTGCCTGGTAGGTGGACAGGCAGCGCGCAGCGCCAGCACACGCCCGACACGCATCCCACTTCCCTGGGGAAGAGGCGAACGGCCGCGCACACGCAACCGCTCACATCCCTCAACACGCCAGTCATTAACCGCCGTGTGCCCCACCCACGGGAAGACAGACTGCACGACACGACAGCCCGCCCCCTAACAGGCCAGGCGTCGGCACGATTCCAATCGCCATTAAAAGCGCATTACCAGACCGCGGGGTCACAACAGCTTTGAATAATAGCTTTGAAGCGCAGCGACGTCGGCGGCGCAAGGCCCGCTCTCACTACTGCATCAGCCACGACTCCTACTCGGTCCCCAACGCCGACCCCGAAGCCAAGAGGTTTGGCCTTGCCTCGACAGCCCCGACTACACCTTTCCGGCGTCTACTTCGGCTGGGCGCCAGCTCCGCTGCCACCCGTTCGAAGGGTAGGGGACGGAGTGCGCGCGCGCCTATTTCGACCAGGCGCCAGCTCTGCTGCCACCCGTTCGAAGGGTAAAGGACGGAGCGCGCGCGCCTACTTCGACGAGGCTCCAGCTCCGCTGCCACCCGTTCGAAGGGTATGAAACAGAGCGCGCGCGCGCCTACTTCGACGAGGCGCCAGCTCCGCTGCCACCCGTTCGAAGGGTAGGGGACGGAGCGCATGCGCACCTACTTCGACCAGGTGCCAGCTCCGCTGCCACCCGTTCGAAGGGTAGGGGACGGAGTGCGCGTGCACGCCTACTTCGACCAGGCGCCAGCTCCGCTGCCACCCATTCGAAGGGTAGGGGACGGAGCACGCGCACCTACGTCGACGAGGCGCCAGCCCCGCTGCCACCCGTTCGAAGGGTAGGGGACGGAGCGCATGCGCGCCTACCTCGACCAGCCGCCAGCTCCACTGCCACCCGTTCGAAGGGTAGGGAACAGAGCGCGCGCGCGCCTACTTCGACCAGGCGCCAGCTCCGCTGCCACCCGTTCGAAGTGTAGGGGACGGAGCGCGCGTGCCTACTTCAACGAGGTACCAGCTCCACTGCTACCCGTTCGAAGGGTAGGGGACGGAGCGCGCGCGCGCCTACTTCGACCAGGCGCCAGCTCCGCTGCCACCCGTTCGATGGGTAGGGGACGGAGCGCGCACGCGCCTACTTCGATTAGGCGCCAGCTCGGGACGGAGCGCTCGCGCGTCTACCTCAGCCACCAATCCAGGCGTCGGGTTCGGCTACGGCTTCAGCCCCCGATGAAGTTCGGAAAAGTTCACAGGCCGCAGGGACGGAGGGGGCCAAAGGACTCGGCAACATGGCTTCGGCCCTGTGAAGCCCTTCACCATGAGAGGCTCCTGTTGTAGGGGTGGCCCCCACCTAAGCCCAGCCGGCCTGTTAGAGGAATGTAAGGCCCAGAATAGGCCATGTGTAATGACATAAGTGCCCTTGAAGGGAATACTCAGATGTAAGGGTATAATTGTAAAAGCACTCCCCATGTGTATATATATGGAATACAGGCCATGGGGAAGACCCAAGCCATTACTCATCATTCTCTCCCAACTCTCCACTACCACATCTCTCTCTATTTGGTCTGTAGCCACAACAGATACCATTAACGAGAATGCATCCTTCGTCAAGAGGTATATTACAACAACACTCCTGGCTCACCGTGATAAGGAATTTGTACTTATGCCCAACAATCAGACGTTTCATTGGATTTTAATTGTAGCTATACCAAAATGGAACAAGGCAATATACTTTGATTCCCTAAGTAAGAACAAAATCAACTACACAGTTATCGGCCAATTACTCGATTGGTAAGTACATTTTCTCTATACATAACTATATTGTACTCTTTCTTTCCTTCTGAATGACTAAGTTAACTTTTTCGGATCACGAAGGTCGTTCACCACATACGTTGCAGAGACATGTGGCTCAACGGAAGGGGCCAAGCCCTTGCAACATGTTCGAAATTTTCGGGTATTCGCCAGTACACATTAATTAATCCTATACAACACTTGGTAGTAATGCCTCTTAAATTAACACATTCTATTTTTTGCAGTGCCACCAGCAGCAATCAGGCAACACGTGTGGATTCTACGTTTGCCACCATATGAAACTACTACTCGATTCCTTGAAGATCACCAATCCTAAGGTTTGTCAATTTTCCCACAATTATTTCATACTTATCAGATTATATATGTACGCACATTGATATTCCTATCGACAGGCTGCACCCATCCCTACAACTACATTGCAACAGCGCGACCTTGCACGAATTCGAGAAGAGTGCGCGTACTTTTTGGTGGCTGGAGTCCTAAAATCAGATGGAAAGTTCCACAACGTACAATGATTTTTGTTTGGGATAAGATTGACATTGATTGTAATTGTGTATTTTTTTAATGGATATTTTATTTCATTTCAATTAATTGATTTGCGATATGGATGTTTTATGTTTGTGAAATGAATTGAGATGTGAATTGGATGTATACATGTACATGTTGATCTGCTTGTTTCAGAGGGCATGTCTAGCATTTCCTGAGGCTAGCCAATAAACAGAAATAAGTTTAGGGGGTAGAAGAGAATAGCACAGACAGTTTTTAACTAAAATCCGTCTGTGCTAGTTGTAATCACAGACGGTTTTTAACTAAAAACCGTCTGTGATATTTACACCACAGACGGCTCGAAAGCCGTCTGTGATGACCTTGTATCATTACTGACCCATAAATTCAGACGACTCACAAAACCGTCTGTGATGACGTTTCTAAACCGTTTGTAATACGGTTTTCTGTAGTAGTGTTAAGAGACACATTATTGTACATGCCTTGAGACAACATGCAAGTGCCACCCTCCGGCAAAGGAATAATTTCTTTTTTCAAGAATACTTGTCAGTAATCACCTGGTTCGTACCTGTGTCACCTCACATTCGAGTTGGCACGTTGGCTATATTGGATAAAGACAAGTTGTCTACTTAACTGTGCCTTGCTAAAAGGGTGCAAAGCTACTTTTGGCATTGTTTCGCACCGTATTTATAGAAATAATAGTATATTGAGCGTATTGACAAAAATATCGTTTCTGCCGTCCGGTGCGCGGGCGACAGCACCTACGAGGCGACATGCGGTGCCGCCGCTGGTGGCAGGCGCCTGCCGCCCCCTCACCAGACGGCAGTCAGCCTGCCACCCGGGGGCAGGGGATGACCAGCAACGGGGCGGCAGGTAATTAAGCAGGCTAATTAGCTGGCTTAATTACTTATCCTAATTTTTTTGTTTAGTGTTTGTATAAATTTTTAAATATAGAAAATGAGCTCAAAAAATTACGAAAATTTGGAGAGGGAGCCGTGGATCTTCTCGGCGCAGGCCCTCGTCCTCGAGAGCGTCAACTGCGGTGCCATGGCGATTCAGTCTTGGCACCCGTCTCCTCGTTGCACCAATGCTCGGGAGTTTTGGGAGGCGGCAAGTAGGGGAGCTGCAACAAGTAGGGGAGTGGCAGGTGGTTTTCTTAAAAGCGACACCACTATCACGGGGGACTTCCAAATAGGGGTGCAATTGGGTCGAATTCGGACGGATATTGCTCATTCCGTATCCTAACCCATATTTTTTTCTCGGATTCGGAGTCGGATACGGTAAAACCGGATACGAATACGAATTTGGAATATTGCGAATTTCGAATACGGTGCCACCGGAATGGATACTTGACGGTTTCGGATCGAAAACGGATAATGTAGACGGATAGTACGTGCATACGGAAAGGAACATATGCTAAACCATACCACCATCACTTCAAGCCTTAAACTATTAGACATAAGTACATAATAGTGATTGTAATTCATCAGCCGAAGATGGTGTGGCGTTTCCCCCAAAATTGCCCATTGAGGTGTGGCATTTCAAGATGAATCTTAATTCTTGACGGACAGTATTTTCTTTTTCTAGGCTAAAGAAAATTTACTAAATTAAGGTAGAGATCGACAGTAGACAACTGCGGATAATAGACTTTTGAGAAATTTACTTGTTCATTTACTAAAGCATGCCAAAGTTCATCGTTTAATAATACTCTTATTACATGTTTTTCATTTCATTACCTAGGACGAGTGATCTTAATGAGCAAATTTAGGATTCCAATTGCACAAGCAGCAGAATTAGAAATAAAATACTATTTTAGTATTGTATATTTATAGTTGTCACAACTGAATGTCATATTCCTTTTAGAGAACTTAAGCTTGCATGATCCAGGAAAGCTTTTTATACACTGCACACCTCAACCAACCAACATGACAAAAAAAACAAATACTAGCAAAATAAAAGGTGAATTCTTAGCTCTTACCAAATATCCGATCGAATATCCAACCGGATAATTATCCGGTATCCGAATACCGATACTATTCGGTCAGATAACAACTCTCCCGAATCCGAATCCGACATGAATTATTCGAATCCGAATCCGAATCCAACCGGATACCAAATTCCCTTCCTGAATCCGGTACCGACTGAATACTAAATTCCCTTCCCAAATCCGGTACCGGATCGGTCGGGATTAACCCAACCCATTTGCATCCCTACTTCCAAACCCTAGCTCGATCGAGGAAAACAACGGGAAAAAAAAGCACAGGCCATCTTTTGCCTGGCCTGATAGCCTTAATGGGTTGGCGTTGATTAGCAAATTGAGGCCTAAAAAGGTCAGAAAAAATGCCTGGTCTTCTTGAAAAGAACCTATGGCCCGATGAAAGCTCGGACCATCTCGATAATTATCGGCCCAATAGACCTAAACCTAACTGATCAGGCCCGGGCAGCGAGTTTAGGCCTGAAACGGGTCGGGCTTTTCTTCATCCCGGCCGGCACAAGAAATACTATGATCTAGCTACAGACAACGGACGGTTAGGCTATGATCACAGCTTGGAGCATGGCCACCCTTACATCTTCACTGACTGTTCAAATCCTGGTTACTTACCTTTATCTACATGTGTGTATGTACTTCAGTGAAAGATATGTTCCTGTGCTCCGTGTATGCTAGGAAACACACTTGCATGTATGTGTGCTTGCTCAGGCTTGCTTGCCGCATCACGGTGGCGGCGGCAAGGGTGAAGCTCGACGGACGCATGACAACGAAGCGACGGATGACATTGCATCGGGTAGGTCAATTTTGTGGAAGGGCCCAAGGGGATGAGATTTGGAGGGAGACGAAAGGGGAAGCAAGGGAGCGGGAATGCGAAGAAGAAGAAACGGGCGAGTTGCTTGCCTTGCCTCCAACCGCACCGCATGACGCGTAGGCCCTAGCTGACGTCTCGGTCCCGATCAGACATGAGCGTGGGCGCAAACACGCGGTTGCATGAAATAGTATTTTTGAAGCAACTACATACCTCAGTCAATCACATATTGCTAACAACCCTTGCAAAGGAAAATCTTGCTACTTCACTGAAATTGAAATCACATTTGCACAGTAGATGCCTCTGACTAGATATTCCGATAAGTCTTCACTACCACCACACTGGAAAACCGATCATGGAAAATGTTGTACAAAACATCGACCCAAAATCGAGAAAGAGTAAAAGAGAACGAATATAAGAAATCAGCAGGCTACAATGTAGCTAGTTAACAAACTTACCTTCTCCCCATTCTGAAAGTGCGGCACATACGATGCACAAGAAGATGGCCGGCTGATTCCGAAGAAGAAGAGCAACTCACCCGCCACATGCTGGCTGCCCAGCGTCCTCGGGGCAGCTATCCATGGCTGCAACCGTGAACTGACGGGAGAGGCTCTCCAAGTCACTAGAAGTCACGTAAGGAGAGACCTGAGATAGGGAGCTCAAAATGATAGGCGATCGCGCGAAGAGGTTTGAAAATGTCCCAAAACAGCCCAGCCTATAAAACCATCTAAACAGCCAAAGGTGTCATTTTAACCAGAAGTGTCAAAAGTCAAAAGCCATGCCAGGCCTAAGACCCACGCCGGCTGCAGATCGAATCAAAAGTCAAATGTCATTTTCTTTTTCCTTTTGGCTGCTCCGCTGCAGATCGAATGATTCGCGCAACATGTGGTGGATCGTGAGCAAGATGAAAATCATGCATGTGATGGCCAGCTCCATCCACATGAAGGCAATGGTATTTGCAATTTTCATCTTGGGGATATGCTTGCTGCCTGGCACCCCTCTTTTAAATAATTCTTACGAATCTTAAAGCATAGGCCCACCTGCCAGCGTGCAAGTACCGAACGGCCCCGTCCACCTCTCGACACGTCGGGCGCAACTTGGGCCCTGCTCGCGTGGCTGCCCGTGCGTGTGGACGGGGCCAGCCAGCCCTAAAGGGGTCCCGGGCTCCTCACACAGGAGGGAGCACGGTAGCAGAGTACAAGGGTGTTTTTTTGGCTGCAGTTGATAAATTTTATTTTGACTTTTTGATACGGTAGTTGACGGCAGAGATACTGACGCAGATGGCCTGTTTAGATAATCCATTTCAAGAGACCTCTCTATTTCGATATTTAGCATTTTTATTTTTGGAGAAATCAAAAGCCAAAAAGAGGAGACAAAAGCAAAAAAGAGTAGGGCCGTACATCCCCAGTGCTATGGTACAGGTTAGCTTCACTCTTCTCCCCAATTGGATTTGGGCTAAGGCTATGTTTGGGCGGGCTCCGTAAAGGAAAATTAGGATTTAGGGGTTAGATGATGCACTAATTTTGGTTGATTCTGACCAATTTGGCCTACCTGCAAGATGATTTTGGAATTAGGGTTTTGCAAGGGGATTTGGGTAGATGTGTTCAGCATCCTGAGTTGAGTATGAGTTGGACAAATTGTAGTTGGGATCAACTACCTCAACAAATTAAAGATGCATTAAAATAAAAGGGGTGTCATCTTAGTGTTTTGTATGCTAGTTGAGTTAGAGTCTTTACATACAGATAGACATATACCAGTTGAGTTGAGTTCTTGCATGCAGCTATGTGTTTAGTTTGCATGTATATCGCTTCACGTGGAGGCATAGCTGGCAATTCAGATCATACGTTGAGTCTAAACTAGGAGTACGTCGAGTCAAAATTAAGGGGAAGAATGTTGGAAATAATCTTGACTTAGAGTTTGAGTTATAATCTAGCAAGTAGTTTCCTTCTATTGTTTGTCGTATGTGAGTCCTAGTTTATTTTGTTTGGTTGAGTCTTAGTACTATATGAGCAAGGGCATTATACTCTAATATGTGTGAGAGCAACAAAATAGAAAAGATGTGAACTTGTGGTGGTGTCAGAAAAAATCCCTATGTGCTATTGTATTCTTCCTTGTGCTCATGTTCTTCTTCTTCCTAGGGTTCATCTATTGGATTTGCCTCACGTGGTCGTGCGCTTTGAGTACTCGTAAGACTCTGCCTCATGTGGTCGTGAGCTCTGAGTACCTGAAAGACTTTAGACTGCTATAGTACTTTGGAGTACTCCAACTGCTACAGTGCTCGGATAAACAATATTTGGATGAATAGTCCTCAGAGGAACAGTGCTCGGAGGGTCTCTGACTGCTTCAAAGTACTCAGAACTCCCTACAATACTCAGAACACTCGATTGCTACTGAGAACTCAGAGTACCCGACTATTGTAGTACTCGGTCACACACACTGATCGAGTACTCAGACCACCCAACTAACGCTAGGACACTTTGGAGGAAGCACACACAAGCACGACATAAGAGCTTTTGCGATGTCGTAAACTTCTCAGTGTTTTTTCTGGTTTTCTCCTCTTTATATACTACTGAATACAAGAAACGGTTACAAAACTTTGATGGTGCATTACCAGTAGTAAATACCCAATGTTATGACTAGTAAATACTCAACTAATGCAGAGTGCTAATTGTAGAGAAAAAATGGTCAGTAGCCAGACTCATAATGCGTGACTAAAAAAACAAATATACAGTGAAATTACTTAACAAACACCCCCTAATTTCGCTACACCTCCAAGATACCAATCTTGTTGTGTAGCTCTAGAAATTTAATCTGCCCGAGGGGTTTTGTTAAAATATATGCAAGTTAATCATCCGACCTAATATACTCCACCTCAATCGATCCTTCTTCAACGCATTGTCTGATGAAATGATATCAGGTCTCAATGTGTTTGCTACGATCATGGAACACTAGATTCTTGCAAAGTGAGATAGCAGACTTATTGTCCACCTTGAGTGTTACCTTTCTAGGCTCTATCTCAATCAGTTCAGCAAGCAAACATGTGAGCCAGACTCCCTGGCATGTAGTGGTTGTGGCAACAACATACTCTGCTTCGCATGAGGACAATGCCATGACCTTTTGTTTCATCTGCTGCCAGTTGATTAGACTCTCTCCAAGGAAGAACATCACTTCGGTGGTACTCTTGCGATCGTCGACATCCCCAACCATATCGGGGTCACTGCAGCCAATCAGCTTTGCTTTTCCTTCCTTCCTTGCATAGAAACATCCATACTTTCTTGTTCCAGTAATGTGCAGCAGTAAATGTTTCACTGCATTCTGATGTTCCACCGTTGTCTTTTTCATGAAACGGCTTACATAGCTTACTGCATAAGTAATATCCGGTCTTGTGTGAACTAAGTACCGGAGACTGCCCACAACACTTATATAGCACACAACATCTGTTGGTAGAGCAGTACTCTCTTTGCTTAACTTTAGCTGAGGTTCCATTGGAACTTGACATGGAATACAATACACCATGGAACTTCTTTCCAGAATCTTTGACGCATAACCTTCTTGGCTTAGTGTGATGCCATTTGCACTCTTAATCACCTCCTTGAACTTGATTATCTCCAGTGGGTGTGATCCGGTGATTACCAGATCATCAACATACATTCCCACCACCATATGTGACAAGTCTGCTCCTCGTGTGTACATCGCATGTTCGGAAGCACTCCTGTTAAAACCTAGTGATAGCGGACTTGCATCAAGCTTGGCGTTTCATACCCTTAGAGCTTGTCTTAACCCATAGAGTGTCTTGTGCAGCCATAGAACCTTCTCCTCATGGCCCTTTCACACAAAGCCTAGAGGCTGTGCAACATAGACCTCCTCATCACATCCATGTGGTGGAGTTTCTAGCTCTCATGCGGCGTGATGGCCACCAGTAGCTGTACAGACTCCATACGGGCTACCTGCACATACACCTCATTGAAATCTATGCCTTGATGTTGCACATATCCTTTTGCGACAAGGTGCGCTATATGCTTCACCACAGCCCCTTCAGAATTCTTCTTAATCTTGTAAACCCATTTAAGGCCAATTGTACGATGACCTACTGGTAGATCAAACCTCCAAGTGCCATTTTCTTCAATCGACTGCAGCTTTTCTAGCATTGCTCTGTGCTAGCTTTGGTTCTGCTCAGCATCAACAAAACTCACAGGCTCCTCGATTGCTAGAAGACTGAGCTCACTAAAGGAGTCAGCTAGCCCATGCACCATGGTGGTCTCGTACAGATTCTTTAGGGTATGAAAATGCTTTGGCCCTTTAGTCATCAAAGTCAATGAGCCGCTTGGTGGAGTAGCCCATTCCACCCCTTTGTCGCAGGTGTGGTTGGGGACAAGGTTCTCAGCAATGTCATTGAGGACTCCTGGTCCATACCTGGCTCATGGCTAGACACATCATGCGTTGGTGTGGACTACTCTATTTCCTTTTTGGCTCCTGTCTCTGAGCCTAGGTAAGACAAATACTGAACCATGAATGTCTCACCGAATTATGGGGTGAACAAATCACCATGCTCAGTCCAATTTCACTTGGCCTCCTCATCAAAGATAGCACACATGCACCCTTTTTACTCATAGGGTCATATGCTCGGTATGCCTTGGCGCTGGGCTCATACCCAATTAAGATCATTGGTGTGCTCTGGTCATCAAATTTCTTTAAATTGAGCTTCGCCATCTTGACATGCACCATGCACCCGAATGTATGAAGATAGTGCATGTTTGGCCGTCGGCCGTGACATGCTTCGAATGAATGAGGATGTACATCGTTGTAGCGACCGCCTCTCCCCAGAACACGGTCAGCATGTCCTTGGCTTTCATCATGCTCCTTGCCATCGCACCATTATCTGATTATGCTGCTCGACCATGCCATTTTGCTATGGCGAATATGGCACGGTGAGATGACGAATGACACCTTGATTCACACAATATTTTCCAAACTCTACGAATGTGAACTCTCCTCCTCGATCAGTGCACAGCACACAAAGCTTACTCCTAGCCTCCAACTCAACGCCTACTTAGAAGTGCTTGATTGCCTCAGCTACCTCATATTTACCTTTGAGAAGAACTAGCGACATGCATCAACTAAGGTCATCGACTAGAAGCAAAAAGTAGCGTTTGCCTCTAGGAGTTGCCAGAGTAATTAGTCCACAGAGATCACCATGTACGAGTTCCAGCACACGATTAACTCGGTACTCGGCCTCCTGAGGAAATGAGACTCATCGTTTCTTCCCAGCCAAACAACTTGTGCACAATTGATCTACCTGATCAATTTGAGGAAGTCCTTGAGCCATCTTGTTAGACCATGTGGATGGTCATAAATGAAGAGTTGATAAATAATTGATATTTGGTTTACTTTAGATTTTGCGTTTGTGAATGACTTGGTCGTTTGCTGTTGATGTCTTTGCCTTTGAGTGGTTTTGCACAGCTTTGAGTGAGTTCAAACACAGACTACGACCATGACAAACACAAACTATGACCACGGCAAACATGGACTACGACCATGGCAAACACAAGCTACGACCATAGCAAACACATAATACGACCACGACAAACACAGACTACGACCACGGCATATATCAGAATACGACCACATTCAGCTTACGACCACGGCATGCTACAATCACGGCAGTACGACTTCGAGCTTACGACCACGGCAGCTTTCGATCATGTCTGGTTTTGACTACGGTAGTACAACTTCGACCTTTCGACCATGGAGAATGGAGAATGGTGGCGGAGGATGTCCAGCGAGCAGTGAGTGCGACAGAGAACAGCCGACGAGTAGAAAGGGGTGACGATGATGAGAGACAACGAGCGTGCTAATAAGTTGGCCTATACGAGGTGTGTTAATGCTTGAATCTACTCTTGATTAGAGTTCAGTTCCAGATTTTTTTTGCTAGGCATCGACTGGTCCAACATATTGAATCGATTGATCTTGTCTTTGCCCCTTTGAATCGGCTTAAATTAAACATTGTGGATGGCCTTATGTGCTCTCAACTCAGACGCCATTTAATTGTCAACGCTTCCTATTGAGATCCCCTCTACCATCGCCTATAAGACAATCGACGCCATTTCCAGGATCCACACCAGCTATACTAGGAAAGCTCACGCTGTTGCCGCCATCGGGATCCACGCCACCGCCTGGATACTAATCTCTACATGAACTGATCGACGCTCACCACCGAGGGGAGAACCGGGGAGGGTTCTGTTAGAAATAATCTTGACTTAGGGTTTAAAATGAGTCTGAGATATAGTAGAGTTTGTCTTCGTGTGTAATTTAAGTTGAAGTCGTAACTAATTTAAAGTCCGAATATGCATATTAGTAGAAAAGTATTAGCTGTAGGATCGTTAATGGTAATCAGAGGAGGCTGAATGATTACAACGCCTGGCGGAAGCCTCTACACAAAATCAAAAAAAAAATAGCAAGAAAATGTTTTCCTTGGGTACTGTAGCAAACACTGTAGCGTACTATAGCAATTATTGCAGCAGTTACTGTAGTGATACTGTAGCACAAAAAACCGATCGATAACTGATCATCGGAGGAACCGTTTTTCACTCAATCTAGCAATCGATTTTTAATTCAATCTAATTCATAAATATAAGCACAAAAAATATATAGATAGAGATCAATACATGGAGAATCCCTAAGAATCAAAAAACCAGGAAAAAGGATAATATATGCGAATAAAAAAACTCACAAATTTTTATTAGAAAACTCAGAAACTATTCATCCATCAGAAAGACGTCGCTGTGCGCCATCCTATTTTCGCCCCCACTCATTTCAGCTTATGGCTTATTTTTCACTATTCATAAATTTCGTCTTTTTATGAAATTTTGGCTTTTTTTAGCTTTTTTGCCGGTTCTTTTTTCCCGTATTCGTTCACGTTGTTCGTAATGAACTAACATATTTTTTCTATTTTTAAGTTTTTTAAATTTAATTACGCTAAATAAGCCACCTCAGTTACAGTAAAATATCAGCCGCTACAGTGCAATTTCAGCCATAAACCACAACTTTTTAGCCCAACTGAGCAGGGCCTTCATCTCTTTTTTCTCACGACAAGGCCGCTGCGTCCTACGCCCCTTTTTTCTGTGCGTCGGCTTCCAACCGGTGGCTACATGCATACATACATACATACATACATACATACATACATACATACATACATACATACATACATACATACATACATACATGCAGCCCCCTCAAACACCTATTCAATCTCTACTCAAAACCCTAATACTACTCGTCCAACTAGGCCTGAGCCTTTTTACCTCAACTAGGCTTTTGGCCCACTAATTTTCAAGAGACCCGAAACCCTTTCTAACACAGGTTTTTTCAAAATTCCAACTTTCCTAACGCGCACGTGTCGAAGCCTCTAGGATAGCACCTCTCGTAGCTTCTCAACGCATCATCCACCACGTGTCGTAGCCTTCGGACCGCACCTCCGTAGCTCCAACACGTATCATTCATCTCTGATCTCCATGCGCCCCAAGCATGAGCCTGACAATCTCGTGACCTCCTTGACCGTCTGAACCTCGGATCTCCCCATCCTAGTCCCAGTCCACCTCGTCACCGACCATGATCGTCTCCATGCTCAACCTGCACATGCAAAGACCAAAGAACATTCTTCCGGCACAAGTTCGTCCAAACTTGACCAACATCAATCCGCACACACGCAACACAACCCGCATAACAACGCTAAACGAAATCATCAATTATTCATCATAACAAATTAACTATTGTCAATTATTCATCACCAAAATATCCTATACCTAACCACATGGACTAACAATCTCCCCCTTGATGAATACATTGACAACACCATAAGATTGCATGATGAATTACCTTCAAATATATATAAGTGAAGAACTGAAGCCGAAAAAGTATTTTAAGACACAATCTCAAATCTTTTCAAAAACGCTCCCCCTCAACACAAGAGAGGCAAAGTTAGCAAATTTTTTCAATATATCTCCATTCTCTTTAATTTCTCACAAAGCACACCAAATCTCTCCCCCTTTGGCAATGTAATCATCAAGAAAATTCAAACAAAGAATAATTCTAAGAAGGAGTAATGAGACTAAAAATCAAGAAGCTTTGTAGATTATCTGAGTTATTATGCGTTGATTAAATAAAGAAACCAAGCCATATTTTTTAGTAAAGCTATCCAGATCATATAAAATCATGTATCATATAGCAATGTCAAAACCAGTCTTGAGCATGATTAAACAATTTATATTAATAACAAATTTCTCAACAATAACCAAAACAATTATAAAGAGTACAATGAGATATCACAATAAAAAGTCAAAGCCTAAAGTGAAGCAAATTTTAAATCCAGACGAGCTAACAGTCTCATATAACAACCTATTGCTCCACACTAAATTCATAGGCATGTGGCATACTTATAGTATACTTCTTTTCATAATGAAATGCTTGTAGCATACTTGTTTTAGATGGTGGCATGCTTGAAGCATACTTCTTTTTATATATGCACTTTTTGTGTCTTTTTATTTTTGTGTACCATGGCATGCTTGAGTGATCATAACATGCCAAATTGAGGATCATAAAAGATTGCAATATGAAACATGTGAGCCTCATAGCCAAGATTTAAAATAAGATTCACAATCAAACTAATCCTTTTCGATGAACATCGTAAAGTACTATATGTAATTAATCTAGTCAAAGTATTCCGCCATATCATATTTTAGTTCAAGTATAGCAAATTAAGTATAACCAGTCATGATCAAAACTACACAGCATATGAGTAAATATGATAAATAGATCTCTATTTAAACAACTCATTTAATTTCAATGGCTTGGGCTTATTGATTTATTTGACAAGTATAATAAACAAAGCTTCCTAAATTTTTAAACAACAAGCTCCCCCTCAGAATAATCCCATAAGATGTAATACACTCAACTCACTTCACAAATAAGCAAAACGGGAAGTATCAAGCGATTTCATGTGAATATCAGCAACTTGAGAATCTAACAAGATGTAAGACAACATCACCTTTTCCACATGGTCTCTCAGAAAGTAAAATATCTTGGAAGCCATCAAAGAGAGTGAAGAACCATCAAATGTTCCAATCAAGTAATGATGTAAAAGACCAGAATCCAATGTAGCTCATGTTCTTCATCCTTGTCAGCTGTTCTTACATCACAGGAAACATCGGTCTCATAGTACTGGGTTAGTAAAATAAGATCTAGGAATCTAGTACTAAGACACATGACAAACAGGAGCAACAAAGCTAGAACCAAAATCACGTGCATGTGGGTAATCATAATGCCGAAAAGAACGTGAATTATTTGAATTAAATCTCAATCTAGCATGTGAAACAGATTTAAAGCAATCATAAAAGTTCTCTAAAAACCTAGATTTTCCATGAGATCTAGGAATGAAATAGGTTGCATGATTTCGTCTTAAAGCATTCAATCTTTCCTTCCTCTCTTTCTTAGCACGCTTAAAGCAAAATTCATTTAAGTGCCCATCTCTTCCACAGTAGGTGTAATGGAATTTAACATAACCAGAATTCTTTCGAAATGATGAGCTAGCACCTACATTATCATTCGATGAACTTTACACAAAGCCAGCAGATTTAAACGCAGTTTGTTTTGGTTCAAGTTTCACTTCAATTTTTCCAGGTTCAAGAGGCTTAATAAACTTAGGAGGATTATTCTTGGCATGCTCAACAAAATTAAATCCTAGACTAAGATTTTTCACACTTATTTTTGACTTGTTTAGAATCATATTAAAATTTTTCTTGCCAAAAGAAAATCTCTCTAAAGTGTCTTTCAGGTACTCATTCTGTTTAGTTAGAGTGGGACAAGTTGTGCATTTAACAGGTTCATTCACAGGATTTTTAGAAGCACTAGACTGAGCCAATCTTTCTTTTTCAGCAAAATCATTAAGTTGTCTAGTCAAAACTTCTATTTTAGTGTTAAGCATAGGACAATTAAAGCAAGAAGATATCTCATGATAAAACATCTGTTGAATTGTTTCTTGTGATGCATTAAGTCTATCTTTTAGCAGTTCACAGTTAGAGCAAGTTTTGGATTGAGCATTTGAAATACTTAACTCTAAACATGTAGAAGAGCTAAATTTGAGCTTTTCAATTTCATCATTTGCAAGTTTTAACATTTTATAATAAGAGCCATGTGTCAATCTTAATTCATCAAGTATAGCAGTCACATCACTAAGTTGAACCAAATTTGATGCATTAATTGTTCTAGCAGATTCCAACTTAGTATGTAAAACTTGACAAAACTCACAAGATTCATCATCAGGAATAGAAGCTCTAAGGCTATTAATTTCAGAATTTAAGCCCTCAACAACAAAATCATGATTTTTAATTTTCTTTTTATACTTTTTGAGCTCATCTGTCAATCTAAGCACAACACGAGATAAATCAGTATAAGAAGGTTTTACCTCATCAGGATCACTATAAAGATCATCATTGTCGAGCTCCTCACTGTTGGCCATAAAACACATCTTTGTGAAGCCCACCTCCTTTGCCTTCTTCTCATTGCTCTCATCATCGCTTTCAGAATCATCATCACTCAAAACAATCTCATCAAGTGCTGAAATTATCTTGTTGACTGCCCTGCGATAATTGCGCTTCTTGTTTGGATCAATCTTGATTTGAGAGCGACGAGTTGGTGCCTTTTCATATTTAACCACCTTGCTCCTCAGTTTGGGGCAATTCATCTTAATGTGGTTTAGCTCACCACATTCATAGCATCTGATTGGAGCTCCTCTCCGTCTTGATTTGATGTTATTAATTGCCTTGGTCACCCTGTTGGAGAGAATTACAAGCTGCTCTTCTGGAATTTTCTCTAATTGTTCATCTGAAATAGAACACAATGCAGACATAGAAACAATAGAAGAATTGTCAGCTTGGTTAGTCACTAAGCTCAAAGAATTAATCTTGTTTATCCTAGCCAAAACATCAATCTCATGTGTTTTCATCTTGGAATAAAGATCATTCAAAGTGAGTGTTTCCATATTAACAGAATGATTAATAGTAGTGACTAACACATTCCAAACAAACATATCCAAAGCATTTAAAATTTGATGGGCATTGTCAGAATCAGAAATGTGGCATCAATAGATTGCAAATCACTAACAATTTTATTAAAGCGATCAAAAAGAGCATCTACTGATTCTCCGGATTTCATCTCAAATTTAGAATACTCCTTTTTAAATTGATTCTGACGCGCACCTTTAACATATTTAGATCCTTCATGATAATCAACTAGAGTGGTCCAAATTTTATTTGCAAATTTAAGATGAGCAATTCTGACAAACTCGTTTCTACTTAAACCTTGCAACAAGATATTTCTAGCCTTAGCATTAGCTTCAATATCAGAGGAATTTTCAGTTGTAACAACATGAGGCACTTCATATGTATTTTTAACTTTTTGCCTAATAGAATTACCTTGTGCTTGAAGAAAAATCTCCATGCGTGTCTTCCAATAAAGATAATATAATCTATCAAAAAACGGTGGTTTACCTGAAAAGCAATCCCGATCTGATGCCATTGTAACCTGCTCTGATACCACTTGTAGGATCGTTGATGGCAATCAGAGGGGGGTTGAATGATTGCAACGCCTGGCGGAAGCCTCTTCACAAAATCACAAAAAAAAAACCAATCGGTAACTGATCAGAGGAGGCACCATTTTTCACTCAATCTAACAATCAATTTTTAATTCAATATAATTCATGAATGTAAGCACAAAAAATATATAAATAGAGATCAATACATGGAGAATCCATAGGAATAAAAAAACCAGAAAAAAGGATAATATATGCGAATAAAAAAACTCACAAATTTCATTAGAAAACTCAAAAACTATTCATCCATCATAAAGACGTCGCCGTGCGCCGTCCTATTTTCATCTCTTTCACCAATTATTCATTATAACAAATTAACCATTGCCAATTATTCATCACCAAAATATCCTAGACCTAGCCACATGGTCTAACATTAGCCTTATAATGAGAATGCTTATAACCAATATTGTATAAGTAAGTAAGAGAATAGAGAAATTTAGAAATTTTTTATATTTTTTTGTTTATTATAATGTGTAAATTTTCTTCTAGAAGAAAGCTAATTGGTTCGAGGGAGATTCTGTGTTTTGTTTAGGTCTCCCCTTCTCCATCTTTCTTTCAGACAAAAATACTATACGCTATCTACAAGGGTTGAGTTCGAGCTCTTTTCTCAAGGACAGCATATTAGAATATTAGAAGGCATCCGGTTGTAGAAGCAACGTAACTTTTGAAGGACAGCCAACGTAACTATTGACGTATCCACTAGAATATATGTCTATCAGGCATGCTCTAGATATAATTATGGAGGTGGTTACATTATTTTTTATATTTATAATCTTTAGAATAATATATAACTTTGTCCTTTCAATAAATATGTTTTGTAGTAATCAACAAATACGTGACTTGTTTATGGAATTTTCTGTTCATGTTTTAATGTTATTTTAAATTATCCTTGCTCTCATATCATTATATGGGATAATTATGATTTATATATCAAAACATATATTGATTGATAATTATATATCATGTATCATAGATATAGGGATATCAAATCAATAATGTGGACATATGTTAAGTAACATAGTGTTGGATTAAGCCACATTGAGACATTGTTGAGATTGTTATGTTTTTATGTGTAATTAGTTGGTCTCAAGCAATAATAATGTATAATCCTTGTACCTGAAATTAGCATAGTTTTATACATGTGTAATAGTATATTTAGGTGTGCCAAACGGTATTTTATAACTGGGTAGTTATAAAGTTAGTTTTCGGGTATGCTATCAAACATGCAGAGGAATATGACTGCTCGACTATGGGATTTGCCCCTCATACATAACAGGAAAGATATCTATAGGCCCCTCATGTGGTCGGATAAAGAAAGTGCATGACCATGCCACAAGTGGTCGAATAATCGACCACATGAAGTTAGCCATCATTTCATCGAAAAAAGATTTAACAGTCTATGAATGACACATTTCTCACCTAGAGTTCGATCAGGTACAGGTCATTTAGTGACGCGGATACGCTCATGTCTTGCACTTCTCTGTTAAATATATTGTTTAACTGGAAGGAATTATTGAGCCGCATTAAATATTATCAGAAGGTCTCGTCGATATTAATGCATCGTCCATCACTTCAAGTGTACAAGATAATGCGGATATTCCAATCGGACCGATTACGTGAGCACGAGCTAAAAAGATTAATCAACAAGTGAACTCGCTCCTAGCTGAATTTGGTTTTAATTTATACGAGAATAATATACTGCCTAATAGTTGCTATTTAATTATTCTCAGGTTTGTATGAGAAGAAGCTTTAGATGATAATGAAAATAAAGGAGACATTGTTGTACAAGTTCACAAGAAAAAGACTAGACCACCATGAATCAATCTATTATTTTCAGAGAGAGATATACGCTTATTCTTCCTAGGGTTTGACACATAGATGCAACCTAGAGGGGTACCGGGCGTTCTTCCCCGTCGTTCTTGTGTTTCCTTGTGATTTGCAGGAGCGACGACACGTCTACTTGGTGGTCGGGTAGACGGGATCACGAACGTGTGGTTGGGCGAATTCTTTTGTCGCAGGTTGCTGTTCTAACAGTGGTTGGCGCCATCGATTCGTCAGGTTGCATGGATCCAACTATCTTCATCGATCCTACGCCGTTAAGATCGGGCAATCCCCCGCATCATTTAGTCCAACCAGATATGAACTGGGTCATGTGGGTATACTAACTGGTCGTGAGCTAATTCGACATATCACAAACTAGTCTGTGAACTGATCGTATGGGGATACAAACCAGTCGTAAGGAGTTATAAACAGATCATGAGTGACTAAGACTTGGTTGTAGATCATATTGCATAAGATTCATCCAATTTGATCTTTGTGTATATTTAGGGGTCGATATGTCCTACCAGGGACCGCTACCGATCAGTGATTGGAAAGATGTTTCTAGGTTAACAACCAAGTATACATAAATATACAAGGTCACATATTTAACGGATTGGAATAATAAGGGTTCGGATGGATAGTCTCCAAGTAAGATACGATCACTACTTGTATTGGATAAGTATCCGGCCAAAGGCTCTCCAAAAGGAATACGATCTCTACTCATGATGGATAAGAATCCGATTGGAGCTCTACATAAAGGGGTGCATAGGGTTATGAAAAGATAGAGACATCGCACCTACCGAAACCCTAGCCATCTCCTTCCAAAGGCCCTACTGTGCGCGCTAGTTCCAGCACATCGGCGCATGGTGTTCCATCCCTCGACATGTGGATTTCGGTAGAGGCATTGTTGCAACTACGCTGATCGGGACGATCTGAGGGGAAGACAATCCGCTTGTGGATATCAACTACCGCTAGAGGATGATTGGCTCTTGAGGATCGCTTTTCAAGGATGTTGGACAATTAACTACTTTCACTAGACTGATATGCGCTACGTTGAACCAGACTACTTCAACTCTTCTTTCGCTTCACTGCATGTCTAGTGGTAACAATCCCTAGTCTCTTATTCATATGATTTTCTAGTTTACACGGTAAAAATTTTAATTTGCACTATTGTGTCTATCTGTAAACCCAACAATGTCTTCATGCAGACTAGTATTAGAATAATAGAAGCATTGGCACAAATTAAGAAAGAGAGAGAGAGAGAGAGAGAAAGAGAGAGAGAGAGAGTCCCTACTCGCTAGTATCCTCCCTGCGCTTTCAACGTATTTCAACATTTTTATATCATATCACTAAAGTAGGGTTATTCTACAAAGAAGAAAAAAGAATGTTACAAACTTATTTATAATAAAATTTTGATTAAATAGTAATGCTTGCTATGTTTTTGTTACTAACACGTTCCATAATGACAAAAACAAAAAGAATTATGTGATTGTATGTGCTAGCGAGATCGCCATGCTAGGTAATCGTTGGCATGTTATAAATATTATGTGTTCATATCACATGATGGAATTTGATTGTTTGCGTAATTGTTTCTACAGGGATTGATGTGAATGGTATGACCCTTGTGTCTGTGATGCATGTATGAATTTATCATGACTTACGTGTCATGTAGAATTATAGTCATGGGCTACATATTATATAATGGTCTATGTGTTGACTTATGATACTTGATATTCTTATATATAATTCATTGCTAGCTATTAGGAGTAATAGCCAAGTAGATGAATGTGATGACCTCAAGCATGGGTGGCTCGGTGGACAGGAAGCGTGATGATGGAGATCGTTATGCTAAGGACTATACTATTTCACAGTTTAATATGATTATTGTGAATATTTTTGATGTTCCTATTATACTATCATTCATGTTGTTATTATCTTAGGTGTTTTAAAGATGATAGAATAGTATCCCTCTAGAAAAATTAAGTAAAACTTAGTGCCTTCTAATTGTTGCACCTATCAAAATTTGGATGTTAATTGGTAGGTCTACCAAAGTAGGGTGCTATTAATTATCTTAATAAAATAGGAAAAGTGCCAAACATGTTCGTGCATTATATTGGTTTAATTTGACTAGGATATCAAAATGGTTTGGGCCTAGGAGCATGGTGTTGAGTCCAGGACATATGGATGTCACTTAATACACAAGAGTTACATATAATGTAATTAGTAAGGGGTTGCTTATCTACGCCGCTAATTTCTAGCAGTTATGCCAATGCTCACTATGACTTGGTGAAATATGTATCTTGACTCACTATATGTTGTTAAAGGGAACATAGTTTTTAAATATATAGTGGGGGTATCTTTTCTTAAATTATTTGATAAAATATTTTACATGAACGTGCTATTGAAATTTTACATATACATTTTTATGTTGTAGACCATACCACCACTTACTTCCTCCTCACCCAGTTTTAATTGCAATCTATTCTTGAGAAAGGAAAACTAATTAGAACAAATTTTATTGATTGGTATCGCAACTTGAGAATTGTTCTCAAGCAAGAAAAAAGGAATATGTTCTAGAGATTTCATATCCAAATGAGCCAGATCAAAATGCTATTCATGCTTAAAATAATAATTATGGGAAACATTGCGATGACTTACTTGATGTTAGATGTCTCATGCTTGCCACCATGAACTCTGAGCTTCAGAAATGATACGAGAACATGGAGGCCTATAGTATGATTGTGGGTCTTAAGGGTACGTTTGCGAACTAGGTAAGGGCTGAAAGTTACAACACCTCTAAGTTATTGTTTGCATGCAAGTTAGCTGAAAGAAGTTTGATTATCCCTCATGTAATCAAATGATTGGTTACATTAAAAGTTTTGAAAAACCTGGTTTTACCCTTAGCCAAGAGTTGGTGTAACATCCCAACTTAATTATGTGAATTATTTAACAAAAGATTAAATTACAAGTGGTACTATTGAGTCTAATGGGCCATTAGTAGACTAAACTCCTCTATCTTAACCCTAATTATGCTTGTTTGAATGCTGGGATAGTAATAACAATAAATTGGGTAGAAAGGAGAGAGGTGGGTTTAAGCGTAGAAGTGCGTGATTGTAATGTCCTGTAACCAAAACTACTCATAAGGACCTACTAGCGATTATGAAAAAGGATATAAGGAAAACAGATTAGAGAAAAGGGGGAGGAGTTCCATTCGGTTGGATCGAGTCATGAGTGGGGAGTTGGGGGCTTTGGGCTGGGTTTTTAAGGAGAGGGGGGTAGGGGGAAGGAAAACCCTAGGAGCCACACCCCCCAGAGCCTAGCCGCCAACTGCCTCCCCTACAGCACCACCTTACCGTGCCCCCATGGTAGCTCTGCCACGTGCCGCAGCAGGCTCCCAGGCACTGCCACGCAGTACTACACAAGAGGCTATATTACACGGTTACATCGTAGAAGGTTCTCAGGAATCGTCTATGCTGTAATTATTACAGACGGTTCATACGAATATCCATATAAAGTATTTTCACAGATGGTTATTCATACGAACTATCTGTGATAATGCAAGACATTACATACGGTTCTTACTAATACCCATCTGTAATAATTCATAGACGGTTATTGATAAAAACCGTCTGTGATAATAATAGACATCATAGGCAGTTATTTATTTAAACCGTCTATGATACTTCAAAGATGGTTTATATTAAAAACCGTTTGTGATACGTTTTCCACCTCGCAATCCCCCAAAATTTCATAATCTCTCGCTTGAGTCAGAGTAGGATTCTGTTACGAGACACCTTTAGTAAAATGGGCATAACTTTTGTATATAGTGTCCGTTTTCTACGTTCTTGTACTCGTTGGAAAGCTAACGACAAGCCTGATCCAAAAAAAAAACAACCAACTTATGCTTGTTGCCCTCTAAGACCCCTAAAATCAGCCATCTTTGGCTCTAAATTTGTGTTGTAAGTTTTCAATTTCTATTGTTGCTCTTTTTCTTGGTCTTCCCTTCGAAATTTAGGTTTTGTCTTAACTGCAAAGTTGTAGTTCTCGTCAAAACTTTTCAAATGAGCATATATAAGCCATACAAAATGTTAGACCATGTGGCTAGGTCTAGGTTATTTTGGTGATGAATAATTGACAATGGTTAACTTATGATGATGATTGTTTGATAATATTTCTTATCGATGTTATGCGAGGCGTATGGCGTGTGTGAACTGATGTTGGTCAAGTTGGGACAAACTTGTGCTGGAAAAGTATTCTTTGATCTTTGCATGTGCAGGTTGAGCGCGGAGGCGATCATGGTCGGTGACGAGGTGAACCGGGACTAGGATGGGGAGATCCGAGGTTCGAATGGTTAAGGAGGTCACGAGATGGTCGGTGTAGGATCGAAAACGGCAAGAGAGGGGGGTGAATGGTGCCTTGAAAATCACCCCGAAGTATCCACAAAATCTCCTTCTCCGATAGCTATAGTAGCTATGAAGATAGAAGAGATTCGCTCACTGGAAGCCAAAAACATTTTTGCCGATTGACCGAAAAGACTTAAATTTTCCCGAAAACTGAAGAACCTAGACGTTGCATGTCATTCTTACCGAAGGACTGAGAGTACTACACTTGACCCAAAAAGCTCATAGTTCAGATGCTACAAAAAACAAAACAAGAACAGGGGAGAGAAAGCAAAAATAGAAAAAGAAGCAAGCAGAAAACAGCCGTCAAGAAGAAGTTCAGAGAAGACAGAGGCTGCAGCAGAAGACAGATTTTTTAGGCTAGTTTGACTGCACTCGAGACAGCAGTTTGATCGCAAATAGAATGCCCGGTCTGACCGCAAATAGCACACCGGTCTGACCAGCAAAAGCTCACCGGTCTGACCGGGAAACCTGACTAAGAATGAGCGGTTGAACCGCTTGAGAATTTTTGGTCTGTCCGGTTTCAGGAAATCAGAGGCTAGCTGAGTAGGCAAATAAATGCTTGTCCAAAACAGCAGTGCAAAAGAAGTTTCCGTTTTGCAAACTGAAGACCGAAATTAGATGGCACAAGAAATTCTGAAAATAGATGCAGCACAGAAACTTGACTGAACAAAAACATAAAAAATGCAAAAAGGCAAAATCAAAAGACAAACACAGACTGAAGAAATGGAGAAAAACTGAAGGCTAAAAACTGAAAATCGAATGCTGTAGAAACTGCTGTCGGCAAAGAAGCTGCTGCTGACCGAGAATTGAGTGAACTGAAACAACTGCCGAAACTTGAAAAACTGACAGAAACTCAAAACAGAGACTGCAAGCATAACCGAAAGAAATACAACACTGAAATGAGAAGAGACAAGAAAACTGAGAACCTGAAAAGATCCTACAGATCCTGATTTGCACAAACTGAGAAAACTAAAAACTGAAAATATATCAAACAGTAAATATTACAAAGAAAAACGGAAGACAGGGAGCAGATGGAGTAGTGTTGTTATTCAGATCAAATGAACCTATCTTCAAACTAAACAACCGAGAGAACTCAGGGAGATAAAATCAGATCAAGGAAACAGCTTGGCAGAGAAACTGATAAAATATTCGGCTGCAAGGACCGAAATTCGGATTTTGGGCAATGCAGTCCAGAGCTGAGATGTCAACCAGAAAATGAGGTCAAATTCCAAATCACTTGTGATTCTCAAACCTGTTAGCACTTTACCCATCAGCCTCAACTGAATCTGCTTCCATTTTGCAGCCTTGCGCATTTTACCAAAATGTCCCTGCTGCACCTTCCTAGAAGCTTCCTCTTGTCTTGCTATCAACGCCTCGCAACCACTTTGAGTCCTCGCCGTCTTCGGCATCTCCCGACTGATTTGACCTCAGCATCGCATGTGCCTAGTCCGGCCATCCATGCCTCGCCATGACCTCACCTCAAAGTCCTGCAGCCATCACAGACAAGAAACCATCACATAGCACCGCTCGAAATAGTATAAACATACATTAGCATCAGTGAAACATACTCAAGCACGAAATAGCCCGAACGACTAATCGAGAATAAGAACAAGCGTCCCACCACGTCCGACCGCATTCAACCAAGTCCAACCGTACTAGACTGTGCCATCCACCGACTTGGAGCGAACCAACCAAATCAAACTCAAACTTTCCTATACACGAGTCAATTACTCATCACAAACATGGGAACACCTCCACATGGTCTCTCAGTTGGGCTCATGCTTGGGGCGCATGGAGATCAGAGATGGATGGATGATACGCGTTGGAGCTACGGAGGTGTGGTTCGGAGGCTACGACACGTGATGGATAATATGTGGAGAAGCTACAGGAGGTGCTGTCCTAGAGGCTTTGACACGTGATGGGTTAGGAAAGTTAGAATTTTGGAAAATCCGTGTTAGAAAGGGTTTTGGGTCCCTTGAAAATTAGTGGGCCAAAAACCTAGTTGAGGTAAAAAGGCCTAGACCTAGTTGAACGAGTTATATTACATGTTGTGATTATTATTCATGCCCATACATGGGACCTTAAGTCTCTCTGGAATCTTCATAAAGATTTCAGAATCAAGTGACCCATATAAATATACACCCACAACATCCATGAGTTTCATATTTAGATTCGTGTTGCTGCCATTGATATGAAGTAACAGAAAGTAATGCTGTAATATCCCAAAAATTTGTCATCTTTAAAATTAATTCCAAATTAATTATTTAAAATTTTTTGAATTTTAATTGAATTTTATTTGGATTATTTGTGTAATACTGAAAGAAAATATCAAAATCTGAATTCCAATCCAAATTCCCAAATTTAAATTCCAATTTCGAAAATTCAAACCTCAAAAAAATCCAAATCTCTAGAAAATATCTGTTCTAATTTTTCTTGGTCAAAGCCCTTTTTTTCATTTTCCTTTTCTTCCTTTTCTCCTCTTTCTTTCTTCCCTTTCTTCTCTTCCTATTCGTTGGTTGGTGCTGGCCGAACACAAGCCCCCCTCCTGGCTGCTTGTCTCTCTCCTCCCATCTCTTCTTTTTCAACCAAGCAACCCAAAAAAGCCATTGCATGCCAACCAAAATCAATTCTTTCCATCAAAATTAATTGTAAAGCAGTGAGAACTTCTTCATTACTGCTAGAAATCAATCCCTTTTCAGTTTTTTAGCCATCAGTTTTCAGTTTTTATTGCTTTCAAAACTGAAAACCGCCTCCATAAATTCCGGTCATGACTTTGGCATTCAATTCCGACCATTTCTTTGATCCTCTCCGCCTATAAATTGTTCTACAGGTTCCTCACACAATTCCCCACAACGTGTTCTCTCAGTTTTGTCAAACACCCACCGGAACACCACCGCCACCATCCACCTGCGTTGCCTGCCGCTCCCATCGGTCGTTGTTCACCATGCAGCCACCTCCCAAGTGTTGCTCGAGTCCCCAGTGTTATATTTTGCTAGTTCCCTATGCCTCTCTCCCCTCCCCTCACTGATGACAAGGCCAAAACCACACGCCTATAGCTCTGTCCAGCAAAGGAATACTCGTTTTTCCAATTTCAGCATTTTTCTTGTCTAGCAATCTTCCAAAAGCCCGTTCTTCATCATCCGAACTCCAAATCCAGTGATTCATGTTTGTAAATTCATCTAAAATCCTAATATTTCTTCCAATATATATTATATTTTTTTATTTTTTTTATTTATGTGGGTTTTTCGTTTTACGCGTAGAACCCGACGTCGCTGAAGAAAATTCTCGTTGACCCACAGCAAGAAGGTCCAATCAACGTACAAGAAAACAAGTCTCCTTTGATCATTTTATACCTATGTTTACCAAAATCATTTTATTATTTCAAATTGAAATGCATTGCTATGTTACATAAAATGATAACTGCTGACTTATTAGTTAATCCAATAATTGTTATACCCTCCTCTGATGTTAACAACCACGTATCTTTATTGCCCTAGATTTCTTTTGTCTCAGTATTGAGTTTATAATATTATTATATAATTTTAGAATGCTAGTAACAACTTAGACAAGCTACTCGGTCATTATAACCCCTAAGATGGAAAAATTATTATCATATGCTTTGATCATTTTATTCAATAACTGAGTAGCAATAGGTATTGCTTCTATTTTTAAAATAAAATAAAATGGTAAAAATTATTTTAGACTTGGACGGATGGTAAGATTGGGTTGGTGCGGATTTAGCACGAGACCTTGTTTTGTGATTACGTCGCCCTAGTCAATTAAGAACCGATGCTTGTGACTGTCCAAACTAAGCACTACCATACAACCACAAGTATAAATGGGTATGACCTAGCCAAATAACTCACAAAGGTTTCGTTTAGATATCACTAGTGGTAAGTGGGTACCAGGGTTACTGGAGTTACTCACAGTGAGGCACAGGGATTTATTGTACTCATACAGTGCAAGAGGGGGCTTCTGACTGTGGTGGATTTAACCCTTCAGCGGTGAAACCTCAGCGGATGGTGTCTAGCTAGATTGGAGTGAGGAAAAGGCTTTGTGATAAATTATTTGGGTCTTATACCTAAAGAAGCATGTTGACTATTAAGATGACTTATTTCTTGTGGGTAAAGCTATAAAATCTTTGTAGAGTGTAAAACTATTCAAATAGTTGTGCCTACAATCAAGGGCTAGCAAGGTGCGTTTTCACATGGTAAATGTTTGGTTTTGGTTTAATTTTGGAAACTCAGGAGTGGATGGAACTCTCGGAAGTATGTCCTGGCGGATGGAACTAGTGCGGGTGGATGGAACTCGTAGTCTTGAATCTTGGTGATTAGAGCCTGTCTACTAGTGTTGGTGGTTGTAACCTTCACTAGAAAATTTATCTAGTTTCAATTATTACAATTACTTTTGTTAAATTGGTGCTTTCAAAATTATATAATGGTATTTAAAATAAAATGCTGCTTTGTACAAAAGAACTATATTATCCTTCTATTGTAAGCCATGCATATAATTATATTTTTTTTCCTAAGACTTATGGAGTGCTCTATGTTCTCACATGCTACACTAAAAATAAATCTCAAAGGATTATGAAGATCAAGAAAGAGACCACGACTACTTCGCATGTAGATTTGACGAAGGCTTTCTAGAATTCTAGGTTGCATTTCCCCAGCCCATTGTCTGTGGTGTATTGATGAACTATTGTTAGAGGTTCATTTTGCTTCCGCTGTGTTTTGTAAGTTTGAGAAGTATTGCAACATCGGTTGTAACAAAGTGGCCATAAGGCATGTATTCTCTATTATTGTAATAAAGCATGGTTGGTTATGTAATCATCACCGTTGCATTGTGTGCACTAGTTTTGATCTGAGGCTAATGTGGTAATACACAGAGGGTTAGAATTTGGAAATCTGGTCTCGACAAATGCCATCCATTATAGGAGGTATGTTTCATCGTAATCGATGTTGGGTCTCTACGTGAACCCTTGTGTTGTTAATCTTGCTTTGTGTATCATTACTTCATTGTGTTCATTCCACTTTATTATGAACACTCATTTGTGTCCAATAGGAATGATGCCTTGAGATGTCTTGACCACAGGTCCAAAGACTTTCATCTTATTTAACGAGTTTAATTCTACTTCAATTGCATTCTTCTATTTATCCCAATCGAGATGACTTTTGGATTCATCAATAGTCTTCGGTTTAGGATCAAAATTCTCGATATGGAAAGTAATTTTCAAAATAAAATAGCTGCTATTAGCACATACTTGTCTCAAGTATATTTCTCTCGTCTCCACGTAATTTGTGGCAAATTTTTGATCTAATTCATTTGGCATTTTATTCAAATCAATCAACTCTCCATGATTTCCCAATACAACAGAGTCTGAATGTTTTGTTGCTCTAGTATCAGTGGGTGCACTTTCCCCTGCACTAGGCATATCCCCCTATGCTTCAGCATAGGGTGCCCCTACCTGAGCTCTTTGGTGGGTGCCATGTCCATCAATGGACATTCTTCATTCGTGTATGGTTCATGGAGTGTCTCTCCTTGTTCTATACATCTCTTATGCAAATGTCTCCGTAGTTTGAGATCTTGAGATCTTTCGAACCAAGAGGTCTCCCCCTCTTACACAAGGGAGGAGATTCATGAGTGGAACCCAAAGCTTGGGGTGGTTCGATTTTGACAGGTGCATTCATTGTTGGTATATGCAACTTCATCACTCCTTTGTGATCTGTGAATGATTCTAGCAGCTTGTTTGCAATAATTTGCAAATCAATTATCCTCTGAACCTTTTGTTTAGATTCTTTAATGCGTGGATCTACATTATAAAGACTACTATCATTCCATAATAGTTCCTAGTATTCTAAATTAGGGTCCTTTCCTTTCTCTAATGCTAGGAATAGTTCTTCATTAAATGTATAGTTAGCATATCTTGCTTTCAAGAGATCCCCCGTCATGGGGCTCTAGATATTTGATTATAGACGGGGATACAAATCCCATGTAAATTATCAACTTACAATGAGGCCCATTAACGTACACTGAGGTGGTGAGATTGATACGTATACGACACAACCGAATGTATTCAGATGGAAAATACTTGCTTCTTTCCTACATACTAATTGGAAAGGTGAATACTCATGGTATACAGATGGCTGAAGTTGTATTAATGTTGCGACATGTAATGCGGCGTGTCTCCAACACCTAGTGGGGAAATTGCTCCTCATCAATAGAGGCTAAGCAATCAATTTGGCCCTTTTGATCAAAGATTCTGCAAGTCCATTCTATGTATGAGCATGTGGGACAGAGTATTCCACTGTTATGCCTAAGGCCATATAATAATCATTAAATGCTTTGGAGATAAACTCACAAGCATTATCCATACATATGGATTGAATCCTTTGATCTGGGAATTTGTCCCTTAGTGCAATAATCTGTGAAATCAGTTTTGCAAAAGCATGATTTCTAGTGGATAGTAGGTACACATATGTCCACCACGTGGATGCATCTATTAGTACCATAAAGTACCTAAAAGGCCGATATGGGCTCAATCGGTCCACAAAATGTTCCCCTGAATCCTCTCCTGGAAAATCAGGCAATTCATCCTTAAGTTTTTGATACAAGGGTCTAGTTATCAATGTGCCTTGAGCACAGGCCTCACACACAAACTGGAGTGTTTTAATTATTTCATTTAGCTTTAAGTGATGAGCAGCAGAATGCTTCATGATCCGATGCATCATATTTTCTGCAGGATGTTCCAAAATTTCGTGCCACGTTCTAAATAAGTCTGAATCCTTTAGGAGTGTATTCATCGCAACATATTGTTCGTCACATTGATAAATATGTAGTACAATCTCAATGAAAAATTGTAGAGCTTATCTAAAATTTCCTTTTGATATCCCGTTCTTTTAGTGAGAAGGTACTCGTAACCATTCTCATCCTCTTTTTCCGAGGTGAAACCATTGTAGTAGATATCCTTGAAACTTAGGAGATTCATATTGATTTTGAGAACAATAATGCATTCTCGATGATTATTCGGGTTCCAATCGGTAAGACAACCGTAGCCCTTCTAGATCCGACAATATTATCACAATTGCCAACTATGGTTATCATATTGCCAGTTTTCTTACTCAAAATTTAGAAGTACTACTCTCTATCTCTAAGGACATGGTACAACTGTCAATAAGATAGATTTTTTGCTCCCTCTCCATTGATGGTACTAGCGACGGGCTCCAGACGACGTTGTTAAGCGGCGCTAGTAGTTCGGGTCGACAATGTCAGAGATCATGGCGGCAGCACCGTAGGTGTGGGCAACATGGTTGGACAGGAAGGCCATGCAGTCAGGGCGGGCAGCACCGAAAGCAGGGACTCGCATGCTGGGGAGAGATTGGGAGGAAAAAATCAAACTAATCAAATCTACTAATTTGAACTTAATTGATTAGCAAAATATACCAGATGGCCTATGGTAGTGTGTTATCATGCTAATAACGTATTGAAATAGCGGTCGCATTGTCAACTACCAAGCACACACAAAGTAGTAGACAAAAGATATAGTTCTGACAGTCTCTCCACTTTATTGCACTTGCCCGTAGGCAACGTATGTGTATACAATATACAGCCCCTTCACCCCTTTATATAGTTGTTGGAGGAAAGCCTTTCTTACAACTCAAGTAAAGAGACTATTAACCTATCAGAACTTTTAATTTAGGAATGTATCCACATATATAATATCACAACACCTGAGACTAAATTGGTATTAGTTGCTCGACCTTGCACATTTTTTTAGCTCCATTCTAAACAGCGACGGCTTATAGCTTCCAAAAACTAAAAATTATTTTGAACGTGTTGGGCTTATCAACGCATCTTTTTTCCCTTTTTTCCCTTTTTTCTATTTTCTTTTTCTTTGCATTATCTGTGAAGATATAATGGTGCTTTTTATGTTTCTTCATTTTTCTTTAATTGAATACATTAGAAAAAACAGACAGCTACTACAGTATTATTTTAGCAAAAAATCATAACATTTTAGAACAGAACCTTAATCATTGCCAAATATAAACAAGTGCACATCCATCTAAATAAGGTACACACATGATTGAGAAAACCCCGAGGAACTGGACGTTGCATTGTTTACATTGCATCAGGCCGCAGCTGCCGAGAGACGGTAGTAATTTCCAGGTGAACAGGATTTCTCTGTTCACTGATAATTGCCCACTGATGAAAAAAAATACAACCACCACCATGGATGGATCCAACTAACAAGATATTAACATTGGCTCCTCTCAAAAAAGGGGGAAAAAAAGCTCATGCTACAAGTACACATGTCGAGCCGAGCCTTTCTTAAGTTATACAAACCAAGTTAATTCAAGCAAGGACCACTTCAGTTTTGCTATTCAAAATGTAGGCCAACACTTAACCACTTCAGTTTTGCTATTCAAAATGCGGACATATATAGGCCTTGCCTCTGGCTCTTTCTGCTCTGTTCACAATGATCCATCTTAGTAGGGATAGGCGCAACAGATGATCCACAGGTCTATCTCAAGCACGGGCTGCATCACAGGCAATAATCAATCCAGTAGTGCGAGTGGTAGTAGATTGCAGTGAGCCATTCCGCCGTTGTCATCAGGCCAATGCAGCACGGCGAACAGATAGCTACTGCAAAGCAACGAGAGGCTAGAAAGACCTTTAATTTGGGGCAGGGTTTTTTCTAGTTCTTCTTGAATCACTGGACTTGCGTTCAGCACCTGACTGTCCCTGCTGCGTTTTAGAGCTTCTGGTTTTGGTCCGGCTAGGTTCACTTGTGCGAGAAGTAGGCAAACGTTGGTTTGTCCTAGATCCTGTGCGCCTTGCAGTTTCTGACTTCAACTTTGCTCTCACAGTTTCCGACTTCAACTTTGCTCTCGCTAACCTGGAACTAGAAGACCCCTGCGGTTTCTGCATTGAACTTGTACCCTGTTTACCCACCTGTACTAATTCTTGTTCAATCTGACACTGGTCATTATTGCCTTGGAACTCCCGACAAACAACTGATGTTGAATTGCCCTGTACAGGGAAATATCTATAGGTGTCAGCAAACCAAAAGAACAATAAAATAAAAAAAGAAAGAAAAAATAGCATGCAGAGAAGAAAGGAATAGCATGCAGAGAAGAAAGGTTCAAACTTCAAAAAATTGAGATCATTCAGGAAAAATTGTGTTTCTATCACCAATCATTTATCGTTTTAATATTACAAGGAGCATGTGAGCAGCACATGATGCTTCTCTTGTTATCAGTCCAAGAAATGCAAAATCAATCATATAAAATGAAAGCAACACACTGCAATAAACATATTCAACTTTAAATGGTCGAATAGGGGAAAATCACAGTACAATGCTGCACCAAAATCATGAATATTACAATGCAACAAGACATGTGCCGAGCATTACCTTATTTTGAGTAAGAGGGGGTTCCCCACCCTGAACTTGCTCCTCTTCAGAATCATCCATTTCCTCACATTCAAACTCGACATGCTGGCTATCATCCTCGGAATCACTCAATTCTTCTTGTTCCATTACAATGCCTTGCATTGATTCTTCGTTAGACTCCTCAATGCAATGATGAGAACAAGCATTTCCAACCTCAAGCTCTGAAATACCAGCTCTGTCCTTCACAGACCCTTCTGCCTGAATGCTGGATTTACTAGAAGTGCCTCTAAAATCCTTTGCGTTCCTGAAGTTCATGGAAGAACATAAATGAATGTCCAAATCAATATTGTTCTCCCTCTCACAAGGGCTTGTGGATGCTTGCCTAGCTGTTGATTGGTCATCTACTGGGGTTCCCCTCATGTTACACTCAGATTGACTAAGAGACTGATGGCAGTCATTTTCTGGTACTTCACCATACATCTCAACTTCAGTTCTTTGCAGTAGAGGATGGAAATCGATAGTATTAGCATTTACAGGAATTCCTTTTTCAATGGAATCTGCAGTCTGGTTGTTACTTTTCTCAACTTGAACTTTCTCAAAGGGGAAAAGATCATATTTTCTCGAATGGTTAATAAGATTTTGAACCGGATGACTATATGATGAAAGCACTTCTCGAGGATACTGAAAAAGCAAAGGGTGCATCTGAAAATCCTGCTCAGCACCATCTTCTGTCGTATTTCCATTAAAAATCCCATTCTGGTGTAATCTAACACTTGAACTATGATCAGGGAACAGATTTAGCTGTCTATGCACACTTTCTGTAAAGGTTGGAGGTGGTACAGGAAACAGGTCCTTTGCTGCATTATCTGGGGTTCCATTAAAATGTGTTGCATTCTGATGAAATGCCAGCTGAGATATCACACGAACGGAAGGAGGAAGGTTTACAGGAGGCAGATCTGGGGCCAACTTGACCACACGGCTACCATTCTCTTTGCACAATTGTGAAGCTTGAAGTTGGTCCAAAGAGCTACTTGACACCCTCTTGGATGAAGGGCCATCAGAAGTGCAAGAGCTAAAAGGTATATATGAGGTGTTCACGTCAAGTTTTGTGGCATTTCCTTTCTGTTCAATGCAGCCAACTGCAACACCACACCCATCATTGAGGCTGGTGCCTGACTGCATCATGATGCTTTTTCCAGCATTCATTGATAATGACAGCTGACAAGGCATCATGTTCATGCTCCTATTCTCTGTGTCTGCCAAAAATGCTTCATTGATATACGAATCATCATCATTTTCAACACCCTCAGAAGCATTGTTATCAGCCTGTCACAAAAAATTATGCTCAGTGACATCACTGTACATGGACATTAAAAATATCCTACAGATGTATTGGTTCGAAAACACACTAACCTCCTGCCCACAAACTACTCGTGAATCAGGCATCGAAGCTCTCAATTTTTTTCTCCTCTTTGCTTCATATGATCGTCTCTTTTCTTTTGCGGCTTCACTTTTACTGTAGGATCTCTGGACTCCAGTGGCAACTCTCCACTGACGTTGAAGCAGGGAAGGATCTCTATGTGGCACGACGAACCTCCAAACTGACATCCAATCATTTTTGAATATCTTGAGCCCCTGACATCAACAGTAGGTAAAAATAAAGGTAAGCAAATACCAATTAAACAAGGAAACAAAAGATAGCCTCTAATCACACTAATCACAAATATAATCACCTCCTGGATACGTTGTATTTCCTCAATTGTCAAAGGAGAGGTCTTAATACGGCGCACATCCTGCGTTAATTCAGACAAAAATATGCTTAGTTTGGAAGACTAGTATGTTGATTCTTGCTGAAGACTTCTATTCCAAAAGATAGCAGTCAAAGAGCTCAACATCTACTTCCTAATGGCATTGACTAGCCTCTGCTACATCACCGAGTATCTTGTCATCCCAGTACCAAAACTGTATTGGTATTTGCCACAAGGGAACATGCTGACCTACTCTTTTACAGCACACAGGGCTACAGGAGTGCTCTTTGAAACTTTCAGTACCCAGAGGTGGAATCATAAAAAGTACCCCACCCAAGAATAGTAAAAAATTTGTCATGGTGCACTAACCTTTTCAAAGACAACTGGGCAAAAATCATCTCCCCAGTTTGCTTGTGAGTATGGTATAAAGTAATTGTGATATGGTCCGTAATATATAATTTTGTCAAGGAATTTAAATAAAATCGTACTAAACTGTTGGGCTGTTAGCATATAAGTAAAATGACATAGACGATGCACAAAAAGAAAAATTATCAAAATGATCAGCAATTCAAATAGTGCCAATACTGCTGCAGGAACTTCACTACCTAAACTATCACTATATAAATACGATTAAAAAAAGGTCAACAGATCAATTTCAAAACCAGATGATGGATGAACTGTTACAACA
The DNA here is from genome assembly GCA_017311315.1 of Dendrocalamus latiflorus. NCBI lineage: Eukaryota > Viridiplantae > Streptophyta > Magnoliopsida > Poales > Poaceae > Dendrocalamus > Dendrocalamus latiflorus. Next base: position 14,766,270 of record CM029674.1, on the reverse strand, counting down.
TAGTAGGCAAATCAGTAAACACCTTGAGCACATTCTCTAACCCTAAAGGCTTACAAAAATTAATTCAGCATCTTATCTACCAGTAAAAGGAAAGGTCAATACTTACCTTAATTGGATTATCAGAAGCTTTGGAGGAGCTGCGGTTCTTTTGTCTCACAAATATCTACACTCAAAAAAGTTATGTTACTGGAGCATACGGCGTACCACAACAACATACCTCAAAGATTTTGAGCAACTGAAAATTCACTAAAGTGACCAAACTAAGCAGTGGACATAATCAGAATTTGCCCAAATAGTCTGGGGTTGTGATTTTCGGCAGAGATTAGAGGATCAAGAATTTGATCCAAGCTTGCTTGTGTAACAAAAAGAAAAGCACAACAAATTGGCAACCACTGGCCTTCATTGAAATTGAACATCTATGTGTTCAGAATCTTTATTTAAAAAATAAAGCAACCCAGTGTATCAGTTATTAAGAATAGATGTCAAAATTTAGGCCACCAGTAGTGCCAGCAGAGTGAAAAAAATCACTGCCATGTCAATACAATATATGTAAAAAACCCTCCTAATACTGATTCTTTAAAATGTATTTCATTTTCTTCATATTTTCAGATAATTGGATAAAGTCTTTTGTTAGAAACAGTGATGCAAGCAACATTGCCATAAAAAAATGACAACAATACTAAGTATGTCTAACAAATCAAAGAAAAGGATGGATTACTAAGTTTTTTTTAAAAAAAATTGAGCCTTGAAGTAAGTTTTACAACAAAAAAAAACTAAGCAATAATAATACCTGATGCTTCGATTTACAAGGAAGAAAGCGTTTTTGTATTGCTCCCCAGTCATTATTATATTCCAGAAGTCCTAGAGCTAATAATCTGCAGGCAGAATGAACTAAGATTAAAATAACCGTGAAAACAAATTATAGCACTCATGTGTTGAAGCAGGTATGTTATACATCATGCACTTGAAAAGGGGCAACACATGATGTCTTGTTAAGCAAGTGGAATAAAAAACATAGCAAACATAATACGATTAACCACCCAAAGGAGTTCTTAAGAAAATAATATAAACATGAAAGGGATGTCCATAATACAACAATTAGTAAGTCACACACAAATTGCATAAAAAAATGGATAGATTAAAAATAATAAAAAAGGAAAAAAATGTGATGTATGAATTTTTTTTAAAAAAAATTTGGAGAAGATGTAAAGCATACCCGTCCTCTGCATCAGTGAAAAGCACTCTATTGGTCATAGCTGCAGGAGGTGGTTTATGAGGAAATAGTGAAAAATTGAAAAGTGGAAAGAATCTATGTGCTAATCTTGCAATGTCAAAAGGAACAAGAGCAACCGACTCCTTTTTAGTACTCTCAACAAGGGTAGCAGCTAATGATTTCTTGTGCTGTGACTGCCCAGATGAAACTGGTGACGCTGTGGACACACTATTTGATCTGCCTTGAGAAACATTGTTAGCATCTTTGCAAGTGCCAGGTACTGGTGAAGGAAAAAGGGGTTCTTTCCTCAAGCAGTTTTTGTCAGCAGTGCCATCCACATGGCTTCTTCTATACTTGATGACAGCTGTCAATTCAGTACAAAAATGATTTTTAAGCGATGACGAACAAAATGAAGAGCAGTGTATGCAAAATTAGATCATGTAGCTATCTTGCGGAGCTTACCGGCTGCAACATCACTTAAATAACCAAGGGCCAAATGAAGCGGTGAGACATCAAGGATGGACATAACAGGACTCTTAATTAACGGCACCCATTGGCATTCCGAGCTCTCTGAAGAAGCAGAACTAAATGATGATAGGAGATGCTGCAATTCAAAACAGAATTGTTGTTGAAGAGTGTTTCTCCTAGCCAATGCTTGATCACGACAGCCAACCAACTCAACTATCATCTTTTTAACATCAGTAGCCACATGCTGTTTAGATGAGTCGAGAACACACAGAGAGAAGGTTTGGATAAGGAGCTGAACATGCTCATATATCAACATATGCAATTGGCCAAGTTGCTGATCAGTAAATCCATTAATTAAAGCAGCACAGGTTACTGGTATCAATGATGAAGGGGCAAGGGCATTCTGGGAAGGATATTGCCATCCATAAGCATGCCCAGGAGCCAGCAGTGTAGGTGGAACATACGGTAGAATCGGTCGCAAAGGAGTTTTAGTTGAATCATGATGATGAATGCCTTCTCTAGACAACTCGGTGAACGGTTTCTTCTGCCTAGTCTGAGGCCTACGACCATCTTTCTCATTCCTACCATTCATGTCTTCATAGTTATCAGCATTTTCATCACCATCACTTTCTAGGGCCTCCTCAATCTCAAGCTCAAAGTCTGCATCATTCTCATCTTCATCCTGATTCTCATCCCCATGGCAAGCCTCTGTGTCATTGCCTCCACCAGATAGGACAGCTGCAAGAAACTTGCGGTATTCCTCTTCCTCGTCAACATTCTGCAGATCACCATCATCGTCTGATTCCTGGAGAAAGGTCTCCAATTCCTCAAGTGAGTAATTTGCTAGCGAGTATCTTGCCCGTGTACGCCTGCAGATTGCATCTTCCTCCCTACCTTCAACCAACATATGACAAGAATTCTGCACTGTTGGGGAGCAAGCAGCTTCGCTTGGTAAGACATCCTTTTCCAATCCATTCAAGTGACCTTCTACATTCTCACAATGAATCTGCGTTGAAGTGTTTCCTGGAACATTTTCTTTGCAGGCACCTTCAGATGACAATCTATTTTGCGGAAGCGCACAGTCATCTGTGTTTTCATTACCAAGACTACCGTGAAGATACACCTCACTGCTTGGTTGATTATCAAAGCTAGTTTCTGCGCATTCGGCCTCCGAGGTGAGGCTTGACGAGGTCTCAGATGGAGATCCATCCCTAAGGAAAGGATTGAAATCCATGTCATCGTCCTCCACATCATCATCGACTTCCATATTCAGTGATGCAAGGGTAGTTTAACCAAACGGTAGAATTACATACAGTCTGCCATCCGGTGAAAATAAATGTGTTAACAATCTTAAAAACAATGTGTTAGCAAGAAACAGTGATAATGTTACAACAACGTAACTATAGCATGACAAAAAGATATGAAGCAACTAGGTAACATGGTATTGCACTATTGCTCAAAACTAGAGTTAAACTTCATATAACCAATGTTTTAGATAGCACTTAACAAGTGGTTGTGTCAAAGTAGTTTTAGCTTTTTTTTTTATATAGCAGATAGCTTATAGCAGGCGCTACACACTCAGCTATATTTGGAAAAATATTGTTACAAAACCATTAAATCTTTAATTGAAACATCCAAAACATAAATTTCGTTATGATTACATTGTAGATACAATACAATGTCAGAACATAAAAACTAATAGAATCTTCATTAATCAAGGATGAAGATGATCCAGGTAGCCTTAAATGAAATTTGCATCTAAACAATCCAGGTAGCCATTTTGAAATGAAAGGAAAAAAAAGAAATTTGCATCTAAACAATCCAGGCAATGGCTTTTCAAAAGAAAAGAAATATATGATAGAGGACAAGGGGCCCAGTTTATGTACAGGGTTTAAAAATGCTGGAATACCTGAAATGAGCTTTTTTTTTAGACGACTAAAAGGAGAAGCTTCAACGAAGCACGATGAAAACACAGAAATTTTCAAAAACTAGGTACTTCTGTTCCTTATTGATCAACATGACAAGAAATGAACTACGCCTGGTTCTATTTTATAATTGACTAAAACTGTCGCTAAATTGCATTAAAATTAAGTCATAGCAAAAGTATATAACACATGAATCCTGAATTCCTGATAATTAGATGACATGAACCCCTAGCAGCCTAGCCAAAAATCCTCTCTTTGAATCATCCATAATATCCAAATAGAACTGCTTAATTGGATTCCGAGGCCTCAGATCAGCAAAATATCATCAATATTAAGCTCAATGGGTGGTTTTTTCTGTTCATTACAATTACCTTGCGGAGACATTCATCTATAGCCAAAGTAGTTCTAGTTTCTAAACACCACAAATCACACAGCACAAAGCAACCACAACTGAACCCAGAAACTTGGAATTCGAGGTGCGTATAGGGTTGGAAACTTGGAATTGGGGTGCCTAGAGGGCAGTGGCGGACCCAGAAATGAAGTAAGAGGGGGGCTAACCTTGGATACCCCAATTCGCGATATGGGTACAGCGATATGGATAGGGCGATACGGCGATACAATATTTTGTACATATATAGATTAGATAAGCTTTAGCCCTTATCTACATTCTAAATTAGAATTTCTGCCTGTAACTTGAGGAGTGACATATAGTTTTTTTGATGGCACACGCATAAAGACTATGCACACAATCAAAATTTTGAGATCTAGCTGAACTGAGCTACAATCAATGAATTAGTCAGTTGGCTACCCATCCCCATACCTAACAAGACATTAGCAATTAACTCGAACCAAAATTCATGATTTCTCCTTACTTAATCGAAGTAATAAGCAATACACTAGTAGAATAGAATCAGTAAAAGTGAAGATGGCACTGCCGATCCATCCTTACCTTGCCAGGATGAACAATGTGATGTCTCCTTCTTACATACTCGCCCTGGAGAGCGACCCTGGCCACAAGCCTCCCGATCCTTCCGAAACCTGCCCCCAAAATCACGCATGGAGACACGAAGACCCACTGAAATCACCACAAATCCAAACCAAACCACACCAAAAAAGCACGACTGCCGACCTGGTAGATTCATTCGGGTAAGAACTAAAGAACTCACTGCTGATTCTGATCTTAATCTTGCCGGTGATGGCCTCGGCGGCGCCTCACAGGTCGCAACGGATGGAGGCGGTCAGGGGCCTCAGAGCTCAGGTGGAGCCGGAGCCCAGAGGGAAGAAGGCCGCCCGGCGCGACGAGACGCGGGCGAGGCCGTGCGGGTCCTCGGCTCCTCGCTCCTCGGTGGACTAGGAGAGCGTGGATCGCCCGAGCTCCACCACTGAGGCCGCTAGCCGCTGCAGGCTCGCAACGGGCATGTAAACCCTAGAAAGCGTGAGAGTCGGGGAGGCGAATTGGGAATTGGGGATGGGGGGATCAGTCAACGGGTGCCCGGCGCTGCGTGCCTACGCGCTAAGGGCCTGTTTGGCTGCGGATGTGTTGCAGCTTATGAATTTTGGCCGAAATTTTTGAATTTTAATTGTTTATAGTACAGATTACGGAGAGACAGATATTTACTTACGATTTTGGCTGGTACAGATATTAGGCTTTTAACGTGTAGATCGTTTAACTTGTAGACCCCATCTTGAGAAAATACTCTGTTTGAAAGTTAGGTACTGTAGTAAAAGCCAAAAGTCGCTAGCTTCACAGGAAAAAAAAACAGGCCCTAAGTCACCTGGAGGCCTAGGCAGCTGGGCTGGGGTGCTGGGCTAATAGGGAATTACTGGGTCAGGACCCGGGCTAGAGCCCCTCTAGCCCGGGCCCTAGATCCGCCCCTGCTAGAGGGGGACAGAGCCAATGGGGTGAGGTGCTGCGTGGCTGGGCTTGATGGCCTGGACGTAGGAGGTGTTGGACCCTTAAGAACAGTGACCTCAAAACAAAAATCCCTAATTACGGCTCGTTCCTGTGCGCATTCAAGCCCTAGTAACACCCAAATTTGCAAACTTCTTTGTGAAGGCGAAACAAAATCGCAAACTTTCCGGTCAAAAAACCGAATTTGCGAAGCAATCTAAACATGCATTCATTAATCGCCGATAAATCAGTACATAATCGAGGCGAAAATGTGGAATTAGGGCTTACAAGTTAAACCCGGCGATCGCCGCCCGGAGGAGTGAGAAGTGCACCTGATTGGGCACCTGGGGAGCCCGGTGATGAGCTCCGGTCTTCAAAGTGCTCGACGCCGGTGGCCTTAAGGAGCGGCGCGCCTACGGGAGAGGGGGAATTAGGCTCGCTCTTTCTCTCTCTTCGAAGAGGGGAACGAGGCGCCCACGGAACAAGTTTGTGCAACCGAATTAGGGTTTCGAAGGATGGCTCAATTTCTAGGGATTCTAGGAGAGAAGGAGCAAGGCAGCAGAAGTGAGAGGATGCGGTGGCGACACAGCAGGGGAAGAAGCTCTTCCTGCTTCGCGACTCGCGCGAGAAAAGGAAATGGCCAATTCGTGAATTTGTTTGTAAATAATCCTTATTTTATTTGAAATTATAGGAACATACCCACGTGAATATTTTTTTTTACAGAAATAACCTCTAGCCGTCCAACCGCCGGATGACTGGAAGCAATCGCCCAACGGTCGGGCGACATGTGAGCAGTCCATCAGCCGTTAGGTGACTAGACTTCCAGTTGCCCATACCCACATGAATATTTTTTTATAGAAATGGCCTCTAGTCGCCCAACCGCCGAGCGACTAGAAGCAATCGCCCAACGGCCGAGCGACACGCGAGCCGTCTATCAGTCGTTCGGCGACTGCTTCCAGTCGCCCAGCAGTTGAGTGACTGGAAGTCCAGTCGCCCAACCCTTCTGCAACTGGAGCCTCCTATAAAGTAGCCGCCCGGCCGAGCCCCCGATGTGTCGCCGCCGCTGGGTGAGCAGAAAGAATGGGTGAACAGAAAGAGAGAAGAGAAGAGGAGAAAAGAAAGAAGGGAAGATGAGAGAAAAGAAAAGAATATTTTGGAAGTAATCCATATTTTATTCAAAATTATAGAAATATACCATAGCAAATATTTTTTTACAAAAATGACCTCCAGTTGCCGAGCTGTTGGGCGACTGGCTCCTATCGCCAAACAACTCAGCGACTGCATTAGCGACTGCAAACAACCCATTACAACGCTAACTGGGAGGCAATGTCAGTTGATATATTTATGATTTTTACAGTTTATGAATGGTAGATAATCTGTCAGATTCGCAATAACAGTTTACGATCATCGTATGTTGTTGTAGTGCAAGAAACTTTGTGAATTTTTTTTGAAAAGGATTGAAACAACAACATTGGTAAGTACGAATGTAAGTAATATTGTGATGCAACTGGGAATTCATACACAAAGGAGAACTTATTTGTTAATGTTGTTGGATGACTTGCTACACGAATAATTGCATGCAAAAAGACGAGAAAATATGCTAGTTCGAATTAAAATAGACTTCATAATAAAATTGAGAATAACACGGTGTGTAGGATTTGCTTACATGCATAAGAAAGAGCTTCATGCACGATGGAACAATCCGAACTACTCCTATGATAATTATGCGCCTTTTTGGAATGGAGCTAAATTTGACCTTGAGGGGACAAGTTAGTATGGGATGGCCCAGCCTACTGCATGGACCGGGGCCATTTTCGATTCCTTGCGAGCTCGGGGTTGAACTCTTCGATGGCCTCTTTTGTCTTAGCCACCATTTCCATCTTTTTCTCGTGCTCCTTCTCGCGTGCCTCGCACTCCCTGTTCATGCACGCCTCAAGACGAGCTTTCATCTTCCGATGTATATGCTAGGTTTGCTTGTCATTGTGGCGCTCCTCCTCTCAGATCTCGTAGGCCCTTCTGAAGTTCCACTTCTCGAAGTCGAGAGCCCACTGGTCATGCGGGTGGATCTCTAGGTCGATTCACTTGAGGTAGCCACATAGGGGTTCTAGGGACTGTCGGTAAACGGGAGAGGTTTTTAGTGCGTACTTTAAAATAGAAATATAAGGGGAACACACTGTAACTGGGACTTACCGGCTGTCAATAGCTGCTCGTGTCCCAACGACGGTCGGGATAATCACTGGAATAGTTTGCACAACCCCAGTAACACATGCCTAGGTTGAGGCCGTGCTTAGACTTGAAGAACTTGCACGGGTCCCTGCACCAACATAGGAGCGGCACCTCCCCCTCGGGCGGGTGTTGTGGTGAACGATCTATTGGAATGTTCGGGATGGGGTTATTGCTATGTGAGACATCATTGCAGGGAGCTGACCTTCTGGCATGCTCCGCTTGTTTTGCCTAGGCCGTAGTAGCCCTTACTTGTTCCTCGTGGGCTGCAGTAGACCTTACTAGTTCGCGGGTACCTTGTCATTGGTTCATCATCTTTTTCCATTACTTCTTCTGCATTTTGTCCATCTGGACGTGGTCTTGTCACTAGCTTTGGTGTAGTGTTGGATTTGATTGTGTAATGTTCTCTCTTAGATGCATTGCACCTCCATTTATAAGCCAAATGGTTGGTATATTGTGGTTTATTTCTTATTAGTAGCCTGCGAGGTAGAGTGTTGGCTTGTCTTTTCAAAAAGTTGATGGCAGAAAGTTGGCCAGCCTGGTCTTGTCGTTGCGCAAAGCTAGCCTATGTGGTCTTGTCGCTGGCTCGTGTGGTCTTCTCACCATGCAAAGCTGGCCCATGTGGTCTTTTCGTTGGCCCGTATTGTCTTATCGTTGTGAAAAGCTGGCCAATGTGGTCTTGTCACAACGCAAAGCTGGCCCGTGTGGTCTTATCGCAGCATAAAGCTACCCTGTCTTGGCTTCTCACTATGCAAAGTTAGCCTGTGTGGTCTTGTCGCTACGCAAAGCAACCCTGTGTAGTCTTATAGGAACGCAAAACTGCCTCGTGTGGTCATATCACTGCACAAAGTTACCCTGTCTAGTGTAGTCATTGCGCAAAGCTGCTCCGTCTGGTCTTCTCATTGCACAAAGTTGCCCCATCTTACCTTCTCAGTGCATGAAGCTGCACCCTTTGTTGTTGTCAGTGTGCAAAGCTAGCTTGTGTGGTATTGTTGCTGCGCAAAGCTGCCCACGGGCTATAAAATGCACACTGCATCCATTGATAGTAGGAAAAACTGTCTTCTCCATCCTAGAGTAACATACAATGACAGACGCCGAGGGGTCAATCGATCATGGGTCAACAAAGGGAGACCTTCCACTCAAAAGGAGGGAGGACTTCGGCATTAACTACCGCTTGTTGACAAATAGGCATGCTCAGCCAGTATGGCCGAAATGCAGACACACAGAGGACGTGGCCGTGCAGGTGGCGGAAGGGCATTTCGATGACAAATGACATTTCTTCCAATGCCCATGCTCCGGGGTACAATTAGGCAATCGTGTACTTTGTATTACCGCTAATGGAGTTTCGATGTTAACCTTCCTTTCAGCAGATGGCCAAATGTGACTTTGTGCGATGGATTGATCCTCGCCATGAACGACATATTGTGAGATACGTGGATACATTGTCGGAGCGAATCCTTAACTTGGAGACACAGATTGAAAGTCTCGAAGAGCAGAACGATGACCTCCATCAACAGATGCAGAGTAAGAAGGGCAACAAGGAGGTCATCAGCATAGGAAGTTCATACAACCTGACATGCTACTGTGCGAACCCTAGCTACATATGTGCTTGTCACTGCAACAACAGCCAACCACATCCAAGGCAGCCCCCTGTGCAACACTCCATATGGGTAGCGCGAGGCTCATTCTACCAGTAGACATGCATGGATAAGGTTGTACCATAGTACTTTCCCGGGTTGTCAACAGTATTGTTCAATGTTGTAAAGCAGTTAATTGAATGGTTTATGCATCGGTGCAGTTGCCATTAATTGAGTGCACATTTAAGTAGTGCGGGCGTTGGTGTGGTTGCCATTATTTGCGTGGTACGGGTGTCGACACGAAGTACAACTGAGATCGCAAAAATATTGCAAACAGTATTACAAACATCACTTAATAAATAAGAAATGTAAGTAGTACATGAATCACAAATGTACAACAAGACCTACACCCCTGCGACAACACCCCTAGCCCCTCCTCCGTCGACACCCTAGCCTGCTTCGTCTCCGTGTTCATGTCCTCCTGTATGCCCCCACTTGGCCGCCCTCCTCAGCGCTGGGTGTCGATGCTCTGACATCAGTGGGCGTCAGAACTATAGTGCAAATATCATCAGTTCGTTAGGTAAAGGGATAGGAGAAAGAAAAAAATAGGCAATCCGGATGGGAAGTGGAAATGTGCATCTATGGCCACCACTGATCTACCAAAGTTGTCGGCAGGGAGTGGTCAAACGGGAAGTGTCGCAACCACTCCGCGCCACCGTCCCCGCCCGCAGGCAAGGCCGGTCTGTCCTCGTCTGTGGCTTGCACCATCTGGGCAAGAGGGAGTAACCTAGCATCGCTCAGCCTATGCAGCAAAAAAAGGTCAGTATGCAACATACGTATATCAAGAACACAACACTACCAGAGTGCAAACCTGGCTGTCCAGCATGGGTCCAGCCTCCAGGGCACTCGAAGTGCGCATGTGCGAACAACCCCCAAGTTAGCCGCCTCGTCCGCGCTCCCTGGAGGTGGGACACGACGCGAAGCGTGATGCAGCTAGTCAACGTGCTCGTCTAACAAGCCGTAAGGCCACTCCGGTCTACAAAGTTCATGAGCCATACCTACAAAATGAATTGAAGTTAGCATTTACAGGCAAAAAACATTGAATATAAAGCGACAGTATGTAGAACTTGTAAATAAATAAATGAAACAATACTAGGGCACCAGTACAATACTAAAAAATGGGGGAAATACCAAAACAGTTTTACAAATAGTACAGTTAATGTACGATACGACAGTACGTACGTCAAAAGTGCCAACTAACAAAGTACAGATTGCAATTCACCATGATTTCACTCTTGAAGTCATTTTGCATACTTGAACAACTAGTTGCAGAAACCATGGCGGTCTACCTACTCATCAGCCAATGCCTTGCATCATCTAGCTGTGTGCCCCTCCTAACCGCATCGCCCGCACCGTGCACCAGGCGATTTGGCTTGCGCTTTGTTCATATCATTTGTAATACAACGGCTTTGTCTCCGATCCTTCTCACCCTTCAGCATGTCAACATCTAGAATCTAGGTTCTCTCTGCGATATCCAGGGTGGCGAAGTTCCCCACAACCATGGATCCCCTTAGCTCACCACACCACACATGCATCACCCTCTACTTGAGGTACTCTGACATGAAGTTCGAGTATGCATGCCCACAGTCCTGCATGCGGCAAGGATATGAGAGTATGGCTTGTGTAATAGCTTTGGCTCGTTGCACAAGCAACTAGGTTCATTTAAATGATCTCTAAGGTATAGTTTGTAGGTAATAATGGCACGAGTCGTCCCAAATTCGGCTCTATCCTGGAGGAGCACATCGAAACGATGCTACCTATTGCCTATGATGTGCAACGTGTGCAATTGGCCCTTTTTTGTCTTCACCTCCATGTATGTCGTAATTCTTGATGAGTACGTGTTTGTGGGTTGGCTGCATGAAGTGCGACATTTGCATGCCTCTCCCTGAAATAGTTAATTGGGCTAAGAATAAATGCCCTTGATAACCTAGTTGTACACCTTGGTAAGGTTAGTCATCATTATACCGTATCTCACACCATCTATGTCGTGTAGCAGGGACCACTTCTCCAATATCTCTCCCTCGATCCACTGCGAGAAGCACTTGATGTTCTGTGAGCTCCTCCTCCTCGGATCAGCTGTGTTAGGCTCAACCAGTGCTGCGAGGCATTCGGGTTGTGCTGCCCTAGCCATGGGCGATCCCTTGTTCCTCTAGTCGACGTGCTTCCTGCTGTGCTCGTCTAACAACGCCCACAAAGCGTCAAATTTTCTCTTTTGATTTTTCATAGCCAACCTCTTGAACAACTTCATCAACGATTGCTTTGGGAACTGCTTGAAGAAGTTTGCCCCCAGGTGATGAATGCACCATCTATTCCTTATATCAGGCTAAGGGAAGGGCTCCTCAGGGTCTTCCTGAAGTTTTTTTTATGGCCTTCATTATCCCAGCATGGCGATGATGGATTACGCACACACCAAAATAAGCGCCGACAACTCCAACCCTCACATGTCTAAGGAACCACAACCAGCTATCGTAATTCTCACTCTCCACAAATGCGATGGCTAGGGGTATAATGTGATTGTTGCCATCAATGCCAATGGTCGTAAGGATCTAGTCCTTGTATTTGCCAGTCAAAAAGGTCCCGTCAACTGAGATTACGAGAAGCATATGCCTGAATGCCTCGATACATGCACTAAAAGCTAAGGAGGCCTCTGCAACACCGCAAAACATGGCGGCCTTGTGGCTTGTCCTTCACAGCAATGTACGTGCTCGGGTTCTTATCCTGTAATACCTAAAACATATGAGGAAGGTTGTTGTGCGCCGCCTCAAAAGATCTGAACCATTTTTTAAAGCCTTCTGCTTTGCATGCCACGCCTTTGCGTAGCTAATCTTATACTTGAATTTCTTCTCGATAGCCACCATGATGTGCATGGCCTCCATGTCCTTCTTCTTCACTATCTCTCCATACATCAAATTGGCTATAAATGCAGACGTTAGGTTGTGATGCCTCGGCAAAACACTACTGAGAATGTAGGAGTGCGGCTCCACCTTTGACACAATCCAGTGAGTCTTATACTTCGGTCTATGTGCGTGCACCCTCCAAGGACAACTGGCTTGCTCACATTTCACGGTGTACTGCTCCTAGCTTAATTTCACAACCCGAAAAGTCCATTGCATAGATAGGGCCCATAGCTTGATGGAATCCTGCAACGATGCATTATCAGCAAACATTGAATGCAACGAAACCTCTGTGTCATGATACTTCCATGGTGATTCATGCTCGTCATGGGTGGCAACACCCTCAGTATCAAACTGGTTCCATTCCTGCAGGATAGGAGCTTCGTCCTCATATGATCTGTCCTTGTCGTCCTCTTATAAAGCTTCCTCTTCACCCCAAGCCATTCAGTCATCGCTCTTCATTTAATACATTGTATACTCCATATGCTCCCCTTCATCAGCTTCTCCTGTAGCCTCATCAAGCCGTAACCATTCTTCCTCCCCTCCATGTACCGCAACAGCCTCGTCATGAGCAAGTTGAGCCTCTTGACCAACATGCTGGGCGCCCGAGCTGCTCACACCTCCCGGATGAAACCCGTTGCCACAACCTTGTACAACTTCTATTGGGTATGGTTACACAAACATCACGCACTCGTATCGACGGCGCTAGCACCTTTGCACAAACTCCTTCCATGCAACAGTGCGCATTAATGTTCTCAACTCCCATCTAATATCCATAGGAGACCGGCTCCTCCCTCCCCTCTGGCCCTCTCCTCTCCTCTTCTTTCTTTTCTCCTCTTCTTCCTCTTCTCTTCTTTCTATTCATGCAGCGGGTGGCGCACTTGGCTGCATGGGCGGTTTTATAGCAGGCTCCAATTGCCGAAGGGTTGGGTGATTGGACTTGCAGTCGCCCAACCGCTGAGCAACTAGAAGCAGTTGCCCAACAGCCGATGGACTACTCCCGTGTTACCTGGCTATTGGGCGACTGCTTCTAGTCACCCAGTGGTTGGACGACTAGAGACTGTTTCTGTAAAAAAATATTCGTGCAAGTATATTTCTGTAATTTTGTATAAAATAAGGATTATTTACAAAAAAAATTTGTGAATTCGCCCTGTTCCCTAGTTTTAGCTGTGGCCGACGGTTTTTATTTTTTGAGGTAAGAGAGCACATGGAGATATTAATATAAATAATTTATATGATTTTAGACTTAAAAGTTATTAAAAAAATCTCTTCAAAAAGATGCATGTTTATGTCGGCTTCCGAATAGGCTGAACAAAAAAACATGGCTTTTCCAAATATAAATTGTTTTACTTTTGAACACACAAATTAAAGAGTAGGAAAAATAGCCTTGGTGTCCTTTATTTATAGCTATAGTTTAATGATTCCACTCTTAAATACTCCATCCGTTCTCTTTTACCTACGTCCTAGAATCTGTGTCATTAAACTTTATAAAATTTGACCGCCGATAGTTTTAAAATTATTTAGATTGACTATATAAAAGTCATCCTAGAATGGTATGTTACTTCTTCACAGACGATTTTTAACGTAGCCAGTAACACAGACGGTCGCTAAACCCAAACTATCTGTGGTTGTATTTAATACTGATGATTTTGATCAACCGTCTGTGATGAGATATCCAGTATTAACCTTTTTATAGTAGCGTGACCGTTTGATCAATAGTGGTCAGACTACCCATGTTTGAACCCTATGGTCGATCAAACTGTTCTACAACCTTCGGTCTGAACACTTGAGCCTGAACTTGTACACTATTTTCTGAATTCAAAACTCAACAACCCAAGCAACATTCAAATAAGTGCTAGTAGTGTTATATGCTCGCCGCAACAGTAATAGCCCACCGCATGGTCTCACAGTATAACATAATAATAGATCACCACATGGCCTCATATTATGACATAATTACAAGAGGCGCATATATACATCTATCAAAATTTTCCATTAATTGAAACCTGGTTACCCATGGCAAGATGAGCATGGCCTTACCCAGCATTAGAAACAAGACAGGCGGAGTGCTACACCCCATCGCAATCACCACGTAGGCGAGTCACAGAGAGTTGGGCACAATAGTGAGGTACACGGCGAGCATCACAGCCGACCATCGCTACGCAGGCGGTGATCGTCAGCCAGTGGGCCCACGCCACCACGTCGTTCTTGACGTTCATAGGCTCCCTTGTGCCCAGGTGGAGCCGAAGACGACGACGATGGAGCAGCACATCGCGAGTGTGTTGGAGATGACATACATCTGGAACGCCACACGGTGCCCGAGGATGGTTGTGCCGTCCTGCTGGTTGTACCCACCAGGCATGGTGAAGGTGGTAGCGAAGGTGACCATGGCGATGAGGGTGGCAACGAGGGTGTAGGTCTCTAGCCGGAGCCCGAAGTAGTTGTTAGGTCCCAATGACTTCCACAGAATAGATGGCGGCAATACCTGCCGTTGTCTCTTGGCCCAAATGGATTCTTGCTTCTTCAACTCCTTCCACAAGTATAGCTAGATTGATAAATATAGAACAACATTAGCAAAAATGACATATATAAAGCCATAACATACCATTTCCCACAAAAGTTGTCTTTTCTGAAGAAGGCGGTCTATATTTGCAACGCAAATTCATAGTGCTCAACCTTCCACAAAGCCACAACCATCACATTTTTTCTGGTAATTAATGCTGCAGCACATTTTTTGCTATTATGTAGTTTGCTTGATAGATGTTCTAATCACGAGATAATCCTATGTACTATTGGTCCCTCAAATTTCCCTGCTGACTCATTTTAGGGTGTGTTTGGTTGGGCTGTGGCTTCTGAAAAAGCTGCTGTGGGCTGTGAGCTGTGAGAAAGCTGCTGTGAGCTGAGAGCTGTGAGAAAAGCTGAAAGCCGTTTGGTTGAAACAGCTGTGACTGTAGGTTTGGTAAGAAATACCTGTAATGCCCCTGTAGGCCTGAGAGACTGTTTATATGCAAATTGATCCTTAAACACTATGTTGTTCACTGATTCGCATGTAAATGACCATTTTAGAAAGGGAAAATTAATTTTTCTAAGTTTTGCATCCAGCATTAACATATGGTCCACATAAATAGAACGATAGCATTTTACAAAAGATATAGGGCTCATATAATGATGTCCTCCCACCATATCTTACCGCAAGGTGTTCATCCCACCATTCCTTAGAGCAGTCAACAGTTTGCTTTGCCTCATCCCATCCAAGCCCAGTGGCATAATTCTTGAACTCCATGAACCATGTATATTCCTTTCTCATATTGTCTAACTTGTTCTTCAATTGTTTCCTTGTTCGTTTCTGACCCGATTTTTCTTCAAACTTAGATACCATATTTTTCCAACCAGTCTTAGTAAAAATTCCCATCGGCCTATTCCCAGCTTCTATCTCTCCTTTGCAGACATCAATCAAATGCCTCACAAAGGCATCACCCCATTCTGCCTTATCACCCATTCTTGAATCAAACAAAAAAATTATTTAGCAAGCTGGTTGAACTGTCTACCAGCACAAATTTCATTTATCTTCATTTAGCAACTACAAATTTCAATCTGTCTGCATCCACTCATGCACAAGTTTTATACCAGCACAAATTATACTCATGCATATTGTCTCTACCAGCACAAGGATTTGCATATTGTCTCATGCACATGACAGAAAAAATCATCAGCACAAGTTACCTGTCGGGGGAGCGGAGCGGAGCAGAGGGAGCGGAGCGGCCGGAGCAGCGCTGCCGCCGGGCACAAACCCTAGCCGAGCCGAGAGAGCGGAGCGGATGGAGCGGAGCGGACCGGAGCAGAGCGGAGTGGCCAGAGAAGCGCCGCCGCCGGGAACCCTCGCGCCTGCCGAGCCGAGAGAGCGGAGCGGCCGGAGAAGCGCCGCCGCCGGGAACCCTCGCGCCCGCCCTCACGCGCCTGCCGCCGCCGGGAACCCTAGTGCCGCCCTCACGCGCACGCGGATGGGGAAAAGGGGAAAAAACGAGTGGCGCGGAGGCAAAAGCCGGTGGAAGCAGGGGAGGAAGGGCTGTGAAAAATCAACAGTAGCACAAGTAGCTTTCTCCAAAAGTAGCTTTTGAAAGTCACCTCTTTGGTTGGGCTTTAGCTTTTTAGAAGCAAAAGCTCCTCCACGAAGCCCAACCAAAGCGACCCTTAGTCCCTCATGTTACACATCATGCCCAAATTACATATGTCCCAATACGAGACTCTGGTCCGTGGACCGAGCTATGGCTTGGGTGGCTTACTGTGCTGGCTGTGCGAGCAGCCCGCCTACTTCGATCCCCAATATGATATTTGGTGCGTCTCACTTTATACATATAAGTGTGTTCAGTGTAAAGTATATATTCACGCTTTACGAAGGTACCACGGTATTAGATAAATTCTAAATCTATCTAACGATCTCCGCTTAAACCTAATGTGTATTTTAGTAGGACGTTCGTGAGTGTGTACGTGTGGTGTGAGTAAGGTGTGAGTAAGGTGTGCATAAATGTGCGTCCTACATAGTAATTAAAATAAAGAGACTCTAATATGATCATTACACATGTGACGAGTCATCAGAAGGTTCCGAAGCACTGAGGCAGTGCGCTGGCGGGTGTACGCAAAGAATGACTACTTCGGCCGAAAATGAAGCTTGAATGGCTACTTCGGCCAGTTTAAACCTTGGGGATCTAAGTGGTCCTTTTGGGAAAGTTGAAGGATCATTAAACTTTGACGCAGAGGATTGTTGTCCGTGTGTGGTTGCCCACATGGCATTGCATTTCCCAAGGTTTAGAGATGAGTCCATAGGGCTTGGCGAGGAAGGAATTACCTGGTAAGGGTTTACATCCTCTTGGCCCTCAATAGCACTCCGTGCAGTCTGACCCTCCTTGTTTCGCACACATGGGTTTACCTTCCCGTCCTCCAGCAAGAGCAGTGCGCATGGAGGGTGACCATGTATGGCAGCCAGATGTAGTGGTGTGTTCCCCTCGAAGTCAGTTCGGTTCACCATGTCGTTGGGATGGACACACAATAGGAGGCACTTGAGAGACTTTGCCTCGTCCCACAGCACCGCGGAGTGGAATGCAACGTGGAGAGGGAACTGTGCTCCTCCTGGCTGTGCTTGTAGGCGACTTCGCGGCTGCCCTTTAGGAGCATGTCAACCGTGCGCGCGTAGTTCTTCTGCGCCGCATAGTGGAGGGCATTGTTCTCGAACGAGTCGGTGAGCTGAATCAGCCATGGCATGTTGCACATCAGGATTTCTGTGATCCCTGTCAGATATGTTGAGAAGATGAACACAACTGTGAGCCAACTTTTTCCTTCTACCCCTTCCGTTACATATACATATCGTTTTGGATTACGTGCAATTAAATTTTTAAAATTTTAACTATCGATATATTTTTTAAATATTTAGATTGGATATATAAAAAAATTATATATATATATATGTCTAGAAAAGTACTTTCATAATATTCTAATTGTATTGAGATTTTATAAATATATTATAATATAAATTAGTGATTAAAGTTATGTTTTAGAGACGGTGTCGATGTCTAAAATGATATATATTTGCAACTAGATGGAAAAACAGGTATATCAGGTCGGGGTGGTTTGTTTACAAATTAAGTAGCGAAGTCCCCGCTGTTGTCACACTGCAATTTTCCCAAAGGAATGTACAGGTAGGTACTTGACGAAAGTTCTTACTGATGTGACCGCCAAGAACGGCCTGGTGAAGAGGTGTGCCACCGACTGACATGGATGGCACGTACTCCTCGGCGACCCACGCATATCCCACGATCCTCTCTACGATATCAACGAGGCCCTCCCTCGCGGCGATGTGCAGTGGCGACTCCATTGCCAAGTTCAGCGCATGTCCGCGGCTGTGGTCTGCATCCAGCAGCCTCAGCGCGACTGAACTCTTGCGATGCTTCACCGCCTCATGCAACGGGGTGTTCCCTGCCTTGTTCGTCACCAGGAAACACTGCAAATGCGCTTTATCAGATAAAGAAATATTCAAACCAAGAATTAAGTTAATAGTGGATATATAGCGCCATCCAAATCTGGCATCTTCGGTCAACTTTGTTCACAATATATAGTATAAATAACAGGATACCATGGTGCCCAGTCTCTATGATTGAGAGTTTTTTATCCATGATTAAGACTTTCTATTCATGATTAATTCAGCATATTAAATCAATGACTTCTTTTTCAAATCGATGCCTTTTCAAATTAATAAATATTAACGGGTTTGCCTGATATATTATATATCATTACACTTGCACGTATCTAAAAGCAATCCAAAGACAAAGACAGGAAAACTTGGTACCCAGACACCATGGTGCCTCATTTTAGCATCTTATATGTGTGTGTATGCAGTTATACACACACACATGCACACATATTTTTGTAATAAGTTTTTTCCGTACTCTTAGGAGTACATACTCCCACTTCTAATATATCACTTAAACGAATGTATTATATCTCTTTATCACTTTCAATGCACTTAAATACTAATTATAAGATATGTCAATGCGATTTGGTTAAAAAAAATTTATCAGAATACTTTATTTTTGCTATATAACTTTTCTATATATAAGAAGAGTATATACATAAATTATATTATAAAAAGTGGATTTTAATAAAAACATTTCATAGAACTTACTTTAGAGTATTTTATAATCATCCTTAAAATATACTCAAAATGATAAAGAAATATAACAATATTGTTTAAACTATCATTATTATTATAAAAGAACGAGTTGGTGGTCGTACATCTCTTCTCCTCCAACCGCCCTATTATCAACTTCTTATCACTCTCGATCCACTTGCCCTATTCTCAACTTCTTATCACTCTCGATCCACTTTTCAACTGATCAGAGTAGTCCTCTTCCATAGCATGATTTTCTATAAATTCAATAAATTTCGTTGTAACGCACGAGTAGATGACTAGTATGTAATAAGTAAAAGTACGTACACCTCCGTAATAGGACGAGTCGACGGTAGTGTCTTCCGGCCACGATTGGGCAAGCCCTATCAGCAGATCCGCCACGCCCTGCCTCCCCGCCCTCGCCGCCAGGTGCAGCGGCGTGTCACCGTCCTCGTTCTTCCTGACGAGCATCTCCTCGTCACAGGCGAGGACCTCCCGCGCGAAATCGGTGTGCCCGTGGTACGCGGCGATGTGGAGGGCCGTGTTGCCCTGCGGCGTCACGGAGTCGAGGACCTTGAGGTCGTTGGCCACGAGGCGCCTCAGGCTCGCCACGTTCCCGTTGGTTGCTGCCTTGTGCAGTGCTGGGTCCATGGTCCCTTGCTAAGAGTCTCTAATGAACGACTCTCAATAGATGAACACGCAGCAAACTAGCTCTCACCTAGAATTAACAAGTCTGGAAATTGATCGGACGGAAGGTTTGATCGGCGAATGAACAAAATTAAGGAAATGGAAGAGGAGCTGCTAAACAAATATCAAGGCATGCTGATCACCTTTGTGGCAGAAAAGTAGAGGGGCTTATTTGCTACCGTACCTGTTTATATCTGAACTGCAGTGTGCATCTGTAGATTGTAACGCCCCCGTTTCCCAGGGGTGCGTACGGACACGGCATTCCGCAACTATTCACGCATGAACAGTTATGGAATGTCACGCAATAGTATACCATTGCATGCTTACAACAAAAGTCCAGCATATACTTTACATAAGGATTATCATCCATTTTCGACAGCGGGGCGTGCAAGCCCAAAGTATAATTACATTACAGAAGCTCCAAGATCCGCTTGAGCGCGGCCAAGACCTAAAGCCACGGATCCTTGTCGAAGAAGCGACCTTCCGGGACTTCCTCAACGGGGAGACAAACACCTTCGTCTTGATCCTCTAAAGAAAGGCAAAAGCAAGCCGTGAGCCAAACAACCGGCTCAGCAAGTCCCAAAGGGACCCTAACTTATTACATGCACGGAACATCAAAGGAAGAGAATATACTTGGTTTATTACTTTGAGTGGATGCAGTTTTATTTGCAAACATTTTTATAAGACGGACCCAAAACTACTTCTTAAGATCTCAGGGATTTTTCATGAAGAGTTAATTAACCAACCTAAACAAGTTAAAACATGTACAAAACTACTTAAGCTTTGCTGCTGGAATCACCCAAGTGACACAGCTCCAATAACCGGGAGCACGGCGTATTCGAATACCATTTATTTGACTCTACAGAGTTTGCTCAGTTTTACCCACACGATCCCTTAACTCTCGCGACAGAGTTAAGAAAGCCAGGTCGTTTCACTGCTCAATTCTTTGTATAGGCTCTACCCGGTAGAATTCACTCGGGTCTGGCACAATAAACTCCCGTCCGCTTCGAGTGAACTCTACCGTTGTTAGGCACCCGCAGTACGGCCTACCTAACCTCGCTTTCTCAACGACAAGCCTGTAATACCTGTAGAGTTTCAATTGAGTTGAGCAGCTACTAGACCAGTGTTGACAAGTCAACTCCTGTGGTTGAGCGATCACTATGTCATTTGCTCAGCGTAAGGGTCTAGTTCTATATTCTCCTCTGGTCCGCAACCTTGCTAGGCCCGTGACCCAACCTAGGGTAAGCGGTGGGCGAAAGCCGTCTCGCGGCGCCCCACAACACCCTTACCCTAACTTCGCTCCTAGGGTAAGAGATGGGCGAAGACTAACTCGCCAGCTCTTCCCCAACCCTTACCCTACCTTGTGCACGCCGGCACTCTCCGCTCTAGGACACGGTGTCCCATACCACCCTACCCTAGAGTCGGGTTTGCAAATTCTATTGGCCCGCAGCCACAACCTTATCAGTATAAGACTTTGCATGATAATAATAACCTACAGTTATCTAGATTAACAGATAATTATTTCTAGGGTTACAAAGGCATGGCTACAAATTTAACATGACATTTGTCGGTGGTAGGTTTAACTACATAACATGTCATTCTAAACATTTTATTTTAATTTCGAACTAACATTTCAGAACTAGCTCAATGCAAATAGCACAATAACATAATTAAATAACATGGGTTGCAACATGGTCAAAGGATTTGGGACTTGCTGGCAATTTGGACGAACTCGGCTAGCTTGAACGTAGAAGCTCCTGGATCCTGAGCATGCACATGAACCTCCGGGATCTCCGACACTAGCGCCAACACACAAAAAATAAATAAGTCCAGCTTGAGACTAATCAAGCGAGGGAAAATAAACTATTCAAAAGGGAGTAAAATGCATAAATCCTCAAACTAGAATTTTAGGAATTTATCTGGGATGGATTTGGGAACAAGGAGGCCAAAAATGGGTTCAGGACATTATTTGGAGCAAAGTGGTGAAATTTGGAAATTTTTGGGATTTTCTGTGATTTTCTAGGATTTATTTGGATTTTTCTGAAATTTTAGAAATTGATAAATCGCTGGAAATTGGGATGAACAGTGAAAGGCCGGCCCACAACAACAGTGCAGCCCGGCCGGGGATTCAGCCCGCGCGGCCGAAGGCCAGCGCGGCCCAGATGGCCCAAGCGCACGCGCGCGCGGCGCGGCCGAGCAGGCCGACTCGGCCCACCTCCGCGCGCCTCTGCGGTCCCGATGCGCGATGCGTGTCACGAGTGGGCGGCCAGGATGGGGCGGAGCGGGCGGACAGGATGGGTTGCGAGGTGGATCGAACGGCGGAGAAGAGGGGAGGGCGGGTGAAGCGGTACGGGGAGATCGGGCGGCCGACATTATATGGCGACGGGGAAGATGGAGGGTGGAGGGGAGGCCACGTCGCCATCGTCTTCCTCCCGCTACGCACGCGCGACAGAGGGGTAGGGGTGGCGGAGCTGCTGCGCTCCGGCGACGACGATGGCCCCCGAGGGAAAAGAGGGGTACCACCGGGTAGGTCTTGGTGAGGGGAGTCCATTTTGGGGCTTAGAAGAATGAGGGGACCAATGGAGAAGGCGGGAGAGAGAAGGGGGTGGTTCGGCTATTTGGCGGCGAGGGAGGTCACCGGCGGTGAGAGGGTTCAATCGGGTGCGGCTACACGGACAGGGGACCCAGAGGCTCACATTGGCGGCGGCGGTGAGCGCTGGGGAGCTTCGGAGGAGTCCGGCCATGGGAGAGGTGCGACGGCCGGAGAGGAGCTTCGGCGCCGGCGCAGCACAGAGCTTCACCTGGCCAGGGGCAAACACCAAAATGATCAGCGAGGGGAGGAGGTGTTCTCGGCGAATGCAATCGAAAAATGAGGGAGTGGATAGGGAGTTTGGCTCCCGGGGGTCGCCGGCTCAAAAGGCGGCAATGGCGGGGCTCCGGGCGGCGGAACTTCAATCGGCCGCTCGGGGAGCTTCTCTGGAGTGGTAGGAGGAGGTTGAGGGCGGTGGGAGAGCTCGAGAAGCAAAGGAGAGGGAGGGAGCCAGGGAAGGGTTTTTATGCCCGAGCGGAGGGAGCTGGTCCTTCGGGGAGAAGGCAACGGGCGCGGCT
The DNA here is from genome assembly GCA_017311315.1 of Dendrocalamus latiflorus. NCBI lineage: Eukaryota > Viridiplantae > Streptophyta > Magnoliopsida > Poales > Poaceae > Dendrocalamus > Dendrocalamus latiflorus. The sequence goes on along the minus strand of CM029674.1, from coordinate 14,743,563 downwards.
GGGGAGTCAACAGGAGCAGGCAGGGGCAGTTGGGGGCGTCTCCTCTGCGCAGTAGAGTGACGCCCGGGCGCTGCAGTGGCTTAATGGCGAGGCGACGGGAGAGGGGAGCAGGTGAGCTCGGGCACGGGCGGGGCGCACCCGCGCGCGGTGGAGGGGACGGGCGGCCTCTGGCAGGCGGGACCCAGGGCAGACACGTGGCGCACAGTTGCTGCCGGCTTCGGACCGCGCGGCGTCGGGCTGACGCGAGCGCGGGGCGAAATCGCGGGCCAATCCGAGGGCGGCACGGCTCGGGCGCAGCGCGCAGCGCACGCGCGTGCGCAGGGAGAAGGCGGGGAGGAGCCGGGGCGCCAGCGGGAGAGGGGGAGCGGGGGAGGTGCTGGGGCGAGGGCGAAGGCGGAGAGGAGGCGGCGCCAGCGCAAGCGCGAGGGAGAGGCATCGGGAGGAAGGAGGAAGCGGAAAGTCGGCGGGTGCCAAAGGGAAGGGGGTGGCGTCCGGCCGAGAAAGGAAAGCGGGTTCGGGGAGAACTTTTCCGAAAGGGAAAGTTTTCGAATTTCAATAAAAAACCAGCAAAAAGCACAAAAATCTTTGGGGTTGAAATTTTGGGGGTTTTCATAGATCCAGAAGCCCGAGCACAACGTTCGCAACCACAAAGGTGGGTGAACGCTGGCACGACGTAGATAAGACTTGGGGCGACCAAAGAACCGAAAGGGTTAAATTGAGTAAATTTCAGAATATCTAAGGTTTTATGGCCGTAGTTGCAGAAAGGCTCAGGCTTCTTAGCTAGTGGCACTTAGCCCCGGTCTTTATAGTCACAAGGTTTCGCAAAATTCACCCTAACCAATTCCAAATTCGCCTTTGCTTCAAGTGTTTCAATTGGCCATGTGCCGGATTTATCTTGCTGTTCCCCTCTATATACCTTTCTTCACCAAAGGAAGAGGAGCTGTATGGTTCCATTCCTTGCTTGCTCAGTTCCTTGTGCCGTGCGTGCCCTTGATACTTGCCAGATAACAATCAGCAAGGATGGTACGGATTCCTCGCGCCACCACCTTGTTCGCTTCGTAACCTTCGTTGGTACTCCCTACTACAGCACTAGGCAAAACAAGCAAGCAAGCATGGTATCAGGTTTTTATTTTATTTTATTTTGAGAGGAAGCATAGTATATCAGGTTAAGCATGGTAATTGAGTTACCCTGAAAATTAAATAAAAAATCGTCGCAAAAAATAAAATTAAATAAAATTGGGCCTCAAAAGCTGGGAGATCAGATTGGCTGGGATCGCAGGCGAACGTGCTCAGCTGAAACTGCACCCTTCTGTTCTGTGCCAGAGGCCCCGAGTAAGGAAACAGCTAAGAGGCCCAGCCGAATGTGTCCACGACAGACATGTATGGGTGTCTCAAGTGGTGATCAAAACGTGTCACGGCGAGCGGTGGGCCAGATGGAGGCAGGCCGCGACCTCATTCTGAACGTCAACCGGTTTTGGACGGGTTACCCAAAAACGGGTTTGAACAGCCCAAGGCACAAGGGGTGCGGCTCAGGTGCTGGGGCCTGGGGGCACAGCACTTAGCGCGTGCGGGGTGCTTCTAGCACCCGCCACGTGTCCCACAAGGCTCAAAAAAATTCCGAAAAATTCGAAAAAAATACTTACAAAATCCAAAAATTTGTAAAAAGTGCATTTTAAGTGTAAAAAGTATTTTTTTGTAAGTACTTAAATTATTTTTTGATTTATACTTTTATTAAAAAGTATTTTTTTAAGTACTTAAAAATACTTTTATTAAAAAGTATTTTTTTACAAAAAGTACTTTTTACAAATTTTCGGATTTTGTAAGTATTTTTTCGAATTTTTCGGAATTGTTTTGGGCCTTGTGGGACACGTGGTGGGTGCTGGGGGCACCCCCGCACGCGCTAAGTGCTATGCCCCCAGCACCTGAGCCGCACCCAGGCACAAGTCACACAAGCCACCATCTAAACTCCTTCCCAACCACTTAATGCATGGTGATATTTGCTTTTTAGTACCTAGAAATTTTTATTTCAACCTCCTGAATGGCCCCGCTCCAACGTCTTCAGTTTCTGTATTTTTTCTTTCAACTTATGTAAGTAAGAAGCAACTTCAAATTTATTACAAACATCACCCCATGTCCTACCAGTTAGCCAAACCTCACCCTTTATCTTCCCCTTCCCTTCTCCCTCAAGGCTAAAACTCCCTCACGCATCCCTTCATTACCGTAGCCGCCATCCCATTCGGCCCTGTCACTGCTTGGTCCTATCTTCGCCGCTCTCTCCTACATCAACGCCGCCTCCACCGCTCCTTGACGCTACCTTGTGAAGCTCACCATCGCTGCTTGTGGCCCGGAGGGTCACTGGTGTCCAAATCCTCCCGGATCTAGATTGGAGAGGTCTAGATCCTACCAGATCTAGTCGTCGTCGATTGGATATGGTCGTCACCACCTCTAGCAAATCCAGTGTCATCACGGCCACTGCAATCCAAGTCAATGTCGTCATCTTCCTAGTTGTGGCCACCACAGCCCTGGTCGTTGCGGCCGCCATAGTCGCAAGAGTCCAAGTGCAACTCCCTCCCTGACCATGTTCTCTTCTAGGGACCACGCTCTCTCTCCTTTCTCTCCCCTTAAGCCGTCTCCTCCGTAGGCACCTCTGACGTCCTGTGACGCACCCTCTCGCATCCATCATGGTATCCAAGCCTAGGTGGACCTAGGGGGCACCTAGGTGGGGCATCCTATTATACATGCTCTAACATATTACATATCCTTTCATCCCATCTGCTCTCATCCGTTGTTCGCCTTGTCTCGAGAGTCAAGATTCACACCATATAACTACATAAGGATAACGGGGATGCATTCCTTTTTGCATCTAAAAAATACCATATATCACATTTCTATGGTGATACGGCATATATATGGCTATGCATTTGTACAATTTATTTGATTGTCTTATTGGCTGCTAATGCATCGTTATTGGGGACCATAAGAGATGCGTATGACCAATTCTTGGTAATTTTCAAAATTTTAATTTAACTTCGGATAAAAGTGTAAATCTCTGTTTCAAAATATCTGCCGGTAAACTGTCGGCATCGCCCGATATATTTCAAAAACAAGTATAGTGTTATCCCTGCCACACGACGTATGAGGCTTTACTACTAGTGCAGTGGTGCACCAGTGTCCACTACTAGTACTACACTACTACTCCCACTCATATCCACGTACGAAACACATCACCGTCTCCACCACGGGCTCCCACACTACTGTCTTCCATGCCTCCTCCCCATCGCCGGCCGCCATGCGCGCCAGCACCTCTATGTACACTACAAGAAATTTGAGTATCAGTGACGAATATAGTTATGATGAGAAACGAAAATGTCATAGATTGGCTATCATTCCGTGACAATTCAAGTGATTTCGTCATTAATATGCGGGACGGTACCTTCGACGCCTAGTTTTGTGACGAAAACAAATATTTGTCACAAAATATACAGAAAACCATGATGATTGTTTATATTCGTCATCAAAGAAATTATTATTCGTGACGATTTATTGGATGACGAAAAAAGTGTTGTAAAAAAAAAGTGGCATGTGGGCCATCCTAAAAATAATAAACCGAGTATATCACCCCCGCCCTCCTCCGATACTCCGCCCCCCCTCTGGCGCTCGCACGGCCCGCCTCCTCCTCCTCCACCATCCGCCTCACCCCGCCGCCGGCCTCCGCCTCCGTCTCCACCCGACCGCCGGCCTCCGCCTCCGCCTCCACCCAGCGCCGGCCTCCTCCTCCGCCCCCACCCGGCGCCGGCCTCCTCCTCCGCCAGTCCGCCCCCATATCCGCCTCCTCCTCTTCCATTCGCCTCCTCCGCCCCCACCCGGCCGCCGGCCTCCTCCGCCCCCCACCCGGTCGCTGGCCTCCTCCTCCACCCCCAGATCCGCCTCCTCCTCCTTGCGGCCGCCCACCACCCCCCGTCCTCCTCTCGGTCAGCCGCCTCCCACATCCTCCTCCCTGCCGGCTGCCGCCTCACCGCCCCCCGTCCTCCTCCCGACGCCTCGTCTCTCTCTGGCTTGCCTCCTCCTCCCCCGTCTGCGCTGCGGCGATCTAGGGTTTGATCCCCAACTCCGTCGCCGACGCTGCCAACCTCCCCGTGGAGGCGCTGTCGCTCATCGACGTCGCCGCCGAGGACGACCTCCTCCTTGACCTCGCCTCACCGCCCCCGCTGCCGTCGCCGCATCCCCATCTGCCCCACGCAGGTGAACGAGCGATCCGTTTCTATGTGTTCCATTTCGGGAGGTTTTTTTGGGGAATTTGGGCGTTGATTGGTGGTCGTGGCGGTTGCGATTTGGAGATCTGACGGACCGCTGCTGCGATTTTTAGGGTTGGGTGCCGAAGCTTTTGATTTGGAGCCCGCTGGCGATTCTTCGGCGGCGGGGCGGGTTCTGGATCGGGGCGGCGAGGTGGAGCAAGTCCCCGAGCGTTCGGAATCTCCGAAGCAGTGGAAGGCCAAGGCTGGCGTTAACCTCTGCAAGAGCTTGGCCTGGGATGAAGCATGTTGATTATTTTCTCATTTTGTAACTTTGATGAGCTTTACCTGTTCTTTGTAACTGATTTAATTATATTGTTGGTACGTGCAGCAAGAAAGGGGATTGATCGGATGCCTCAGAGCATGGACAAGCTATGATTTGTGAGAATGCTAATGATAAGCTGCCTAATTGTAGTAAGTAGTTATATAGCTATTAGTTTTTCCAGCTTAAAATGCACTACTAGTAGTATTTAAATTATTGACAGTACGGATTTTCAAGAGTTTATGTGAGTTAATTCGCTAGTTTGTAGTCACTAGCGTATTGATGATCATGCATGATGAAAATCGCATTACAGTTGATTAATATAATTTTTTTCCAAAGATTTCATCCATACTGCAGTAATAGATTTTGTGGCAAAAATGCTTTGAACTAGATTCTTCTAAACGCTTTGGAATCCCCAAACTGAAAGCATAAAGTTGATTTGTTCATATTGTTGCCTTGTTTTTCTACATCTGTAGACATATTTTATGAATCTGTATGGATTCTAGTAAAAGTAATTCTTTTTCTTGATGACTAGCTGAAATTTACTGTAATCCTCTCTGGGAGTATTAAACTTGTCGCTGCACTCTTCTGAGTCGTCATATTCAACAGTTTTCAACTGACTAAATTTGTTCACCGCGAGAAACCAAGTTGGGGATGAGGGAATATCCAATGAGGTTGTTGTGTTCCATGAGTTTATTCACAGGAGTGATTAAACCACAATGTGTAACTCAAGCTCCATACAATGAATCAATGAATTATCTTGTCACTTGAGGTTTTTGTTGATTGTTTAGTGGTTTCTGCATTGACCATTGTTCAGTTAGTTGGGATTGCTTACTTGGTGGCTAATGTTCCCACATTCTATGTGTGCTTTGCTAACAGATTTCATACAAATGGCTCAGTCGGAACTTCTCTATATCATTACAAAGGCAAGAATTTAAAGATTCTTGTTCAATTCAGGTTTACAGTATCCAGGCAATGGGGAAGAACCTAATTCAATGGATCTTTTCAAGGCAAGCCATTTTAGCAGGAAAAAGGGTTATAGTGATATTGCACAGGAAGCAATTGTAAGTATATTAATTGCCAAATATTGAAATGTGCGTGTGTGACACATATATTTGAATGCTATGTTGATCTGTACACTAAGGTGTTTTTGTAAAGGAAAACTAAACTGAATTGTTGTTTAAGTATGTTATATTCATTTTTTTTCATTTTCTACAACCATGCAACACAATGTTCTGTTATTACTTATTAAAGAATGAGCTGAATACATATTATATGTGTATACAAAATTTTTTCTTTGCTATGTCTTCAACATTCAAAGATAAGCATTATGCAATCTGTTTATGTTACAAATGGAGCATAGAATTATCTTGCATGTTTATATTGTCTCTATTCAATGCTAGTCAAAATGAGCAAGAGTTGCGTGCTACTGTTAGCTCTCAGCAGGGAGAAATCATGGATTTGAAGAGGCAAGTTGAAGAAGCAAAAGAGTCAAACAAGAGGAATGAAGAGCAAATGGCCATTTTCAAGCAAATACAAGAAAAAACTGATTCCCTTGTTTTGCGGCTTCTGGGCCAATCATCAATAGTTTGATCATCTTTGTAGTCACAGTGTGTAGTTGCTAGGCTTATTTTGAAGTATGGTAGCAATATGCCTTCTGACAAGACATACTTGTTATTCTATATGATTGTAATGACATGTATTGGATAAATGTCAATTAATTCTATATGCTTTGATGGAACAATTCTATGGTGATTATCTGGAGAAGTATGCTACTGTTCATGATGTTTTTTTTTGTCATTCATGAATGTCTGGATTAAATTTTGTGACGTTGCAAATATATTCATGATGAATAATTTCGTCATAAATTACACGTCCTGGACCACAAATTACACGTCCTAGACCACATGTCATGACGAAAGCGATTGTCATAGAATGTACTTGGTGACGATACCGGTACCGTCACAGAAAATATTTTATGACACTTAGTAAATCGTCATAAATATTATTGTATGACGATATATTATTCGTCATAAATGTGTACTATTTTATGACGATTTCCAAATTATCGTCACTACTTACATTCTATGACGCAGAATCTGTGACGATACGCGTGACGCAAAAAAAACGTCACTATTATGCTTTTATGACAAAAATCCATGATTTTGTGACAAATACCTATCATCACCGATGCTCAGATTTCTTGTAGTGGTAGTCCACCCGCCTCACGTCCCACCTGTCCAGCGTGCTCAGCCTCTTGATTTTCTCCACCTACGCGAGCGCCAGCCCGAACGTGTTGGCCTTAATCTCCTCCACTGCGCTCGCCAGAATCAGCTCTGCAAGCGCGGTGCCCCCCCGCCTCCTGCTCCGCGTGAAGGTATGCGTCTATCTCCGGCAGGCCGATCCCGTGGTGTATGCCCCTGTTGTAGCCGTCGTCCAGGTCGAACGCCGCACGGACCTCGTCCACTAGCCTGTACAACACCATGTCGTCCACATGCGCCAGTTGTTAGATATTAATCTTGACAAAGTTTATATCTGCATATTTATATAGTGATCATGATGTATAGGTCTTTGTATTGTAGTAGTGTGTGGCACTAGAAGAAGCGCACGGCAATACTTGTGATACTTACAGGTATAGAAGTTTGAGCCGGTGTGCATGTTGAATCGTGAGAAACGGTTAGACAAAGGCACTGACATCTGCAACATGCAAAGGGTCGCATCCAGTGGCGGAGAGAGGGGGGCTGAGGGGCCTGGCACCCCCTAACCTTATACTAATCCTCCATTATGTAGTTAATTACATGTGTTTAATTAGTGGTTTGGCCCCTCCCAATTTAGCCCAAATGTAAAGTATGTTTAAAGCCCAATCATATGCATCCCAATTAGGCCTAGTAGTTGAGGATTGACGCTTCATATTTGAGCCTTTGGCTCTTTGCCGGCTTGCCGCACGCTCTGTCTGTTCGTCTTCTTGCTGCACGCTCTGTCTGTTCGTCTCCGTGAAGGTCGGCCTGACCCTCTTCCGGCACACCGAGAAGGCCAAAAGGGTGCGTATGAGTCCTCACTTCGATCCCCTTCCGTTCCCAATACTGTGGGATTCAGTCACTACTTACTACTATCTGAATCAATTAATACAGAAGTACAATTCGTGCAAAATTGGAATTCTCAGGATTCAAGTGTGTTTCTGCTGTGAATGTGATTTGCAGTGTGCTTGGATGGGAGTGCGCCATCTGCAGAGAGGGTCTGGGAGTGGATCTCAGAGCTAGTTCATAGTTTCCCTTTACAATTTTAGGTGATATGAAGAAGAGAAATACAATTCATAGTTTTTTAAGCTTGTTGGTTCAAGTGCTACTTGTATTGAAGCCATTAGAAGCCGAGGCTGCCAGAGTAACGTGGAAGTGGAAACTCCTAACGTGAAAGGGGAAACTCCTAATGAACATGATGGGGAAAATCCTAATAACCAGAGTAGTGTTGTTGTTGCACCATTAGAAGTCGAGGCTGCCGAGCGTCAACCAATTGTAGCTACTAGATTTGAGAGAGACCTTGGTAAACGTGTTCAGCTATGAAAATTGCGAAGACGCGACTTCGAAGTACAATGGGAGATGGATTTCTACGAGATTGTTTGGTAATTTATATTGAAAAGGAATTGGCCGTAAAGATTAGTAATGATGATATTATTAAGGCCTATGATCTTGCTGGTAGTCGTAAAGCTAAGTTTAAGTTAATAGAGATGTAATTTTCTTTGCATTGTAATTTGCGAAACATATTACTCTGATATGTAACTATTGGATCGATAAATCCGGCATGGTTCATTGGTTCTACTCTACTTGTTGTCCATGTTGCCCCCCATATCCAATTCCTGGCTCCACCCTTGGTCGCATCATGAGTGTGGTTGTAGCAATGGTTGAAGCCATTATCGGAGACCCTGGAGTCAAGACTCAGGAGTACTATAGCTCCAAGTGAGTATTGTAGCTTTGAGTGACCACTGTAGCTCCGAATACTGAGTACGAAGGGCAGACGGAGCATCCGAGTGCCGATGGCGGTTGGAAGTCAGAAACAATCGGTAGTCGGAAGTCATACTCGTAAGAGTACTATAACAGTTGGTAGTCGAAAGTCGTACTCGTAAGAGTATTATAGCAGTCGGTAGTCGTAAGTCATAAGTTGAGTACTGACTTGGTCTCAACTGTACCAAGTCTTTCGGGTAGTGTGCGGTGTGCTCGAGTTGTAGGGAGTCGTGGCCGGCAAAACTGGATCAAGGAGGGATTCCAGGAGGTCGTGTCTGCATAAGGCTTATTTAAGCCATATATTTTTGTTAAGCGTGAGGTAGAGAGTTGAAATAGAAAAGATTGAGCGATTCAATCCCAACATTGTTCAGACTCCCTCTATGTGTGTCCATCTAGAGAAATGAAAGAAATCAGTGAGTGATTTCCAATAGAGAGGATTGAGCAATTAAATTCCAACATTTGGTATCAAAGTTTGAGTTCTTGATTCAGTGTATGCCCAAGTTCCTTCATTTCAACAAGATGTCTATCATCGAGCAACCGGTGGCGCGATTGACAAGGGAGGTATTTTCCAGTACCCGATGCTCACCTTCTCCAACTACTCCACCAGAGTGATCAAGATGGAGCCTTGTATGGAGGTGCAGGACATTTGGGAGGCGATTGAACCCACAGCCGAAGTCGCCGTGAAAAGAAAGGAGGAGAAAGCACTACTTTGTGGAGTTTAGAGTGATGATGAGCCAGCTCTTCTGTGAAGACTTGCGAAGAGTGGTCAGTCAAGATTAGGAGGGAAATTGTTAGATACTAATCTTGACAAAGTTTGTATCTACATATTTATTTTGGTCTTTTTTGCATGTAGTTATCATGTTGTATAGGTCGTTGCATTGTAGTAGTGTGTGAAATCAGAAGAAGCGCATGATAATACGTGTGATATGTACAAGTATGGAGGCTTGAGCCGGAGTGCATGTTGAGCTGTGAGAAGCAATCGGACGGAAGCGCCGATATCTACAATGTGCAAAGGGTCACAACATGAGCGTAGTCGAAGCCGTGGTCAGAGACCCTAGGTTGAGGATTCTGGAGTACTGTAGCTTCGAGTGAGTACTGTAGCTCTGAATACCGAGTACCGAGTACGAAGCAGTCGGTAGTCAGAAGTCATACCCGTAAGAGTACTGTAGCAGTTGGTAGTCATAATTGTAAGAGTACTGTAACATTCGGTAGTCGTAAGTCAAGTACTAACTTGGTCTCAGCTATACTGATTCTTTTGTGTGGTGTGCGCGAGTCGTGGCCGTCAAAGCTAAATCAAGGAGAGATTCCAAGAGGTCATATGTGCATAAGGTTTAATTAAGGCATGTATTTTTTTTTGTTAAGCATAAGGCAGAGCGTTGAAATAGAAAAGATTGAGCGTTTTAATTCCAACATTGTTTAGTCTCTTTCTGTGTGTGTCCTTTTAGAGAAACGAAAGAAATCAATGAGTGATTTTCAATAGAGAGGATTGAGCGATTGAATCTCAACACCGCTGTGCACAAACGGAGGAGCTCTGGTGCGACGTCCAGCTAGACGAAAAGGTAGTCATGCGCAGCACGAAACACGCCACCGCAACCCTCGACCAATGCCTTGACATACCTGTTGGAGCCAGGCATTGCCACCTCTCCTTCCCTAGCACCAGCAGCCGTTCGGCCTCACGTACCTGCCACCACTGGCTATGTCTAGTAGTGTCGCCACCACTCGTTGCCTCCTCACGGTTCTAAGGACCCATTTCAGTCGCCTCTTAGGGCACTGCCTGTCTGCTCCATGGTTGTGCGCTACAACGAGAAGAGGAGCTAGTGGGCAGGGGCAAAATGGGTAGATCAGGTGGGGTTTAGTGCTTCCATGCTAAAAAATGAATAAAAATAACACAAAGCAGCACATAATCAGGATCTAACCCAAAAGAGTGGCAAAAAATCAATTACATCATGAGCAGTGGCATATTGCAGCGTGGCATATTGTCAATTCTCTCGAGCATCTATTCCACATACATGACAACAGGTGAAACAAAAGAACTTGGTCCAGCTAAAACTTACCCCCATGGAATTGGTGTGGAATCATTAATTCCAAATTGGAGTGGTAGCCAAATAGCCTCACTTAGCGCGGCTCTTCTAGCTGCTTTCGCAACAAATGCTTGTAGCAATGTAGAGGGTATTATGTGTTGAGAAATCAATTCACACAACCAATCAAAAGAGCATAGCTAGAGAACAATCGGGGAAAACACCAAAGGAATAAAGTCTTTGTTAATTTCAGATCTCTTCTCCTTGTACAAAAGCTTGTCTATTTATAGTCAAAACCTCTCAGGGGTAGTTCTGGTATTTGTCCACAACGCAACCTTCTATGTTTCTTAACACTCCCCCTTGGACGAATACCACGATATGCATATGCCTAATTAAAAACTCCTCTCAAAAACCCGATGGAAAAAAGGATGAAGAAAAGAGTACATTGCATTCATTTCTTGTATTACACTTATTGTCTTATTAAAAACCTTCATGTGAGAAAAACTTCAAGAAAACTCACAAAGAGAAAAGAGTACAACATTAGATCTTTACGATTATATAAGTCTTCCAGTCTTAAATAAGGGTTGTGGTTCAGATATTTACTCCTCCTGAACCTTATAACTCTCTAAGTCGCCTCATCCCTATGCCTTGCATGCACTTCTGGAAGCTAGAGGTTGGGAGAGGTTTTGTAAATATATCTACCAAATTATCACAAGACCTAGCTTTCAATATCTTTATCTCTCTGTTCTTCTAGAGTTTGTGAGGATAAAAGAATTTAGGAAAGAATTTAGGAACAATATGCTTTGTGATATTTCTTTTAACATTGCCCATTTGCATCTGCGCCACACAAGTTACATTATCTTCATAGATAATAATGGGGTCATTGATGGTGTTTATGACACATGACTTCTTGATGTGGCTAATCATTCACATGAGCCAAACATGTTCTTGTGAGGCTTCATACAATGCAATTATTTTTGAGTGATTAGTAGATATAGCTACCAAGATATGCTTAAATGACTGCCAAGAAATGACTGTACCACCACAAAGAAATACAAATCCTATCTGGGATTTTGCGTTATGTGGATCAAATAGATATCCTGCATCTGTATATCAAACAATAGTCAAGTCTTGATTCTTCAGGAAAAATAATCTAAGATCTTGTGTATCCTAAAGATACCTAAGGAGAGTTTTAACACCAGCCCAATGTCTTTGTGTTGGAGTTGTGCTGTATCTGGCTAGCAAGTTGATTGCAAAAGCAATGTCAGGCCTTGTACAATTAGCAAGATACATTAGTGTCCCAATGACACTTAAATATGGAACCTTTGGTCTAAGAATTTCCTCATTTTCTATCCTTGGCCTAAAATGATCTTTATCTGCTTCTTGAGATTGGACCACCATTGGGGTTTGTAATGGATGTGACTTATCGATATTAAATTTCTCCAACACCTTCTTGGTATAAGAGGATTTGTGTACTAAAATCCCTCTAGGGAGGTGCTCCAGCTGCAAGCCTAAGTAAAATTTAGTTTGACCCAAATCCTTCATTTCAAACCCCTTAACAAGATAGGAACTATTTAGATCATTGATGTACATCGAGATAATACAAAATCCATTCTAGTATTTCTTTGTAAACACATAGGGATAATTCTCATTATTAGTGTACCCTCTCTTCAGGAGGAATTCACTAAGCCAGTTGTACCACATTCTTCTAAACTATTTTAATCCGTACAAAGACCTTTCCAACTTGACGCTATATATGTTGCGATTTAATTTATTTGGATCTAGAATTTTTACTCCTTTTGAGACTTTCATATAAATCTCCGAGTATAGTGACCCATATAAATATGTGATCGCTACATCCATTAACTGTGTACTTAGGTTCATACCTGCTGCCATTTATATTAAATATCAAAATGTTATTCCACTCATGAGAGGAGAATAAGTTTCATCATAATCAATGTCAGGTCTCAGCGTGAACCCTTGTGTTTCAAGTCTCGCTTTATATCTCACCACCTCATTATTTTCATTTCTCTTCTAGATGAAAACCCATTTGGATCCTACAGAGAACACTTTAGGCAGTGTTCGGGCTACTGGACCAGACACTTTCCTTTTATTCAGCGAGAGTAATTCTGCCTTGATTGCTTTCTTCCATTTACCCCAGTCTGAGCGCTTCTGGCATTCAGCTAAGGATTTTAGCAATTTTCGAGGCAAAATAGATATCAATAATTCTAGTCTTTCTTTTATATAATTCTCCTAACTCAACAAAATTAGTGGATATTTCTTGATTTGGTTCATCCAGCTCCTTGTGATTTCCCACAATGATGGGATCTGTTTGTTCCGATGTCCTAGTATTAGATTGTGCATGCACAATTTCACTGGGGTTACAATCTTCAGGATCATTCGCCTCAGGGATTTTCTCAATGTTAGGTTGAGTTTCTTCTACTAATTTGGGAGGTAACTTATTTTCTCCGAGTTTCTTTTTTCTGCAAATGTCTCCACGGAATTGAGGCCTCATTCTCTGGTGCTCTCCCCCTCCTCTTCATATGAGGGGTTGGAGTGGTTTGAGTATCCGTCTGGGGTACTTCCACTCTCTCCGAGGCATTTACTGCTGGTATATAAGATTTTGTTACTCCATTTTGATCAGCGAAGGTATCTAGTAAATTATTTGCTATTTGCAGTAGGTTTATAATTCGCTGAACTTCTAGTTCAATTTCTATAGTGCGAGGATCAAGGGCTTGAATGCCCGAGACATTCCAATCTATTTCTTAGCATTTTTCAGTAAGGTACTTTCATCCCCCTAATGCCAAAAATTATCTTCATCAAAAAAATGTAATCGGCGTGATGGTCAATAAACATGTCTCCAATAGTATTCCCAAGGTATTTGATAATCAACAGCAATTCAAAGCCTACATAAACTCCCAACCTCCGATGGGGGCCCATGGCCGTACGTTATGGCGGTGAAATCCAAAGAGCATCTTTAATTAGAAATCGTGTTGGCATGTCTATTAAAATCCCCTGGGTAATCGGTAATTAAAATAATCTTGCCGACCTACATTTCAATGAGCAACGTGATGGTATGACCAATTAATTAAACTTTCATTAACATAAACCACCAATATACCAGTAGTGTGTAACCTAAAGTCTAACAATATCCAGACCAAGTTAAGAGTTGCAATATCACCCGAATGCATTTAACCCTAGAGTGGTTTGATGGTCGTGGATCAGTAGTAAATAATCCCATATGATAATAGATTGTGGAGTTAATCATTGAAGCAATCAATCAATTAACTGACAATTGAAAACCACATAAAATATCACATTATGAAATGCTACAAACATGAACTATGAGATTAATTCGATAAGTTAAATGGATACGCCTCGCATGTGGAACCCGTGCCCTAATGTCGGGATCGGATTTCTAAATCTGAACCCTTTGTGTACATACCACACTAGTCCCAGATCAAAGCTAATGCACAAAATCAAACAGTGATGATTACATAACCAACAATGCTTTATTACAATAATAAAGAGTGCATGCCTTATGGCCACTTTATTACAACTGAGCTTACAAGACCTCTCAAACTTACAAAACACAATAGAAGCACAAAATAAAACTCTAACGGTGGCTCATTAATACGCCACAGGCAATTGACTAGGGGAAGTGCAACCTAGTACTCCAGGAAGCCTTCATCGAATCCACATGCGAAATAGTCATAATCTATTTCTTGAGCTTTATAATCTTCTGAGAGTTGTTTTGAGTGTAGCATGTGAGTACATAAAGTATTCCGTAAGTCTTGGGCAAAATACAGTATATGAAGGGCTTAACAAAGAAGGATAATATAGTTCTTTTGCACAAATTAGCATTTTATTTTAAATACCATTATATATTGTTGAAAGTATCAATTTAACAAAGTAATTGCAATAATTGAAACTAGATAAATTATCTAGTGAAGATTCCAACCACCAATACTAGTAGATAGACTCTAACTGCCAAGATTCAATACTATGGGTTACATCCACCCGCACTAGCTCTATCCGCCAGGACCCTCCTGAGATGCTGAGTTCCTAAAAATTTTACTTTGAAAACCAAAATCAAATATCTACCATGTGAAAGCGCACCTTGGCCGCCCTTGACCGTGGATACGGCTTTCGAATAGTTTTATACTCTACAGAGGTTGTATAACTTTACCCACAAGAGATAAGTCATCTTAATATCCAACATACTTCCTTAGGCATGAGATCCAGATAATTTATCATAAAGCCTTTACCTCACTCCAATCTAGCTAGACACATTTCACCATTGAAGGGTTAAATCCACCACAGTCAGAAGCCCCCTATTGCTCCGTATGAGTACAGTAAATCCCTGTGAGTAACCCTGGTACCCATTTACCACTGGTGATATCTAAATTAAACCTTTGTGAGTTATTCAGCTAGGTCATACTGATTTTAACTTGTGGTTGTACGATAGGGCTAAGTTTAGACAATCACAAGCGTCGGCCCTTAATTGACCAGGGCGACACATTCACAATACAAGTTCTCATGCTAAATCCGCACCAATCTAATCTTACCATCCGCCCAAGTCTAAAACCAATTTTCACCATTTTATTTTTACTTTGTAAACAGAGGCAATATCTATGCTACAAAGTTATTGAATAAAATGATTAAAACATATAATAATAATTTTCCATCCCAGGGGTTACAATGATTGAATAGCTTGTCTAAATAGTTACTACTATCCTAAAAATATCAAATAATATTATAATCTTAATACTGAGATAAGGGAAGCCTAGGGTGACAAAGGTACATGGTTATTAACATCAAATGAGGGTATAACAATTACTGGATTAACAAATATCCTTAAGACTGAAATTATCATTTTATGTAACATAGCAATGCATTTAAATTTGAAATAATGAAATAATTTTGGTAAACATAGGTACAAGATGATCAAAGGAGACTTGCCTTCTTGCACGTTGTCTAGACCTTCTTACTATGGATCGAAAAATTCTTTAGCGATGTCGGGTTCTACGTGTGAAATGACAAACATAAATAAATAGATAGATACAAATAAAGTCACAAAAATACAAAAAATATATATACTGGAAGGATATCTATGATTTTAGATGAATTTAGAAATTTGAATGAGTTCAAACAGAGCTAGGATGAGGAAATACGAGCGTTTGGAAGTGTTTTTGGTGTTGTCGTAAACTGCAATGGTCGAACAAAGGCTAGGGGTGGTCGAGGACTATATGAACTGGTCAAAAGGTATGTGAAGTTAAAAAGCTAAGGTGGTCAAAAGTCGAAGGTCAGAACTACCGCAAGTCAGAAGTTACAGGAACTAGTCAAAGAATACGGAGTAATCAAATCTTGGTGGTCAGAACCTAGTGGTTGAAGATTGGTGTCCAGAAGGCTTAGAGTGAATGAAAACTTTAGAGTGGTAGAAAGGTATGTGTGGTTGAAACCTTCGAGAATTGTCGGATTGCCCAGAGTGGTCGTAGCTGATGAGAATGTCGTAACCGACCAGGTTGATCGTAACATTGAGAGTGGTCGGGGCTAGGAGTGGTCGAAGGCTATAAGGTGGTCGATACTCAAAGCAACAGTAACTGGTCGGTACTCGATGCAATAGTAATTAGTCGGTACTTGAAGCAATAGTAACCAGTCAGTACCTGAAGCAACAGTAACTGGTCGGTACTCAAAGATTGGAAGACCAAGAGTGGTCGAACAACATGGTTAGTTGGTGCCAAGGTCGTGTACTACGGTGGTCATGAGCAGCTATAGTTGTAAGCGACTATGGTCGAAAGAGACTGCGGTCATGAGTGACCATGGTGGTGGCACGCTGTGCTTAGAAAGCCAGAGGCTTAGGGTAGTTGGAGGCTTGGGGTAGTCAAAGGCTTAGGGTAGTGGTCACTGGTGCTCCAATACAAGGAATTGGAAAAGTGCTCACCAAGGACAATACATCGATTATGGAAGTCAAAAACGGCCGATTCCGCAAAAAACTCAATTCTTGTCAATTGGCCGCACGAAAATCAAATAAAATAATGGATGAGTTGCTTGGATGCTGGAACAGGAAATGACATGAGCAAAAGTTGGAAATCTTCACCAGAGATGAAGCTTGCAGAGGCGGCCAGGCGACTTACACAAGCATCACACGACATGGCTTCGGCCAACCATAGAGATTTCTCAAGAGGAAGGAAGATATTGGCTAGACAAAATGGAAGGTGACATGGTCAGAGTGCTCCAATTTATAGCTTGGGAAAAGAATGAAAACCAATGGAATTCATGGCACTGTGCAAACGTTTCTCTGTATTCAATTTTTTTAAACTGTCATATGAGGAAACAGATGAATAAATGGAAAGGAAAATGATGAATTGATTGCTAACATAAATTGGGGTAGTTTCCAAGTGAAGATGATTGGGAGGGGGATGGCCCTTGGCCGATTAAAGATTTGATCCTGTTGGTGTGGATGCAAGGTAGAAGAAAATAAATAGTAGCCTTAGCCTAAAGGACACAAGGAAGAATAGAAGAAAGTTAAATGAGAACGAAGAAAGAAGTGCGGTGGCTGGTGCTGTTTGGTTAGGGTCTAAGCGAGCCACACAAGGGTCAGCCAAGGAATGGGTTCCCCAAAGGGAATTTTTTAAATTCATATTAGGCTTTAATTAATTGAAGAAAATTCCAAATAAAATCTTGAAAATTTTAAATAATTAATTGGAATTATTTTTTAAAATAAAACAAATTTTTGGGATGTTACACCTAATTCCTAAAATATTAACACTTGACAAACAATACTCAGCTAAATTCTTATATTTGCCCATTGGTCTAACCAGACTCATGGAACTTCCTTAATAAATATAAAATAATAAAAGAAGCTCTTAAATAAAAGATCAAGCCATGGTGTTCAATAGTTGGCTACGCCTAACCATCTCCAAGTCTGAAGAAGAATATTCCTTTGTCATGAACCCTCCTTGACATCCATCTCGGTGGATTTCCCTTTTGTGATTCCTCACTTCGCCCAAACCTTATTTGGTCCCGTCAACATTCCATGCTCAATCAACATTGTGTTAGATCACCTATTGAATTACAATAAAGCTAAATTGAATTCATTTGGGTTTATTTGGACTTCTTGAAGTTATTTGAATTTATTGGGTTTAGTTATTTATCGCGTACTTAGAATTCAAAGTCCCGAAGGAGTAAATGATCGAGTGAGGTCAAGATCCCGATAAAGACGAAGACCATGAATACAAAACCATCGACTGAGAGGACTCTGAGTTAGATCAAGATTATGGTAAATTGAGCAAGGCAAGTCATCACTTTGATCATATTGCACCTACCTTTTGAATGCAAGTTATTTTATTTGAAAATATCAAATTGCATACTTTACGTTATTATGCAAATTATGTTCACATTAGTCCATAGCTAATTCCCTTATAGATAATTACTTAATTATATCCCATTCCTTGGTTTTGGACATGAACCCTTGTTGTCCTATAATTAATGGTTAACATACTAGTAATAAGGGTATTAAATTGCCTTGGCATCAATTCAACAATAAAAACTTGATTTGGGTGCTCATTGATGGAGAGTGGCTAGTATGTTATAACATAGATATTTTATGCTTCCAAAAACCTCAGATTGCTTAACTATTTGGGCAAATGGTTCAGGAGTGTGGTTTAGTGGATGCACGAGAGTGTGGAATATAGTAGAACCATCTAGATAACTCTAAGAACTGAATCTTGTGATGACCTCCCAGTGTATAATAGTACAACCACAAGATGGAAAAATGTAGGTAGGGCTAACTAATTTACGTACTCCCAGCGTGGCTACGTGAAGGTGTGCCCACATGCAAAGGAAAGGATGGTCTCATCCCCACCTTCGCCGTAACAGCTCAAGAGGAAAACTTCTCAATGGATAGTCTCATCCTACAGAAAAAAGACCTTAGTGGGCGTAACCACTCTAGGAAGATACATTGTAACAATATTGTTATGATTACTTAGTTTCACGGCTCAGGAAGCGTGTAATGGCTGACATTGTGAGATAATCATATCTTGTGGGTAAATATGTATAGCCTCTATAGAGTATAAACTATTCGAATAGTCATATCCATGGTCATGGGTGGACGTTGGAAACTTGACATTGATATAGTTCTATTTCAAAAACTTTTGTGGGTGGCATGAAAAATTAGTCTTTGTGTTGCCCTAGATGGTCAGTCCCAGTAATGATAATAAGTGGATATGATACTGGAAAACTAGCATATAGTGCAGGTGATATGTAATGGTGGATGGAATCTATACCACTATTATTGCAATCTTTTATACACTTTAGAAAACTCTGTTTCAATTAAATTCGTTAAGTCTTAAGTATTTCCTATATCTGTATCTCAAAATAGTGGCACTTCACAAATAAAAGAAGCTTAAGCCTTCCTTTGTTTAGCCCTTCATCTATTATTACTGCATTCTGTGTGGTGGCTTACTGAGTACCTTTGTACTCTTGCTCAATTATAATTATTCAGTAAGTAAAAGAAGAAATACAAGCCATGTGATCATGTAAAAGTGTCAACAAGACTAAAAGACAATGAGGCCAAGAACTAGATCACGAACCCCAGTTGGCTGCATGTGGGCATGTCCTAAGGGCTTCACCTATGTGAAGTTTCCATTTCTACTACTGTTTTTATTGATTTCAGCCTGATTGGCCCATGAGTAAGTCTATAATTATATTTACGCTTCAGTATGATATGTACTTTTGATGTTCAGTATTGTATCTATGAGCACTATCTACTGATCTAGATAATAGTACGATGAAATCACAGAGAATTTTGGATTGCAAAATCCAGGTCCAAGATCCGTCCAATGGCTGGCTTACCATTCTCCTTCTACATATTTAGCTTCTTCCACTTTTCACCCTTTTGCTTATGTCCCTTTCTGTGGCCCTGGCCACCACTGGTCTTTTGAAAATTAGCATGAGCTTCTGGCAGTGATTGTGACCTAGTGGAACGAGTCTGATAGTTCTTTATCAGTAACTCATCATTCTTCTTGGCCTCGAGAAGGGTGGTAATTAGTTACGAGTATTTCTTATACATGGCCTGACTGTACTGCTGCTGGAGTGTCCTATGTGTGGGGTGAAAAGTGCTCAAAGTCTTGTCTATCATCTTAGTGTCTGTAACATTCTAGTTACATAACCTAAGCTTGGTAACAAGCTTATGAATGGTAGAATTATATATTGATACCTTTTTGAAGTCCTGGAACCTTATTTTGGTCCACTCACGCTGTGCTTCAGGTAGCATGATGGACAATTATTGGTCATACCAATGCCAATGGGTCCTCTTCTAGCAGGTATTCAGACTTCAGATCTGGAAGGATGTGGTGCCTCAAGAAGTGTAGTACCGCACATTTGGCGGCCTCAGGAATAGCGAGAGCCCCAGCTGCTGGCTGGGTAACGGCAACACCTAGTGACCAAGTTGTCAAGTTGTTCTTAGCATCCATTTACCCATGTGAGGTAGTTGCTACCGTCCAGGGTGAGTTCAGCAAACTCCTTCTTAGTGATGTTAGACATTTCCTACATTATTCATGCAAACTTCTAAATTTATAACAGGTAAAAAGCGTGAATATTGCTAATTAGTAAGGTATGGATTTTTATCTATTCACTAGACATTATTCAGGATTTTTTAATTTTTTGTAATTTTAATGAATTTCTTCTAATTAATGAGCAATTTTATGAATTACTAATAATAAGAAACAAAATACTAAAGCAAATAAATCCAGAAAACATGATAATATCAAAGTGCTAACAAGATTATAATAAAACTCATATAATCTAAGAATAATTTCTTTAGAGAGAAAGGTAATTGCTTGATTTTTTTGCTATATTGACAAACTTTAGAGTCAAAATTTGAAATATTATCGCATTATTCAATAGACTTCTCCAATTTTCCTAAACTCCAAAGACTAAATTGAAAAGTGACTAACCAGATTTTTCTTTCTTTTTATTATTTTACGTGCTGTTGGGCCAGGTTCGGCCCGTTTGGTCTGTGTGCCTCGTCGGCCCAAATGATTCCCCACAGTGTTCCGCTGAAACCATGTGTGACAATTTGCAAGTTTTTTTCTCTCGAACCAAACCCGATTCTAACCTAACTAGGCATTCCGATCTAGAACCTAGATATTCAATCTACTAGATTATAGAGATGAATAATCATGCGAACAATTTATAGATCAATCTATGATTAGAATAAACTAGAACGCTACTGATCTAATCATGGCATTACAACGAATAGAATTTCAATCTAGATTGATCTACAAAATTGCAATGCGTAATAGATCAGTTTGAGGTTCATATACCTTACGCCTTAATGAGCGATTTGTGCTGATAACATGTTGGGAAATAATGATCACCAATGCAATCTTACGCAACCAATCAACAGAGAATCACCATAGAGCAATTAGGGAAAAACAACAGGGGAACAAAGTCTATTAATTTCATATCTCTTCATTTTACAGAAAGACTTGTCTATTTATAGCCAAAAATCATAATCAGTGATGATATTGGAAGGACATTCTTTCTAATGCACAGAAAATTGGGTGCATCATCAAAATGCATGGCAGCGTACTTAGTGAATACCTGTAAACCATGGCGTGGATGTTTTTAAAATTCTCAAAAATGTTAATAGATTTAGAGGTGGTCGTGTTCTATATCCGTGTAAAATTAACACATCAAAGTTAATCGCGTTTGCAATACATGAAAGAACAAATTGTGCCTGAATTAATTTTTGTAGTGACAGAGAGCATGCTCCTCCCAACATCTACTATTTTGCTAGGGTTTTTTTTTTTCAAAAACTTATGCTCCTACTTCTTACGGGTTTCCAACTTTTAGTCCTACGCCCGTTTTCGCTGTTTCAATTTTTTTTAAAAAAAAATATCAGATGCAGGGGAAGTGCTTGTTCTCTAGCGGTGCAAACATTTCCAGAGCGCACTTACGGTATACATATGCAGCATAGGTTAGACCTTTTAGTTTATGATTTATAATTTCTTCTGAATAAATAAACATAATGGCTTCTCAGTTGCCGTTTTGAAGCAACTCTTATCGGTATTCGATTTATTTACACAAACTCTTATGCTAGAATCAAAAGTTCTCAGTTGTAGCTAGGGGTGAAAATGGATCAGATAGTTCCCGACCGATCCAGATAAAAACGAATACAGATTGTGTCGGATCAGATTTTCTTCGGATAATTCTCGGATCGGAAACAAATACGGATTTCTTGTCGGAAACGAATACGAATACAGTATGTCTGATATCCGGCGAATATGAATATGAATACGGATTATCCGGATAATACGGATTCAAGTATCCGAGATTTCAGCCCAACATTGCCCCCAGCCTCTCTCATCTCCCCTACCACCAGCCCACTAGCAAATATTTATGTTTATTAAAAATAAATTTAGTATTGTCGGTAGATTAAAATTTGTACCGATTAAATTGATGTACTACCGTTTTAATCATTTTGATGCAAATTTAAATTCTTAATTAATTTATTAGTCATATGCAAATGGTAGAAATCCATTAAGAATTATTTATGATTTTAGAAGAAATTAACTGTCATTTGAAGATTTAAAATTTGTATAATAGTATGGCTATTATGGATAAAAACACTTATGCTTATTTAGATTTCATTAATATTTTAACAAGATAAATTATTTATGTATTTTTGTTGATTTTGGATGTATAGTTTAAGGTGTTTTCATATTTTAATAAATATTCGTGACTGTATTCGTTTCTGTATTCGATATTATTTGTATTTGTATTCGTATCTAAGGTATCCGTATTCATATCTGCACTCGAGAAATATATGAAAATAAATATAGTAAAAATATTATTCATCCGTATTTGATCCACTTGTATCCCCTAGTTGTAGCCGTAAAACTACACCCCAATCGATGCATAAACAGTGCAAAGTAATTGTTCAATTAATAGATTCTTGATCCGACAACCAATTTGTAAAGCGACCCAAAGGCCAGTCTCTTCCGCGTCTCAAAACAAAACAGCAGCTGTATCAGATCAGGACCCAAAGGCCAGTCTCTTCCGCGTCTTTCGCGTTTACCCCCTCGGACTCCTCCAAATTGCGCGATATTCCGTTCCAAGCTCCTCTCGAGTCACCACCACCACCTCCTCTCCTCCCATGTCTTGATCCCGAGCTCCGAACCAGCAAACTTCGCCGAGGAACCCCCGCCGATCCAGGCGTCGGCACCAACCCCGACGTCATGCTCGCGTCGGCGAGGTGAGAATCCTCGCGCAGCCCGGCCGATTTCGGAGGGGGTTCTTGGACCCCCCTTTTAGCTTTTCTTGCTCGCGAGGTGTTCGGCGGATTGCCTCGCCTGACTAAGCGGGGTCTTTGGTTTGTTGGGATGGACGCAGGGGGTTCTGGGCGCGGCACCGGCGGAAGATACTGGTCTCGCTTGGCGTCGCCGGCGCCGGGTACGCGGCGTACCGGCTCTACGGCGCGCACCGGCGGCAGCTCATCCGGATGGAGCAGCCGGCGCTGGAGGAGCGCGCTGCCGACGAGCTCATCAAGAATCAGTAAGGACACACAACCAGCTTTTATTGGTGCTATCGCGGGATTCGTTAGTTTGGGGGTTTCTTCTACTTCGTGCATTGTTGGGTTATGTGTCTGTGTCCTTAATTGGTGAGTAGCAGCTGTGCGAGAGGAGGATAATGGACGGTAAAGTATGGGCTTTGATTAGAGAATCATGATGAACCTTTTGTTGTGTGCTTGCTGTTATTAATTTGTAGGAGTTTGGTGTTTTAGTTGTGTTATTAATTCCCATTTAGTTCCCTTTAGCAGTGTCCACATTCTAGCTAAATCGATTTTGTTCTTGTTAGGAGCGAGGACAAACGCATAGATTATAAGGTTATACCTGTAGAGTGTATTATCCATAAACATAAGTTCGTAGTCTTTGCATACGTTTTAGGATATGGGTTTGACAGGCTAAGCTCGCCAAAGCCACGATGACGAAGTGGTGGAAACTCAAAGGGGACGCCTCATAGGTGTTTAAGGAGAGGATTATCACGGAAGGGATATGAAACGTGGGAGAAGTGAATATCACGTGGACATAGATGACAACTCATATTAGGAAGGTAGCTACGGAGATGCTTACCCGAGTGACAATATGCCAACCTAAAGACATTTGGTGGTGGAACGAGGAAGTATAAAAGGTTATCGAGGAGAAGAAAACATGCTACAAGAACATACAATATGACAGGAGCGATAACAACATACAGAAGTACAAAGCAGCAGATAAGAATGCAAAGAAAGTGGTGAGTGAGGCACGGGCAAGGCCTATGAGGAACTTTATCAAAAGCTAAGTAAAAAGGAGGGCGAGAAGGATGTCTACAAGGTGGCTAAGCTTTGAGAAAGGAAGATGAGATATTTCAACCAAGTTAAATGCATCAAAGATATCAATAGACTTTTGGTGAAAGATGACGAGATCAAGGATAGGTGGAGAGATTACTTCGACAAGCTGTTCAATGGAGACAATGAGGATAGTATGATTGAACCGGATGATGCTTTTGATGACACCAATAGGTGGCTTGTTCGAAGAATTCAAGAGTTGGAACTAAAAGAGACCTTAAAAAGGATAAAAGTGGGTAAGACATTGGGACCTAATAACATTCCTATCAAGGTGTGGAAATGCCTTGGAGATATAGTGATCGTTTGGCTAACTAATTTGTTCAATAGCATTTTTATGTCGAACAAGATGCCTAACGAGTGGCGGAGAAGCACATTAGTACCAATTTTCGAAAATAAAGGAGACATTCAAAGTTGTACTAATTATACTGGAATTAAGCTCATGAGCCACGTAACGAAGCTTTGAATGCGAGTGATCGAGCACCGTTTAAGAAGAGTAACTAGCGTGATGAAAAACAAATTTGGTTTTTTTGCCCGGGAGGCCAACCATGGAGGTGATTTTCTTGACACGATAGCTGATGGAGAGGTATAGGGAGCAAAAGTAGGATCTTCATATGTTGTTTATCGACTTGGAGAAAGCTTATGTTCCCAATAAAGTACGTTACCCTAATCAAGGATATGTATGAAGATGTTGTGACTAACATCAGAGCATGTGATAGCGATACTAATAACTTTCCTATTAAGATAGGATTACACTAAGAATCAGCGTTGAACCCATACATCTTTGCCCTAGTGATGGACGAGGTCACGTAGGATATACAAAGAGATATCTCTTGGTGTATGTTTTTTGCTGATGATGTGTTGCTAGTTGATGAGAGTAGAAATGTGTCGATAGGTAACTGGAGTTGTGGAGGAAAACTGTAGAATCGAAGGGTTTTAGATTTAGTAGGACTAAAACTGAGTATATAAGGTGTGATTTCAGCGGTGTTAGGGTAGGTGATAGAGATGTTAGTCAGGATAGACAAGTAGTGCCTAGGAAGGATATTTTTCGATATTTGGGATTTATGCTACAGTAGGACGGCGAGATTGATGAAAACATGAGCCATAGGATAAGAGCCAAGCATCAAGTGCTCTCTATGATTAAAAAAAGTCCCTCAAAAGTTAAAAGGTAAGTTCTATAGGACGGCGATCAGATCTACGATGCTATATAGAGCAGAATGTTAGGCGACTAAACATGTACAAAAGATGTGTGTAGCAGAGATAAAGATGCTACGGTAGATCTGTAGTCACACAAGGCGCGATTGAATCCGCGATGATAATATACATGATAGGGTGGGGGTAGCACCAATTGAAGAGAAACTTGTCTGAGGCACTAGTGTGTAGTGGAATTTTAAGATGTACCGAAAACATAAGAAGAGACAGATGTCGACCAAGACTGACGTGGGAGAAAGCAATTAAAAGAGATTTGAGGGATTGGAGTATATCCAAAGAGTTGACTTGAGGGATTGGAATGTATTCAAAGAGTTGGCTTGGGATAGGAGCGTATGGAAGTTAACGATCCACGTACCGGAATCATGACATAAAAAGAAGGTTTAGATGTGGTGTTTTAGGTTCTCAGTTTAGATGGCAGGATGTAGGGTTTAGGGTTTTAACCTTGTACTTTATCATAACGCTCTCGTTTCTTTAACTTTGAGGAGGTTTGATTACTATTCTACCCTATCTTGTTTGGGACAAAAGACTTTATTGTTGTTGTTGTAGTAGTGTTTTAGTTGTGTCTACTTGGGGTGAGGGTTTCTTATTCTTGCATTGTTGGTTGTGAAATTCTGTTTCGATTGGTGAGTAAAGTTTGGTGTCTCAGCTCCGTAAGAGAAGAATACAGGGTAAAAGTTGGGGCTTCAAAAAGTTTGAGCTTTTTTGCATCTCTTTTGTTGTAGAGAGACAAGGATAGAGCCTTGTTCTGCCAGCTTATTTGTGTTAATTAGCCCAGAAGTGCCGTAATTGCTGCACATGGATCCCATGGTATGAATTGACTATATGATACAAGATGAAAATATGGTGAAAAAGATATGTTGGCAAAAAAAACAACAATTGATTCTGGTTTTTTGTTGTTTTAGTGGTAATGCAGAGTAGTATGTGATGTATATATTATAGAAGATTAAGTAGTGGTATATTGAGTAAAATAGGCTCCTTTATGATCGTTTCGTATGCTTTTGTTTTCTGCTAGGTTGCAAACCCACTTTGAAAATGTGCAAAGGATCTCGGATACGACCACATTGCCTTTTGCTATGCATTATCTCCGTTCGCGGATAATGGAGGAATTGGATATTTCACACTTGACTGAGAAGCTACTGCAAGGGAAGGGAGAATCCAGTGCGCTGACACCAAAGGAGAAGTACGATACCTGGGAGAACATTAAAATCTTGAGTATGTATGATGTTACTTATCTGTCTGTGGCTTGTTGAATTTTTCTTTATCTGATCAGTGATCATAAAACATGGATTTATATCCATTTTATTTAAATGGCCTTTCCATTTTCTTAGGTTTCACAAGGACTGTTTCTTCAATGTGGGCGATGACATTGCTTAGCTTATATGTTAGAGTTCAGGTCACCATATTAGGCAGACATCTCTACTTAGATTTTGCCCGTGGTACAGATAGTGCACAATTGCAGGTACATTTTTGCTCCATTTTCTATTATGCTAGGGCAATTCCCGTATATACTCCCTCCGTTTCGCTATATTTGTCCACAGCCCACCATCTATACTCCCTTCATTTTGCTATATTTGTCCAGTCCATACACACGGACCAGTGAGACACTAAATATAAGAAATAGCTAATGAGAAATGACTATACATATCTTTGTTAAATGACATAACACAACTACTTAACCTCTTCCCAAACATTTAAATAGGGGTAGTGAGTGAAAAATTGCAATAACTACACTTTAGATTCCCTCCGTGGACAAATATATTAAAACGGATACTTCGAGGTCATGGACAAATATAGCGAAATGGAGGGGAGTAAGTTATCAGTTTTTTCTTTTTTTTCTTGAGGTATTGATTATTGCACTCTAGACAGTTAAACAAGGGAATTACACTAAAAGGTTGACTGCACTTGAGCCCAAGCTGGTTTCTGACATTGAAATATCTCACTTTTTTGTAGGCAGAATCTGATTCTTTTAGCAAAAACGGACATAAGGACTTTCTTGCAACTGCTGATTACCTTGCCACATATGGTATCAATGCATTAATCATGCAAATGCAACGTGCTGCAACAGAAATCTTGAAAGAGTATGTCTTTCTTTCCCTGTCCAAGAGGATTATTGTGTTGCCAACATGTCAGTTAATTATTAGATTGTGTTGCACTTTTATATCAAGAAATCCCTTTGAGGAAATCTCTGATTCGTCAAGAGCTTCCAGACTTTGGTATTCAGCTTAAATTACCTATGTCAAGAGCTTCCAGACTTTGGTATTCAGCTTAAATCGTATTGTATAAAATGGTGTGTTTCCCATAGTGATACTGCTGTGGAAAAAATATGCAGGAAGCAACTGAAAGACCCTATGGGCATGGACCAAGTATTGCAAACAATGTTACAAATATTGGACCAGTTCATGAGTCTTTGTGAAGATAACTCATGGATAAATTACCTTGTACCCGAGAATGCCAATCTTTATGCACAGTTGATGGCTGTGTCCAGTAGTGGCTTTGATGAGTCATCACTTCTAAAAGATGTTAGAAAGCTTGACCAGCTAATGTCCGAGACACGCATAGTGTTGTCAAGGTAAAGAAATGTAATGTTATATATTGTGCTCTATACAAGTTTAGCAATGCCGTAATTTGCACCGCAATGTTGCTGTTCTTTCAATCTTTCATATGGCCGCCCATTATTTTCTTTCTTTCATCAATTGTCCTTTTGGATTATTTAAATCAAATACTTTGTAAACCATGCCATATGCTATTTTGTATATAAGCAACTAGCCTGTTAATTTGATATTTTACTCTTAAGAGGGGATTTGATTGAAACACGCTGTTGCGGTGGATTGATGAAATTAAAAGGAGTCGAGATAAATTATATAAGGTGGTGCTGCAGTAAATTTTCTCTTTGCTAGTAACATATACCATTATTATGAGATTACTACAGGAGCAACAAAAGTGCTCTTTTTTCGTGACTTGAGATTTGATGTATATCATTATATCATGTTCATATGAGGAGAACAATCTCATTTCTTATACAATGGACTGTTGTTGATACAATTCACTATTGTTGGTTCTATTGCAAAATGAGAAAAAGGAAACGTTTCATTGTAATAGGGAAGTTGTGTTCTGTACAGAATTATTAATTTCCGATGTTTATCAACAATAAGAGTTGCATCTTTATGATTTTGACTCTTTTGACAGCTGCACTTGCCTTTCAAAAGAGACTCCATGAGTATCTTTCATAATCGTATTGGAACCTTGTGGTTGCAGCGATGATTTCAGAAATATCATGGAGAGGTCATTGAGGAAGATAGCGGGCGTGGTGATAGGGGATTTGGCTGCACAGGTTGGAACTGCAGTTCCTCCATCAGGATTGCCCTTGGCGAAGCTCTTGGCTAGAGTAGCTCAACTGAGTTTACCATTGCTTGAGGAGCCAAATAAGAACAAGCACATTCAGATTATTCGAAGTATGCCTGAAGTGGAACTCTTCTACACATTCCTCTATGCGAACATGCCACCAGAAACATAAATTATACATTGATGTGGAAAATAATACATTGCTTCCGAATTTTGTCCCTAAACCTCCAAAATATCTAGTGGTTTATGAAGTGTTGTGCTCTGTATATGCTGAAGATGGAGAGGAGGCTGATTTTATGCTTCGCGTATGCTGAAGATGTTCAGTTGTTATTAGCAAGGATCTATCTGAGTGCAGTTCTTTCCCTTATTCTTTTCTTTACTTGACGCTTCCGCTGTGTGCTTCTGGTTAGAACTATCCCAGTCTGTTTCTGCCATTTTATTTATATGTTTGGGAGCTTACACAATGGAAATTGTATTTGATTTCACTCGCCAAATGGTTTATGCGAGGTGTGATCTACGTCTTACTGTTTTGCTCGAAACTAAATGTCTTCTAGCCCGTGTTTTTGGGATCTGCTGGTATATGCATGATTGCGCAACTGCGCATTGAAAGGAACTGAATGTTTTGAAGATTGTGGGTGAAATCTCATCTAACACAGGGTGAAACATCACTTTATCTTCCAGTTTCTCCAAAAAGCACACAGCTAAATATTAGTCCTAGCTGAGTACATGAGCAGTGGCTTCATTGTGTTTATGGATATTTCATTTGGACGATATGGCTAAAATCGTTGAAGATAATTACTAAGTTAGAAATGTGTAAACCCAACCTACATTAGCACAGAATTTCTTTACGAGGATTTGTTGACAAAGGTCCAAAGTTAACTCACAGTCACTGCTTATTGGAAATGATCTTTTTCCTGTCTCCTCTATAGAAACTAAGAGCATGAGTTTGATCATAATAGCCTCTACATAAATTTCATATAATTATGTGCTCATTTTGGCGGCGGCGGCTGCTGCCTCAGATAGCAAGTCAGCGAAGCAGCTAGGTCATTACGAGTTTCTCGACTCCTCAATTTTTCTCATTACAAGAACCCTCAGATCTGTAGTTAATTCGCACAAAGCACACAGCCAAGAGCCAGTACACACAACTCAAAAGAATACCTGTCTCATAGTTTAACCATTCCGAAAATTTTTGACACAATACATTCTATCTGTTAAGGCAGAAATATTTGCAGTCATCCCGAAACTGCATCAAGTAGTGTCAGATACATACTAAATCATATGACCAGTAAAAATTCAATATTAACTATTGTCTATTCAAGAGAAACAATATGAGGCATCAATAACGATCAAGAACCACTTGTGTCAGAAATAATAGAGGATGTCCATACAAGTAGTGCAGTGCAAGTTCACAATTGGCATCAGACGTTCCATGAACAACAGCAAACCTATCTGTCTTCCTGAAGAAATTAACACAAGCAAAAGTTCCTTCTACAGAAATGCTACTACCACTAATATTTCCTTAACATGTGCTTTGTTGCAAGGGTCAAGCAGACATAAGAGCGTATTCAAGATTAAAGGATAAATGTGTGAATCTAAAGCCAAGCATGCAATTCATGGACTTGTGTGCTTAGGAGAAGAAACCAAGCTTTGTTTCTCCTCATCAAACTCATTGCCATCACCATCATCATCCTGAGGTTGCTTAGGCGCTGGCTCACGCTGTACCACAGTACTTCCTTTTCCTTTTGTTGTAACCGACTGCTGGTAGAGCACTCCACCAGCCAGAGTGAAGAGCAAGCAAATCAAACCAAAAGCGCTTGCATGTTTGTCCCATATCATTACATTGATCGCCACAGTGAGGAACTTATTGACAACCCCGGTCACTGTGAATGCTGTGGCTGAGATTGCTTTCCTTGCCGCGAAACCAAAGAAGCTAATGAGCAATCCAAACACACAGGACAAAGCCACTGCCACGAACGCATCAAGTTGAAACCAGCTCTCGCCCCTCGATTCAATCGCCGTGAAGACTGACTTGTGCTCCCCCGTCAAAAACCAAAAGATCGGGGCCATCATCAACGAAAGAAGGTTGTTGTAGAGCACAAAACCCCATGTGTTTAGCCCCAAGTTCGTCACAACGTGCTTGATGTACACCATCTCAGTTGTTATGGTCACCAGATATGCAAGCGCCCACGAGTACGCTGTGAGGGTGAATGCTGAATCTGTTGTAACATAGCCAACTGCTCCTCCCAATATGACCACAAGGGACATGAATGTGACCTTGGAAGGACATGGTTGCTTCCGGAAGGTTGTGTCAGCAATGGCAACCAGAAGCGGAGTCAAGGATCTGAAAACTATAAATGTGTCCACATTGGCATGGCAGAGGAGGTTTGTGTTAGTGAATATCGCCAGGTAGAAGACAACAGCTGCCGGTGCAAATTTCTTGGCAGTCTCCAGGTTGAAAGGGTCATGGAAGAGAAAACCTAGCTTTCCAAGGATCCAAACACCAGCAGCGGATGTCAAGTACTGTAGCGCAGTCAGGAGGCCAGGATAACTGAACTTTGTGACAGCATACTTGTTAATGATTGCCAGCAAGCTCGAGCACAAAGCATAGCCTATCACAAGGCTGCTCGTTGCATAGTATTTCTTTGCCATGACACCAGATTGTTCACCTGAAATTGGTTCAATATTTACACACATGAGAAACAAACTGATGCAAATCCTAAGGAAATGCTAGATGTCCGAAGTATTCTGCAATTTATTTTGCTCCTAAAAATAAAACAAGACTAGTGCAGTGCGCAATGTTCACAATAAAACAATTTATCAACACTTTTATAATGTTCACAATAGCCTGCAAAAAAAAAATCTTAGCTGCTACTTCTGGCGTATGAATACAATTCACACCATATTAAACTAGTGCAGCGCGTTTCACTTTTTCACGAATCATGACAGTAGAACTACTAAAACTAAGGCACCAATGTTGAAGTGCGGCGCTCCAAAGTCCAATCTGGACCGGCAAAAAAATTCAGTTGAGAGCACTAGTTTCGGCACTTTGTCATACTGTTTAGCTGCCACAAAGGTGAGGCCTGTTGGGAAAACACCCAAGGATCAACACGCCCAAATCATCCGAGAGTACTCTGTTGTCGAACGGGAAACATAGTAGAACTGAGACGAGAAGATGCAAGAACAGAGTCATATGAGGCAGAGAGTGTTTGGGGCAATTTTTTCGTATTCTCTTTCTTGCGCAACTGCAACTTACAACTTGACTCTATTTTACAAACTCCGCTTTATAATCAAAAGCTAGACTCGTTGAGGTCCGAACTATCCGGCCTCAACCACCACACCGCCTGCCCACACTAGGCAGTTAGCTGACTGAAGGACAACCTACGTCATCCACGACCACCTGTGCTGACGCCTGCTATAGTTACCACCATGGTTGTTACGGCGTCGCCTAGGCGTCGCCTAGGCATCCAGGCGGGACTGCGCGGACGCCATGGCAGTTCGCCTCGCCTTGGTCTTCAGGCCTTCCGCCCCTCTCCTCTCCGGCGGCGCCGCCTCCCTCCACCCGTGCCGCCTGCCTCCCTCCCGACGCGCTGCCTTCCTCCCTCCACCCGCGCCGCCTCCCTCCCGCCGCCGGCTTCCCTCTCCAGCTTGCTCCCGCCGCCGAGGGGAGGCGACGGGGGAAGGCGGCGGCAGGGGGGAGGCGTCGGGGAGGGGAGGCGCCGGGGGGAGGAGGGGAGGAGGTGGCGCGCGGGGGAGGACGCGGCTGGGGGAGGGGAGGCACCACGCGGGGGAGGAAGCGAGCGGCGCCGGGGAGGGGAGGGAGGCGTCGGGGAGAGAGCGGCGCCAGGGAGCGGGGAGATCGGCTCGGGAGAGAGACGAGTGAGTCAGGGGAGAGAGTGCGTCAGGAGAGAGAGAGAGAGAGAGAGTCGGGAGACAGCGTCGAATGTACGCAGCGGAAGAGTGAATATATTGGGGCAACGTAGCAGCGGAGACGGCGTCGAATGTACGCAGTGGAGACAGCGTCGAACGTACCAGTGTCGCCAAGGGCTCGCCTAGGCGTCGCCGTCTCCTCGCCTAGGCGTCGCCTAGGCGTCCTGGCGCCTACGGGGCGCCGTGGTCGCCAAGTACGCCGTGACAACCATGGTTACCACCAATTGCTACAGTGATCACCGGCTACTACAGTGACTGACCGCACAACCATGACCACTGGCTTCAACCTCGGCTGGTCTTCGACTGCAGCACTGCAGCTACGGCCATGCACACACAGGCTACGCTTCGACCATGGACACGGAGCAGCCACGACTGCGGCGCCTATGATCATGGCGTCTACGACCACGACGCCTACGACCATGGTGCCTATGACCATGGCGCCTTTAACCACGACGCCTACGACCACAACACCACGACCATACAAACTGATCGTGAACGGCCACACAGGCACCGGCCGTTACGACCACACTGACACCGGTCGTAACAACCACACAGACACTGGTTATTACGACCACACAGAAACCTGGTTGTTACGACTACACAGCCTGGTCGTAAACGACCACACAGGGAACTTCCGCCCAGTCAGGTTTATTTGATAACACTCACCCCCTAAACCTAATTTAGGCTATGAGGTCTCTGACACCGATCAGCTCACACAACTCACCAAACTTGATTCTGGGAAGGGCCTTGGTGAGGATGTCGGCTCGCTGCTCCTCTGTGCTGATATGCTCCACTCTTATTTGTCCCTGTTCCACACATTCTCTGATGAAGTGAAAGTGAGTATCAATATGCTTACTTCTTCCATGGAACACCGGGTTTTTCATGAGTACGATCGCCGACTTGTTGTCCACGAACAATGTTACTGGTTCGGGCTTCCTCCCGGTGATCTCGCTCAGCAAATTTCTGAGCTAGATCACCTAACAAGCTGTGCCTGTTGTCGCCATGAACTCCGCCTCGCACGAGGAGAGTGCAACTGTCCTCTGTTTTTGTGAGCTCCATGCGATCAAGCTTCTGGAGTGGTACAAGGCGAAACCACTCGTGCTCTTCCTGTCTTCCACATCTCCAGCGAGATCACTGTCGCTATAATCTGTCAAGAGTCCTTCGCCTCTTTGCATATACTCCAGACCAGAGTTGATGGTGCGTTTCACATATCTCAGACTTGCTTGACCGCTTGCAGATGCGACTCCTTGGGAGTTTGCATAAATCTGCTCAACATGCATATTGAGTAACTCAGATCCAGTCATGTGTGTGTGTGAGATACCTCAGACTCCCAATTATGAGATGGAAGTCTGTAGCATCCACTGGTACTCCGCCCTCATCTTTGCTCAAATGCAATTTTGGTTCTATAGAAACCTTTGCCGAATTGCATTCCCACATACCGGCCAATTTCAAGACTTT
This sequence comes from Dendrocalamus latiflorus, assembly GCA_017311315.1. Taxonomy (NCBI): domain Eukaryota; kingdom Viridiplantae; phylum Streptophyta; class Magnoliopsida; order Poales; family Poaceae; genus Dendrocalamus; species Dendrocalamus latiflorus. Next base: position 14,709,664 of record CM029674.1, on the reverse strand, counting down.
CTTGGCATACTCTGATTTCTTCAAGGTGATAGACCCTTTCCTTTGCTCTACCTCAATTCCCAGGTAGTATGAGGAGTCCAAGACCACTCATCTCATATTCTCTCATCATTTGTTGCTTGAACAAGTGTATCTGGTCTTTGCTTTTGCCGGTAACGATTAAGTCATTAACATATACTCCTATGACCAGCAGCTCAGACCCAATGCTTCTTTTGTAGAGAGCTTGCTCTTGTGGACATTTCTGAAACCCGAGTTCCTTTAGAGTACCGTCCAATCAGATATTCCATGCCCTTGGGGCTTGTCGCAGACCATAGAGCGCCTTGGATAGTTTGTACACATGGTGCTCCCGATTTGCAACGGTGAAACCCACGGGCTGCTTCACATAAACCTCCTCCTGGAGCCTTCCATTCAGAAATGCCGACTTGACATCAAGATGATTGATCTCCCAACTCTCTTGACAACAATCTCACCGTTTCGATTCTCGCCACCGGTGCGAACACCTCTTCATAGTCTATCCCTTGTTTCTGCACATAACCCTTTGCAACGAGTCGTGCTTTGTGCTTGACAAGATTCCCGTTTGAATCTTTCTTCACTTTGTATACCCATTTGAGTCCAATTGTTTTGTGACCAGTCGGTAGCTCAGTGAGGGTCCAAGTTTTGTTCTCCTCTATTGCCTCCAGCTCCTTCCTCATGGCATCCTGCCATTCGGGTGATTTCACAGCTTCTTGATAAGTCTACGGTTCTTTAGACACCAACAACAGAAGCTTTGGATCGAGTTCAATAGGCTCCTATTCTACATAGATTTCTGGGAGTGCTCAGTATCTCTTCAGTTCTTCATCTATTCCAGCCGACGAAGATGAGGGGTCTAAATGGGCCACTGAGGCTTGCTGACCATCAGGCAATGCAAGTGATGTGGGTATTCCGTCCTCTGGCTCTGGTGCTAATGAGTCTGCAATCGAGTCTGCCACAGCTGAGACTTGCTGGTTGAATTGCCCGTCAGACTCTGTTGCAGGTTCTGCTACAGTGAACTCTGCTGCTTCACCGATCGTATGACCACTTGGCTCCTCCCAATTCCACTTCTTGTCCTCCTCAAACACCACATCCCAGTTCACAAGAAGTCTTTTACTGTAGGAATAATATAAGCGATGAGCCTTACATCCTTCCTCAACGCCCAGGTATACTACTGCTCTACTCCTATCATCCAATTTATTCAGGTGGACAGCAGGTATCTTTGCGTGTGCAGTACAACCAAAGATCTTTAGATGAACCATACTCGATTTCCTACCTGTCCATGCCTTATACGGAGTGACACCGTCCAGGGTTTTGGTCGACACTCGGTTCAGCAAGTATACAGCATGTCGAGCTGCCTCTCCCCACATCATGCCTGAAACTCCCATAGTCTTCAGCAGGCTCCAAGTTGTCGCTAGCACAGTCTAGTTCCGGCGCTCGACCACCCTGATCTGCTAAGGTGAATAAGGTGCGGTGAGATGCCGGCGGACTCCTTCATCACACAGCTGTGCGAATTGTTTTGACAAGAACTCACCACCTCAGTCGGTCCTTAGAGTCTTCAGACTGCACCCAGTCTCCTCTACTAGCACCTTGAACTTCTTGAAATCACTCACAGCTTCGACTTTCGACTTCACTGTGTATAAGCACATCATCCAGCTGAAGTCGTCGACAAGCAGTAGGAAATACTTGCTCCCGACCAGCATCTGAGGTGTGATCAGGCCGCACAAATCTGCGTGGACAAGTTCTAGCGGCTGCACTGCTCTGTACCGAACTTGTCTTGGGAAGGGTAGTCGACTTTGCTTAGCAGCCAACAGCCCTCACATATTTGTGTAGGGTGCTCTATTCTTGGCACTCCCTACACCATGCCTTTATCGACCATCATTTTCACTGCCTGAAAATTAAGGTGCCCCAACCAAGCATACCACAACCACTCCGGTTTGGCCAAGGACACTGCAAGACAAGCTGGAGCACAAATATGCAAAACGGCCTTATACAATCTGTTGGCCGTGCATTTCACCTTCATCATGAGTTTGCCGGTCCTGTCATACATCTAAAGCAGGTCGTCCAGGAGCATGATCTTGGTGCCATCCTCTGTCAACTGTTCCAAACTCATACAAACTCATGATATTATTGCAAAGGCTAGGGATGTAGTATACCTCTGTCAACACCCGCTACTCTCCATTCTTGCACTCGAACAGGATTGAGCCTTTTCCCTTGATTTGTTCAGTCAATCCATCACCGAAACTCACCCTGCCGATGACGCTTTCATCAAGCTCGGTGAAGAATGATCATTGCCCCATCATGTGGATACTAGTGCCATTGTCTAGATACCACACTCCGAAAGTGGGCTGCTCCTGAATTGTGACGTGCTCGTCACCTTCTGCACGCAAGTCCGGTAGGACGTGTTGCTCGTTCAGAAGCACTAGGTTGCGTGGCTCCTCCGCACATACCGTCAGCATCAGGGTTGGCTCTTCCTCCTGGTCTTGCGTCAAGTTCACCTCCTCTCGGCGCTTGTTGCGACATTCAGAGGCGTAGTGCCCCTTGTTGTCACAATTGAAACACCGGATGTGACTTTTGTCCCTGTCACCTTCTCACGTCCCACTGGAGCTAGCGGAACGTCCTTGACCACTCCCTCGGCCACGACCTCTGCCCCGACCAGGTCCGCTTGAGTTTCCAACGCCTCGCCCCTTGTTACTTGCCGACGACTCCGTGCCGCCTTTCTGCCGCTCCAACCACTCAGTGTGAGGAGCTGTCCATCGGTGTTGGAATTGTCGGCACGATGACGGATCCTCTCCTCATACACCTTCAGCCGCCCTATGGCCTCCTCAAACGGCATCGTCTCCAGATCAGAGTACTGCTCAATTGAGGCTACCATCGGGAGGAATTTGTCGCGCGCCGAGTCGAGGAGCTTCTTCATGAGCACTGGGTCCTCCAGGGTTGTGCAAAGCGCGTTGTACTTGCTCGCCATCCTGCTCAACTTCCCGGCAAAGTCATCGATGGACTCTCCCTCCTTCATGCGCAATCCTTCAAACTCGTTCTGCAATGTTTGCAGACGCACCTTTTGCACCCGATCTGCCCCAAGGTATCTGGTTTTTCAAAGAACCCCATACCTCCTTGGTTGTTTTCTTCTTCGCCACCCACAGAAGAATACTTGTCCTTCTTCGCCTCCACAATCACTCCGGCTGTCGGATCGATGGCCTCCCAAATCCCCTGGGCATCTATCAGCACCTCCATCTTGATCGCCCATGCGGTGTAGTTGGAGGATGTCAGCATCAGGTAGTGGAAGGGCACGCCGTCGCTCTCCTCCACCGCCTGCTGCGTGGTGATGGCCATCAGCTCGAACCATGGGTATTTGGGCTTGCACCATGCTCTGATACTAAGTGTTGGAAAAACACCCGAGGATCAACACACCCAAATCGCCTGAGAGTATTCTGTTGTCGAACAGGGAACAGAGTAGAACCGAGACGAGAAGAAGCAAGAACAGAGTCGTATGAGGCGGAGTGTTTGGGGCAATTTTTTTGTATTCTCTTTCTTGCGCAACTACGACTTACAACTTGACACTATTTTACAGATTCCGCTTTACAATCACAAGCTAGACTCGCCGAGGTCTAGACTCTCTGGCCTCAACTACCACGCCGCCTGCCCACATCAGGCAGTTAGCCGACTGAAGGACGACCTGCGTCATCCAGGACCACCCGTGCTGATGCCTGCTACAGTTACCACCAACTGCTACAGTGATCGCCGGCTGCTACAGTGATTGGCCGCACGACCACTGGCTTCAACCTCGGCTGGTCTTCGACCACGGCACTACAGCTACGGCTACGCACACACAGGCTGTGCTTCGACCACGGACACGCAGGAGCCACGACCGCGACGTCTACGACCACGGCGCCTTCGACCACGATGCCTACGACCATCAGACCGATCGTGAACGGCCACACAGACACTGGCCGTTACAACCACATAGACACTGGGTGTAACAACCCCACAACACCGGTCATTACAACCACACAACCCGATCATAAACGACCACACAGGGAACTTTCGCCACTAGGTTTATTCGATAACAAGGCCAAGCTGCAGTAGCTTGAGCTCATAAGCATTTCTTGTGTCTAGAGTTTACATTCACATGTACGCAAACTTTATAGTTTATACAGTCATGAATCTACCGACAAATCGGCTAGACATTAATCGCTGCAAAAACCGTACTAAAGAAGCTCCTAACTGACAGAATCAAACACTAAGATGGACACAACTCATGTTATTTAGGGGAGTTTTCACACAATCTTCAGTCAGTACTGCCCTACTGGACATTTTATTTCTTCCCTCCAACCACACAACAACAAAGAAAGAAAAACAAGAGCCCTATCAGTGACCAACCCTCGCCGCCACAACCGACCAAAGATTTCAAGAAGCGACCGTCGATTGGACAAGAACGGCGCTCAAATCACAGAGGCAATAACCTATCAAGATTTTCTTCTACATTTTCAGTTCAGCCAAGAATCCATCCACCAAGAATGAGTTGGGTCCCAATTCTACCGGAGATTTCTTGGATGCGCGTAGCAAGAACAACGAAAAAGCAGCACCTTCAGATCAGAAATCCAAGAAACGGACCAACGGACCAAACAACGGAGCAGAGAAAGGAAGGGGGGAGAGAGAGGCGTACGGGGAGAAGAAGAGAGGCAGGCGCAGCAGCATTCCCTCTGCGTCCGGGCTCTGCAAGTCTGGAACGCAATGCGAGATGTGTGTTTGTGTGGGGCTGGGAGAGGAATTGATTGATTTTATACTTGCATGGGGAGACGAAGCGGAAGAAGATTAGTCTCCGTCGGTGAGACAGGGCTTTAATTACACGAATACAATACTTCACTACTTTTAGTATCTCGGTCCTGTTTTCTTCTGATTTTTTTTTCAGTTTGCCATTTTTTTCTTCTTTGGGATCATTCTATTGTTCTTTCGATTTTTGTCTGTATTTTGCAAACTACACATGAGTCGGATAGACTATAAAAAAGAACCCTGTTAAGAATTCATTTCACAGAACTACGTTCTTTGTGTTGAATATATAAGCACATGTAGGTTTAATTTATTCCATAAATAAATCATGACATCATGCACGCAAAATAACAGAACCATCACAGGCATAAAAGATCTAGACATGTAAACCAGGAAACTGTACATGAACAGATCTAATACGGAGAACATGACTGTTACGTACCGATGGTTCTGTTCTGATCGGTTTGCCGATGTAGACGCCGCAGGCACGGTGAGGATGACACGAAGTCGATGACGATTCGCCGAAGCCGAACGACGAGGAAGACGAGCCAGAGCTACAGCGAGCAGTCGCGCAGAGCGCTTCCCAAAAACCTTATTCGCCCTCTCCCGGTGCAGGACTTCGAAAGCGACGGTTCCGGAGACCTGCTCTCCCGAACGACAGTGCACGCCGGCGGACGGGACGGAGTAGACTACGTGGGACGGCGCAGCACAATGGATGGAGGAGGCAAAACCCTAGATTGATTTTCGCGTAGTACTGTATGGAGGCGGCGACTCCGTATTTATAGAAAACCAGGACGCGTGATCAAGACGCCTGCACGTTCTCCATAACTCGTAACCGAACCGGATTAGTCGCGTAACCGATCCGGATTCACCGCCACACAAAACAGCAAAAGATAAAACTGCAAAAGGAAGCCGCGTCTGCGCAAGCACCTGGAGCGGATTTTGGCGGACCATTCACGCAGGTGCCGTGCGCCCGCGCCGCCCGCCCAGCCCAGCCCAGCCCGGCCCGGCCCGGCGAGGCGAGGCGAGGCGAGCGAGCGCGCGCGTGTTATCCTCTAGTTCTCTCCCACACATGCCTCAAGTGACTAGGAGTGCACCATCCCTTTTAAGGTGGTCTTCCTCTCCTAGAACTAGCAATATGGTACTAAAGGTCACATGCATGCCTCCTTTGCATGAGTGGGCCTTTGAGATTTAATAGGAATTATTCTTATTATATGGGCTTGGCCCACATAATCCAACAATCCCCCACCAGATCTCAAAGTCCCACAGAGATTTGCCTGAATTCCAATGTACTGTTTATATATCAGTATTTCGATGGAGACCGATTAAGGTTGAACATCCACCTAGAACTCCAAGCTACACTTACTCACAACTTGAACAATGGACTATGCCTTGAATTGCAAGTTTGGTGCAAGCAAGCTTCACTTAAAGACTTAACTGATACTAGGCCGCCAGTAGGCTACCCCTCGGTTGGAGCGTATAAGTCATACTCCTTGGTCTCTTCATGAGCTTAGTAGGAGATTACCCAAAATCTCCATAGACTGCGACTAACAGTCGGGCTCATATAGGTGTGTTCTTTCAAGAACGCTCTGCAGGATAGCGTCTTCGCTTCTAAAAGCCAATGGAACACATTAAGACCTTAGTCAACCTGCCTTGCAGTTTCTGAGAGTATTGCATCTTCACATAGAGAGGGTTGAAATTACTCTCCTTCAGTTAACTAATGGCTTGTTTTTCCCAGATCCTAATTCACGGGATCTCCGATCACATAGGTTGGGTTACTACCATAGATAACTCACATGGGTCTCATACCCATCTCCTTCGATGCACTATCTATCACATTCCGTGATAGTCCCTTTGTAAAGGGATCTGCCAGGTTTTTATCTGTTTGGATGTAATCCAAGGTTATAACTCCGGAGTTTCTCAATTTCCTGACAGACTTCAATCGTCTCTTAACATGCCTGGACGATTTCATATTATCCTTAGAACTGTTCACTTTAGCGATAACGGTTTGATTATCACAGTTCATAAGGATAGCCGGCACTGGTTTTTCCACCGTAGGTAGATCCATCAATAGATCTCGTAGCCATTCTGCCTCAACAATAGCAGTGTCTAGTGCCGCAAGCTCTGCTTCCATGGTTGACCTCGTCAAAATGGTCTGTTTGCAAGACCTCCATGAAACAGCACCACCACCAATAGTGAAAACATATCCACTGGTGGCTTTGATCTCATCAGCATCAGAGATCCAGTTGGAATCACTATAACCCTCCAGCACCGACGGGTACCCAGTATAATGAAGTCCAAAGTTCGAGGTACCTTTCAGATAGCGCAACACTCGCTCAAGCGCCTTCCAGTGATCATCTCCTGGGTTAGATGTAAACCGACTCAATTTGCTCACAGCAAAGGAGATGTCTGGCCTTGTTGCACTAGCTAGGTACATTAGTGAGCCAATTATCTGAGAGTATTCCAGCTGATTCCTAGCAATTTTCTTATTCTTACGAAGTAACACGCTAGGATCATAAGGTGTTGGAGAAGGCTTGCTGTCAGAAAAGCCAAAACGGCTCAAGACCTTTTCCACATAATGAGATTGCAAAAGTGTAATCCCATCCTCACCTCTAACCAATTTAATGTTTAGAATAACATCAGCCACTCCCAGATCTTTCATATCAAAGTTTTGAGACAAGTATGATTTGACCTCATTTATCACACTAATGTTTGTCCCAAAAATCAAGATGTCATCCACATACAAACATAGAATAACTCCCTCACCCCCACCATAACGATAGTATACACATTTATCTGCCTCATTGACAGCAAAGCCTGCAGATGTCAGTGTTCTATCGAACTTCTCATGCCACTGCTTAGGGGCTTGTTTCAGACCATACAAAGATTTCAACAGTTTTAACACCTTGCCTTTTTGACCTTCTACTACAAATCCATCAGGCTGTTCCATGTAAATTTCCTCATCCAGCTCTCCGTTAAGAAAAGCTGTCTTAACGTCCATTTGATGAACGAGAAGACCATGTGAGGCAGCCAAAGCAAGTAGTACTCGAATTGTGGTCAGTCTAGCAACAGGTGAGTAAGTGTCAAAGAAATCTTCGCCTTCTTTCTGAGTATAGCCCTTGGCAACAAGCCGAGCCTTATATTTTTCAATAGTACCATCTGGCCTAAGCTTCTTTTTGAACACCCACTTGCACCCTACAGGTTTGCACCCATAAGGTTTATCTGTCAGCTCCCAGGTTCCATTAGCGATAATGGAATCCATTTCACTACGGACAGCCTCCTTCCAGTAGTCTGCATCAGGGGATGCATACGCTTCTGAAATAGACTTGGGAGTGTCGTCCACAAGGTACACAGTGAAATCATCACCAAAGGATTTGAATATCCTTTGTCTCTTGCTCCTTCTAGGAGCTCCACTGTCATCCTCCTCATTGACAAGTTCATGTGTATGTTCAAAAGGTTCAGGTGATGTGATTGAACTGGGAATTATTTCAGAAGGTTGACTAGTAGTGTTATGTGTATCCTTCATAGGAAAAATATTCTCAAAGAATGTTGCATCTCGAGACTCCATAATTGTACCAACATGCATGTCAGGTACCTCAGTTTTAACTATCAAAAATCTATAGGCAATGCTATGATTAGCATATCCCAGAAAAACGCAGTCCACAGTTTTAGGTCCAAGCTTGCGTTTCTTAGTTATTGGCACATTAACTTTCGCCAAGCACCCCCATGTACGCAAGTAAGAAAGTGATGGTTTTCTCCCAATCCATACCTCGTATGGTGTTTTGTCCTTATTTCTGTTAGGAACTCTATTTAATACGTGATTAGACGTTAGCAAAGCCTCCCCCCACCATGCCTTAGGTAATCCCGCAGTATCTAACATGGCATTCACCAAGTCAGTCAACGTGCGGTTTTTCCTTTCGGCAATCCCATTTGACTCGGGGGAATAAGGAGGCGTCCTCTCATGTATAATGCCATGTTCCTCACAAAATAAGTCAAATTCGTTTGAGAAATACTCTCCACCACGATCTGACCTAAGTCTTTTTATCTTTCTATTTAACTGGTTTTCAACTTCTGCCTTATAGATTTTAAAATAGTCTAAAGCCTCATCTTTCGTTTTCAATAAATACACATAACAGAACCTAGTTGCATCATCAATCAATGTCATGAAATATCGTTTTCCACCCTTCGTCAACACGCCATTCATCTCAGAAAGATCTGAATGCAGGAGTTCTAGTGGTGCCAAGTTTCTCTCCTCGGCAGCCTTGTGAGGCTTACGAGGTTGCTTTGATTGCACACAGCTATGGCATTTAGAACCTTTGGTGATGGAAACGTTTGGAATTAAATTCATACTGGAAAGCCGAGACATCAAACCAAAATTAATATGACATAGACGTGAGTGCCAAACATTAGCCTCATCATCCACACTGCCACAAATATGGTTTACAGTCTTATTGCAGAAATCTGAAAGGGAAAAGCGGAACAAGCCTCCGCACTCATAGCCTTTACCAATAAAATGTCCATGTTTAGACACGACTACTTTATTAGACTCAAATACCAACTTAAGCCCGTCTCTACATAAACGGGAGCCACTAACGAGATTCTTGTCTATAGAAGGGACATGCTGCACGTTCTTCAGCTGCACGATCTTTCCTGAAGTAAACTTCAGATCTACCGTGCCAACACCATGAACAGTAGCATGTGACCCATTCCCCATTAGGACGGAGGAATCTCGGGCGACCTGATAAGAAGAAAACAACGAAATATCAGCACACACATGTACATTAGCTCCTGTATCAATCCACCAATTGGTAGATTGACTAACTGAAAGAACAGTAGGTAAATTACCATACCCAGTCCCATCTCCAGTCTTGCCAATGGTCACGTTGACAGACTTAGAAGTCTGTCCTGCAGGTGCCTTCTTTCCTTTGCGTTGTGGGCACTTCTTGGCCATGTGACCAGGCTCACCGCACACAAAGCAAGTTCTATCATCCTGATTGTTGTTGTTCTTCTTCTTCTTGAAGTTGGTTGTCTGTTGGGCTTTAACAAATTTCCCTTTGTTCTTGTTTGAGGGTTTCTGTACCACATTGGCACTAGACTGCCCTCCATCACCCTTAGACACAGCGTCCTTTTCCCGAGCTTTCTCCTCAATTTCAAGAGACCCAATCAGATTCTCAACAGAGTACTCTTGTCTCTTGTGTTTGAGTGCTGTTCCGAAATTCCTCCATGAAGAAGGTAATTTCGCAATAATACATCCAGCCACAAACTTGTCGGGTAAGGCACACTTCAGGAGTTCGAGTTCCTTGGCAATGGCCTGTATCTCATGAGCCTGATCGACTACAGAACGGTTATCAACCATCTTGTAGTCATGAAATTGCTCCATGACATACATGTCATTGCTGGCATCAGTAGCACCGTATTTGGAATTCAGTGCATCCCATAACTCCTTCGCGTCTGTCATGTGCATATACACCTCGCACAGACGGTCAGCAAGAACACTAAGAATGCATCCAACAAAGAGAGTAGTGGCAGTCTCGAATTCTTTCTGCTTTTCAGCATCAAGAACACCTTCAGGCTTGCCATTACTAACCCAGAATACATTCATAGCAGTAAGCCACAGAGTGACCCTAATCTGCCATCTCTTAAAGTGCACACCGGAGAATTTATCCGGCCTCAGTGCATCGGCAAATCCAGCCATAGTAAAACCACAATGCCTACAATAAGGTTTTTGGATTGTTGAATATATAAGCACATGTAGGTTTAATTTATTCCATAAATAAATCATGACATCATGCACGCAAAATAACAGAACCATCACAGGCATAAAAGATCTAGACATGTAAACCAGGAAACTGTACATGAACAGATCTAATACGGAGAACATGACTGTTACGTACCGATGGTTCTGTTCTGATCGGTTTGCCGATGTAGACGCCGCAGGCACGGTGAGGATGACACGAAGTCGATGACGATTCGCCGAAGCCGAACGACGAGGAAGACGAGCCAGAGGTACAGCGAGCAGTCGCGCAGAGCGCTTCCCAAAAACCTTATTCGCCCTCTCCC